>CM036658.1:37165293-37813235 GCA_020746105.1 Trogon surrucura | reverse complement strand
TAAGACAATCGCTAAGGACAAACGCCCTAATCCTGTCAGTTTCAGATGTCTTAAGTTTCCTTGACAAACCTAAATTTTAAATCAGCAGAGAAAAAAAAAATAAACAGCTAGGAACTTTACTCAATATCAGTTAGAAAGATTGCATACTTGACAGTCAATTTCATTTTTTTAAGATCAACAAAATGCCTTCTCTTTCCTTATACACCATTATTTCTCCACAAGAGTGGAATTTTTATTTTTTTTTTTTCTCAGCTTTCAAGGTCACCCAGTGTAGTGAAGAATTCAACACCTGAATTTGAAATATCTTCTCTGTTTTAATGAGAGTTAAAGGTTAGAGTCTGGGGTTTGGTTAGCCCAACTCCAAATGTCAGTAATTCTCTTCTCTGGATCTACAGTTTTCTTTCTAAATAACACAGTCACTTGCCAGCATGAAAAATACAGCCAAAATCGTGTACTTGCATTTTGGTAATCTAGTTCTAAAATAAACTTTGTCTTACAGGATCTGATCAGCTTGTTATTTTTCATTTTAAACTCCAATTTCAGCTATCCACTATTGTAGCAGGAGTATTTCCAGATATAATGATGGCCTGACCCTGGGACGAAGATCAACCCTCTGTTTGAACAGGAATCCCACTAAAAATTTAGAATTTAAGAAATGAAAAATAAAAACAAAACAACACAAGAGACCAAATCTTCCACCTCATAGAATTTGGAATTTTCTGGGCCAATTTATTCAAACATGTGCCTGTTTATTTATTAAAGGAGACATTCTGATAAATTTCACAATTTGACCAGTAATTTTTTTTGGCAATTACATGCAGGCATTTATCTTGATGTTCTTTTACCTCTCTCTTTTTTTTTTTTTTTTTGAGAGAAGTGTCCACTCTGCACACTTGCAGAGCAGTTGATGAAGTCAGCTTCTACTTCTTCCTTTTCTTTCCTGCAGCGCTGACGAAAGAAATGATCAGAGACCTAGAAGAGAAATATTGGCTTGGTTAAGACCAGTGTCACATTTTCGTCCTCTAAACAAATATCAATTTAATATAAATGTAATTAGGGAAATAACACTGAAAATAGTCTAAGGTGGAAATAGCCCCCCTGTGAGAAGAAGAGAGGACTCCCCTCTCCTCTGAAGGTGAGACCCTGGATCCTGGCAGTCTGTGTCAGATGCTCCCTGACCCACTTGCTGAGACATGAGGAGGACATGGAGCTGGAGACAGAACAGAAACATGCTGCGGTGCTGGCCTGGAACTCTCAGGTCCACCATATGAAGAGAGCGAGAGATGGACTCTAACACGATGTGATGGGTATCAATAATCCTTTTTCATTAACCCTTCCTCGATTCTCAAAAGGAACCCTTAAGGTTGTTACTGATGAGCAGGAGACAAGCAAATAGTGAAGGAACCTAAGGGACTAGTCAACCCATGTGAAACCAAGAAAACGGATATTTATGTGAAGCTGGAAAACTAAATGGAAGAATTTTTGTTTCTTCTAGAAGGTAAGAATAAAGATAACAGAAAATTATTCAAATTAGTGTGAAATACATTTATAACACATCCAGGTCAACATGACAATGTAGACTATACAAGAATATGATAAATAAATATAACACAAACTTTCAAATAGTAAATATTGAATCACAAAATTACAGAATCACAGAATCACAGCATGTCAGAGTTTGGAAGGGACCTCAAAAGATCATTGAGTCCAACCCCCCTGCCAGAGCAAGACCACCTACAGTAGATTACACAGGAACACGTCCAGATGGGTTTTGAATGTCTCCAAAGAAGGAGACTCCACAACATCCCTGGGCAGCATGTGCCGGGGCTCTGTCACCCTCACAGGGAAAAAGTTTTTTCTCGCATTTTTATGGAACTTCCTATGTTCCAGCTTGCACCCATTGCCCCTTGTCCTGTCACTGGACACTGCTGAAAAGAGCCTGGCTCCGTCCTCCTGACACTCCCCCTTGACATATTTATAAACATTGATGAGGTCACCCCTCAGCCTCCTCTTCTCCAAGCTAAAGAGACCCAGTTCCTTCAGCCTTTCCTCACAAGGGAGATGTTGGCATAGGGTATATGTTTGGCAAGAGAGCGTGTTGAAAGGAGAGTGAAGGAATTTCACAAGCATTCTAATTACTGGACATCATATACCTTTTTCATTTGGAGTTTTTATAGCTAAACTGTGTTGTGGCACAAAATTGGGAAGAACTGTTCATGCAGGAAGGATTACAAAATTGTACAGGAAGAACTGAATATTTTTGGAAAGGGAGAAATAAAATACGATGACATTTAGTAATAAAAAGTAGGATCTCTATATAGATCTCACACTTAGAGGCTAACAAAAGTTTTTTTTCTTATGAAGTGAAGGATTATCAGGAATAGAAAAAACCTATGAATTCTGTCTGACTGCAATGTGTGAAAACAGTAACTGTGATCCTACACTTCAGGGTTCTGCATATAGACAAAAAAACCTAATGAGCTTTAAAAATTACGGCTTGATAAATTGAGGAGTGAAATAAGTGAGACTGTTTACTTTTGTGGTGTGAAACCAGGCTCAAGGTTCCAGACAGTTGTTCTGGAATAGCAGTTCATTCTACCAATGTCTTTTTCATCCAAATCTTCTTTCTAGATTTCCATGTTATAGTCATTGCAAAGGGTAAGGGATGCTTCACATGGTTTGTTCAATAACAGTGGCTGTGACACTGCTTAGAAAAATCCTAAAATTTAAACCATATGACTAGGTTGCTTATGACCACACTTCATAGAATCGTAGAATCATAGAATGTTAGGGATTGGAAGGGACCTCGAAAGATCATCAAGTCCAATCCCCCTGCCAGAGCAGGAATGCCTAGATAATGCTACACAGGAACGTGTCCAGGCAGGTCTTGAACGTCTCCAGAGAAGGAGACTCCACAACCTCTCTGGGCAGCCTGTTCCAGTGTTCCGTCACCCTCACTGAGAAGAAGTTTCTTCTCGAGTTTAAGCGGAACCTCTTATGTTCCAGTTTCAACCCATTACCCCTTGTCCTATCAGTGGCTGTCACCGAGAAGAGCCTGACTCCATCCTCGTGACACTCACCCTTGATATATTTGTAAACATTAATGAGGTCACCCCTCAGCCTCCTCTTCTCCAAACTAAAGAGCCCCAGCTCCCTCAGCCTTTTCTCATAAGGGAGATGCTCCACTCCCTTCATCATCCTAGTTGCCCTGTGCTGGACTCTCTCCAGCAGTTCCCTGTCTTTCTTGAACTGAGGGGCCCAGAACTGGACACAATATTCCAGATGGGGTCTCACCAGGGCAGAGTAGAGGGGAAGGAGAACCTCTCTCGACCTACTAACCACCCCCCTTCTAATACACCCCAGGATGCCATTGGCCTTCCTGGCCACAAGGGCACAGTGCTGGCTCATGGTCATCCTGCTGTCCACCAAGACTCCCAGGTCCCTTTCCCCTACACTGCTCTCTAATAAGTCATTCCCCAACTTATACTGGAACCCGAGGTTGTTCCTACCCAGATGCAAGACTCTACATTTACCCTTGTTATATTTTATTTAATTTTTCCTTGCCCAACTCTCCAGCCTGTCCAGGTCTCGCTGAATGGCAGCACAGCCTTCTGGTGTGTCAGCCACTCCTCCCAGCTTGGTGTCATCAGCAAGCTTGCTGATAGTACTCTCTAGTCCTTCATCCAAGTCATCGATGAATATATTGAATAATACTGGTCCCGGTACCGACCCTTGAGGGACTCCACTGGATACAGGCCTCCAGCCAGACTCCGCCTCATTGACCACAACTCTTTGGCTTCTTCCCCTTAGCCAGTTCACAGTCCACCTCACTACCCGAGAGTCTAGACCACACTTCCTCAGTTTAGCAGCAAGGATGCTGTGGGAGACTGTGTCAAATGCTTTACTGAAGTCAAGGTAGACCACATCCACCGCTCGGCCATCATCTATCCACCTTGTTATATCCTCATAAAAGGCTATGAGTTATGCATCTTAAGAATTTACTCATATGAAATACAGTGCCTTTATTATCAATTATATTTTACTACAATCAATTATATTTATATATTCAATTTCATGTATATATTTATATATCATATTATTTATATTTATATTATATTTATATGATCAATTACATTGATATGATCAACTATCATCAATTATATTTTACTGTCTTCTAAGGTGGTTATGTTTTTCTGAATATATAATACTATACAAAGCAACTTTTCATTTTAAATGATACATAGTAGGTTGTCTGTGAAAACACTAAAGATTTTGTTCAATTTTATTGCTTAAAGTATCCAGAAGCAAACATAATGTTCTGAAGAGACCAGAAAAAAACCCTTATCGAAGTTTCAGATTCTTTTCAGGAGACAAATACTGCCTATTCAGAAGCAGTATTTCTGTTCTAATGTTACATTTCTGCTACTAATTTAGGTAGAGATACGGATATCTAGTTCACCCACAAAAAATGTAAGAGAGTGAGATATTTTCCACTACTAATGAGTCAGCAACTGAAAAAGTAGCAACATCACGAGAGAAAATTAAGCTGGTTTTGTACTGTCATGGGATGGATTATCTGGTTTAACGTGATTTCTGTGGTCGAATGACTCTGGCTGGACACCATGTGCTCAGCAAAACTTCTCTCTCCTTCCCCTCCTCAACTGAACAGGGGAGAGAAAATATAACAGAAGCCTTATGGGTTGAGATAAGGACAGGGAGATCACTCACCAGTTACTGTCATGGGCAAAAAGGCTTGACTTGGGAAAATTAAGTTGATTTATTACTAGTTAAATCAGAATAGAATTATGAGAAATAAAACTAACTATGAAAAACAACTTCCTTATTCCAATATTAATCTTCACTACCAGTTTTCTCTACCTTCTCCCCCTCAATATTGCAGAGGACAGAGATTTGGGGTTGTGGTCAGGTCATCACATGTTGCTTCTGCCAGTCCTTCTTCCTCGGGGGGAGGATTTGTCACACTCTTACCCTGCTCCAGTGTGAAGTCTCTCCCACAGGAGACAGCCCTACATTAATTTCTTCAACATGAGTCCCTCCCATGGGCTGCAGTTCTTCACAAAATTATCCAATATTGGTCCCTTTCATGGTTGCAGTCCTTCAGGAGAAGACTGCTCCAGCATGAGTCCACTGTGGGGTCACAAGTTCTGACAGCAAAACTACTCTAGTGTGAGCTCTTCTTTCCACGGGTCCCAGGTCCTGCCAGGAACCTAGTCCACCACAGACTTCTCAGGATGTCACAGCTTCCTTCAGGCATCCACCTGCTCCAGCATGAAGTCCTCCATGGGCTGAAGATGAATATCTGCTCCACTGTGAATCTCCACAGGCTACAGGGACACAGCCTGCCTCACCATGGGCTTCATCATGGGCTGCAGGGCAATCTCTGCTCCGGTGCCTGGAGCACTGCCTTCCCCTCCTTCTTCACTGACCTTGGTGTCTACAGGGATGTTTCCCTCACATACTCTTACTCCTGCCTTCTGGTTGTTATTGCACAGCAGTTTTTTCTTTCGTTCTTAAATACATTATCCCAGAGGTGCTACCACCGTCACTGATGGACTTGACCTTGACCAGTGGCAGTTCCATCTTGCAGCTAGCTGGCATTGTCTTCATTGGACATGGGGTAAACTTCTAGCAGAAGCCACCACTGTAGTCTGCCCCACTACCAAAGCCCTGCTGTGCAAAACAGTTTCATATACACTATCATAAAAAATCTGTGATATTTGTTCATTCATAAAACCAACTGCTAAACTTAAGAGCCACAGAATAACTAAGTTTAATTTCTCAAATGACTTGCTTCTTGCTTTGGTGGGAATTTATATTAGACTCTGGATCCTCAGGTTACCTACAAAAATCAATGTGGCCCATCTGGCCCTGAGAAGTATTAATAAATAGACTGCCTTTTATTATAACACAGATTTTTAGTATCAAAATCTCACATTCAAAGATTTCATTGCATTTGACAGCAAATGTACTGACTTGAATTTATGTGTTGTATGCATAACATGTAATGTTTAAAGCAAGTTGCCAGATAAAGAGCCCTCAGTTTATAACTGCATTTAAAAAAATCATTGGATGTCCTGGTTTGTGAGCACCAGGAGAGGAGAATCTTACCTCGCAAAGAATTTCTGAGTGCATTACTTTTCAGATGATTGAAATCAAATGGTACATTTCTGACAAGTAATTAAAATACCCTTGGTAATGCTGTCATATAGACTTATCTTTTCAACCATTATCATAAATTATAGTGCTATAAAACAAGGACTAAAGTATGCACATTACTTAAAACATAGCATTACGATTACTCTCTATTAAGGTTCTAAATAAGTGTTGAAATTCTACGTTTACATACATACTAAGCTACATGGAGGAAACAACGATGAGGTGTGTGGATACATATACAAAGAATAAGTTTGTTTTAGTTAATTAGGTTTTAATTCACACTCCTTAATCTCTGCTTCTGCAGGGGAAACCACAGAGCTATGCCAGATATTGGTAGATATGTGCAAATGCTTTCTTCTGTCTGTCTCTCTGAGGAATTACAAACAGGTCTGAAGCCAGGTTGATGGCCACTAAGAGAACTGACTGCAAGACATTGAATTTATGGAATGTCCATCACGACCTCCTGGATGCAGCCACTGTGAACTGAGGATATCTATTATGCAAATAACAAGAAGACCTAAATATCAGTAGGTGCTTCTCTACCAAGAGTGGTTGAATTTTCTGTGGTTATTTAAGTCAGGACTAGGACTCCCAGAGGATGTGAGGTCTGTGTTGGTCTGAACTCCAAGATCTTTCAGCTTGGATTGTTTCAACTGTGTTTTGGTAGCCTAGAGCAGATGCGACAACCAATGGTGACCCAGACTTCTAAACTTAAGTACGTTTAAACCATGGTGAGCAGAGGCATATTCTTCAGCTCAAACACAGGGCTAAAACATGCGTTGAGTGCCTTCTGTACCCTGGGCCCTCCCTGAAAATCCAAACAGTAAGAAGCTCTGCCTAAAATACAGTGAATATATAAAGTTAATATCAGAATAATATTACTGTCAAAAACATAGAGAGTTAGATCTATAAAGACACGTTTCATGTTTTGTGCTTACTATTTAGACTGTGAATGTCTTATGACATCTGCATTTATATA
The DNA here is from genome assembly GCA_020746105.1 of Trogon surrucura. Classification (NCBI taxonomy): domain Eukaryota; kingdom Metazoa; phylum Chordata; class Aves; order Trogoniformes; family Trogonidae; genus Trogon; species Trogon surrucura. The sequence continues at coordinate 37,806,079 of CM036658.1, read as the reverse complement.
ATGCTTAGGAAAACAAGGTCCAAACTCATTTGAGACAAACAGGTTATGTAAAAAGTTATGGAATTTAGAGCCACTAACTCTTGACCTAGTGAACAGTCCTGTACTTTCCATACCAAAACAAGCCCTAGACATGCACTGGCACTTCACACCTGTGTGAATATAGAAGAAAAAAAAAAGCAACTTGAAATCAAAAACCAGGTGAGTTGGTGGGCAGGCTGGAGAAGAGCCATGATAAGCTCTGGTCCCCATGTTAGTGGAAATGTCTCAGGAATAAAGAGTATGAGACACACTGTGGAGTGGTCTCACATTTCTGCATAGATGTAGCCTTCAGCAATGCAGCCTACTAATAACAGTGATGAACACAGTACAGCCAATGGAATAGCAGATGTATCTCCTGGATCAAGCAGCGGGAGAAAACAATGCAGAGAACATGCTAAGTATTTACATAATCATGTCGCATTTGTATGTATTAGTTAGCAGTAAATACACTTATTTAAATATATGTGTGTATGATGTGTGTTTCTGTAAAGATATATGAATGTACATACATATAGAGCCCCTCATACATATTAATGAATTTAGCCTCAAAATATCCTCCGTAAGTAGAGAATTATTATTATCGTATAAAAAGAAGAAATGTAATACATTACAGCATGAAGTGCAGAAGAAAATAATGCTAAAAATAAAACAGTAGAGGTAACCGAAAAGAAGATTCCACAGAGGGGTTAAGATTAAAAAACTGAGATCTTTAAAATGCAGTAATCAAACATCACAAAACCATAGACCTCTGAAAAACATGGGAAGGGCAATTATTGACATTGTAGGGAGTCATTGCAATGTTTAAAATTGTGTGCATAGGTAGTTATTTGTCCAGTGTATATAGTTCTCAATATATTTTCTTGCAGATACATTGTAAGTTTTAATTGTTAGTGGGAGACACATGAATAAATATTTGTAATAATATCAAGCTTATATATTTATTCTTTTGCAGCACAAAGATGTTGTAAATCTGGCAAAAATTGTCTCATATCTATATGTTTTCATTTTGCTCAAGACTCCAGACAGTTCTATACCTTTCCAAAACCCAGACCATTTACTCAGAAGTCCAAGTCCTTTGAAACTCAGATTGGTTTAAATAAAAGTCGGTGAGCTTATGATTTGGTGATGTTTTAGATATTTCTCAAAATATCTGAAATATTTCACAAATTCTCTGTGTGATCATTTTTTGAGCATTTTATATGCCTATTTCTGTTGGACTTATTTCTAGTGTGGGCCATTTCTTGTTCCTGCAGCCTTTGAACAAAATTCAAGATAATTCTAATTATGTACTCTTCAGCCCAGCTGCCTACCTACAAGAACTGGATCTTAGGGAAAAATTCTTCAGTACGAGGGTAGGAAGACTCTGGAAAAAATTGTCCAGAGAAGTTGTGGATGCCCCCTCCCTTGAGGTGTTCAAGGCCAGGTTGGACGAAGCCTTAAGTAACCTGGTCAAGCTGAGAGGTGTCCCTACCCATGACAGGGAGATTGGATTAGATGATCTCTAAGGTCCCTTCTCACCTAGGCCATTCTATGATTCTACGGAAAAGCCTCTTTGCTGTACATCTTGAAGTCCATGTTAGTTCTCCAATTTTAAGTTGCCATCTAGGTGATCTAGGATGCCACATAAACTTGTAGGTTTAAACCTATATCCATACACCTTAAGAGTTTATTGAAATACACTTGTAGAGATACACCTTTCATATTATTTAGCACACATATTTCTAAAAAGCCAGTAACTCCACAGAGATTTTGTTGTTGACATTATGGTTGTTTTACTTCTGTTCTCTCCCCAGCACAGAAACTGGATTTCCAGTTTTCTCATTGTGACATTGTCAAAATCAACAGCAAAAGCATTTCTAAAGCTATTTTCATAGAAGTTAAGCATAAATTGAATTCAGGCTGAACCTGTTACATGCTGTGCCTTTTTCTACTGACTTGCTTTTAGATTCATTCAACTTCACTGTGCCTTATATTTTTGTAAATATTCTGTAAAATTACACATTTAAAAAGTGCCAAATAAAATATCTTCTAGTGTCCATATCATTCAGAACAGTGGACATACCCAGCAAACTTTTTCCTGCTGCAGAGGTTTCTTGCGTTGAGCAGATGGACACCCAGATCCCACCATGAAATTTGAGGAGACTAAGGTGTGCACCTACTGTTGGGAAGATTCCAAGTTCAGTTGCACTGAGGTCAGTAATGGAGTGAAACACTTTTAGGTGTGGTTAAAAGCGATAGGATCAATACATGAAAGCAGTTGCAACATTTAAGCATTTTGTGAAAAAATGCTTTCAAATCCCTACAGACAAACAAAATACACATCCGTGTGCACATATGTAGGTATCCTTTCCGATAGGCAATAAAGTTAATTTCTAATTATATCACTGAAAGTGCACTTCCATACACAATTCTAGTGTAATTTTAGAGGTTGCTATGTATTAATTTATAATATATATTATGTTGTCCTATTCAGTTCTAAATCACTCAGATATTGTCAGATACCTAGAAAAACCCTCTGTATTTCTGATAGATTGGCTTTCACTGTGACAGTTGTCATATACTAAAAAAAATAGAATGAAAACTTTATGCCTTGTGAAATAGAGGTTAGAGGGAACAATGGTACTAAGGTAGTACTGGAAAGACAGAGTTAGTTGTTATTCCAGAGCAGTGAGGATCAAGACTATACTTTCTGCCGTATAATTTACTATAATTTGTAAGTCTTCTGTGTTTCCTACCTATTCTTATTTACAGGTATGCTGAGCAGCAATTTAATTTCTTTCCACTGAACTTTTTATTTTATAGCAGTGAAATACTATATCCTGAATCTACTTCTAATAGTTTTGGGGAAGAAAAATATTCAGCAAGGAAGGCAGCAAGGGAAATTTGCCTATATGTATAAATTAAGTTAATGGTATTTATTTTTACCTAGAAAACATATGTGAAAACTGAAAATATTGGGAAAATATTTTCCTAATGTGTGAAAATGCATACATCTAATTCTTATTAGAATTAATTACTATAGCATCCAACTAAGCTCTTTGGCAACATAGCTTGTGATATTAATCCGTAAGTCAGTTAGCTGAAAAGTAACTGAGATAGTGTTATACTACCTGGCAGTCAGAGGCATTTTTTAAACTTCTCTTGTGTATCAAGTTCTTTGAACTTCCATTTGAAGACTATTTCTGTGGTGGGAAGCTCTTTTTCAAAGAACTAGCTAGTTCAAGAGACAAAAACAGATGTGCAGGTCTTCCCAATTCTTGGATCCTGGTTTGGGGTAAAGAAGAGGTGACTGCCACAATTCATTTCCCACCTTCTCCAGGGAAATTAATTTTATACATATATATTATATATGCGAAAATGTCAGGAAATCTACAAAGTCCAAGACTGTTCATTAAGGAGGTAGAGTGACCACTCAAAGGAAATATCCTCCTTATTTTTCTCATCTGCCAAAATCATGTATTAACAAAAAGGCACAGTCACCCTTGCTGTGACGCTGGCCTTGCCCTTCACCACTGCTTCCTGATATTTTGCAGCTTCACTTTGCTCATATTAATTAAAAACTGACGGTTTTTATCACATATTTTCACAATGGTCTAGAAGAGAATCTTCAGGTCTGTCAGAACATTAATCTTACCCTCCATACTTGCACCTGCAGAGACTCCAGAAAGCTCTACACTACTAGCATACCATCTAGCTCCTGAATGATTTGTTCTCCATTTTTTAAAAAGAGCTGCAACGCATTTAGCCGTGCCTTTACTTACAGAAATGATGAGGTAGAATTGCTAGACAATGTGAGTATTATTCTGAAAACGCATTTTATTGTGTGAAATTTCCTTAGTTACCCTTAACATAATTTTCTCTGGAAAGTACCTATATCGGAGCAAATGTGAAATTAACCACTAATTCTAGCCCTTAACACTGAACTCTAAAAACAAGAGAAGGTCATTACTCAACGAATATATCTACATAAATCTAAGCTCTTTATTTTGAGTAACAAGCTAAACATGAACGGGCTCAAACTTTTTCAAATAAATTTTAATTCATTATGAAAATAATATATTTTTACTAGTCTATTATATGGGACCTATGCCATTACCTGTTTGAAAAGACCCATAGGAAAATAAGGGTTCCAGGTCTGTGGGAAACCAGAAAAGGTTGAAATTTTATTTCTTTCAGGTTTAAAAGCATTTTAAGATAAATTTAGTGTATGCATCTCTATGTACACGAATGCGGAAATACTTATCTCGATTATAAACAATAAGAACAAGTTTTTATTCTTTGGTTAGAACATTAAACAGTTGATAAAAGGGATAAAAATGTTTTTTAAAAAATTCTGGAATTCTGTCCATATCTCACTAAGATATCTGAAGCATCATACAAAAGTTCTAGTGGTAATTTTGAAAGAGCTTGTCAAGATTACATGACAAATGGTATTCCTCATATCTCTTGAAGAAAAGAGGAAAAGAAGATAGCAGATCAGTGGTGAACTTTGTATGTTTCTCTGGCTTTGCATTTTGTTTGATAACCACACTTACATACTCATCTATAAATACATATGTGTGTGAAAGGACTTCTTAGTGTTGCAGTTCTTTTTCTCTACAGAATTAATACAGATTCAGTAAGTTAGAATATAGTGATAATTAAAAAATAATGATTTTTGGACACACATTTGAGGATTTACAGGTTTGGATTACCATGTGCTGAACTATCATCTCCCTAATAAAGTGCTTAATTTGTGATGATAATTGTAATAGATTATTAATGTTTACTTTTTGTTAAAATTGTTGCATACTCGGTGTTTACCGCAGCTAGAAAACTTAAACAAATTCACAGATATTTAAAGCTTGTGCATAGGACCCTGTGTTGCTACTCCTTGTGGGACATTTATGTGATTTATGAAAAAAAAAAAAAAGGGAAATATTTTTTTCTCATATTTTGAGGAACTTATTCTGCATGATAACACACTCCTGTTGCTCTATAAATAGACAGTTAGACCTAAGCCATGAGAATAACATTCAAACCTGTGCTTTACCTAAGGAATTGTGGACAAAGAGGCATATAGGAGATATAAGACTTATAACTTCTCCCTTTATGTTATATTGTAAACCTAGATATCGGTATCAGTATCCTTTATACCACATTTTCTCAAAACGTATTCTTATGCTAACTCTTTTCAGACCTCTGTAATAATATTTAACATCATGTTAACTCTTTGCTCTTGTTGCTAAAATGATCATGGACCAGCACTATTTTTTACTGGTTTGGGAAAGCAGAGTTTGCTACTTCTAAACTTTCCCTACCAAATATTGGAAATGGCTCCATCCACTTGAATTACTAACTATGGACGTGAATCAGACACTGATAACTTCAATTACGCTGATGAACTACACAGTTTGTACAGGTAGTGAATATATGTTTAAGACCATAAGAATGTACATAATGTAGAATTCAGTTTGTGTAAAGGGTTAAGGAAGTAAATAATATACCAGTAAGTTATAAAAGCAAATAATGATTTTAAAGAGCACAAAAATAAAAGGAAGGGTTTTTGCAGTTAGTTTCAGACCTCGTTATCATAGTTTTGGAAGCAACATGAGTTATGCATTATCTTAGGCTCATTATCTTGGTTGACAAGGCACTCGGCTGTGGTGATGGTCAGTCCTGTGACTGGGTGCTGGATTGAGGAATGTAGGAGCCAGGGAAACCCGAGACAGAGCCGAGATCCCTGTCTGCAGCCTGGACATTGCCAGGAGCTGCCACAGGAGACTGGAACGTCCCTAGGGAGCACTAGTGACCAGGAACACTGTTATCAGGGCCTGAAAACTGGGATTAAGCACAGGGCTGAGCACCCTGCTTGTAGGCCTACAGCTCAGGAAAGTGCTCTGGGTCTCTGCCAAGGTGGTGGGCACTCACCTCAGAGTTAAAACCAGTGCTTCTACAGAGAAAGCACCTGAGATGTCTGATGCTGTGTGACATGTGCATCCCCCTAGTCTGGGATGCCTCCCCTCATGGTGGTTGCCAGGCAGATTTCAGAGAAACTGCTGGAAGTTTCTGGCTAGTTTGGGTCTAGCCTACCAGCCTGGGTGTATACCCAAGAAGCTGGATGGTAACCAGTGAGAGGCTGATATGACTTTGATTGACCACAGCTGGGATTCAATCGAGCTTTAAGATGGGGTCCTGCCGGGGACGTGTTGGAGAAAGTCCCTGGAGCAGAAGGTCCTGCGGTTGGGGCACAGCCTACCCCTCAGTCTGGGACACCAACCAGGGTGACTTCTCGAGGTTGAGAGTCCTCATCTTTGTATGGGTGAGTGCATATATGATCCGGATCATTATTCTTGCTTTAAGAGTTGGGTGTAGTGTAGCAATTGCTCTTCTCAACCAATACCAGGACTTGTGAACTTGGGGGAGCTTTTAATTTCTTAGCAAATCCAGCTTCATTACACTTGTAGATTGACTGACAGTGGTTGCACTCCTCACGTGCTGCCACACAGACAGAACTGGTAAGGATGTGAAATGTCCAAGCTCAAGATCAGTGCATCCCGGTGGGTAGGAAGTCAAGAAAGAGAGCCAGGAGACCCACATGGTTAACCAGGGAACTACTGGGCAAACTCAAGGGAAGAAGAAAGCCTACAGATCATGGAAGGAGGGCCGGGATTCTTGGGTAGAATATAAGATATCCTGTGGTTGTCAGAGGATGTAGGGATGCAACTAGAAAAGCTAAGACCTCCTTGGAATAAAACCTTGCAAAGAAGGTCAAGGACAACAGAAAGAATTTCTAGGCAAAACTAACCCTACAGGCAATGTAGGCCCACTGCTGAATCACATAGGTGCCCTGGTGACAGAGGATTCAGAGAAGACGGAGTTACTGAATGCCTTCTTTGCCTCTGTCTATACTGCTGGAGACTGTCCTCAGGAGCCCCAGACCAAGTCAGGATGAAGAAAGAGTTTGCCTTGGTTGATGAGGACTCAGTTAGGGATCAGTTAGGCAATCTGATCACCCACTAACCCATGGGCCCTGGTGAGATGCACCTGCAGATGCTGAGGGACCTGGTGGAAGTCATTGCCAGGCCACTCTCCATCATCTTTGGTAAGTCATGGACAATAGGAGACATACCTGAAGACTGGAGGAAGACAAATGTCACTCCAGCCTTCCTAAAGGGCAAGAAGGAGGACCTGGGCAACTACAGACCAGCCAGCCTCACCTCTATCCCTGGAAAGGTGAGAGAACAACTTATCCTCGGTGCTGTCTCTGGGAATATCAGGGATAAGAGGGTCATTAAGAGCAGTCAAAATGATTTTACCTAGGGTAAGTCATGTTTGATCAACCTGATAACTTTTTATGAGGACATAAACAGGTGGATAGATGGTGGCAGTGCAGTGGATGTGGTTTATCTGAATTTCTGTAAAGCATTTGACACTGTCTGCCACAGAATCCTCGTAGCTAAATTGAGGAAGTGTGGTCTGGATGATCGGGTAGTGAAGTGGGTTTTGAACTTGTTTTGGTTTGTCCCGACCGGATTTCGGCGGCGGGGGGGGAGCTGCAGGGTGGCTTCTGTAAGAAGCTGCTAGAAGCTTCCCAAGTTTGACAAAGCCAATGCCAGCCGACTACAAAGAGGGACCCGCCGCTGGCCAAGGCTGAGCCTATCAGTAAGGTTATAGCAGAGGAACACCTCTGTGAAAAACATATTTAAGAACGGGAAAAAGAACTGCGCCATAACAGCTGGCACAGAGATGGAGGAGTGAGAGTCTCTGCAGATACCAAGGTCAGTGAAGAAGGAGGGGGGGAGAGGATGAGCTCCAGGCGCCGGAGCAGAAGGAGTCCCCCGGGTCCGTGGTGAAGACCATGGTGAAGCGGGTTGTCCCCCTGCAGCCCATGGGCGAGGTGCAGATGTCCACCGTGAGGATCACCGCGTAGATGTCCACCGAGGACTCCATGCCGTGTGGGTGGATGCCTGAAAGGGGACTGTAGCCCGTGGGAAGCCCGCATCAGAGCAAGTCGCTGCCGGAACCTGTAGCCCGTGGAAGAGGGAATGCCCACGCTGGAGCAGGTTGGCCGGTGGGACTTTTGGGACGCTGCGGGCGGCTCACGCTGGAGCAGTTTCCCCTGAAGGACTGCGCCTCAGACTCATGAGGGGTGGGCTGCCCCTCGTGAGGTGTCTTCCGTTGGGCAGTTTGTGATGAATTGCCCTTCGTGGGACGACTCACGCGGAGAAGAGAGCGTGAAGCTTGTCTCCCATGAGAGGGACCCCACAATAGCCCTGGGGAAGAGTGAAGAGTCCTCCCCCGGAGTGAAGAAGCGGTGAAACCAACGTCGGATGAACTGACCGCAGCCCCCATTCCCTGTCCCCCTGCGCCGCTCGGGGGGAGGAGGTGGAGAAACCGGGATTGATGTTAAGCCCGGGAAGAAGGGAGGGATGGGGGGAAGGTGTTCTGTTTAAGATTTGTTTGCTCTTTCTCACTTCTCACTTCTCACTACTCCTCTCTGATTAGTTCTTTTAATAAATGTACCTAATTTCCCTAAAATTGAGTCTGTTTTGCCCGGGACGGTAAATGAAAGTGATCTCCCTGTCCTTATCTCGAAACCCTGAACCCTTGGAAATATTTTCTCCCCCTGTTCAGCAGTGAAGGGGAAGTGAGAGAGAGGCTGTGTGGGTACCTGACGACCGGCCAGGGTCAACCCACGACAGAACTGATGGAAGGAAAGAAGTCAGAGAGTTGTGGTCAATGAGAGAGTCTAGTTGGAGTCCGGTATCTAGTGGAGTCCCTCAGGGGTCAATACTGTGACCAGGACTATTCAATATGTTCAACAAACTGGATTAGGGATTAGAGAGCACTGTCAGCAAGTTTGCTGATGACACAAAACTGAGACGAGTGGCTGGCACCCCAGAAGGTTGTGCTGCCATTCAGAGAGACCTGGACAGGTTGAAGAGTTGGATGATGAAAAATTTTATGAAATCCAACAAGGGCAAGTGTAGAGTCTTGCACCTGGGAAAGAATAACCTTATGTGCCAGTATAGTTTGGGGACTGAACTGTTGGAGAGCAGTGTAGGAAAAAGGGACCTGGGTGGTCCTGGTGGACAGCAGGATGGTCATGAGCCAGCAATGTGCCCTCGTGGCCAAGAAGGCCAATGGCATCCTGGGGTGTATTAGAAGGGGAGTAGCTAGTAGGTCAAGAGAGGTTCTCTTCCTCCTTTACTCTGCCCTGGTGAAGCCATATCTGGAATATTGTGTCCAGTTCTGGGCCCCTGAGTTCAAGAAGGACAGGGAACTGCTTGAGAGAGTCCAGCGCAGAGCCACAGAGATGATGGAATGGAACATCTCCCTTGTGAGGAAAGACTGAAGGAGCTGGGGCTCTTTAGTTTGGAGAAGAGGAGGCTGAGGGGTGACCTCACTGATATTTATAAATATATCAAGGGTAAGCATCAGGAGAACGGAGCCAGGCTCTTCTCAGTGATGTCCAATGACAGGACAAGGGACGATGGATACAAGCTGGAACATAGGAGGTTCCACAAAAACATTAAGAAAAATGTTATCCCTGTGAGGGTGACAGAGCCCTGACACAGGCTGCCCTGGGAGGTTGTGGAGTCTCCTTCTCTTGAGACTTTCAAAACCCACCTGGATGTCTTCCTGTGTGACCTACTGTAGGTGCTCTTGCTCTGGAGGGGCGTTGGACTAAATCATCTTTTGAGGTCCCTTCTAACCTTTAGCATTCTCTGATTCCATGTGATTCTGTGATTCTATGTTACAGGAGCTTCACCTCTACAAATCTATGAGCCTTGACATATCCACTCAAGGGTGCTGAAATAACTGGCTGACCTCACTGAGAGGCTGCTGTCCATAATCTTTGAGAAGTCACGGATATTAAGGAATGTCTCAGAGGACTGTAAAATGCTAATGTCACACCTATCTACAAGAAATTTTTGAAGGAGGATCCAGGAAATTATAAGTCTATTTATGAGATGAGTCATTCTGAGGGCTACCACAAATCAAATGAAGGATGTAATTGGGAAAAGCCAGCATGACTAAGCAAGTGCAAATTCTACCTCGTAAATTCTACCTGATTGCTTTTTATAAAAAAAGTAACCTGCTTGGTTCATTGTAGGTAGGTTCATACGGGTTGGTGAGGAAATGGGTCTTCTGTACATGTGTAGTGATTTCTCCAGATGAAAAATGTTACAATAATGAAGTCCTCCCAGTCTCGTCATCTCCTTTTCTGTTAGCTTTTAATGCTGAAAACTTACTATATTAAGGTAGGGAAGGTCCATCTGTTCAGTTTGGGTCTGCTGTCCTGGCTATGTCCCCTCCCAAGATCCCACCCACTTCCAGCCAATTGTCAGGGGGAATGTTGGAGAGACAGCATTGGTGCTGTGCAAACACTGCTCAGCAGTAGCCAAACAGGGTTGTGTTATCAGCAACAATAGACAGAACAGCACCATCGGAGCTACTATGGGGAAAATTAACTCTGTCTCAGCCCAACCTAATACAATCAAATATAAAATGATAGAAATGAAATGCAGATATCTCCAGTTGTTAATAAAATTTCGGTTTTCTCTTTCAAGATATTTTTTTCCCACCTAGAGTTCAAGTTGAACTTCAAGGAGAGGAACGGAGTATGATAAACATCAAAGAAGCAAAGATACATTATTTAGACTGTACGGTATCTATTTCTTACACTTCCAAACTGATAATAATAATAAAAAAAAACCAAAATACATTGGATATTTGAAATTTAGGTTCGTATGTAATTTTCCTGTCATAACATTGACAGAGGAGCCAGACGTAAATCTTGAATTCCTGACAGCCATTTCCAGTTGGGCAACAAAGATGACTGGGGGACTGGAGTACGTCTCTTAGGAGGAAAGGTTGAGAGACCTGGGACTTTTTAGCCTGGAGAAGAGAAGGCTGGGAAGAGACCTTGTCAACTTCTATAAATATCTAAAGGGCAGGGGAGTTCAAGGAGTATGGAGCTGGACTCTTTTCAGTAGTCAACAGTGACAGGAAAAAGGGCAATGGGCACAAGCTGGAACGCAGGAAGTTTCATTTAAATATGAAGAGGAACTTCTTTACTGTTAGGGTAACAGAGCAGTGGAACAGGTTTCCCAGGGAGGTTGTGGAGTCTCTGTCTCTGGAGACTTTCAAAACCTACCTAAATGCAATTGTGTGTGATGCGCTCTAGGCAAGCCTGCTTTAGCAGGGCAGTTGGACTAGCTGATCTCTAGAGATCCCTTCCAACTCCAACAATTCTCTGATTGTCTGAATTAATAAATATATCACAGCAGTGTCTTCTCTGAAGATGTGAAATAAATTAATTCTAAAATACTAGAACAGCTTTATTTCATAAATTTAGAGACTCTGATCAACCTGGTGGCATGACTCCTGCAATTGATGTGTTGGACTAGAAGGGTATAAACTGTTCAGGAAGGACAGGCTGGGGAAATGAGGAGGGTGTGTTGCCCTCTGTGTCAATGAGCAGCTAGAATGCATGGAGCTCTATCTGGCAAGATAGAGATGGCAAGATGAAAGAACCGAGTGCCTGTGGACCAGGGTGAAAGGAAGGGCAGGAGAATTTACAGTGGGGGTGTGCTACAGACCACCCAATCAGGAGGACCACGTGGACGAGGCCCTTCATAAGCAGATAGGTGTTACTGCTCATTCACAAGCACCTTGACATCAGTTGGAGAAACAAAATGGCAGGGAACAAGCAATCCAGGAGGTTCCTGGAATGCATTGATGATAACTTCCTTCTCCAAGTGATAGAGGAACCAACGAGGAGAAGTGCCATGTTAGACCTCGTTCTCGTCAACAGGGAAGGGCTGGTGGGTAATGTTAAACTCGTGGGTAGCCTCGGCTGCAGTGACCATGAGATGGTTGAGTTTGAGATCCTAAGGGCAGCTAAGAGGGGTAAGCTCAGCAAACTTGAAACTCTTGATTTCAAGAGAGCTGGCTTTCACCTCTTCAGGAACCTCCTTGCTAGTGTGCCATGGGATAAAGCCCTGGAAGGACTGGGAGCCCAAGAAAGCTGGTTGGCTTTCAAGGATCATCTCCTCCAAGCTCAAAGGCATTGCATCCCTACAAGGAGGAAATCAGGCAAAAACACCAGGAGCCCTATATGGATAAACAGAGAACTCCGGAGAAAATAAAATACAAAAGTGGAACTCACAAAGCATGGAAGCAGGGACTGGTAACCTGGGAAGATTACAAGGAAGTTGCTCATGTAATCAGAGACCAGGTTAGAAAAGGTAAGGCCCTGACAGAGTCAAATCTGACCAACAATATTAGAAATAACAAGAAAGGATTTTATAGGTATGTAAAAGAAAAAAGAAAAATGAGAGAGAGTGTGGGGCCTCTCCGGAATGATACAGGTGACCTGGTTACAGAGGACATGGAGAAGGCTGAAGTATTCAACAACTTCTTTGCCTCAGTCTTCACTGGCAACCACTCGAACTACACTACCCATATCATAGAGCATGTTGATTGGGTCTGGTAGAATGAAGAAACACCCAGGGTAGGAGCAGAACAGGTCCAGGAACACCTAGAGAACTTGAAGGTGCACAAGTCCATGGGACCTGATTAAATAACACCTACAGGTCCTAAAGAAACTGGCAGCTGAAGTTGCTAGGCCACTACCCATCATATTTGAGAGGTCCTGGCAGTCTGGTGAGGTTCCCACAGATTGGAAAAGGGAGAACATAACCCCCATCTTTAAAAAAGGAACCAAAGACAACCCCAGAAACTACAGACCAGTCAGCCTTATCTCTGTGCCAGGCAAAATCACGGAACAGATTCTTCTGGTAGCTGTACTAAGGCACATAAAAAATAATCAAGTGGTTGGTGACAGCCAACATGGCTTCACCAGGGGCAAGTTGTGCCTGACTAATTTAGTGGCCTTCTATGACAAAGCTACAGCGGTGGTTGACACGGGAAAAGCAACGGATGTCATTTTCCTGGACTTGTGCAAGGCGTTTGACACTGTCCCACATGACATCCTTGCCTCTAAAATGGAGAGACACGGATTTGACAAATGGATCACTTGTTGGATAAAGAACTGGCTGGAAGGTCTCACTCAAAGAGTTGTGGTCAATGGCTCGGTGTCCACATGGAGATCAGTGACAAGTGGAGTTCCTCAGGGGTCTGTTCTGGGTCCAGTGCTGTTCAACTTCTTTGTCAGCGATATGGATGACGTCATTGAGTGTGCTCTCAGCAAGTTTGCCAATGACACCAAGCTGTGTGGTGTGGTGGACTCACTTGAGGGAAGAGATGCCATCCAGAGGGACCTTGATAGGCTTGAGAAATGGGCCGGTGCAAACTGCATGAGTTTCAACAAGTCAAAATGCAAGGTCCTTCACCTGGGTCAGGCCAATCCTAGGCACAAATACAAACTGGGCACAGAGTGGGTTGAGAGTAGCCCTGAAGAGAAGGATTTGGGGGTGTTGATAGACGAGAAGCTCAACATGAGCCGGCAGTGCGCTCATGCAGCCCAGAAGGCCAACCGCATCCTGGGATGCATCAGGAGAAGCGTAGCCAGCAGGTCAAGAGAGGTGATTCTCCCACTTTGCTCTTGTGAGATCCCACCTCGAATAATGCATCCAGTTCTGGTGTCCCCACGATAAGAGAGACATGGATCTGTTGGAGCATGTTCAGAGGAGGGTCCCAAAGATAATCCAGGGACTGGAGCACCTCTGCTATGAGGACAGGCTGCGGGAGCTGGGATTGTTCAGTCTTGAAAAGAGAAGACTTCGGGGGGACCTAATAGCTGCCTTCCAATACCTGAAGGGATCCTACAGGAAGGTTGGGGAGGGACTTTTTACAAGAGTGTCCACTGATAGGACAAGGGGAAATGGGTTTAAGTTGAAGGAGAATAGATTTAGATTAGATTTTAGGAAGAAATTCTTCAGTACGAGGGTGACAAGGCTTTGGAATAAATTGCCCAGAGATGTTGTGGCTGCCCCCTCCCTGGAGGTGTTCAAGGCTGAGTTGGACAGAGCCTTGAGTAGCCTGATCTAGTAGAGAGGTGTCCCTGCCCATGACAGGGAAGTTTGATTAGATGATCTCTAAGGTCCCTTCCAACCTAGGCCATTCTATGATTCTGTGATTCTATGATTCTTCAACAGCTCAATTATTAAAGAATGATTGCAGAGGATATACACAAGGAGGGCTCTTCTGCTGCTCAATGTGGACAAGATATGCTCTGCCCAGGTATGCTTCAGTCCCAGTGCTGAAGCTGGGTAGTTGTTCTTCTGTAAGCAATTGGCCCCTGTCTTCATATTCCCACCTGCAGTGAAACACCCAGGGTGAAACTGTCATCAGCCCAGAGATTGTTTAGGGGTCTGAGAGCCACTGTCAACGCTTCTGGTGGATATGAATATCCCTGCATTTGTCGTAAATGCTCCATGCCTAGCTCAATCCTAAAATTGCTCATCTTCTACCCCTCACTGCAGTTCAAACACACATTTGTTTCCAGTCTCATCCCATCTCTCATTCCCAACAGTATTTCTCAGGATGACTGCTTGTGTCATTTTGGGAATTCATGTGCTTTGTGGCAGTTGAAAGAAATTTTCACAAATGAATATACCTACTTAAGGCATCCAGCTTACTATTTAAGATATTAGTATAAGCAATGCATAATATCATTCATGACATAAACATAACAATTTTGATAATGTTTTTAGACCAAAAATATTTTATAAACAATTTTGGATTCAGTACATTTGGATTGAATACATTTGGATTGAATACATATCTACTTAGCACTATGAAGTATATGTTTAATTTCAACCTTATAGGTTGTCCTTAAATTTCTCAAGTCAAACACATGCTGTCTGGAGTTTTTAAGTGCAGATTTGTTACCTCATGTGACACTGTTTGTAAGCCAGAACTAAATGATTATAATATTTTGATCGGGAGATGAATGGTTAACAATGAATATTGTACTTTCAATGCGAACTGCTGAACAGATAATAATTTAAGACAATTCATAAGGCCTGAAGGTTTCCTGAATATTTTCATAAACAGCCCAAGGCAGACTAAAAAGCAAAACTATAAAGCAAGCTGTACTTCACGTCTTTCCAGAATATTAAAATTTATTCTTTCAGTTGTATGACTCTTGAAACCCATTGATGACCAGTCATTGCTGTCTGAGAAGAACATATGCATTCCTCCCTACCTCGAGGCACCTTTGACATCTTGTTAAATAGGGCAGAGGAACTGATAAGGATCTTGAGGAGGAAAAGGGCAACACAGCATATTTCTTAAAGACTGTAGCCTGTCATGATCCCTTCTGATTCCCTTCTAATGGAAACTGCAGGGAAAGGAAAGAGTCTGTACATCCGTATCTGCAGGGTGTCAGGTATGACTGACCTCTGCCTTAACTTAGTGCAGAGTGTCATCTAGCAGCATTCTCATCTGTTCTTCCTCCTTTTGAAGAAGACATGTTCTCAGCTGGTAGTGGCTTGAGCTTGAATCTTGAGCTTGAATCTTGAGCTTGAGCATCTTTTGTATAAAACAAAATTTCTGTAAAGTAATTATCACAGTGAATGCAAAAAAAAAAGTCATGTTTAGAAATATAACTAGTGTGATTTTAATGCTTATCACTATTATTTGGTTTATATCCTCTTTATATGGGAGTGAAAGTACTAAAAAAATCTGCGTTTTTTCATATTTGACTGATGTTATAACACATTTTTTTAGATATGTTAGCATTAACATGATTTGAAAGTTACTGATACTTCAAGATTTTGGTTTTCCACCCAGAACCTCATAAAAGATGAAGGTATTTCATTCTCACTATCACATATGAAAGCTTTGACTTATCTATAAACCTTTAAAATACTGAATTCTTACAGATATTTTCCAATTATTTACTGACATTCAGTCATTTTGTAAACAAAAGATTCTAACATTCTGCATGGAGTCATTAATTTTATGTAAGAATATTGGTACATTTTGTTATGAGAAGGATGAAGTTGTCACTAAAGAGCCACTACTATAGTCAGTAACAATCACAAAAAAAGATATTC
This sequence comes from Trogon surrucura, assembly GCA_020746105.1. Lineage (NCBI taxonomy): Eukaryota > Metazoa > Chordata > Aves > Trogoniformes > Trogonidae > Trogon > Trogon surrucura. Next base: position 37,790,027 of record CM036658.1, on the reverse strand, counting down.
TGCCTTTACAGTATAGGCTGCAAGGTTATTGTAGGATCATATATTTGATATATTTGAGTCAGAGGGGTAAACTAATACAGAGAAAACACAGTAATTTTACAAAATGAAGACACAGATATTTTTTTCTTTTCTAAATCAATACATATGAGTGTACAATACCTGCTAAAACTTTAAAAGAACTTACTTTATGTTTGTGATTGAGAAAACCCAAAATATCAAAGGGCAGTATCCAAAGTTCTTCCCTTCTTTTTTGGTTTAGGAATACACAGATAGGGGAAAAATATTATTAATATATTTCTTTGGGCTACATGTATTTTGCAACATTTTTCAAACAACTGAGAGTTGTGAATGATGAACTATAATGATGTTAGCAAATAGTTGATATTCTAAAAAACTTTTTATTTTCAATTCGATTTGACTTAGTCACACATTTATTGCTGACCGATATCTGATGATTTGGACAATCTACTCAAATATCCTTGACTCTTAGCTTGTTAGCAAGTCTAATGGCAGTTCTCTAAGCAATGGTGGAGAAACTATTTGACCTCTTTAGCTAAAGTGGGCAGGACAGGGTTGCTGTTCAGGAGCACACATTTCAATTAAAGAGGCTCAATCCTGAGTTGTGGCAGGACCTCCACATGGTTTAAGGCAGTATTGCATTTGCTGCTATATAAATTGGCTTCTGAAGGCTGGTACACCAGCCAGAACTATTCTGAGCGTGAGAAGCTGCTGTGAATACTCTCACTCCAAACTCCTGAAATACAGTCCCAGCAGTAGAAAGTGAAAAATGTTGTAGTCTGGGAACCATTAAATCAGTGTGGCTGCAAAATAATTAGCTTTAAGTGGTCTTATCCTGACACTTTGTTCCACCAGTCAAGTGTAACAAGTGTGTAATAAGTCAATAGGGATAGAGCTCCACTGAATTTAGGCACTTCACTAGCTTAAAACTGCTAAAGGTCTGTTGTAATAATTGCAGGTTTGGTACATCATCTTGAAAAGACATTTTATCCATCGCCATTTTCCTTCTTTCTGCCTAGTTCTGGATGAGCTAGCTGCCACTATATAATTTGTGAAGGATCACTGATATGCTAGCAAATGAAGATGCGACGTGGGTTATTTTCATATCAGCTGTTCAAGCTCTACATTAATATTTCTCATTAGGTAGATAAATGTAATGAAACAAGTGCAGAATTAATGGTTTGAGAGGATCCTAAGTTGGATTCACCAGAGGTACATTACATTTTGGAGAGGAACAGGAGATTGAATCTTGCTTTCATCACACATGAGATCCTGCATTTCAAAACCTAATCCTTCATTTAAAATGAAGAACAAGTCACTCAGTGTGGTAAATCCTACGAATTTTAGTAAGGGTATCCTAGCTAACCACTGAAGTCATAGTCATGAAGACAACCTTAGCATGATGAATAAAAGAAAAAGGTTTACTGGTATTTGTCCGAACAAGTAGAGTCAGCAGCAGTCATTGCAAGGTGTGAATTCTCCCATTCATCTTATTAATGTCATTAAATCTGGATCTCAATTATGACAGCTGATTTGTTAAATACAGCTATCTTTCTCATGACCAAGCATATACAGAAACCGAAAAATTAGCCTAACTTGTAGCATGATATTCAGTGCATTAAGGTAAGGAATAATGTGTCATAAAGATCTGTACACCAGTGCACATTTCATCACATTAGTGATGTGTTTTGCTGACATCTTGAATGACACATGGCTTATGAGTGAGCCTGGTTTGTTAGAAATACCAGAAAAAAAACAATCTTTCCCCTTTTTGCCATTCTACATTTGACACCTTGGACCAGACTTAGTGAGTCACAGGAATTAGCTGTCTGCCAAGTTCCAGCTGGTATGTTTCTGCCTCTGTGGCTGCTGAAACTTTTCACTTTTGCAAAAACACAAAGTGTTTTGGCCAGAGGCTAACCAACAAAGGAGGATTTTCAACCTGAACATGTCGATCAATCTTTATTGACTTGGCATATTTTTCATCTGAGTGCTGAATAATATTTGTTGCTTGCTGTCATTCTTTTTTAGTGCATCATGAGACTGGGAGAAGATCTCATGCTAATTTCTCAGTTTCAGGCATTGGTGCTTTTTATAATAACTCATTAATCCAATCTGTTTTTTTTAATAATTTCATTTTGCTCCACAGCAGCGTCTGGCAACATGTATATCTAGGGTTTTTTCAATGTTAAATCATTTAATTTCATCCCTAAGAAGACCTGATCGCATGTGGGATGAATGTCTCTCAGAAATAAGGTTGACTAATCAGAAAAAGCAGCAACTTAGAGTGATGTCATTCCCACTATAGACAAATAATGATTGGAGCTGGAACTCTTAAATTACTCATAAAATGAAATATTTTGTTTCTTTCACCGTTGTTATCACAGAGCAGGAAAAACAAGATTGCACTTCCTTCTCATCCTCACTGAGTTTTGTGCCTGCAGCAGGGGTATGTTATAATTTATTTCTCTTATAATCTACAAAATTAATGTGAAGAAGTCGGAGAGGCTGGAACTGTGGAGAAATTGTTTGTTTCTGTTGCTAAATTAGTTTTGTGATGGCTTGTTGCTGTGGACAAATCTTTTTTTTCATCTACACCAAAGATTAGACTGCAGAATTTTTTCACTGTCTCGTGAAATGTCACTGAACAGATGGTGCTTTTTACTGTTTTCTTGATTAGAACCCAATCTGTCAAAGTGCTTACACACATGCTTAACTTAAGCACAGCAGCAGTCCCATTTGTATCAGTTTTATAATCAATGCTTTGTAGATTTTGGGTTTTAAATTATCCTGCCAGCTAAGTAAAAGTTTCCTTAAAATTTAGCACTCAGCTACATGTTAATTAACTAAAAAACTTATTTAAAAACTCTGACAGAAGAAAAGTCATTATCAGAATCCCTCATTTGTGAACATGTGCACATGGATTCATACAATAGCAACAGGTGCACAAAAGCTTCATGAAATACAAATTAATAAAAAAAATTCTCTGTCACAAATAACAAAATTTTTAATAAAAACATATGTAGATTTTTTTAAAAATAGTGTTTGTGATTGCATCCTTGGGTAACTCTCACTGTCTCACATAGACAAAGCCTTAAGTCCATCGATTAAATTGAGTTTTTCTCATTTCTCCTTAGCAGGAGACCTTAAGCACTAGAAATCTCTTCCTGCGACAGGATCTGAAGTGGTAATTTCATTGTTTGTGAGTATGCTAAAAGTGGAGAAGTATTTGTGGTATCTTTTCAAACTTATGAGGAAGAAGAAAGTGCAACCTGATGGAAAGATCAGCATCTGTATCCTTTTATCTCATCTAGCAGGCTCAAAGCCATAGTTTCTATTTTTTAAGAGATAGGTCCTTGCACTAGCCTGTAAGCTGACTTGTAGAGACAGTCCTCTAAGCCTGGGCTACTGAACAATTCATTTTAAGGGTGAAGAAGGAAAATATTGTAGTAAGCTTGACTTATCAGGTAGGTCACTGTCTTCTACTTTCCCCAAACAACAATACTGTATTTTTCACTAAATGCGTTTGAATGAATTAACATTTCCTGTAAGCAACAAGCAAGTACAAACATCACACATTAATTCTTCTATTATTTCATGTCATACACATTGCTTTGAATTTTTGTAAATACCATCCTATGCGTTATTTCTAACTAAAGTATTTATTCCTTTCTGACAGTTTTGTTTTGTTTTGTTTTGTTCTTTTTACCTGGGTTTTTGTTGCTGTTGTCATTTTTTTTTCTTTATTCTGTTTTGTCTGTTTGTTTGTTTTCATGCAACTGAGGCTAAAGTCTTAAGACATCACTTGAAACAAATAAATTAGGATATGAAGACATAGGTCTTACTATGAATCATTACCTTCATAATATTACATACAAAGACAATTCACACCTGAAATGGAAATCAGCTCCTAAAATCATGAAGGACATCTATTTTCATAATAGCCATGAAAATAAGCTCTAAATTCTCCTCAACTTAACTGTGCTTTAAACCTTGGTCTTCTTTTCTTCACCATGGTCCTTGTTTTTTGTAGATCATATTAGCTTAGAATTTAAATTTACTTTATGTGCACCGATGCTACTTTCATCTTCTTCAATATATTACTTTCCTTTTTTTTTGTCCCTCTGATTACCCATTTGGAAAGAAAAAAATGTTTATGAAAAAATCCATTTACAACAGTAAGAAACAGTCACAGACCCATAGTTCTTGAAATAAAGAAAAGTAATGCAGCACTGAAATTATTTGACTTCAGAGCAGAAGATTTATCAGGGTATTTCTTTGCATTGGATGCCAGTTCATCCATTATCATGTATATATTGTTTCCTGGATTGTTTCACTACACCATAAAATTAATTGTCTCCTATCTCGTGTTAGCCAAAATGTTGTGAAACGCTGAGTTATACTCATGACCAAAATATAATAGTACTGTGTTGCAATTGTGTCTGTGATTTTAACAAAATAAACACAATTCATGCTCTGTTCCAGGTCCTTTGACAATAGTTATTTGATCATAACCACTTTATTGTCATTTTATCCTTCATATCATACTTCGTATTTGTTTTTCAATGCATTGTCTGCTGATATATATTTTGAGTGCAAGCTTGTTGAGATAAGGAATATACCACTGTTGTAGTTTTTCATTACAAGTATGAAGTGGCTAGTACATTGTAGCTTTCATCTCTACGAAGAGGTACAAATGAAATATGAGCAACTGTTAGATGAAATAACAAAAAGTAATTACATGCAAAAAACATGCAAAAGTGCTGTTTGAGTTGCAGTAAGTCACAATCTGAAAAATTGAAACTGCTTTAGTTCAGTCCTTACCTTTGGTTATGCTCTATTATAGAATTTTATTTAATATAAACCTAGGGAAGACTTATGACAGGCACTGACAATGTTGGCGTAGGATTTCAAGAAAGGACGAGTTTTTGAGAATTTCTGCTAGTCAAATCTGATGAACACTGAACCTTTCTTCTCCTGCGAGCAGACTCAAATATGCTCAAATTCATCAGCATATAGTTTTATTTGCATCCTAATGCTTAGTGATGTGTAGTAACGAAGTGCTCGAGAAGTTTCCTTCCATTTTTATTCCCTCAAGTTTTTCTGTACTCTCATGTTAAATGTTTGAAGAAACCCTGCCTGTTTTTTCTGGCTCAACTGTATGTAGGTGAAATGTAAAATTCCCTAATGTGCACAATTATGCAGAAAGGAAAACCGAAATAGAAAATGTTCAACTTAGATTAACTGACTTTAAATTTGGATTACATGAGAATTGGTCTGTCAAAGACATATGTCTTTACTAAGTATTACCATCTTTGATGAATGAAAGAATTATTCTAGGCTATGTAGGAATGGGGTTTGGTAGGAATAACAAAAATCTTCTTCAGATCTCTCTGCTGAGTTTCAGTATGTGCTCCAGGGATGGAAATGTTGGGGTTTTTTTTGCTGAAGAAACTGAAGTAACTTTACAAATTAAGAGAAAGGATGAAGGGTGATTTTTCTCTTAAATTTATTATCAGAAACCTTCAAACCTGTGAAATGTAATAGAAATAATAACAACATGTAAAATCAGATAGAATTGTGGTGAAGAAATTTTAAACAAATCGAAGTTCATAACCGTTAAGAACAGGATCTGTTTTTACTTCTCCACCTTGAATGAAGCAAGCGTGGACTCTCACAGGCTAGATGATGCAGAACGTTACAGATGGCGTTTGCTGAGTAACGTTATAGGAGTCATAACAAAGCATGACAATTGACAACAAGTACATGTGAGCTCACTGTTTTGAATTTGGGAGAACCTTGTCCAAAACACCCGGTGTCAACTTCTGGAGTAATCGTAGAATGGCCAAGGCTGGAAGGGACCTTAGAGATCATTTAATCCAACCTCCCTGTTATGGCCAGGGACGCCACCTCTCAACTAGCTCAGTCGAAACCGCGACCTTTGGTGTTTCAAGCACCACGCTCAACCTACTGAGCTAAACCAGCCCTCGATATAAGGTACTGCTAGCTCATATTGGCCTCAAAAATAGTGCATAGTCATGCGCAATAAATAGGTGGTTATGGGAAACAACCCTTTAGAAGATTATGCTTCAGATTTCTTAGACTTCATTACTAACATCTTGATCTATATAGTTTTTAAGTAGCATAAAATCTTCAGCTTCTTTGCCTAGAAAATCATTTTACCCCTCATCTGAAGAGATTGTTACCAAGTGTCTGAAATAACATCGTATTCATATCATATTTCTTTCAATTTTTTCTTTCTTTGTACTTTTTTTTTTTTTTAAATGAGGGAACCATTACTAGGTATTATACCTCACTTTTGGATCAATGAAATGTAAGTAAATTCAAAAAATGAGTGGCAGTTGGAACTGGTGTGATGGTAGAATCTGTTGGCATAAATCTCTACAGATTCAACCTAATCTTCAAGTAAATTAGTATAATGTCAAATTAATGTTATAATTGTACACATTGCACTGGAATGTTTTGAGGGGGGAAAGTATGAATGATTGCAATGAGATCCACATAAAAAGACCTATGATATCTAACAGCTCAGCTACCTATGGAGAAAAAGCCAGGACAGACCACAAATGTTAGAAGAACAGTCATTGGATAATCAGGAAGGGCATTGAATGCACTGAAAAACTGGTTAACATGGGAGACTCTGGTAATTTTTATAGTCCTTAAGATATCATGTCAGTTAGCATTTCACTTCACCAGTCAAAATAATCTTTCCTAACACTATGGCTCTCTAGGGAAGGGTTAGAATTGTCTCATAGACTCTTATGACTTAATAATAACTTTATCTGTTTTTAATGAACACTGTGTTGTCAGATTCTTTTCCTGAAGACACTTGTGCGTGCTAACAGTAAAGGAACACCTCCGAGGAGCAGAAGCCTGTAGTTGCCACTACCTGAAGGCTATAAAACCACTCTCACACGCATTTCACTGAAACAAACCCTTTCTTCTTGCTAGGAGTTGACAGAATTACTACATCAGAAAATTGCCATAGGGAGGTTGTACCATCATTTATGAATAATATATCTATAATAAGAAACATTTAAAACAGCATAGCTTAAACCTTCCCTTGTCCCAACTATTATTTTATTATGTCATCCTACAATTTTACCTGATACTTGCTTCTCGTACTCAATAATAAATAAAACTGTCTTATAAATATTGGTTTACAGCTTATGGCAGCCAATAAAGAACAATACAAAATGTTTTGTTGTCTTCCAAAAATGAACTATGATACATTAACATGAAATTTATTTTTTTTCATTTCCATTCTAAAAGTCAACATATAGTTCTTTCTTGTCGCCCTTCAGTTAAACCTGAAGATTTTGTATCATTCTATTTTTGCTAGTGATTTATCCAATCATATTGTGATCAAGCCATACCCATCTAAACAACAATAAAACAAAAATATGAGAAATAATGACATTTCACTACCCAGTATCTGGGTTCTTTTAGTATTAACTGTAAAAATGCAACACTGCTTATGAACTACATCTTTGGTATTTGGTAGCAGGCTGTGATTTCTGCTATCATTCATGGTTAATTGATCTACTAATCATGACCCAAAGGTGCAGAAAACATAATGTGCTCATGACTGACTTCTACAAGTAACTAAAGAAAATGAAATATGTAAAGTAGTAATAGATATGGTGCTATGATTCTTGACAATTCTAAATGGCTGCATTTGCTTTGATTTACAATTATTTGGGGGTAATACAAATATCGTAGTATATATAATCACATACCTAACAGAACATTTTTTCCCCTGAATATTTGCAAGAATATACTCCTTTATGTACATGGTTTTGCTGACATTGTTTGTATAGAATGTTTTTATCACAATGTTCTAAATGACAGGATTAGAAAACTCCCAGGAAATTAATTCTGAATTTAGAATTTCAAGAAGTGAAACCAGAAGCCTGGGATAGGACAGACTTTATCTTTTAATCACTGAAGGATTAAATTAATTGTTTCTTATCTGGTGTTAGTAAAAACATGGAGTGTTTCACTGAAGGAAAACATTCCCTTTTTTTTTCTGATAACAACGACTGAATTAAAAATTATCTGCAGATGTAGAATAATTTTTAGAGATTATTCTGATAAAAACTTTAAATAACTGATAAAGTTTAAAATTGTCTTGGAAATTCAATCTTTTTAATGACAATATTTTCTTTTCTACTGTAAAGCACTAATGAATTTTTCCCTCTTATATTGTAGAAAACCAGACTTAGTTGTCTGATTTTAAAATCTTTTTGTTAGTATTTAAAAGACATATAGATATATCAATCTCACTTGAGCTCTGATGGTTTCTGCAGTTATGGGAGACTCACAGCAATTCCTGTAAGTTTATCCTGTGTTTCCCTTTCCCCTATATGTGACAATTTGTTCCCAATTATTCTGCATTTCTCTTGCAGATATAGACACAGTATTGTGCACCTGATAAAAAGCTTCAAAGCATTTACACATTTGGTGGCTTTGATTATTTCTTTGTTTGATATAAAAAGCCTGCGAATGTGTTCAAAAGCTGAAAGAACAGAAAAATAACACCCAAAAGATAGATCTGATTCAAAGGTTACTTGTCAAGGTATATTGAACTTTTGAATTATCCATCCATATCCATTCCATATTTTATTTTTAAGTAGTTATGTTTAGATCAATATTACTTTATCATCGTCATTTTAGAGGTTTTCTTATGATCTTTTTGGCTGTTATTCGAGGTTAGGACCCTTTCAGTCTATTTTGTGTTTTAGTACTTTTTTTTTCCTAAATTGTAAATTAGACTCAAAATAAAGGCAAAATTCCTATAGACTTTATGTGATCATCCTATTGTTCTATTCTTTTGAAGGAGCAATTTGAATGGTGGCTATAGCTTCATTTATGTGCACAAACATATATATTGACCCCTTTAAATTATTATACTTTGTAAACTACTAGCAGTTTCTGTGTCATTTCTCATTTTTCCACTTCTGTCCACTGAAGCAAGCCTACTTACCTTCTTCATATCCAAGATGAAGTTAACAAGCTGCACTTGCACCAGTTTTTCAGCAGAAACAAATTAAAAGGTCCCTAAAGGATTTGCAGGTATGCCAAGAGGAGTTCAATCTGGACAGGCTGCAAATGCTGTTTATTAAGTCACACAAAGCCATCATCTGCTCTCTACTGCTTTTCGTGTCCTGGTGACACCAATGCTTCCCAGGCAGTAATGCACCTCTGTATGTAGTATATTGTGCAAACTCAGAGGAAAACAGAGCCTTTGCCCTGGAGAGTTCAGAATGTAAATGCAGGAAGTATCATCATTATTTTTAGGAAATAATAGAGAACAGGAATGTGGATGAGGCAAGATAAATTTCCTGGACAGTGCAGAAAGGCTGTCCTGAAACCAAGCTCCATTCATGTTAGTCCTCTGATTAGTTTATCATCTTTACTTTTAAACTGGATCCAGTTTTCCATCAGTTCCCATGAATAACCTCTTTATTTGTAGAAGGCAGATCAAGCAAATAGGTAACTCATTATCATTTTGTGCAGAGGAAACACTGAGTTTCTGTTATTGGACAGTCAGAACTTCAACCTGTGACCTGCGATTTGATCTCTCTGTGCCGGTGCAGTCTCCATCTTTCTGGTTCAGGGGAAGTGCCAGCTTTCTGTAGTAGTGAATATGAGAAGTTAAAAATGCATGTTGTTATTGGTACTGGACCTCAGACACGGTTGAAGTGAGAGGAGAAGACATCCAGGACACCCCAAGTGTCTCAAATCCATGGTGTCTTTGCGTAGAGAAAACGAAGTTGTCTTCTACTGTGTCACATCTCTCAGTGTAGCTGCTACTCCTGTGAAAATACACATTCATAAAAAGAAGGAACATACTCTTTTAGTTTTCTTTAAAAGTTGATCTATGGATTATCTCCATACAGAACAAAACTTGATGAATAGTTGATGTTTTCTTCTGTATGCAGATTCTTTTTTTTTTTTTTCTGCTTTCTGACAAACAGCAGCATATGTTATATGAGCGTGGATTTTTAGCTGAATACAAAGCAAAAATGTAAGTTAAACCTTTTCATGAATTCTCATGCTGCTTTGATTATAAGATGTTCTTAGAACATAACAAGTTTTATCTTCATAAATACAAAACCTGAAGTCTTTATGCTGTGCAGGTTGGGATTTTTCTTGTGCTTTAACGCATTGGTAAAGGTTAAAGTGTAGGTCAAGTAACTTAAACCCAGTTATTTTCATTGTTGTCTTATGCAGCAAAAAAATAATTTTCTGGAAAACATTAACAAAACTGATTTTTCTTTTGATTTTGCCATAATGTGGATTTCACAGGATAATGCCTCAGGATCGTGATAAGGTACCCCAAACCAAACCAAGCATATTCAGGTATAATAGTGTCCTGTCTCCAGGACTGACAATTGGACACCACAATACAAACATTAAACAAATTTCCCATGATAATTTCTTTATGCCCTGAAATAAAGTAACATTATTCCTCTTAAAAATATAACCTAGTCACTGTTTAAGGTAGTTGTTCTATTACCTGGTACCACTAAAAATTTTTACTTAAAATCTGTAATTTTAAGTTTCAATATTAGTAAATAAAAGTTTCAGTAGTATAGCTTATTTGACTAAACATTAAAATAACCTTTTGTGAACTGTATAATATTCTTAAGGATTTATCTAGTGCCAGCAAATACTACAGTTTATTGGCAAAGTGTTTTTCTCCAGATAAGTTCCTTTCTATTAGTAATTTCATATTTCTGGATTTTAAATTTTGCTGAATGGGTTGTTGCTTTTTCGTTGTAAGCAGAAATGGCAAACTGACCCTTCATTATTGATCAGGCAAAAAGAATTTCTATCAGATCACTTCAGAATCTCAAAAAAAGATTTTTAAAAGACCTAGTTTGAATTGTAAATATGGGCCAAGTGTGAGAAAGTCGTTACTTTATCTAACATTCTGGCCTTTGCAAGATTATAGTATTTACAGAAATATTTGACTAGACACATTCTAAGGCAATATGTAAACTTTCTTGAGTATGATAGTTTAGAAAAGAAATCCTGGCAGACCACTAAGCAGAGGGAAGCAGATGACAACTTTCTACAACTATAAATTACAGGCATTTGTTTATTTCTATTTAGCATTTCCATTGCAGACTGCATACTGATGAAGTGAATTGGATGGATAGATGTTGACTAATCTGTAAACACTATAATTGGCTTCTGAAATGTAGCTGAATTATATGCCAGGGTTTTATCCGCAATTAAGTCAAGTTTTATGAACTTAATTCCTCACTGTTGTTTGATGCCAGAATAAAATTATCAAAGCTTTTGCTCATTGACATGACGTGAACAATTATGGGGTTGTTTATGAGCACTAGTTTGGAATTTTGTCGTGAAACAGCCTTTGCTGAAAGTGCTGGGTTGCAGCACTATGCTGCATTTTGACAGTATTTTCTTTAGGTGTGCATACATGGAGAAATGTGTGAACAACCTGTGTGTACACCCAAAAGAGGTCACCTACCCTACTGTGTGCTGCACTGACCAGCAATCTATCAGCTGCTTTATAAGTTTACTTGATTTCTGTTATTTTGAGAACCAAGAGTGAAAATCCAAAGTCTAAGAAATGAAAGGTTATGGGAGGTTCCTCAACACTTTCTTTCTTCTGTGCAGAATCATGCTGCATGTGCAGAGAGAGCCCCTCTTATACTGCTCTGTATACACATGGCAGTGAGTTGTATTACACCTGTTGCAAGACAAATGACTATCTCCATTCTGATACAAGCTTTGAGTTTTTTAGAGGTTTGGTTTTTTTAGTTACATCTCATGAGAAACAGCAAAATTTGCTCAATATCCAATGAGATTCACTCTTAAAATTAAATTTGGAGAAGCAGACTCCTGAGCAAGCCCATCATATATTCATAGGTGCAATTACTTAGTTATGATATTCAGTTAAAAATAGTAGGTGTGTATTAATATGGCGATCTAAAGCAGCTATAGTGAAATAAGGAGGGGAAAAATTAGGCTTACAAGATTAGGCATCTGCCTCTTTCAACATCTATCCATCCCTCCTCTGGATTGCTTTTGCCATTTTGCCATATGTTCCCTTTTACTTTCTGTTTGGTTAAAAGGATGGCTAGTTTACAGGAGACAAGATCATCTACAAAGTTTACTTTGAAGAAAATGGCTACAGAAATCAAATTAATTCTTTGCTGATTTTGATTATACTGTGAGAATTGAATTGAATATAAATTGAGTTTTATAACAATTTATGTGCTGGACACTTTTTCTAAAAGATACCAAGCATGGCAGGTATTGATAGCATTGCCACAGAAACTTTGCTATTGATAGTAAATACCTGGTCTGAATATACACACTGAATGTGCTTCATATACATATCTTACACATGGCAATTTAACTTCCCAGTCTTTTTCATACATTTTAATTGTGTGTTTTATATGCTTATTTTGGAATACTGATTTCTTACTTGGCAGAAGAAAATATCATAAACATTTAAGTGCAGTAAAGAATATTAATAACTTGAACCTCTTTCCTTACAGAAGCTGAAAAGATAAAAAAAAAAAAAGGAATATATTTTTAAGGAAAAGGGAAAGTGCATACACAATGTATTTTTTTCCTGTATGATTTCTTATTACCTATAGGGTCACTGGAAGTGCTTTCTAACCACCATGTTATTTTTGTTTTCTATTTTATTTTTATAACACTTAAATGAATTTAAATTTGTTGTATTTGAAAAAGTGAAAATCTATAGACGAAAAAAATGCTTCACCACTTATTTCCAATCTGGTAGACCTGGCAGCAGTTTGTAAGACTCTTATGATGATCTGATGGTTTTATATATTTTTGCATTTTCTTTCCCCCTCCCTTTTATTGACTTTCCTTGCTTTTATTTTTTCTTCAGTTCTTGTTCTTAATCTACTCTATTCCCTGCTTGGACATTCATTTACCCCTTTACAAGTTCCTGACATGTTTTAAGCTTGCAGCATCTAACCTGTCACTCTGTGTGTCTAGTGCTGGTTGTTGAGCCTCTAACTCTGGATGTTTTGCCCAGACTCTGCACCAGCAATTTTTGCTACTGTTGTGCTGTTCTTGAGCACAATATAAAGGTATGGAAATATTCAAGGTAATATTTGTAGTGGCTAGTATTGCTCTAACAGGAAATGAAAGAGCTCATAAAGATTGCCATATATTGTCTAGTGTTGCTGTCTTAATATTGTGTTTTCTAACAATAGACCTTATTAACTACAAAGAAGGTCTGTTTTAGCTGGTCCAGAAGTTAATTTGATTATGAGCATATACACTTGCGGTTTTAAGTATGTACTGCATTTCGTTTATATATTTTTATACATACTTATGGTTATATCTTATTTTGACTACTTCAGACAGTACACGATAGCACTCTTTTTCCTAGTTTACCACGTACCTCAGCTTTGAAATTAACTTTTGACAGTTCAGATTATGAAAAAAAAAAAGACTAGCACACTTTTGAACGAAAAATAACTAATATTTGCATAGAAGATAAACTGATTGTATTACATAAGTGATTTCGAGGATTGAATTCTGTGGAAGTATAATGAAGGTACTGTGGAGAACTCTATCTTCCAGACACCACTGATCATTGCAGGGCTGTTTAAATTTCATGTGAATTTTTAAGTTAATGAAAATAAGCAGAAACTAGGGATAAATCAGAGAAGAAAAAAAAGGAAGATGTTGTACATTTCAGTAGTTATGTGATCATAAAGGAAGTGGGAGCAGGCTGAGGGAAGTGCCTATTAGTTAAAGTTTGATCTGAGGTGAGGGTCTTCAGGAGGGTCTGAATGACTGTTGTCATGGTGCCAGTTTACGACATCCTGTTAGCAGCCACTGCTTGATGCAGTGAGCTGAAGCAAGGCAGTTTATAGAGCAGAAGGTGCTCTCCTCCCTCTGCTTACAAAATTGACAATGCACTGGTCGTTCTTCTCCCAGATGGCCATATCTCCTACTGGTCTTCTTCCCTTTACTTTTGAACTTACTGTTATTATGTTTTTATTATGTTTTTCCTTTTTTTTTTTTTTTCCCTCCCCCAGTTTTTCAATGAAGTACCTCCTCGCTGTGAATTTTTTATTAAATTTACATATTAAAAAGATCTAACTCAAAGCCAGCTAGCTCATGGTTTTCTTTCTGTTTTAGTTTCTTTGCTCACTTTCTCTTCTCTTCCTTTCTCTTGTGAATGTTATTGATCACAACAAGGATGCTTTACCATTCCATCCTCTAGGTCTTCCAGTCCCTTAAATGTTAGAACCCTCGGAATTTCTCCGTTTAAATAAACAAGAGAACACATCCTTGGGTCATTTGTACTTTCAGCATAGCTGTTTTCAAAAGTAATACTTAAATAAACTCTGTAAATGTGAATTCTTCCAAGGATAAAATATTGTCTATATTATTAGAAAACAATTCTCTCTTGATTTTGAAATACAACAAAAAAAAAATACCAGGTATACATTTTATCTATTGTATGAGGGAAAAAACATGGTTTAAAATCACTTATAAGACAGAATTCTGAATTATGTTATACCTGTATTTGTAATTAGAGAGCAAAACAGATGGTGGAGCTTTAGTTTAAAGCAGTATGTCTATTTAAGTAGTTCACATGCCAGGTAATTGCTCCAAATCACAAAATGTCCATTCCCTATATTTTCACGAGTAACTGGCAGTCCGAGAGACAGCTACTTCTTGGCGAGTTTAACAAAAAGTAAAATAAAGTAAAATAAAACAAAAGTACACAAGATATTTTTACAATAGTCTGCTAACAAAATCCAAAGTTATGAATATTAACTGGTTTTTTTCATTAAAGAAACAAATTAGTATATCAATATTTTGTTAGATACTCATCGAAATCTTGCATGTCTTGGGCAGTGGAAAATAAAAGATGTACATTTTTACTTTAAATTGACATACTTGTCCACATGAGCAATGTTAATAAGTTGTAAGAATGCTTTTGTAATAGACAGCTATGAAAATCTAAGTTTTTACTTCCTTGGACTCATATTGAGACTCCAAAAGGCTTCCTGCAGTTTCTACGTTTTCTATACCTTTTAATTGCACTGATTTCAGCACCAAAGTGCTGGATGATTTCCTTGTTTAGGAACAGTTCTCAGTAAAACTTCATCTCATAGTTTGAAGTCATCATCATAGTGACTCAAGAGAAGAGACAGAGAGGTGTTAATGGAAGTCAGATGGCTGTAGAGGGTATGATTCATTTAATCCCTGTTATCAGATTATATTTTACAGACTATAGCCAGCTAAGTACACACCAGTAAGTTATTGTCAGACATATTCAATGAGATGTAACATGTTCAAGTGTTTTCTTTTCTCCACTCTTCAAAAGCATCAAAGAAGTCTTAGATAGAAAAATTTTGGTATGGTTTTCTGGAAAATTTCACATATTTTCATCTATTCTTTTCTAGTTCTAACAAATATGTGCTCTCTGACAGAACCTTGAATTTGCGTTTTGTTTTTACTATTCCTGTGAAAACAACATGTAGGTATTTCTGCGGGAAAAAAAAAAAAAAAGTGCACAACAAGAAAAACCCAAATTCAAAAAACAAAACCGGAAAAAATCTGTTTAGAACTGCCTAACATTCAGTATCTTTTTATGATATGTTCATAAAGTTAAAAGGACAACTTTAGGTCTTTAAATTCAAATTAATAAAGGCTAGTCATGTCATAAGCTTCAAAATGTTTTCAGCTGGTTTTGACAGTACAGTTCACAATGTGGTTGCGCTCTCTTTTTTCTAAATATTCTCATCTACAATGAGCTTTGAAGATTATGGTTCCATAGACGATAGTGAATGTTATCCAGCTAAAGCAGCTGGTAGGAAGTGATTATGCCCCCCAAAAAGTTTACTCAGTCAGGAACAAGAAATGCATTACGTACTGGTGTTAATTTACTACAGTCCATGATACTTGTTATTCAGCAAGACCTCAGATCCTAGAATGAAATTTGCTTGTCATTTTTAATCCAGCTTGGCAGACAGACTTTTCTTACTTGATGGCATATTTTTGTTTCCTAGGACTCTTGCTTTATTCATGTGAGAGAGGAGGATGAATAAGACAAATGGGAGAGACGAGATTGTTTATGTTTAAACTCTGGATTACAGTGTATGATAGATTGGCTCTTTTCCTGAATCTGACAGACTTCCAGCCAAGCTAAAAATTGTAAAACAATTGTATCTCTAGTACTTAAAAAATGTTTGTCTCTGATTCTCCAGATTTAACTTACGACAACTTTAATTCTGGATATGGATAGTTTTCTCCTATTTGTATAAAATATATCTCCTCGTAGTACCTTTTTCATAAAAATGCAATTATAAAATGATATCCCATTGCTCTTTTACAAAAACACTGGAATACCTTTAAGAAAATCATGAAGCAGAATTGTAGAAGTGGTTGTAGCACAGCTTTAAGAGAAGATAAAATAAGATCTCTGTAAATGCCTACAATGGCAGAAGCATCTAGATTCTTGCTGCCCTGTTTAAAAATAGTAAATTAAAGCCTTTCATGGCTTTTAATATGCATTTTTCTTTCCTATAATTCTAGTCTGACATTTGGCAGAGTGATAAAAACACTAATTAGGAGTAAGTGTGCATTTGAAATGCTAGCTTTCACACATAGTTTATGCTTAAAATTTTCATTATTATTCAAAGATCTGAGAGAAGCCAATTTACTAAATACAGGGTGATGTTAAGGTTGCAGAATGTCGCTTGAAATGTAGTTGTGATCTTGGACCAGATCCTAAAATAGAAGCTAAATTCCTAATACAAGATTCAGCAGAATTGCAGATTCTTACATCTAAAATTGCTCTTAAAAACCTGTTATTTGCTGTTCGCTTAAGCCTGGAAATAAACAACTCATAGATGTTTTCAAGTATGACCTAGCCTTTCTGGATACCAAGAACTAACTCAGACTGGGGTTAGGTGTCAATAAAACTCCCCTGTTCAGATGTATTTAACAAACAAAACATCTAGAAAGGGTTTTTGGCTGTAAGCATTGTCACCTTGGTCCCTTAAACACAAAAGATCCTTTGCAGTCAAGTCTTTGAACAAAAGAGAAAATATAAAAATCTAAAGCAATTGTATTTGAGTACCCTAAACTATACAATATATCCATTCTAAAGCACAGTCTGGTAAGAGAAAATGTAAAAGTGAACTCTAATCTTGTAGATAGGTCAAGAAGACAAATACAAATTTTATTTTTTTTAAATATTTTAAATTTTTTTTATTATTTAAATATTTTAATATATTACTACTTTTCTGCTTTGCAGTGAAGTAATCACAATGAGCCATCTACACTCATGGCACATGAAACAGCTGCTAGTATTTAGTATGAGACTTGAATTCATGAGAAAGATGAATGAAATATTTAACCTCCTTACTGTACAAGATTATTTCTTGTGTAAGGTCTGGCTTCTTAGTTCAAATGGAACAAGTAAAAAGTATGTTGCCTACAATTATCCTGTTCTGATGTGAATATACGGCTGAAGTCTGGAAGCACAACTTTCTCTCTTGAACTTAGATATTGTAGGCTAAAGGACATTAAGTCTCCAGACCTCAGTGGCCAAGTTTTCCGAAGTAATAAGCACCAGCCTTTCCTACTGTGCAATGAAGATATGCACAGATATATGTATTTTTCCCACAGCAAAAAAAAGGTTTCTGAAGTCTTTTAGGGATATTCAAAGAACAAAATACACAGAACATTATCTGGGAGAGACTTTGGGTGCCGTGCTGTTCTTAGTCTCTTTCTTTGTAATTTCATACTGCTCGAATCAAATACGTGCCAGTTCCTATAATTAAAAAAAAAAAAAAAGAAAAAAAAAATCCTACAAGTAATATGCTGCTGTAGAGTTGGACAGAGAGTTAAAGACCTGCTAACTTTTCTGTTCCCCTCCCTGCAGGAAAGGACTTCATTTGGAACAGATGGGATGTTGAATGTTTTCACACCTGAGATTCCCTGTCACTAGTATAAATGTGCAGGGAATTATGAACACCATTTACTATTCATCTCATTTCCCTAAGATGTGTTCAGCTGGACCCTGTACTATCTGCCCTTCACTTTCATAGACAATAAAATCTTCTTCAACATATGCTGAGGAGAAAAGAATTAACCTGTAGAAAAAAACACCAAACACTTGATGTATCAATGCAGATAAATCATCTTAAGCATTTCTAATTCAAAGAACACCTTCTCTGAAAACTTTGTGACTGAGGTGATTGCATCTGTCTTGCTTAACCCCACACAGGAACACTTGGGAAAATAAATCACTTTATAATGAACAGTGTTGCTGCTTATATTTAAACAAATACTTGACCAAATCGCTCTTTCAATATCTCTTCTGTCACTAAGGTTGCATGTCATTAAGTCCCTCGAGGGTAGTAGGCATTGCTGCATACTGTCACCAGTGAGCTGGAAGCCTGAAATCGTCATGTTGCTGGTCTACTCTGCCCTGGTGAGACCCCATCTGGAATACTGTGTCCAGTTCTGGGCCCCTCAGTTCAAGAAAGACAGGGAACTGCTGGAGAGAGTCCAGCACAGGGCAACTAGGATGATTAAGGGAGTGGAGCATCTCCCTTATGAGAAAAGGCTGAGGGAGCTGGGGCTCTTTAGTTTGGAGAAGAGGAGACTGAGGGGTGACCTCATTAATGTTTACAAATATATCAAGGGTGAGTGTCACGAGGATGGAGCCAGGCTCTTCTCGGTGACAAATACTGATAGGACAAGGGGTAATGGGCTGAAACTGGAACATAAGAGGTTCCGCTTAAACTCGAGAAGAAACTTCTTCTCAGTGAGGGTGACGGAGCCCTGGAACAGGCTGCCCAGAGAGGTTGTGGAGTCTCCTTCTCTGGAGACATTCAAGACCTGCCTGGACACGTTCCTGTGTGGCATAGTCTAGGCATTCCTGCTCTGGCAGGGGGATTGGACTTGATGATCTTTCGAGGTCCCTTCCAATCCCTAACATTCTATGATTCTATGATTCTATGATGACCTCTGAGGAGATGGTTTGGCTTTTGCATTCTCTTGAAGTGGCTGCTGCCCTTGATATCGATTGCTGAGGAAAGGCATTCCCTGCCTGATATAATAAAGTCATATACGATTATTTCATTCCTTCCAGCATTCATGCTTGGTGATAAGTGAACTTGCTTTGAAAGGCCAACAGGTTAAATTGTGAAAACAGTGAGACGGGTCATTGCTCTGCTTTTCTGTCTCTATCACCTCAGCTGAAGATTTCTAAAACTTGTTCAGTATCGTGTTTTGTGGGTTTTTTATTCTGTTTTGTTTGCTTGTTTGCTTGTTTGTTTTTCATTAAAACATTTGATTTCATTTTGTTTCTATTTCTATATACAAATTATCAGCAACTAAACCTGTGTCATTATGTTGCCCACGTAAGCAGTAGATTACTTGCCAGAATTTCAGTGTGCAAACACTTTTTTGTTGCTGTTGCATTCATGTTATCTTTTACTATTACTATTTCATACATGATTTTAAAGACTTAAATGTTGTCCCTATCTATCAAAATGTACACATACCTAGTTTAAAAACCCTCCAATTTATTTTGATTTCCCAAAATGCACAAGCATGAATACCTAAGGTTCAAATTCATGTCAAACTTGTCTTCTGCAGACATTTTTCACTAGCTCCTACTTAATTATATTGTTATATTAATTATATTAATATCAAAGATTTAATTCATTTCAGTATAACTAAAGTTTACCCATAGATGTTAATAGTACCACCAAATTTTTCAAGTATTTTCTAACACTTAAGTATTCGAAAGTTTTTTATTTGAATTCAGAGCCATAACCTTTGATTTGCAGCCTATGAAGTCCCTTTGGCAAATTACTTTGGAAAAAGAAGACGAAAAGGACTTACAGCTCTGAAAATGTCTGCATGAATCCAAAACATTATATTTATTTATACTTCCAGGTGTATTTGTCCTAACTCTGAAAGGGTGTTTGTAGTTTGTTGCTGGAAGTTCTTTGCAGGAATTAGAGTCTTCTTCTGAAAGCTGGGTTAATCAGGTGTCAGAAGCAGTTGGAAGCATCATTTCCCTCTTAAAGGAGACTCATCAAGGAGTAACGGGAAAGTAATGCTAGTACATCCATGGAGAAAAATATTTTATAGAAATACAAAAAAAATAGATTAATAAATATTCTGAGTAAGACTGTTCTCAACATCATTCTGACTCCAAGCAACAGGGAAGATAACACCTAACACTCCATGAAAGGAAATAACTTGACGTACCTGACTTTTTTTTCTTTACAATAAGGTACTTAAAAGGATTGCCATTGTTACTGAGTTGCTTGACTGAGAGGAAGCTTCAGTAGCTTAAGTTCAGGGCTATGTGTCAGTAAAATCACCGCACGAAGCTATTATACTCTGTCTTTACCAGACAGCACTTGAAGAGATACAGGGAAGTCATGAGGACAAGGCATACACTTCACAGTACAATCCTGTACTTTCATCCACAGGTTCATCACTACCGTCATTCATTACCCTAACTTGTCACGGCTTAGTTATTATTATTGCATTATCAAACAGGTGTTTACTTTTGTTTCTTTTTCATTGCAGCTCTGTCAAGATTTTTATCAGACATCGGATGCCTACTTATAGAGTACTTTCAAGCCTACTATCTTCAAGTGATGTTACTGTCTCAGTACAAAGCTGTTTACTCTCCACATTCAAAACAGAAGCAGTGTTATTCAAATACTGGTGAATTGTTGCAGTTCCCCCAGCACAGGATCTAATAGTAGACACAGTAAATGCCAAATATCATAGAAATATAGCATTTTAGAATTTTAGAATCATAGACTGGCCTAGGTTGGAAGTGACCTTAGACATCATGTAATCCAACCTCCCTGCCGTGGGCAGGGATGCCTCTCAACTTGACCAGATTACTCAAGGCCTTGTCCAACCTGGCCTTGAACATCTCCAGGGAAAGGACATCCACAACTTCTCTGGATGATTTACTCCAGAGTCTTGCCACCGTCATATTGAAGAATTTTTTCCTAAGATCCAGAATAAGTCTATTTTCCTTTAACTTAAAATCATTTCCCCTTGTCCTATCAGTGGACACTCTTGTAAAAAGTCCCTCCCCAGCCTTCCTATAGGTTTCTTTCAGCTCTTATAAGGCAGTTATGAGGTCTCCCCGGAGTCTTCTCTTCTCCAGGCTGAAAGATCCCAGCTCCCACAGCCTGTCCTCATAGCAGAGGTGCTCCAGCCCCTGGATCATCTTTGTGACCTCCTCTGAACTCATTCCAACAGATTTCTGTCCCTCTTATAGTGGGGACACCAGAACTAGATGCAGTATTCAAGGTGGGGTCTCACAAGAGCAAAGTAAAGGGAGAGAATCACCTCTCTTGACCTGCTGGCCACACTCCTCTTGATGCATCCCAGGACAGGTTTGGCCTTCTGGGCTGCATGACCACCCTTCCGGCTCATGTTGAGCTTCTTATCTATCAACACCCCCAAATCCTTCTCTTCAGGGCTACTCTCAACCCACTCTGTACACAGTTTGTATTTGTGCCTAGGATTAGCTTGAACCAGGTGCAGGACCTTGCACTTGGTTTTGTTAAACCTCATGACGATCACAAGGGCCCACTTCTCCAGCTTGGCCAGGTCTCTCTGGAGGACATCATGTCCCTCTGGCATAGCAACCACACCACACAGCTTGGCATCATTTGCAAACTTGCTGAGGATGCACTCTATCCCTCTGTTGTCAAAAGTGAAGCTCAGCACTTGAAGTGTAACCAACAAGTTGAGTAACACAATTAGCAAGAATAAATTTTAAAATGACATTGCGTCTTCTGTAAATGGCTAGACACCTCATTTAGTTATGGTAGTTACAGGCATTTCAAGCTCAGGTAAGGTTTTAATTGAGAAATCACAAAGTGCTACACTTAGTAGTAAGTAACAGCTGTTCTTATTCCTACTGTGGCACAACCTGGGTGTTCAGTAGACTCTTTGTGGAGTAGAAAAGACACCTTAGAACTGACTTTTAAGACTCACCTCTGCATCCTACTGTGGCATACATACCTACAAGTACATAAATTCTTTCAGGTGTGTCTTTAGCTTTCAGAGTCCCCCTCAAGTCATGGCAAGTCAAACTTGACTTTATTAGGTCTAAATTTATGGTTCTTTCTTAGATAACTGTGCCCAAGTCATAACAACCAAGATGACAAAATAGAATCATTTAGGTTGGAAAAGTCCTTTAAGATTATGGAGTCCAACAGCTAGCCTAGAAATGCTAGGTCTACCACTAAGCCATGTCCTTAAGCATCATGTCTACGTGTCTTCTAAATATCTCCAGAGATGGTAACTCCACCAATTCCCTGGGCAGCTGGATCCAATGCTTGACAATTCTTTCAGTAAAGAAATGTTTCTCATTGTCCAATTTAAACCTCCACTGATGAAACCTGAGGCCATTTCCTCTTGTTCTTTTGTTTGTTACTTGGGAGAAGAGACCAAACATCTAGAAAAGCTCTATCAATTCAGTCTAAGTTCTGCCTAAATCTCAGTAGATTCACTGAGAGACAAAGATGCTCAAAACTGCTACATAAAATAATGACAAATAAAACAAAGTATTAAGTATGTCAAAGTGTTTGCCATATTTTGTATAAGAACTACACTGGTTGTGTGAAAATCAAGAATCACACTTCTCACTATCTTTTAGGTGCCCATGAGGCTTTCCCTCTCCTCAGCTACATGTTTTACATGGAGTCTATGTAGAAAAAATCTCATCAATGTAACTTCCGGTTGCTCCTTTCCTTCATTCTTTCATTGCCAGGTGTCTGAGCTAATTGAATACTAACTACATCATCCGTTCAGCTGGGAAAGTACATTATCTGCAAGATGTGTTTCTTGCTTTCAGATTCAGTCTCCTGCTTCTGGCTGCATGGACAGAGCACATTATCCTCGTGGCATTTCAGATTGCTGTTAGTTTACATATCAAGACACAGGTAGACATAATGAAACCCTGCAACTTAGTCAAAGTGTGCTATTAACACCTGTTGATGAGGATTTAATCTCCGGATAGAAAAGATCCTTTTGAGTGATGAGATATGCAGCAGCTAAAGTGGACGTTATATTTTGAATTTCTGTTCTGCTTTTATACTCCACAGTTTGATAGTTTTTTATATTTTAAAATAAGGTCTTATAAAGAAATGAAATTGAAACAGAAAAATATGCATTTCAAAATGATGCCAAAAGAGCCATTTAAAGTGCATAAACCAGATTGTGCCTTTTTGTGAAATTACTCTCCCTTTATACGTATTTTTTCACAATAGTAACATTAAGCAGTTGCTAGAGCAGCCATGGTGTAGATAGTTTAAGTCAGAATTTATTTCTGTAAATTAAATTCAAAATTTAGTAGTTTTATGTCTCCCTGTGTCAGTCTTGAAAATGATGTAGTCATTCCTAGTCTCTAATAGTGAGAAAAAATTGTTAGGTTTTGTAGACTACTTAATCACACAGTATCTGAATGTGTATTGGATGGCAGATAACAAGTAATATTTAATGATTCTTTAGTTCTTTATGAAAGGCAGAGATTCCTATTATATCCCATGATATAATAGCAAGCTCACATAAACAGCACTACAGAAACATTGTAAATATCTAGCTTGAGTGTATTACGATAAATATACTCCCCTTTCTATTATCAGCAGCATAAGACTGCAAAAACAGCTCCTGCAATCCAAAACTCTTGTCTGAATGAGATAGTTCTGAAGAATTACATGTAACACTGAAAAAAATCAAATTTGGAAATAGTGGAAATTTGAATATTCAATGCATTAACATTGCACCCTGAAAAGAGTATAATGCTCAAGATCTGAATGCCACAGTACTGTGAAAAAAAGAAAGTGAAGAAAGTGTAGAAGAGTTGTTCATGCGTGAAGGGGTTATAGTGACTCAGGCATCTGACATGTTCTATTTTCAGGGCTAGTTTCTAATCCCAGAAGGACTGCAAGCTGAAGAAAACCTGCTACTCATTTTATGTGCATAAGCAGGTGGGTTTCTTCTGGAGTTACAGAAATAGCAGATATGTCTAAAATTGAGAAAGTATCCCTTGGACTCTGCACTGGACACAATTCCTGCAACTACGGCTATATATGCAGGGTTCTGCTGATTTCTGGAGTTTATTTGTGTACTTTGAAAACAACTGTTAGTAGCTCACTTAACTGAAAAAAAATACATTCTTACTAATTTTTCACTTCTATTTCCCCAATTTGTTTAACATCTTAGCAGGATTAATATCATCTGTTTATTAAACATGTCGTGAGTGAGAAATCCTATTTGAAACACCTGAATTGTTACAATAAGAAGCCAAAGGTTAAAATTCACTGGGAGGAGAAGGATATAATCCTAATAGGATGGTTTAGAGTAGACCTCTCATAGCAGATGTCGCTGATGAAACAAAAAAACTGTGAGTGTCATCACAAATCCCTGCCCTCCTAGCTATTAACCAGGGATCTTCAAGAAGGATTTAAAGGAAGAAAGTGATAATTATGTACTTTTACTTTATTAGCTATATGTGGAGATACTCAGTAAATTATTCTTTTGCCTCCAGTCATGCCTGTGTTTACTCACTCTCTGAGATATATTTTACAGTATATGCAATGTGCAAGTGATGATGTACACACGTAGCCCAAATGTGTAACCTGAAACTTGAAAAAGGGAGAAAAAGATATATCCTGTTGATATACAAAGCAGAGAAGACACAGACATTTGCAAATTTTTGAAACTTTTACACCTGCCATCTGCAATAATCAGTTTGGATGATTGTTCATAAACACATATTTCTATGTGTTCTACAGATACAGGCTATCATTGCACCAGTGAGATGCGTGAGTATATAGTGGGAGGAAGGCAAAGGAAAGAACATTGAATTTCTGTTAAAAATATTTTGAGAAACAAATAAAACGAAACAGAATCGCCAACCAGAGCAATTTGCACCCCTTTAGTTTTTGTTGTTGTTTACACTGAAGAGTCACAGAGCTCCATTGAGTTAACATAATTTTATGAGTCAGATTTAGAAATGGAAGCCATTCTTCAGTCTAGATCTAGTTGCCTGCCCCAGTTATTTATTTTGAGATGATGTGAAAAGAAGGCTGTTACTACCCTGGTGGCCAGGAGTAACAGCTGGTATTTTCTTCTCTTGAAAGGATTGCCAAGGACAGAAATACATGGAACACTAGTGGTGCAAAAGACCCAGAAATCTGCCTGAGCAGCTGTCGCTGCAATGAACATAGTGCAAATATGCAAAATGTTGCTTTGGGTTTGCCAAAATCTTCAGTGGTTTTGGCACCTCTTAACTGTAAAACTGGATGTTCTGTGGATGGTGACAGTAATAGTAATGTCAGGCACCTCTCTGCAGCAAGTAGAAAGATGCAAGGTCCTTTATCAGATGTTCACTGAGATGCTGCCAATGGTATGGCAGAGGCAAGATGGGCATCAGTGTGCTTCAGTGACTTCATATATGGATTGTTCTTTAATTTAATTTAGTTTCACAGTCAAACAAATATGAAGCAACCAGTTAGCATTTTTCACAGTAGGATGGAGAAAAAGAGATATGTTAAGGAGCAAGTCTTCAGGTCCAGAAAGAGACAAAGAACTCAGAAGAGAGAACTACGAAAAAAAGGAGGGGAAAGGCAAGAAAATCTGGCTTTTGCACAGTATTGTACTTCTACATAAAGTAAGTTACTATTTGGGAATGTGCAACTATAGAAACAAGGATATATTTTTCTTCTCTCAGTTTCATGTCAGTGCAGCATTTATAAAGGAAATTCCTTGTAAAATCAAGACACTTATTTTTATCTCTATTATTTTTTTATTATCTTTAATGAGTTAATATACCCTAAAGTACATTGTGGGTATCTCATTCAGTTTGGATAACGAATTTCAAGTGATAAAGTATTGCTTCTGCCTTGTTGTCTACCTCACCTGCTGAAATGGAAGGGATAATCTCATCTGATTGTTTCATAAGAGTTTACTTCATTTTGTTGGGACTAGAGCAATAATTTCAAGGTCCTGAAAATAGAATAGGTAATACATAGCCCAAATGGACTAGTCTGTATAAGACACAAGCTAAGGATCAGTTAGTCATATTTTTGAAGTCACTATCATTAGTCACCAACTAGTATTCAAACCTCATGGATAAGTGGTCTATATGTGAAAGTTTTGCACCTTTTTTTAACAGCTGTGTAAGAGATTTACTCACTGAAGTACAGAAGGAAGAGAAACTCCTAAGACAGAATTTGGAAATACAGTTGTTGGACAAAGTACGATTTGTGATTATTAGGCACCTAAGTGCAATGGAACACAAAACAAAATACAAAATACAAAGCTCACCCGTTAAAATAAGGATCCTGAAGAAAAGCAAAAATAGAAAGTTGCTTTGTTATTTGCTTGATTATAACAAATTAAATAGAATAATGAATAATTATATGCAATTACATTCTTTATTCTATATTGTTCTGAAGAGAAGAAAAATAATATCACCAATAACAAAAAGTGAGATACACATTGCAGCAATATCAAAAAAGAGTAATAACCTGAACATGATGATGTGAGAGAAACCGTCTAATGGTCCGAGATTGGCACCATTTTCTGGGCGATGTACTGCAACAGTAAAAACAAATAAACAAAATGTAATGATGAGTGAGCAACAGGATAGAGAAAACAGCAGAAAATATAATGTCACAATGTAAATCAGTGACTTTCTCTCATCTGGAATATAATTCTGTATATTCCAACACTGACAAGATACATCAGAATAGTGTAAGCCATCCAGAGGAAGATGATTAGAACGACTTAATGCACAAAACCTCTTTTCTGAAGAGAGGTTGAAAAGATATGGCTGGTTTATTTTAAAGAGGACATAAAGAGAGACACAATAAAAGTATACTCTAGTAATTTGCATAAGAACCACAGTACAGAGGATGAAACAAAATCGTTATCAGTTGTCATCACTTTTCCAATTTTCCATCTCAGGGAAAATGCGCTACTGAAAACAGATACAATACAAAGGTCATATTCTTTATAATTCCAAAGAAATTTGCCATAGAGTCAACTAATTTTCTGATGTTTTAGCAGGAAGATACTTTTTCATAGGAAAGTGAAAAGACAGTGTTGTGCTTATGTGGCACAATGGCTTAAAGGTGGAAACTGCCCCAAAATTGCTGTCACAAGTGCAAAGCACACAGTCATACTTCCAGATACAGGAACAAGTGAGAATATGTGTCTGAGAGGATGAAGTAAAAACTGATGAGTAATGAACAAGAGATGCAATCATTTGGTTTGATTTTTGCTGTAAACATGGGCAAGTGAGCTACTACAGTGTTTTTTAAGTTATTACATTTTTTGGTTGTTGTTAGCTACAAAAATTTAGAGGTTATTTTTGTAAACTCTTTGTGCTACTGTTTATCATTTAAATGGAGATAAAAGTTTTTCCAACGGGGATGTTTTGAAGCTTATAGAATTTGCAAAATGTTCTATGAAACAGAAGTGGTGTGCAAAATTGAAGTGTGCTAATACCTTAACAGGATTTTGGTAAAGGCACAGGGAAAAAGTACACAATTTCTTCTGGTTTCTAAAATTTTAGCAGGTTTGGCTTGTCTGTACAAGAAATCTGCATGAAATATTCATTATTTACTGACTTTCAAGAAAATGGGCAATACATACCCCACAGAGATCTTCCATCTCTCTCAATAATGCACATATGATGCATTAGTGTAATAAGAACTAAGCTCTTCCCACAGCTGGACTCTAATTCTCATTCTTTACTTCCCCTTTTTGAGAGACATTTTCAGGTCTCAATTAATTATAAATGTTACGAAAAATTACTGTGCTGAAAAACAAGAATAATCATCAAAAGTGAAATTGTCCTCAAAAGAGAATAGTCCGTATTACCTATTTTGAGCACATAACTTGTTTTTAATGTGTACTTTAAAGAACGAGGGTTTTTTTTTTTGGTTTGTACATATGCGTGTATGACTTTTTTTCACATTGGTAATGATGTCACCAGATTTCAATGAAAAATTAATTTTCAAGTCCTTGGTATAATAAGTCTTGCATAAATTTAAGCTCTCTTTATGTAAATCAAACTACCACAAAGAAATAAACTATTTAACTTTAGCTGCCTACAAAAGGTATCTTCCAGGTTCTTGGCCTATCTGAAGTACAGTCTTTAACTTTCTCAAGTACTGTTTAATGTACTATATATTCTTCCACTCCTCCTACTTCTTTTCTCAGCATGTTTTAATTTTTACACGCTATTATATTTTCCACTGGACAAAATCTTTCCCTCTTTTTCCATTACTAGAATCAAAAAAACTTGATTGACTTCAATACCTGATGGCTGTTAATAACTGTCAAGTAGGTGTTCTATAGCTATAAATTGGAAAAATGTCTAAGGTGAATTAAGAATTTAGAGCATTTTCTCCTAGGCACCAGACAAGAAGTACAGTAATAGTATTTGGAGCATGGCAAAAGTTATGCCAAGTGGCAAAATGACAATTTATGAATAAGGATGGAGATATATCTTAAGAGCACAGTGAAATATAGAGAGTGACGAAAGTGCTGCCACTGGAAGAAACAATTACAGTTATTTTAAGTGTGAAATCTATTAGCTACGTTATACACACAAGTGATCAGGGACTTACGTTCCTAGACCAGATACCAGAAAAAAATGTGTTGCTGAAATATCATATAGGAGAACCTCATAGTGATACATACGAAAAAAAGTTTTAGTATTTTTGAGTCATAACAAACATGTTTGATGAGTAGGCATAATGAACACAATTGATAAGTGGTAAATAAGCATTTCTCTTTCTGAGATGACACACCACAGGTCTTTTTAAAAATGTGTTCATAAATTCGTTTGACTTACAAAAATGTGTTAGTTCACAAGACAATGTAAAAAAACCTTGTGTGTCTATAATTTCCTTGACCTTAAAATCAGCTGCATTCATTCTTCAGAACTTTTTTACTGTTCTGAGATCAAGTGAATCATACTCTAGTCAGCACATTTTTTTACTGAGAAGTTAAAGCCAAATGCCAAGAAAAAAAAAGACAGTTAATTAGTAAACACAGGGGAAACATAAAGTATAAAAGACAGATGACTTTGGCTTAAGAAATCCAAATGAGAAAAAACTTTTCAATGGAAGTGTTGACTCAGAATATAAGGCAAATAAAGATAAATGTTCTGTAGATTTCATGGTAGAAAGTACAGAATTTCTGTCATTTCTATCAAATGCTAAAGCAGGGTAAGAATTCCTTAAGCAGCAGTAAGCTTGAAAAAGTATTCTTCAAACAAAGAGAAACATTAGGTGAGAAATTTTCTCATTATCTTTTTCTTAAATGTGAACAAAATGTAAAATGTGGGAGAGTCATAAGTTGTTGGTTTTGGTTTTCTTTTATTCTTTTGAATTGCCTTTACTATTCAGCTGAAGAAGAATTCTGACTATGTATAGAGAAAAAAGAAGGTGGGGAAGCACTTGTAAACCCTACTCACATTAGTTATTCAAAACATGGTTGAATTTATTGCAATCATTATCTCCTGTGTTTATAGGCCCTACAGTGTCCTATGCCTTGACACTTCTGGAATCTAAAGATCACGTGTCTTGCCTGGCTTTTTGCCGTTTGAACAAGATTATGTAATTTCCCAAAATTACTAAAATAGATTATGAAAGCACTCTTTACTTAAGTATGCTAGATGGATGGAATTATCCTAAAGGCATTAATTTCGTCTTTTGGATATATAGAAAAGTTGTTGCAAAAGTCATGTTTTAGTGAGATATTTGATATTCAGTCTCCTAGTGCAGTCTATTTAACTAGAATATGATACTTTGTTGGCAAAAAAAAAAAAAAAAAAAAGAATATTACCAACTTAGCATTCTTCATGCTTTCTCTAGAATGATTACAGGTCATAGCTTTATTTTCACTGGTGGTGACTTGAATTCTAATATTTTTATATTTGGAAGAAAAAGTCAATTATAGAATAGACTAGAGATATATAATTTTGAACCCAATTTCTCTTTTGTCCTTCTTAGTAAATAGTACAGGTACTCAGTGAATGAGTGATTCATTATTTATTGCACACACATTTTATATGTTCCTGACAAAATTATGGTGTTTCGTACAATCTAAACTGAAGGGATATGATGTGACTGTCATATCGTTTACAAGCAGAGACAGCAGATAAGTTCATTAAATGAATAGCTATTTCTGAATGTTTGCAGGGATGAAACAACCTTTCTCCTAGATTGTGGGATCACTTTCAACCAAAATAAGATCATTGTTATGCACGTTATCCATAGTGTTGTACAAGATTCTTGACTGCTTTTTGCTACAGCTGGTAACAATGATATCTAGAACCAGAAGAGGAAACAAGTTTTTCTTCTTAGTTTTTTTTTAATTTTTTTTTCCCCTCAATATAGTTTTCCTATTTATATGGTACTGAAAGTCTTCATTTATATGAAAGTATAACTGTAGATCTATAAAGTGTACCCATCTTATTCCATGAATGTAAAAGAGGGTGAGAGCATCTGACCATTAACTTAATGGTGACAGTATTATAGAGCATGGCACAAAGTCTAGAAAGTCTAGAACAATTTCTACAGCAAGGGTTTGAGGCTGAGATTGCAGAGCTTCCTTTTCCAGCTGCTTTCCTTTCTTATCCTCATAATCTTTTCCAGGAACATTTCTGAAAGAAGCTTAAGTGCGCTAATGAAAGTTTGTCATTCCAGAGGAAGTCTAAAGTAAATGGAATAGCTACTTTGAGATGTATCTTTATTAAAAATGCATACATTTGCATTGTTATAATTGTTCTAGCACTGAGTAACTTTTGGCAGAACTCAAAACTTGTCATCAAGCTGTAATCTCTTCCTATTTGTGCAGCAGCACAGAGTATTGGTCTATCCTGTCTTTTACATGGAGTTCACTATAAGTTTTGACACAGTTAAGGAGCTGGGAGCTCCTTATTTATCAATACACAGCAGAAAAATAGTAGATAAATAGTTGAGGGATAAAATTCGGCTGCGTACTTTATGCAGTTTTAACTCCGCGGTGAGGGACGTGAAGGCCACACAATCTCAGCAGCTGAAAAACCTAAAGGTGCTACCTCCTAAGCCCAACATTTTAACTCTTTGTCATAGTGTAGAGGAAGAATTTATTTCAATATTTTTTCTGGTCAGGTGAACCACAGTCACTTGAATTTTAAAAAGAAAATAGTTTTTTAAATGTTTAAATGTTCAACTCCGATACCAGCCAAAATTACCAAAAGCAATACTGAGAGGCACTTGTGTAAGAGCAGTGTTTCTATGAAAGCAGAATTAACCCTTAATGATTGCACTGTTTGGCTTTATCTGCTCTAGTGAGTCTGGAAAGAGGGATGTAACATTTTTCACTACACGAATCTCTCCCTAAATGTACTAACTAAACTGAGTGTCTTGTACCATTTATTTTAAAAGTACTACATTTTCCATGCAAAATTTAATATTAAATTGATGAATAATCAATAAACCTTTTTTTTTTAAACGAACTTCTTCCTAAAGCAGAAGAAACATTCTAAAAAGTACAGATTTACAGATACATTACTTTAAAAGAAAACTAAATTGTTAAAGAAAAGTCGATGAAACATGTTCAGAAGGAATGAACTTTGCAAAGATATTACAGCAGGTGTACTACCAATAAACTGCAGCTTAAAATCTTAAAAGGTCATTTGCAATTCATACAGAAACCTATATTGTGCTGCATGTAGTTTAAAAGGCTGTGTGCAACAGAGCAGAGAAATAAGTTATTTTAATCCACTAAATATTGTTCTGATACAACCTTCTGAGACATAAATGTTAATTTAGTACCTGAGGCATTCAGTATGCACTGTTCTTGCAATTATTTGCCTATTTTACATGGTCACGTGACAGCCTATTTAAAATACAAATTATTGTCAACAATAGTTTTTTACGGTAAACTCCTATAGAAAAAGTAGGTAATTTGAATTTCTAATGAAAATGTCTTCTGAGATATGCTCCACTGTTCTATTGAAAATGAGTGTACTTCAAGCAAACTAATATACTCCTCTTTTTCAAAGACTCAATGGATGCAAGAGACGTAAACATCTAGATAATGCAGGTAAATTATTTGGACACTCTAAACTATTAATTGCAGAATTGAGAGAGAGGCATAAATAGAGCCTGAAGTCATACAAGAGCTGGTTTCATTCCCAGCATGAAACCACCCAGCTTCCAAACTCTGGTTATTGATGCACTAACATCTGAGTTGTAAGATGACATTCTGGCAGCTTATACTAACAGAATGGAAAACAGACTGCTTTCCACCATAAATTCTGCCTTTACTGGTGTGTGAGTAGTAGAAGGATGTTGTGTTGTCTCTCCACACCATAATTTGGCACTAAGACGTGAAATTAAGCAAATAGCTAGGCTTTGTTCAGATGCTTTAGCAGTGGGCAGAACACTTCCTGTTAGAATATGCGAACTACTAAAAGGTTGCCTAACTTAAAAGTAAAATAAAATCTGACAGTCACACACTAGCAAGTTTTAAAAAAATGCAAATTTGCAACCTTGGCAGAAATGTGTGTCATATTTAATTTAATATGATAATGTGGTTTCATTACTTTTTAATTGAATTATACTTAGCTAGTACTTGACAGCTAAGACTCCTTATTTTATAGGAAGCCATTTCACAATGAAAGAAGTCTTAAGTGATCGACTAATTGGAAGAGCTTTCTGAATGTCAAGCATTATGTAAATGAAACTCCTAGCCTATTTAACCTGCTCTTTTAATGTAATTTTGTGAAAGGCGTCCAAAGAGTGTAGTAAAGTGTGCTGAGTTGCCGCAGTAATCCAAAAAGTAAGGTTTCTCTAATGACCATTCTTTTGTTCTGTTTTCTAGTGTTTTCTACATTATACTTGGAAGCCATTTAAAAAAGCACAATTTTACAGCAGTTTGAAAACTGTAGTTACAATTTTAGTTTATTCAGTGAAATTTCTTTTTAAGCAAAAGGAATTACCCTTTAAAATTTACAAATGTGTGAATCTGATTATGTTGTTGTTTCAATGTCATTAAAAATCCCAAATGGATTTATTTGCCTTCCCCCCAGTTCGAACCAGTAAGGATTGTGTTGCAAATTTCTGTCATTTTTTCACAAGTCTGCCTTTTGGCTAAGAGCCCTCTGTATTTTGTTCGCAGATGCATGTTGGTACTACGCGGACCGCTGAGAGCAGATGATTGTCCGCAATGGAATCAGGTACTCCAGAACCTTTCCTGGTAGATTACTTGTCCTTGATGTTAACAGTTTCCATTAGCAGGGGTTTTATGACACCTACACAGACAACTCATTTCAGTGCTCTACTAGTCTTTCAGTCAGAATATCCTTCCCCTAGTATCTTTGGTTATAATTTACTTCTACTTGTCTTATCACTAGTGCAAAGAGGGAAGAGGCTGAAAGCCATTATCACTTTTATCTACAGTCTTTACAGGGAGAAAAATACCAGCTCTGGCAGTTGTGATTTTTACATACTTTCATTGCTTTCTTCTGTATCTCCTGCAGCTGGTCTTTATTTAATCACCGTGTGATGGATACATAGTGGTGTGAAACCTCAGATCTTCAGCACAAGTTGTTACTTGTAATTTCAGGCAAATGAGTCCCAACAGGGTATCCCTTTCTCAGAAACAAAATTGTTTAGTGTTCTGTGTATGCCAGTGTTGGGGAATTCATATGCTTAAATACGATGCATGGTACTGAGTCCTACCACCATAAGCTGACCTCTACAATGTGGCATGAGCCAATTCCTTGCATACAGTTGCACCAACACCAATCACATCAGCTTTGGCATCAGGCACGCCAGCTCTGCATTGGATTCAACCCCTTGCTGACCAAAGGTCAGCCTTTCAGGTCTCTGAAAGTTTGCATTGCATGACCAAATGCTACAAGAGAACACAGTGACATTTTTTTATCTCACCAGCAAACTTCACTCTCTTGCAGGGAGTTGTTCATCCACTGACATCCCCACTTCCAGTTGGTTTAACTCCTGTTCCAGTCAGATCTCCTTGCCATCCATGTCAGATCACTCTTGGTAATGAATTGCCGCTGTTAAGTGGTTACAGTTTGAATTTTCTCTTCACCAGGCAAAGAACAACCCTCAGTCCACAGCATTTTGGAGGAGGCGCTTGCAAAAGGTCAAACTGAAATATTGCAGAACGTCTACCATTTAATAATAAACAATTCCTCATTCCTCATAGTATGCATTTTTCAAGATGCATTTTTAATCCCGTTATTCATGTTAATAGGTATATGTTAATAGAATGTGTCCTTGAGAGTAGTTTATTAATATTATAGTCACAGGTTGACGAAAAGATTTGATGAAAGATTTCTATCCTAAGTGGGACCCTAATATTAAGATCAAAGATATTGCTTTTTAAAAGTAACTACATGAGTGGGCCTTTTTCTTTTTTTTTTTTCCTATTTTATTCCTAAAGTGTTAAATATTGAGTTCTTTCCAGCAGTTCAGTAAAGAATTTAAGAGATTAAGTGCTCATTTCTTAAAAAAAAAAAAAAAAAAGAGATAATAATAAAAAAAAATTACTCTGGCTATAAAAGCAGTAAATGCCTGATTATACAGCTATAAAAGGCAGCTACAGCTCTCACTGCCTTTAACCAGAGTGGAGTACCTTCTGTACCTTAAAAATTCAGACTCTAATGTATGCCCATGACATTTTACTTCACGAAACCTGTAGACAGTCATAGGATATCAGCAGCTGAAATGCAACTTTCTCTACCTGGTCTTAACATTCTCTGTCAGTTTCATTCAAGCTTTGATTTACGTGACTAAATGTGACAAAATAATTTTATTGCCCTTTATACCTAGTTGTCTGCAAAGATCCATACTTTCTGCTCTTCTCTCCATCAACCAGGTTTTGGTCACATTTCTCCAAATTTCTTTTCTCTGAATGCCTGTGTTCACCTTTGAACACTTACATACGGGAAACCATACACTCCTGTGACTCCGGTAAGGTTATTTATTTAGTCTCAGCAAGGACAACATAGTGGAGTTCAATCACAAAGGAGCTGAAACATAAATCCTTAACATACACAAAATTCAAGAAATCACAATATGCTTATTACCCCCTTAGAATCAGCAATCGCAAGTGAGATTTTTTGACACAAGTGACATATAGGTCCAAGGTTTGTCCTTCTCTTTGTTCCTGTGTCAATGCAATACAATGCAGTGATGAGATTACTTCTCTCTCTGTAAACATTTATGGGAATAAATTTGCTTTTACAAGTGTTTTAAATTTCTTTGGCTGCAGAATATTCAGCATCGAAGGTTGAAGATATGTTTTAAATCGAATTTCCAGTTTACAATGAAATAAAAAAAGATTTGTGTGCTTGGAACAAAGTCAATACAGTCCTTAATTGTAAAAGGATAAGCTATGCAGCAGGGCAACATTTTCTGGTATCTTTCTTTCACATAAATTTCTGGAGAAATAAAATTCTGAAACAACCACAAAACTCTGCTCCAGAGGAGATGGCTCCTTACCCAGATTCTTGGAGGTTTGTGAGGGAATTTGTGAGAAAGAGAAGAATGTGTTACTACTGCCAGAAGGGGGAGAAATTTATGCTGTCTCACTAAGGGAGAGAAATTTCTTTTAAATGATAGTAAAGTCTTGAAGAAAAAACCTCCATTCAGTGTAAATCTGTTCTCATTAAATATTCTTCTTACCTTTTCACTGCCATTAAGCCGTATTTGAGTGCTAAAAACATTTTAATACTAGATTTTATGTGAAAACACTTTGAAAGTTGTACACATATTAACTGCAGCTGAAAGTTTTCCTCTCTAAATGGAAAATATTGAAAACTGAAAAAACATGGTTTGTGATGGAAGATGTTGCAACATATTAAACACCAAAAAGTGACAGCTACAGAATTGTGAACTTTTGGTCATGTATTTATTACACAGTCTGAACTGGAACAATCTAGTGCAGATTAATCAAACATGATGAAGAGTTACTTCATCAAGGTTATCTTATTTAAAGTCTGTTTCTCCTTCCAGTGTTTGTAGTACCCATCCAGCAGACTGGTTTGAGCTATTAAAGAGTAAGACTTTACAGTAAAAATTATGTTGCCTAATATATTGGCACTCAGCATTTCAGGAAGCAGTTTATATGTTAATGTTTTGGAATTGCCATATCTTTCAACAGCACCAAGAAGAATGAACTGTAATTTCATGCTGGATTCCAGAGTACCCATTAGAGACTCATTAAGTATTACAACTTTTTCTTTTAGCAGCATTCCAGTGTGTGACCATCCAGTTCTTCAAACAGTAAAGATCAATGGTAACATAACGAAATCCCTTTTTTTACTTTTTTTTTTTTTTTTTTTTTTTTTTGTATGTGAGATTTAGACCTATGGATAACAATCAGTCATTTCACTAAGTGGGTATAAAAAAGTTATGCTTCAAGATGAGTTTATTTAAACTAGTAATTCAAAGTATTCCAGTGCACAAAAGGGAACTAGATTTATAGGTGAGCTAAGGACGAACCTTTGCTCTTTGCAGAGTCTGATGTTCAGATCCAACAGAGCTAACAGCGAGGGTGCCTCAGGCAGAGGCTCTGCTTCCAAGGGAAGTCTTTGTCTGAAGAGATTAAGCAGAAAAGGAAGGATACAATGTGTGAAAGGTGGAGTTCAACTTACTTTATTTTACATAGAAACAAGCTATGTTTCAAATTTCAATTTATCAATACTTTACTATTCTCTCTCTCTTTTTTTTCTTTTTTTTTTTTTATTTTGAAAGGGTGTGACAAAGGCACAGGAATAAAGGGAACTCAATAATCTGTATTTTATTTATTACTTCTGCTGCTTTTTGTAGTAGCTTGTTATTGAGTGACAGTTGTAAATTCAATCATATTCTAACCATATTAATGCATTCTAATTGACAAGAACGTATGTAAAAGAGATATCAAGATCATAGAATCATAGAATGGACCAGGTTGGAAGTGTTCTTAGTGACCATCTAATCCAAATTCTCTGCCATGGGCAGGGACACCTCTCAACTAGACCAAGTTGCTCAAGGCCTTGTCCAACCTGGCCTTGAACATCTTCAGGGAAAGGGCATCAACAACCTCTCTGGGTAGTCTATTCTGAAGTCTTGCCACCCTCATGCTGAAGAATATCTGCCTAAGATCAAATCTAAACCTATTATTCTTCAGTTTAAATCCATTTCCCCTTGCCTTGTTGCTGGACATGTCCTGTTGCTGGACAGTCCCTCTCCAACCTTCATGTGTATTCCCTTCAGGGATTAGAAGGCAGTTATAAGGTCCCTCTGGATTCTTCTGAACAACCTTAGCTTCTTCAGCCTGTCCTCATAGCAGAGGTGCTCCAAGCTCTGAATCATCTTTGTGGTCCTCCTCTGGACTCATTCCAGCAGATCTCTGTCCCTCTTATGGTGGGGACACCAGAACTGGACGCAATATTTGAGGTGGAGTCTCACAAGAGCAGAGTAAAGGGGGAGAATCACCTCTCTTGACCTGCTGGCCACACTCCTCTTGATGCATCCCAGGACAGGATTGACCTTCTGGGCTGTGTGAGCACACTGCCAGCTCATTTTGAGCTTCTCATCTATCAACACCCCCAAGTCATTCTCTTCAGAGCTACTCTCAATCCAAATAATTTAACTAACACAAATCTGAGGATAATTTCTGTGGATTAGTGTATAATCTAGTGAGTGGTGTATGTAATTGTTGTTGTTTGTAAAAAATTATGCCTTAGACTACATTGTCTACATATTATTTGAACTATACGCAAGTATTTATAGCAGCTGAATATGTAGATGACTGTTTCTGAACAATGTGTGGACAAGAATTATGAGTAGTTATTTGCTGATACTTTCTCTATGCCTTAAAATTTTCCAAAAATGGGTGTTTATTTTATGAGAAAACTACTTTTTTGTTTGTTTGTTTATGTCTGATCCTGACTCATTTTGCATTAGTAACACAAAATAGAAATAACGGTGTAATGATAAAAACCCACTGATTCAACAGTGAACCTGCAGTTAAACACAGCATCTGATTCAGACTAGTGATAATTATTAAGATTTAGTGATCCTAAAGTAATTTCAAGAAACAGACAACTAATTTTAGTCTAAGAGGAGTAAGAATAAAAGACAGTGCTCTTTTTTAACAGTATGAATTTGATAAAGATAAAAAACTTAACAATCTGACAATGGTAATTTCATAGTACCATTACTGGTTGCCATAATTATCAAAAGAGAGCACATGATAACCGTGAAGATGGAGCTAGAATTGCTAACCAAAATAAAACTGTTGCACTGCACACTGCCACCACTCAGACTTCCCTGTCGGTCACTGCAATCTTAGCACAACCTGCCTTTCTTGGTAAACAGGGAGAAACAGCAAAATGTCACTAGAAAAGATTTGTATAACAGAGCAGACACCTTATAAAGTGCATTACTAAGCCTTGAACCTCCCCCCACACCAAGTTTCAGATTTGGCTCCAAAGAAACATTGAAAAGAGATTCAAAATAAGTTCTTATCTTGACCAAATTAATTTGCTTGATGTGACAAAAAATGCAGTCAACAGGGTCGTGGTTTGACCCTGGCCGGCCGCCAGGTACCCACACAGCCGCTCTCTCACTCCGCCTTCACTGCTAGGCAGGGGGAGAAAATATTTCCAAGGGCTCAGGGTTTGAGATAAGGACAGGGAGATCACTTTCATTTACCATCCTGGGCAAAACAGACTCAATTTTGGGGAAATTAGGTACATTTATTAAAAGAACTAATCAGAGAGGAGTAGTGAGAAGTGAGAAAGAACAAACAGATCTTAACAAACAGAACACCTTCCCCCATCCCTCCCTTCTTCCCGGCCTTAACACCAATCCCGGTTTCTCCACCTCCTCCCCCCGAGCGGCACAGGGGGACAGGGAATGGGGGTTACGGTCAGTTCATCCGACGTTGGTTTCTCCGCTTCTTCGCTCCAGGGGGGAGACTCTTCACTCTTCCCCAGGGCCATTGTGGGGTCCCTCTCATGGGAGACAAGCTTCACGCTCTCTTCTCCGACGTGAGTTGTCCCATGAAGGGCAATTCATCACAAACTGCCCAACGGGAGACACCTCACGAGGGGCAGCCCACCCCTCATGAGTCTGAGGCGCAGTCCTTCAGGAGAAACTCCTCCAGCGTGAGCCGCCCGCAGCGTCCCAAAAGTCCCACCGGCCAATCTGCTCCAGCGTGGGCATTCCTCTCTTCCACGGGCTACAAGTTCCGGCAGCGACTTGCTCTGATGTGGGCTTCCCACGGGCTACAGCCCCCTTCAGGCATCCACCCACACGGCGTGGAGTCCTCGGTGGACATCTACGCGGTGATCCTCACGGTGGACATCTGCACCTCGCCCATGGGCTGCAGGGGGACAACCCGCTTCAACATGGTTTTCACCATGGACCCCGGGGACTCTCTCTGCTCCGGCACCTGGAGCTCATCCTTCCCCCCTCCTTCTTCACTGACCTTGGTGTCTGCACAGATTCTCACTCCTCCATCTCTGTGCCAGCTGTGATGGTGCAGTTCTTTTCCCCATTCTTAAATATGTTTTTCACAGAGGCGTTCATAGAATCATAGAATCATAGAATGTTAGGGATTGGAAGGGACCTCGAAAGATCATCAAGTCCAATCTCCCCGCCAGAGCAGGAACGCCTAGATAATGCTACACAGGAACGTGTCCAGGCAGGTCTTGAATGCCTCCAGAGAAGGAGACTCCACAACCTCTCTGGGCAGCCTGTTCCAGGGCTCCGTCACCCTCACTGAGAAGAAGTTTCTTCTCGAGTTTAAGCGGAACCTCTTATGTTCCAGTTTCAGCCCATTACCCCTTGTCCTACCAGTGGTTGTCACCGAGAAGAACCTGGCTCCATCCTTGTGACACTCACCCTTGATATATCTGTAAACATTAATGAGGTCACCCCTCAGCCTCCTCTTCTCCAGACTAAAGAGCCCCAGCTCCTTCAGTCTTTTCTCATAAGGGAGATGATCCACTCCCTTCATCATCCTAGTTGCCCTGTGCTGGACTCTCTCCAGCAGTTCCCTGTCTTTCTTGAACTGAGGGGCCCAGAACTGGACACAGTATTCCAGATGGGGTCTCACCAGGGCAGAGTAGAGGGGAAGGAGAACCTCTCTTGACCTACTAACCACCCCCCTTCTAATACACCCCAGGATGCCATTGGCCTTCCTGACCACAAGGGCACAGTGCTGGCTCATGGTCATCGTGCTGTCCACCAAGACTCCCAGGTCCCTTTCCCCTACACTACTCTCTAATAAGTCATTCCCCAACTTATACTGGAACCTGGGGTTGTTCCTACCCAGATGCAAGACCCTACATTTACCCTTGTTATATTTCATTAAATTTTTCCCCGCCCAACCCTCCAGCCTGTCCAGGTCTCGCTGAATGGCAGCACAGCCTTCTGGTGTGTCAGCCACTCCTCCCAGCTTGGTGTCATCAGCAAACTTGCTGATAGTACTCTCTAGTCCCTCATGCAAGTCATTGATGAATATATTGAACAATACTGGTCCCAGTACTGACCCTTGAGGCACTCCACTGGATAGAGGTCTCCAACCAGACTCCGCCCCATTGACCACAACTCTTTGGCTTCTTCCCCTTAGCCAGTTCGCAGTCCACCTCACTACCCGAGAGTCTAGACCACACTTCCTCAGTTTAGCAGCAAGGATGCTGTGGGAGACTGTGTCAAATGCTTTACTGAAGTCAAGGTAGACCACATCCACCGCTCTGCCATCATCTATCCACCTTGTTATATCCTCATAAAAGGCTATGAGGTTAGTCAAGCACGACTTCCCTTTGGTGAAGCCATGTTGACTGTCTCTAATGACCCTCTTATTCCTCTGCTATCACCTTACTGATAGGCTCAGCCTTGGCCAGTGGCGGGTCCCTCTTTGGAGCCGGCTGGCTTTGGCTCTATCAAACTTGGGGAGCTTCTAGCAGCTTCTTGTAGAAGCCACCCTGCAGCTCCTCGCCCGCCACCAAAATCCGGCCAGGCCAAACCAAAACACATAAACTTGAAAGGTCAGCTTGAAGTATTACAACAGTTTGATAGTGAAGTGTGCCCAGAAATCTCAATCTGAGAGAGGATGATGAATTTCTTCAAATTATTACTGGAGCAATAAAAAGCACAAGGTTGAGATGTTTGAAAATTAGGTGTGCTCACATAATTTCTAACTCATTGGTTTCCCATCTAGAGGGGAAGAAAATGGCCTGCGGAATTCTTTGAGGATGTGAATCATGAAAAACCCTCATCTAAAGGCTGCTATAGATTCAGTGTTCTGCAGAAATTATTATTAAAGTCCCTTGAGGAAATCCAAAAGCAGCTGTAGCACTACAGGATACACCTTTGGATGGTAGAAAAAGTTCATCTAGGCAGATGAATTCCCTCACAAACTTAACTTTTCTCCTTACCTGGATGCTTGTGGATGCTTTGATGCTGTGATGCAGGGCAATGAAGGAATCCTGAGAAGATGCTAACAGTAGAGCATCCTTTCTATTTTGTATAAGGTAGGAGGTTGAGGAATGCTTACCCAGCCATGATGAGAAGCAGTTTTCTTGAGGGCTGTCTCTGTTTCTTCAAGTCAGAGGAAGGAAGTCAAATACTACCTTGGCCAAATGTTTCCATCATTTATTTTTAGCATTTTAGTACTATTTGATTCTATCTAAAGCCAGCCTCAATTTCTTGGGTTTAAGTATACAAGTGTCAAAGAGGACACTGATGAATATTGTAAAAACCCTGTCACATTTTCAATCCAATTTAATCTTCTGGAAAAATTTATGGTTCCAAATATCTAATTATGATTTCTTAAAACCTCAAAAGTGAAAGGTAAATTTAATGAGAATATGTTCTCTTCAATGAAAATATTTACCTATGTATTTTTTGCACCTCCCATAACAGCAATATTTTTTTCCTGCTTATACCAGAAAAGTTCTGCAGTACAGGTCATGTCATAGATGTTCCAAAATTGAAGTGGGACTCTGATGTTGAGACTCTCACTTCAACAAAGAGAAGCCGAGCTACATTATGTTCTTTTTTTTTTTTTTTTTTTTTTTCTGTGTGTGTATGTGTGTTTTGTTTTGGTATTTTTTTTGAAATATGAAGTGGTTGCACACCAAGCTAAAACTAGGGTAGTCACAGCTTTTCCCTCATACACTTCTGCAACAGACATGAAAAGAATAAATAGGTTCAACAAGGCAAAGAAACTCTTAAAGAAATTAAATTTTCCTTTCAGACTGTGTGACTATATTCTTTGAGGTTTGCTCTCTGATGCACAGCA
Source organism: Trogon surrucura (assembly GCA_020746105.1). Classification (NCBI taxonomy): domain Eukaryota; kingdom Metazoa; phylum Chordata; class Aves; order Trogoniformes; family Trogonidae; genus Trogon; species Trogon surrucura. The sequence goes on along the minus strand of CM036658.1, from coordinate 37,747,604 downwards.
CTGCAGTTTAACCTCGACATTGCTGACAGATATAAGCTGCTGAGTGAGGAGTCATGTTCAACCAACTGCTTCCCTGAACAAAATATTCTGGGGCACTGTTAGGCACTATTTACAAATGGGACAGAGGAATGTTATCACCATCCATTCAGTCAATAACAAGATGAACAGGATGAAAAAGGAACTCCTGTGCCCTATGCATAATTTTTTTTACTACCATAGAATCACAGATTCTTTGGGGTTGGAAGGGTCCTCAAGAAATCCTCTAGTCCAACTCCCCTGTGAAAGGAGGATTGACTAGAGGACATCACACAGAATTGCATCCAGGCAGGTTTTGAACATTTACAAAGATGGAGACTCCACAATCTCCCTGAGTAACCTGTTCCAGTGCTCTTTCACCCTCACAGTAAATTTTCTTATATTTAGATAAATTTCTTAGATATTTACAGACATTGACAAGGTCTGCTATCAGTTTTCTCCAGGCTGAAGAGTCTGAGCTCTCTCAATATTTCGTTGTAAGAGAAATGCTCTAGTCACCCAATCATCTTCGTTGCTTCTCTCTGCCCAGCACTCCAGCCTGTCCAAGTCACGCTGGACGGCAGCACAGCCCTCTGGTGTGTCAGTTACACCTTCTAGTTTTGTGTCATTAGCAAACTAACACTCTGTTCATTCATCCAGGTCATTAACGAATACATTGAATAAGACCAAACCCAGCCCTAACCCCTGGGGAACACCACTTTTTACAGGCCTCCAACTCAACCCTTCATAGAATCATAGAATCATACAATGTTAGGGATTGGAAGGGACCTCGAAAGATCATCAAGTCCAATCTCCCCGCCAGAGCAGGAACGCCTAGATAATGCTACACAGGAACGTGTCCAGGCAGGTCTGGGCAGCCTGTTCCAGTGTTCCATCACCCTCACTGAGAAGAAGTTTCTTCTCGAGTTTAAGTGGAACCTCTTACGTTCCAGTTTCAGCCCATTACCCCTTGTCCTATCAGTGGTTGTCACCGAGAAGAGCCTGGCTCCATCCTCGTGACACTCACCCTTGATATATTTGTAAACATTAATGAGGTCACCCCTCAGCCTCCTCTTCTCCAAACTAAAGAGCCCCAGCTCCTTCAGTCTTTTCTCATAAGGGAGATGATCCACTCCCTTCATCATCCTAGTTGCCCTGTGCTGGACTCTCTCCAGCAGTTCCCTGTCTTTCTTGAACTGAGGGGCCCAGAACTGGACACAGTATTCCAGATGGGGTCTCACCAGGGCAGAGTAGAGGGGAAGGAGAACCTCTCTTGACCTACTGACCACCCCCCTTCTAATACACCCCAGGATGCCATTGGCCTTCCTGGCCACAAGGGCACAGTGCTGGCTCATGGTCATCCTGCTGCCCACCAAGACTCCCAGGTCCCTTTCCCCTACACTACTTTCTAATAAGTCATTCCCCAACTTATACTGGAACCTGGGGTTGTTCCTACCCAGATGCAAGACTCTACATTTACCCTTATTATATTTCATTAAATTTTTCCCCGCCCAACCCTCCAGCCTGTCCAGGTCTCGCTGGATGGCAGCACAGTCTTCTGGCGTGTCAGCCACTCCTCCCAGCTTGGTGTCATCAGCAAACTTGCTGATAGTACTCTCTAGTCCCTCATCCAAGTCATTGATGAATATATTGAATAATACTGGTCCCGGTACCGACCCTTGAGGGACTCCACTGGATACAGGCCTCCAACCAGACTCCGCCCCATTGACCACAACTCTTTGGCTTCTTCCCCTTAGCCAGTTCGCAGTCCACCTCACTACCCGAGAGTCTAGACCACACTTCCTCAGTTTAGCAGCAAGGATGCTGTGGGAGACTGTGTCAAATGCTTTACTGAAGTCAAGGTAGACCACATCCACCGCTCTGCCATCATCTATCCACCTTGTTATATCCTCATAAAAGGCTATGAGGTTAGTCAAGCACGACTTCCCTTTGGTGAAGCCATGTTGACTGTCTCTAATGACCCTCTTATCCCTGATATGCCTTGAGATGGCACCAAGGATAAGTCGTTCCATCACTTTCCCAGGGATGGAGGTGAGGCTGACCGGTCTATAGTTACCTGGGTCCTCCTTCTTGCCCTTTTTGAAGACTGGAGTGACATTTGCTTCCCTCCAGTCCTCAGGCACCTCTCCCGTCTCCCAAGACTTGGCCAAGATGATGGAGAGTGGTCTAGCAATGACATCAGCCAGCTCCCTCAGCACCCGTGGATGCATCCTGTCTGGACCCATGGATTTATGGATGTCCAGATTGCTTAATTGGTCCCTAACCCAGTCCTCATCGACTAAAGCAAACTCCTCCACTGCCCTGACTTCCTGTGGGGCCTCAGGGGAACGGGGCTCCTCAGGACAGCCTCCGGCAGAGCAGACAGAGGCAAAGAAGGCACTCAGTAACTCTGCCTTCTCTGTATCATGTGTCACCAAGGCACCCACCTCATTCATCAGTGGGCCTACATTGCCTCTGGTGTTAGTTTTATCTGCCACGTATTTGAAAAAGCTCTTCCTGTTGTCCTTGACCCCTCTCGCCAGGTTCAATTCTAGGGAAGCCTTTGCTTTCCTAGTTGCCTCCCTACATCCTCGGACAACAGCCTTATACTCTTCCCAAGTGGCCAGCTCTGCCTTCCAAGATCTGTAGATTCTCCTCTTGCCCTTGAGCTCACCCAGCAGATCCCTGTTCAGCCACGCAGGTCTCCTGGCTCCCTTGCTTGACTTCCTACGTGTCGGGATGCTCTGATCTTGAGCACGGTAGAAGCAGTCCCTGAACGCTAACCAACTATCTTGGGCCCCTTTACCTTCTAACAGCCTTGCCCATGGGATTTTCTCTAGTAATTGCTTGAAAAATCCAAAGTTTGCCTTGGCAAAGTCCAGGGTTGCAATTCTGCTTGCTATTTTGTTTCTGCTACATGAGATCCTGAACTCCACCATTTCATGGTCACTGCAACCAAGGCAGCCCTCAACCTTTACTGTTTCAACCAGATCCTCCTTGTTAGCGAGGATGAGGTCCAGCAGTGCTCCTCTCCTAGTCGGCTCCTCCACCATTTACATCAGAAAATTATCATCGATGCACTGGAGGAACCTCCTGGACTGTGGCTGGCTGGCTGAATTGTCCTTCCAGCAAATATCAGGGAAGTTAAAATCCCCCACGACAACCAGGGCCTGTGATTGTGAGACCACTCTCAGCTGCCTGTAGAAGGCCTCATCAACTTCCTCACCCTGATCTGATGGCCTGTAATAGACACCCACAACAGTATCTCTCCTACCAGCCTGCCCCTTAATTCTAACCCATACACTCTCAACTTGCTCCTCCTCCATGCCTGGTTGATATTCAAGACATTGTAGTTGCTCTTTCACGTAAAGAGCGACTCCACCACCTCGCCTGGCTGGCCTGTCTTTCCTGAAAAGGACATAGCCACCCATGACCACATTCCAGTCATGTGAGCTGTCCCACCATGACTCTGTAATTGCCACCAGATCATAATCTCCTGCCCGAACCCAGGTTTCTAGCTCCTCCTGCTTATTCCCCATGCTGCGTGCGTTGGTGTATAAGCATTTCAGGGAGCAAGCTGAGCACACTGATCTCACCCTGGGGGGATGGAAGGCCACCCAGTCCTCATAACCCTTGCATCATTGATCACAATCCTCAGAACTGTGTCACTCAGCCAATGGAATAGACTAAATTTCTCAGAAATTGAGGGGCAGGAATATTTCCTCTCATCCTCCAAAGTACCCCTAGTCACAGTCAAAATTAAAAACTGGTCTTACTTCTTGAAAAACAGTCTCCCTAGCAGGTTGACAGGGTGCATTCAATACACAGAGTGAGCAAATTGAATTTTAATACCTACCCTTTGTAAACAGGAAGAATAATTCGTCTTCTTATAGTGATTATTATCAAATACCATGATACGTTTCAGATACCATTTTGATGAAATTGTTTCAGCTGATGGGTAATGATACGTATCTGATGAACTGTGAAGACTTTTTAAGTCCTTTGGATTTCCGAAAGCAAATACATGAAATCAGCAGGCTCTATTACTGTGGACTAAAGGATTACCCAGGGAAAAAAAAAAATCAAGTAACTAACCTGCTAGGAAGTAAGAAAAAAATGTAGCCTCCTGTTATGTCCACCACTGATGGAGCTGTGGAGTTTCAAATGAATTTATATTAATGAACATAAGGCTCAACTGACAGGGACTTGAGTTAAAAATCTTGAAGGCTTCACTCACAAATAATTAATCTGAACAAGAAGGCAAATTTTTTTTATACCCTAAAATAACAAACTTCTTTCTTTACTTTTACAGTATGACAACATGGAGCTGACTTTAACCATTCAATCTGTTGAACAGCTCAAGGTCATATGAAATATAGAATAGATGTTGCTTTTTTTAAAGCAACAGAACTCGAAGTACAGTACAATCATACTTGTTGGAAATACGATCTATGAGGTTGAAACTGAAAGCCTAAGGACTCTCACTTTTATGAGTCGTAGATTTGTATGTCAACTCCAGAAAACGAAAACTTAGCAATGCTCACACACTTATCAACTTCATCCATGCTTTTAATTTTGAAGAACCAGAGACACAGATTATGTGAATTTAAAGGATTAGTCTATGTGCTAGTTATGTTATTCAACTGTGAGAACTGCTAGAAATTTCCAAATGTTTTTGTTTTAAACAGGGATATTTTATATCTGAATAGCTGTTTTCAACTTTTTGATTGACAGATCACTGCATCTTAGAGTGGAGGTACAAGCAGACCTCTGTCTGCTGAAGTTAAATCAAGGGAAAGTAATACGAACAACAAAAACCACAAGAGCTTATACCTCTTATAGGTATAAAAATCGACACATAATAACAGAAATCAAAAAAGATATTAGAAATCAAAAATTACCCTAATTGTTAAAATAGATGTTTAACACTCCCTGTCTCTCCCTGGTGAGTTGTATTGCTTTGTTTAGTCCCTGCACATCATGTATGCACTTGACCTACCTTTTTCTATTTATCCTAGGATGTCCCACCCTTTCAATTTACTGCAACTTATCTCAGTAATTAATTCTCACTCATCGCCCCCTTTCCCTTTTTTTCTTTCTTTCTTTCAGGTTCTTTTAAGGAACAGGCTGATAGGACATTCATCTGCCTCGGTGGGCAGATGTTTGTGTGTAAAAACATGGGTCCTGCTGAAATATTTTTCTGCAGAATTGAATTATATGCAATACATAGCTCTGAAAATTCTTTGTTATTGAATTGCAGCTTTATGTGTTCAAATCAAAGCTAGTTAGATTTACAGGTATTTATGTTCCATATATTGAACAAAATTTGTCAAAATATGTACACTTTCATCGTGGTTCAAACCGACTTCCTGTGCAGAAAACAAGGAACCATGAGGTTGCTCACTCATTCCTCCCCCGACTTTCATTTCCACTGGGATGTGGAGAGAGAAAATTCAACTAAAAAGGCTTAAGAGTGAGATTAAGGACAGGGAGGGTATTAAACTATCACCTAAGATGATGGGTAAAGAACGAGAGTAGACCTGGGAAGAAAAATATATATTTCATTACCACCATCATCTACAGAGCAGGATAGTGTGAAGAATGCATAAATAAATACAACTTGATCTTAAATACACTCCTTTTCCTGCCAATCTTCCCAGCTACTCCCTCCCCCCGATCCATGCAAAGAGGACAGGGAGTGGGGGGTGCAATCCATCTGGCCATTACTCATCGTCCATGGTAGCTCCTCCTTGAGGAAGAGGCTTTCTCACAATCTCTCCTTCATGCTGCTTGATGTCCATCTCACTGGAGGCAATCCTCTTCCTCTTCATGAGTCCATTGGGGCCATGGATCTCTTCAGGTGCGTCCTCTGCTGATTCTCAGTCTCTCTCCCCTCTCACATGGGGCTCTACATGTACTGATGCATTCTGGATGTCCCCACCACTGTTGATCCCCTCAGCTGTCAGGCATTCATCTTCCTGCCGGCTCATTCACCACAGGACTCCAGGGAAAGATTCTGCTCTGGTACCCTTCCTCCTCCTCTTTCTTAGGACAGTGTTAATTTGTTTTCCTCTCACCTTCCCTTCATCTGCAGAAAAAACTTTCCAACAAAAAAGACAGGACAGATCATGACAAGAAGAAACCAAAAGTGAAGAATAATGGGGTCACCTCTTAAATACCTTGACTGCAGAGGTGCTAATTGGCCTAGACTTGGCCAAGGAGGGTCCAAATTCTACCGAGGGCTGGGGATGGTTCTTGAGGTTTCACAAGTCATCCTCCACAGCTCTCTCCCTGTTTCTAAACACCCCACCAGACTAAAACCCACAACAACTTTATACATCTTTACAGAAGAAAGAAAACAAACAACTGCTTTTTGTTAACAGTATATCTTATCTTTACCAAGAAAGTTGAATGGACTCCTGTAAGGTGTGTTCACTATATACATGTTACAATTTATCTACAGAATGCAGAATCTCAGTACCTGTCTCTTGTCCTTTAATTCTTAGGACATTTCTTGTTACTTGTTGTTTCTACTCCTTTATCTCTTACAGTAATTACTAGATACTGAAAAGGATAGGAGGTATAGTAAATAGCTGTTTATAAACCTTAAACAGACCTGAGTATTGACAAGTATTGCCAATTGAGTATTGGTACGTAAATTAGAATTTGGAACAGTAAGTATTAAAAAATTAAAAGTCAAGTTTTTGGTAGGCTCTTAGCCAGTAACAGAAGATGGAAATAGAAAATGTTAGCAGAGTGAAAATAAAATTGTGGAAAAAAAGACCAAATAAAAAAAAGCAAATGGAACAATCATATAGAAATAATAAATTGTATAATAATTAATTTAACAGTCGCTGTAAGCCATCCCTTATAGATGTTCAGTCTTTTGACTCTGTCTTTTCAGCCATGGTATTTGCTCTTTGACCTGAAAGAATCCCTACCTTGATGCCTACAGACCATGACACATCCCTGGGAATCCAGAACCATTTATACAAAGATATTCAGCTCTCCGAAATGATTCTACTCCCAAGTATTCCCCAACTCAGTTTCATGAGAAGCCATTGAGTAATCAAAAATTCCATGGCAGTTGCAAACTCCATGACAAGAGAGAGAGAATCCATATGTCTAGTCGATAAAGCAACACCCGTACAGGCTTTTGCTTGTGTCCATATATATGAAAATCACACTCTTCCTCAGCTTCGGTCCATGGCTTTAAGATCCTGCTTTTATATCACAAGAGATTTCTCTGGGCCAGAGGTATAATAACACTTCATGAGTGAGGAAGACCTGTGTCTAAATAGAGATGCTCTTTTGAATGGAAGAGGATCTACTAATAAGAATAAATGATATGGGAATAAATTCTATTGAATTTAATTCCATTTATCTGAGTGTTGATTTAGTTATTTCATCCTAGTTTATTTATTTGTTTATATCAGTGCATAATGTTAACAGGGATTAAAGAAAAATAGCCTTCTTTTACATAGAGATACCTCAATCCTCCCTGTAAGAATCACTTTGTTGTGTATAAACATGGTGAGTCCATGGATGAGGAGAGGATGTCCTTGAGAACTCAAACAGGGTTTTCAATAAAAGTTGAAAATAATTGTCACTAAATTAAGAATAAACCAGATTGTTTACTTCTCAAAACAGAAAGATCTAATGCTAATCTATCAAATAAAAAACTTTTCCACACAATATTTTGAAAGAAAGTATCACATATTTCACGAAATGAAGGGGTATACATGTTCAAGCCCTTTGTAGACTATCATATAAATTCCAAGTGGGAGTAAGAAGAATCTCCTAGACATGAGTAAGGCACTCACCTTCCTGCTGTGCTGAAAATTGGGCAAGAAGAAATGTATTCCATGTTGAATTTCCATAGGAAGTGTCAAAGAGTGTGGCAGAACATGTGAGGAACTCCTAGATTTCTCTCCATGTAATTTTTGGATAAAGACATATGTGCCTACATTGTGAAACGTTGCAGTAAATCTGAGAGTGACACCTACTTTACATGATATAAACAGATTACAGAATCACACAGAATCACAGAATGTTAGCGATTGGAAGGGACTTCGAAAGATCATCAAGTCCAATCCCCCTGCCAGAGCAGGAAGGCCTAGATAATGCTACATAGGAATGTGTCCAGGCAGGTCTTGAATGTCTCCAGAGAAGGAGACTCCACAACCTCTCTGGGCAGCCTGTTCCAGGGCTCCGTCACCCTCACTGAGAAGAAGTTTCTTCTCGAGTTTAAGCGGAACCTCTTATGTTCCAGTTTCAACCCATTACCCCTTGTCCTATCCTTGGTTGTCACCGAGAAGAACCTGGCTCCATCCTCGTGACACTCACCCTTGATATATTTGTAAACATTAATGAGGTCACCCCTCAGTCTCCTCTTCTCCAAACTAAAGAGCCCCGACCAGCATATGTAGGTATTAATTCTACAAGTCAGACATTTGGACAACAGGAGCATTAGAGCCTGTGGACATGATGCTCAGTTGAGGTGATCAGCCGAGGGGGCCCTTGCATTGGGCTTCTCAATATAACAGACTGCTCCAATTTCTGCATTTTTAACCACCAGAGAGATAACAGGGAGGGCTAAAGAAGAGGCTTTCAACATTTCCTTCCTCTGCTAGAAAACACCTTCCTGATACCTGTCCAGGAGACTCAACATTTCCTCAGCCAGCTATTTCAGCAGCTGATCACTAGTAGATGCCACTCTGAGGTACCTAGTTCTACCTTGTTAACTGTTATTATAAATGGAGACATCAATCCAAATTGTTTTTGAGTCTGTACTGTAGCCATTTTCCACAGCATAAATCCTGACATCTGAGACATTTTTTCCTCTTATAGTTGTCTGTTCAGCCTGCTGTTTATAGGTTGCCTTCAAGCTGCTACCTAATTTCCAAGCAATTTATCGTCCTACAGAGTTCTTTAGAAGAAGACATTATGATGTAGAAAAAAAAGGTTTGCTGCTTTTTTAAAGATTGAATTCCCTAAGATGCCCATGACTGTATTTATTGATGCTTGAAGATCACTAGTTCTGAGTTTAGTTTAACGAGACTTAAAAAGTAATAATTCAGTCTCCATCAGCAAGTGTGCTCATATTGTCACAATTCCAGACTGAAAACTTTTAGAGAAGTGATAGTAATTTTTGTGATAGAGAAATAGAATGTTTTGTGGTTTTGGTAAGAATAAAAAGTATTTTAATAAAAGTACTTTTTATTAAAAGTACTTTTATTAAAAACATGTATTTATTTACAAATTCTTTTCCTCATAACGTAAGGAAATATTTAAACATCAATAAAAGGCAAGAAAGGTCCAAAGAGATACTGTGGTGCAGCATTGTAATGGCTGACAATATTCTAACAATGAACAGTGAAAAAACCAACACCCTTCAAAAGACTTACACAGGGACATTTCCTCTTTATGCAAATTAGGATCACGTAAGGGATGATCAAACTAGCTTTCCTACAGAGTGCCAATTTATTAAATGGAACAGAATGAAAATAACAGGGCATTTCACACAGTCATAGGGCATGCAGGCATATTCCAACCTAAATGTGATGACAAACAGGAATTTGAAAATAGCTGGTCATACATTTTGTCACCCCGGATCATACATCCATAAGCAAGGTAGTGGGTGAGTTAACCCAGTGTAAAAGCTTTCCACTTTCCTGTTTGATACAGATGAGTTTATGTTCCTAGAGAAAAGAAGTCTTTATTTCCAAGCACCAGAGAAGTTGTCACATAATTTGGAAAGCTCTCAGCACTTTGTAACAATGCCAATTTGGTAGAAAAAAAATAAATTGCACCATGTGTTATTTAGAAAAAAAAATCCAACTACGTCTGGATTCTTTTCTGAACCAGGTTTAGAGCCTCAGGAAAATAACTGAAGTAAAATCAAATTGCATACTTACAATTTATTGTTCATAAATGAAAAAGTTTTGACTCTTCCTGCTCCAGACAGAGTAGCTTGCTGCAGTCATCGATGATGTTGAAGAGGTTCTTTATTGAAAGACTCACAGTAGGGTGCAACAAAAACCATGTCTACTCCCTATGTCCTTTGAGATGTTTTTTATGATCTATTTTGATTATTGGTACAAAGACTTGGCACATCAAAAAAAATGCTGCTAGTGCTGAACTTTGGTCAACCATGTTTTTTGATTTAATTTCTGTTTGCAGAAAAGCATTTTTTTTAATTACAGGTACATTGTTTAACATGGTAAGAAACCTCTCTGCGTCCACTCCACAAATAATTGATGTGTTGCTGTATAACTCACCTCTCCTCTTTTCTATTTCCAAGACAAACCACCTGTACGTCTTCATCCTGGGGTCCAGCACTTTGTCCAGAGTTTGCACAAATTTGCAACCTCATCATTGTCACACTCTACAGGCACCATTTGGTACCTGAGAGGGTTTCTAATACCTCAGAAACTGCCTCTGCTCTCTCACACAAGAAATACTCAAAGGATGATCTCTGGAGGGCATAGCTGTCTTATGACCAAGGTGTTAAGATGTAAGCAGTGTCTCTACTAGGCACCCAACGAATTTCTGGAGCAAAGCTGTTGGTTGAATTCCTCCCAAAATGAATATAACTCAGGTGCACTAAACAGTGAGGTCCAAAACACTGTGTAGTAAATGGAATGAGTAAGATCATTCGTTCTAAGCTGCACTACTGTTTTGAAACTAAACTCACTAGTAGAAACAGCCAAATAAGACTAATGCTTTTTCAATCTACAATTTATTTTTCTTTCGCTGAGAAATACAAAACTTCCTTCCTTACTTCCTTCATCTGTTATTCACTACATTACATCCTTGGGAACACTCTATTCTTAGAGCAGTGGGAATGTATCATGACCTTCTCTCTGTTTTGCATGACACCTTCTACAGAGATGTCCAACCTCATGTGAAATGAGCATCTAAAGAGGTACAAAAATACTAGGAGATGAAATTTTAGACCTTCTAAATTGAGAAAATTGGAGGGGCAGGAGGAAATCCCTGTCATCTCTGCCCAACATGAGCATTTGTGAATTTTGATCAAAGTAATTTTCCTCATTCAGATTAGAATTTTGTGGGCATCTGATGTACAGAGGATTCATAATGTGCTGGAGCCTGTTCAGCTTTCTGTCTGCAAGTGAAGTGTATGATGAACTGTCTTGAATAACTGTGAAAAGAGATAAAATTTTATTACCTCACATCTAAAGTTAGTTAGGGAAGTCTGTCACATCAAACAGAGAGGAATATCGAAATTAATGAGCTGCTTTCAGTGTGACAGGTTTCTTTGAAAGAAGCTCTTTTTCCACATAGTGGTACTACTGAAGAAAAACTATCACATAAACATTGAGAAGCTCCACAATTAATAAGACGTAAGAGCACAATAATGCTTAATGTAATATAACAATTCTGAACCATAGGCAGTGTCGGCATGGACCTCCGTTTACAAAGACTCATTCACTGTCTCTGGAAAATGAGGAGTTACAACTCTCATCAAAACCCAGAATGGTAGACACGTGGAATTACTTCATTATTATTAAGTTAGGAAAGTAATACTTTCTTATTTTTTGTAGCTACACTTTATCCCTTCAACTACTTTAAAATTAGTTACATTGATGCACCTGTCTTGTACACCAAGTTGAAACAAGACACACTTGGCAAGATATTCAGCACAAAAAGTAAGTCTTAAAGGCATCCCAAATGTTAAAATGGTTTGAAGGTATAGTCAGTATACATCAAGCAAGCAGGACGGTGAACAAGTTTGACTGAGAAACTGCTTTTAAACAACCAGAGCTTCATTTCCCATTTTATTTCATCTTATGTGCTGGTGTCTGCGCCCAATCATTTTAGCAGACTGAACAGTTACTCAAAGAGTAACAGATTTCCTGAAGGAAAGAAGCAGCATATTAAAACCATTAATTAAAGAGATGTTCTATTCAAGTCTAGGAAGAACAGCCTTTTCATTATACATATGTGAAATAAAGTCATAAAAACAGACTGCAAGCCTGAATGCTTAAAAACGTAAGACCTTACTGTTTCACCTGCATAAAATGAGGGAATAACTTGTGTTCTCTCCATTTCACAACTTTTACCATTGCAATACTGGCATAAAGTTGAAGTGGTAAGAGTCTAAAGAGGTAACTCGAAAGAAGTAAGAGGTAATTCTAAAGAAGTAACTCAAGTTTTAATATTGAATTAACTTTGTTTGAACTCTTTCAGAGAATATTTTAACTCCAGGTACATCTGAGAAGATGGAAATTCTAAAGTGATTCAGAAAATGGCTTACATAGTAAGTCAAAATATTAGTTAAAATACTGTAATGTTTTCTGTTGCATGAGCAAGAGCAATTAAAAATATTCTGTGTACACATTAAAATATATATCTGAGATCTAAAGATATTATAAAGATGAACCCATGGAGATATTACATCAACGAAAAAGATGAGAGAAAGTGATTTTAAGAACAGCTAAGCAGAAGACATGTTTTAATCCTTTCAGAAGGTAGAGAAGAGAGTATGAAACCAAGATTCTGAACAAATTCTGTATTTCCAAAACAGTCTTTCTATTTCTTTAAGTAAATAGCAAACAGAGATGAATGAATATATATTATAAATATATTACACAGAAGCAACAACACTCTAGTTTAGAAGATGTTATGAATAGTAGCACACTTAAAATATTGGTAGCATACTGGAACAGTAATAAAAAAAATCATGCATTATTTATTTTATAGATAGCTTATTACTTAACATTAGGAAATGTAAATTAAAGCTCAGAAAACTGAAACTCTTTGTTGTGACACAACATATTTAAATCCTATACAGAAGGAACTCTTATTAAAAGATTTTGAAAGTATTAAACATTGGAAGTAGTAAACATTGTGAATTTTCAAATAAACCTAAATTTATTGCATTCAGTACTTGAAAGCAATAAGTAATTTTTAATAAAGGCAATGTTACATTGCTTGATTTTTTTTTTGAATACCAGCATAATCAAAATTTATGACCACCTTTACCTTAATAAAATGCATAGGTAAAAACCTTAATTCAAGACTCTCAAGGTGTAAAGAATTATTGTTCATTATTTCATGATGATTAAAATGTTCCTTCCCCCCTTCTGTCAAATACCCACACTCCTCAAGTCCGTTTTCCCACTACAACTTCTTTTGTTCTGGAGCCTCAATAAAGAAATATGAAACTCACACATTATACATTCCATGGTATTTCTTTAACATCTTAAGCATTTGAAAGTAGTCTTCAGAAAAAAATTCTTTGTAAAAGTTTCAAGAATAGTGCAAAATACCATTGCAATAAAGCGTAGAACAGTTATATTAGAAAACACTTCTCCTTCTGGGAAAAAAAAATAACAAAGTTGCATCCTTAAAGAATTTAATTGGCTTCTGATTTCAAATCATTCTTGTCAACTAGGACCTATCATTTCCAAACAATTTTGCTTATAATTACTGCACCTTACTTGACTTTGTTTTCTTAAGAAACTCTAACTGAAGTTAAAATTTCAGAATAAATGCTTTTAGTTCTCTCACTTCTGTTACTCAGCATTAACAGCAATATAAAAATACTTTTTGTTTGTTTGCACAACTCAGTATTAACTAGGAAATGTCATTCTGTATTAGCTGTCTGTAGAATTTAAGACATCCAGACTGGCTTCTGTAAGAATAGTTCCATATTCATTTTACATAAGTCTATTAAATTATTAATAGAAATTCATGACATCAATCTAAAAATCTGTATAAGTAATTCTGCTATGCATATATAATACTCTGTTGAATAACTATTGACTAATTCCTTGAAGTTCATATGCTTTGTACAGGCTGCAACAGACATTTCACAATAAAACTGTGAGATTTCTATTCCCTTTTCTAGCTACTGTTGTGCAGGAACCTTTTGACAGTAACTGTTTTTGTAATATTTATTCTTCTGTTTTTGTTGGAGACCATAGTGGGCTATAGTTAGAACAGAGACAGAGAAAAAGCTCTGTCTGAACTTGGATATAAATACAATGTAGGTGAATTTTTCAAATAAAATTACATGCTTGCTTTAATTTGAACCTTAGCCATGGAGATACGAAAACGATAAAGATATTATATTTCCTAAATCTGCTTGCTTTCTTCATCTGGATTCTAGTGAAAGGAACAATAACCTATCTACTCTACCGTAAGCAGCATTTTTTGTAAACCGTAATGAAATGGCATACTTGGATATGCTTTCCTTCCCCAGACTTCCAACTGTTTTTTCTGAACTTCTTAACAAATAAAGGTAAATGGTTAACATTGTTAAATTCCATCAAATTTATTAAACTTTCCCAAGTTATGATTCTATCTCAATACAACATGTTGCTTTCCTATTCTGAGTGAGGTGCACTGCTCTGACTCCATGTTGGGCAGGATGCTAAATCAGAATTCCAGAACAGGTAATTTAATTGGTTTAAAATGCACTTCTGTGTCAGCCTGTAACTCAGTGTAAACCAGCCCAGCTCTACAGTCTAATTTAGTTTGATCAGAATCAGGAAAACCATCATTGCTCCTCACCTTTTTTAGTTTGATTACTTACTCTTTGGGAAACTATCTTCAAGATCTTGCTTCCATGTCTGAAAAATTGCATTAATCTAGTTTAAGTCTTTAAAAAACAGATCATGCATAATCTGGAAGTATGACAACAAAACCTGCATGGAAGGGAAACGTTCTTTTATTCCTGGGTTGCAATTTCTACTGAGCTTACAAGACCATTTTCAAGGTTTCATAAATTGTGATCTGTCTTTGTTTTCAATTATTCCCATAGTAGTTTCATTTCCATCCTGTCCACCTTTTTCCACATGAAGACAATTGACCAATCCCCAGTTTTTCACTACGTTTTTATTAATTTTACCCTTTCTCTGAATACTTTTCCTCAATACTGAAATGTACATTTCCCTGTAGCATATACATTTAGAGAAGGTTCAGGCATATCCATTTAATTGATCAAAAATGTAAATTACCCTGATAAAAATTCAGTACTTAGTTTCCTGCTAAATTATTCATAAAATAAGCTGCTGTTCTATTCCTTTATATACTGTGGATAAATATCGTATCATCCATTTAAGAGGATTTTTACTCAGTATAACCATGGAGTTACGTCATGATATGAAGGCATTTTCAGCTACAAGCATATCTTGAAACAGATTAGTTTGTAAAAACTCTAGGAAAAAAAATACTTGGGATTCTTTAGTGTTATTTTGTAATAGAAATCACTAAAAGTCATAACTTTTCTTTAGGAGTAACTGATCCAGGACTCTTCCAGCTACAAATGAGAAAGTGCACTCAAAACTACCCTCCAGAAAGAGAGGAAAAGGTTGACAGCCGTTGGAACAGGCTGTCCAGGGAGGTGGTTCAGTCCCCTTCATTGGAGGTGTTTAAAAGACGGGTGGATGTTGCGTCGGGGTGGGGAATTGTTTAGTAGGTCAAAGAGGGCTGGGGCAAAGGCTGCACTCGATGATCTACTAGGTCTCTTCCAGCTGATACAATTCCATGATTCTGTTCTATGAAAATTTGACATGAGCACACAAAATGGAAAAGTTAAAATGCCAAATTTAAGGCATTCTTTCCCTACGGAAATCATTATAAACACTAGCCATTTCCATACACTTGTAAAATAGGAACATTGAATTCTTCCCTCACTCATATGTAAATCCTGGTAGTCATTCTATTCAGTTCCCTTAACTCAAGGTCTGAAGACCTAGTCTCCTTTCTTATTGTGATACTATCGATTATGGTCAGGATGGGAAAAACCAGGACTGCAAAATTAGTTTGAACTCACTCTTCCTGCTCTTTGAAGTTCTTAATCCTTGTTTTGATTTTAAAATACATTGATTAAATTGTCAGAATTTTCTAGGAGGGATTGAAATGTGAGTAACCTCTCGTGTCTTTCTTTTCACTATCAGCACCACACCATAAGTGGAGGAAAAACTTTCCTTTAGAAAGACATATATTCACAGGTAAGAATGAGACAGAAAATCTGATTGGTCTGATTTTCTGTAACACACAGAGGTACGACAGGGCCCCCCCCCCCCTTTTTTTTTTTTTTCTTGAAAAATCCTCTTCACCTTCAGAAATCTTCTCTGAGTAGAATCCAAAATCTTCAGATATTTACCTAAGATTTCTTTATGTTACATAGGAGCACCGTGTTCGGCTTGCCTCTGATTTAATGCAAGTGCTCTATACTGTCTCACTACAAAGTTGATGTGTGCAGTACAACTCGACTAGTGTAAATGTGATCATGTGAGGTGCGCATGTATTTCTGGCTGAAAAATACTGAGAGCCCTGACACAGGCAAATGAATTCACAAGATGCCACAAAGCATAAGTGAAGTTCAAAGGATATAAAACTGGAGCAAGATGCATTGCACTCCACTAGTTAAATCACAATTAAAATACTGTGTTTTCTTAATTTATAGCAAAAAATCTCAAACTCTAAAGACAAAAGAACCCTTTCTGACCAAGAATGAATGCAGAATTCAATATACGTATCTCTAGTCTCAATTGGAGAAATGGAGCCATGTTTCTGCCTATTTCTGTGACAATAGAAAAGTGTTTTAAACAATTAGGAGCCAAAACATATTTCTGGGACTTTACCTTGTTAAATGTTTCTAGTTCTATGTATAACTTTGGTAAAATTAAATGCTTTTTGTATAAAAAAAGGGTCTTATTAAAGTATAATATCAATTTTTTCTTTGCAGATTGAGATCAAAGAGACTGGGAAAGAAAAATGTTTTTTTTTCAGTGCTTCATTTTTAGAGATTGACTGTACATGTTATTGTATACCTCTGATAAAAATTGTTTGTGAGCCCATGAAGCACTGCCTAAATAAACTTATAGAATCAAAGTAGCTTCTGTGAAGCCGTGTAAACTTTTAGAATGCAATTTATCACTGCAATTGTCATCACAGCTGGGCATACAGCAAGAAAATATTAGAGCTGCAAGTAAAATAGAAAGGTTACTAACCAGTCCTGTCTTCAGAGATATATTTGAAAACATATAAATACAAATTTTCAACTCTCTGAAATTACAATGATTAACCTTTGAGAGGAGAAAACCTGAAGATAAAGCACATTTGTCAATGTACAAGCGAACAAAGGCTTTGTATTTACAGTGCATGTATGCCTAGTTTGTCTTCTTGAGCGTACAGAGACTTACTAAAAGAAGACAACGTATTTGCATTGTAGGAATACTATGAATGTGTTTTCTGCAAAAGTATTCAAGCAGTGTCACCTAAACATACCACATATGGTACCGTAAAATCCATTTAGCTAGTCATTCTGAGATGACAGAAGACGGATAAGACAGTCTTATCTTCATGTTTTCATTGTAGACATTCAGAAAAGCAAAGAAAAACGGAAGAACTATTCTATTCTGGAAGATACCACACCCTGTAATGCACGATCATAAGAATATTCGCATACAAACCACCTCAGATTTGAAGTCCATCTCAAACAAGAATGTGTTGTCAATTTCATAGAATCATAGAATGTTAGGGATTGGAAGGGACCTCGAAAGATCATCAAGTCCAATCTCCCCGCCAGAGCAGGAACGCCTAGATAATGCTACAAAGGAACGTGTCCAGGCAGGTCTTGAATGCCTCCAGAGAAGGAGACTCCACAACCTCTCTGGGCAGCCTGTTCCAGGGCTCCGTCACCCTCACTGAGAAGAAGTTTCTTCTCGAGTTTAAGCGGAACCTCTTATGTTCCAGTTTCAGCCCATTACCCCTTGTCCTATCAGTGGTTGTCACTGAGAAGAGCCTGGCTCCATCCTCGTGACACTCCCCCTTGATATATCTGTAAACATTAATGAGGTCACCCCTCAGCCTCCTCTTCTCCAAACTAAAGAGCCCCAGCTCCTTCAGTCTTTTCTCATAAGGGAGATGATCCACTCCCTTCATCATCCTAGTTGCCCTGTGCTGGACTCTCTCCAGCAGTTCCCTGTCTTTCTTGAACTGAGGGGCCCAGAACTGGACACAGTATTCCAGATGGGGTCTCACCAGGGCAGAGTAGAGGGGAAGGAGAACCTCTCTCGACCTACTAACCACCCCCCTTCTAATACACCCCAGGATGCCATTGGCCTTCCTGGCCACAAGGGCACAGTGCTGGCTCATGGTCGTCCTGCTGTCCACCAAGACTCCCAGGTCCCTTTCCCCTACACTACTCTCTAATAGTCATTCCCCAACTTATACTGGAACCTGGGGTTGTTCCTACCCAGATGCAAGACCCTACATTTACCCTTGCTGTATTTCATTAAATTTTTCCCCGCCCAACCCTCCAGCCTGTCCAGGTCTCGCTGGATGGCAGCACAGCCTTCTGGTGTGTCAACCACTCCTCCCAGCTTGGTGTCATCAGCAAACTTGCTGATAGTACTCTCTAGTCCCTCATGCAAGTCATTGATGAATATATTGAACAATACTGGTCCCAGTACCGACCCTTGAGGCACTCCACTGGATACAGGTCTCCAACCAGACTCCGCCCCATTGACCACAACTCTTTGGCTTCTTCCCCTTAGCCAGTTCGCAGTCCACCTCACTACCCGAGAGTCTAGACCACACTTCCTCAGTTTAGCAGCAAGGATGCTGTGGGAGACTGTGTCAAATGCTTTACTGAAGTCAAGGTAGACCACATCCACCGCTCTGCCATCATCTATCCACCTTGTTATATCCTCATAAAAGGCTATGAGGTTAGTCAAGCACGACTTCCCTTTGGTGAAGCCATGTTGACTGTCTCTAATGACCCTCTTATCCCTGATATACCTTGAGATGGCACCAAGGATTTCTTTCTATTTCCAGAGTAACATCTGCATTCAGAACAAATCAGAGAAGGGAAGGGAAGGGAAGGGAAGGGAAGGGAAGGGAAGGGAAGGGAAGGGAAGGGAAGGGAAGGGAAGGGAAGGGAAGGGAAGGGAAGGGAAGGGAAGGGAAGGGAAGGGAAGGGAAGGGAAGGGAAGGGAAGGGAAGGGAAGGGAAGGGAAGGGAAGGGAAGGGAAGGGAAGGGAAGGGAAGGGAAGGGAAGGGAAGGGAAGGGAAGGGAAGGGAAGGGAAGGGAAGGGAAGGGAAAGAACCAATAATTTTTACCATTCTATCCATATTGATGAAAGTAGGAACTCAAACCCATAAAAACAATAAACAGAAATGCGTAAATACCTGTTCCAGCTGCATGAGTGCCTTATTGAAAGAGACACACACAATATGTTTATGTTGTTCTTGTATTTCTTTGGAAATATCTTGTTATCACTTTTCTTACCACTATAAATCTGTATTAGTGCTTCCAAAGGCAAAAAATGAATTTGCACAGTGACGTTGCAAAAACACATGCAAACATATGGTTTTAGAATGCACTAACTATTATATTAAGTCACAATTTCAGCTTCTGAACTTACAGTGACTGCATTAGAAACTTAATTTAGAGAATGTCAGCATTTCTGAAAGATGTCATTGTCCTTCAGTTCAGCCTCAGAGAAAATTTTTACTAGATAAATTTAACAGATTAATCAAACTCCAAAGATCAACACAGCTTTCAGCTCTCCTAGTTCTTTTTCCAAACAAGGACAAAAGCTTCCTTAATATAGATATGTCTGCAGAGTTGTTCAGCTATAATTACACCACAGGGGTTAGAATAGTGGGTGTTTCCTGAAAGGTATTAAAAGAGAGATCACATGAAGGCACACTTTTATTTAAGTCAAGGTTGAACAGAAATTGAGGCTTAATGCCTGAAATGGAATGGCAGCTTGAAGGTTGCTGTAATCAACTTTGTGGGAATATTCATATCTCATCTAATAAAATAACTGAAAAACACAGTAAAAAAAGAAGAATATAACTATATATTAGAAAACATTTTTTGTTAGTGCCTTTCACAGCCAAATTTGACCACTGTATAGTTGCACAGAGAAACTTATGAAAAAGCACTTCTCTAAAACTTTCTTTTTAGAATTTCCATAATGCTGTAGCAATATGTCTATTTGAATGTACAAAAAAAATGGGTAAAAATAATGGCGTGTTTGCCTATGTTTCTGATAGTCTCAGAATCATAGAATAATAGTTTGGGTCAGAAGGGACCTTCAGAGGTCATCTAGTCCAACTCCCCTGCAATGAGCAAGCATATCTTTAGGTAGGTCATGTTGCTCAGAACCTCATCCACCCTGGCATTAAATGTTTCCAGGGTTGGGGCATCTACCACTTCTCTGGTGAACATGTGCCTCACCCTCAATGTAAAAAAAAATCTTCATATCTATGCTAAATCTATCCTCTTTTAGTTAAAAGCATTAGTCCTTGTCTTACTGCAACAGGCCCTGCTAAAAAGATTGCTCCATCTTTCTTATAAGCCCTCTCTAAGTACTGAAAGGCTTCTATAAAGTCCCGCCAAAGCCTTTTCTTCTCCAGGCTGAACAACCCCAACTCTCTCAGCCTTTCTTCACAGGAAAGGTGCTCCAGCCATCTGATCATTTTTGTGGCTCTCCTCTAGAACCTCTCCAACAAGTCCATGTCTTTCTTATGTCTTTTCTATCTTTCTGTCCTTGTCCACTGATGTAGACACTTCTCCATAGAGGGCCACTAGGTTGGTTAGGCAGGACTTGCCCTTGTTAAAGCCTTGTTAGCTCTTTCGAATCACCTCCCTGTCTTCCATGCACATTAGCATAACTTCCAGGAGGATCTATTCCATGACCTTTCCAGGCACAGAATTGAGGCTGACAGGTCGGTAGTTGAATCAGTGCATATGGATCAGATTACTGACCTGCTCACTCTTTGGCTATTAGAAGGGCAGTTTTCATAGCTGTCTTGTTGAGTCCCAGGGCTCAAAGTCTTTGGAGAGTCTTGAGAATCTTTTCAGACTCTGGACTGTATCCCCTAAACTGTATCCCCCTGGAAGATGACTTTTCCTTTACGTTCATGTCAGTTGCTTTTCCAGAAGCCTGCCAATCTTGATAGTCAATGCAGGGATACTGGCTATTGCTCCCACGCTGTGCAGCTGCTCTGCAAACATCCACTCAGAGGCATAGCAAGCCTGCGCTGGCTCATCAGGTATGACAGCAGTGTGCTCATCGCATATGCATATCAGTTTTGTGAAACCACAGACGCCCTTAGCTAGCATTGCTCAGGACCTCCCAGTTCCCTCTGACAGCCTCTGGCAGGATCTTTTAGCCACACTTTTTCCAAAGGAAGGGAAATTACCTTTGGACCCAGTAGTTCAGTCTTATTTTAACAAACTTACTGATAAATCAATTCAAAATCTTTTGTACTTGGGAGGCAGGATTAATGTTTAAGGCTAAGTGTAAGCAGAGAACAGTCAACATTCCATAATAGTTATTACATAAATGTTTACAGGAAATGTGTGTCTTAGAAGGAAGTGACTTGTTTTAATCTTGACCCAGGTAATTTTAGAAATACCCTAAGATGAAATGACTATCCTCAAAAGTTAAATTATTGCTCCAAGTACATTCTTGCAATTTTTTTTATTCAACTCACACTTTGAGAACTTCTTACTTGGTAGTTTACAAAGAACTGTGGCCTCCTGTGCAGTAACATCAGTTCTACAAAGGAGCTCTGCCACATTCATCCGGAGAAAGAATTTAACTGTGATCCTCACTCCTGTCCTTGTCACACTTCCAAGTTAGGAGTTAACTTGTACAACCATTTCATTTTGAATTGGTTAAAAATGATTATGTTTTTTTAGGGTGTGGGAATCTTTGGCAAACCTCCCTTCTGTTTTCTTCTCTTTTTGGGAGAAAGAAGAAATTGAGTTGTCAGGCCAACTGGCCTTACTAACCTTTTCTCAGGTTATCCCAACACAATACACAGAGAGCTAGTCCTTTGCCCAATGCATTGAAGCTAAGGCTCCACAATCACAAATATGCACCTGATGTGGGTCAGAAGCTGCAAAAGAAACTGAGAAGAACAACTACCAAGCAATTTTACTGGTGCGTCTAACCATAACATTTGTCTGAGCCTATACGATGAAGTATGGTGCATTTTAGGGCACGTCTGACAAGCAACATAAATTACTCTACTAGTTGCCTTTTTTTTCTTCCTCTGTCTATGCATACCTCAGCATTCACACAGAGGATAGGGAAATGAACTAGAGAAAAACAGCAATTAGATGCTACTAGAACAGCCAATCCTTTCCTCAAGGGATCAGAAGTCTCCAGTAAAGTTTTCTCCTCATTATCATTTTCCTGGGAAGAGAAAGAGCAAAACAGAAAAGTACGAGAGAAGGTATATATTCTCAAATTGTACAGGCAGATTTTACTCTGTGAGGAATAACTAGTCTGGAAGCTCACCTTTCAAATATTTTAGAAACTTTGTAGCTTTTCTTTTCTTTTCTTTTCTTTTCTTTTCTTTTCTTTTCTTTTCTTTTCTTTTCTTTTCTTTTCTTTTCTTTTCTTTTCTTTTCTTTTCTTTTCTTTTCTTTTCTTTTCTTTTCTTTTCTTTTCTTTTCTTTTCTTTTCTTTTCTTTTCTTTTCTTTCTTTTCTTTTCTCTTCTCTTCTCTTCTCTTCTCTTCTCTTCTCTTCTCTTCTCTTCTCTTCTCTTCTCTTCTCTTCTCTTCTCTTCTCTTCTCTTCTCTTCTCTTCTCTTCTCTTCTCTTCTCTTCTCTTCTCTTCTCTTCTCTTCTCTTCTCTTCTCTTCTCTTCTCTTCTCTTCTCTTCTCTTCTCTTCTCTTCTCTTCTCTTCTCTTCTCTTCTCTTCTCTTCTCTTCTCTTCTCTTCTCCTCTCCTCTCCTCTCCTCTCCTCTCTCTCTCTTCTCTTCTCTTCTCTTCTCTTCTCTTCTCTTCTCTTCTCTTCTCTTCTCTTCTCTTCTCTTCTCTTCTCTTCTCTTCTCTTCTCTTCTCTTCTCTTCTCTTCTCTTCTCTTCTCTTCTCTTCTCTTCTCTTCTCTTCTCTCTTCTCTTCTCTTCTCTTCTCTTCTCTTCTCTTCTCTTCTCTTCTCTTCTCTTCTCTTCTCTTCTCTTCTCTTCTCTTCTCTTCTCTTCTCTTCTCTTCTCTTCTCTTCTCTTCTCTTCTCTTCTCTTCTCTTCTCTTCTCTTCTCTTCTCTTCTCTTCTTTCTTTTCTTTTCTTTTCTTTTCTTTTTCTTTTCCAAGGACATTCTTTTCCACAACTGCTCATCTATCCTTCAAGGCCTCAAATGCTCACTTTCTAAAACACGTAACGATATTCAAACACCTCTATATCCATATTTTTTTCTGTAAACTTTCCCTCAAATTTTCTTTAGAAACTTTCATCCTTTATGGAAAACAGCAAATTTTGACTGTTGGGTGATTTCTGGGGTTCAACAAAGCCTGCCCACAGGACAATTCCCCCAGCTCCACTGCAGTCTCCTCATATAAAAGGTGTCTAATTAGCTAAAAATTACACTAAACTGCCTTTTTAAAAGAAACAGTGAACAGACAAAATTAACGTCTTTCAAAAAAAGAGTAACACATCTTGAAAATGTAGAAGTGTGACGCTAAGGAAATAGACAAGTGCTAATTTTCTCTGAATGTTCTTCACTCTGATATGCACAGCAAGTTTATCCTGGAGGGCAAATAATTTAAATAGAAGTAAAATGTGTTATTGCATTATTGGATCTGCCCTCTTCTCTTTTTGGAAGGCATAAAGATTCAGAATAAGAACATTTTATAAACCACTGTTATCTTATAACTAATAGGAGGTAAAAGTGAGGGGAAAAGGGAAGAGAGCATTGAGACTGTCTTGAGAAATCAATGTAGTAATAAATAACAAAAGTGATGTTAAAAGTTTCAGTATACTGTGTTCCTGTTTCTCATTTGTTGCAAAGGTGTTAGTTTGATCTGAAAACTTTGTACCTTTACTGTTCTATACTTTTGTGGTAGAATTATGGTTGTTGAATTTTAAAATGCTGCATTGCAGATATGGGAACTATTAATCTAATTTTATTGTTAGATACTTTTTTTTTGGTTGCCCTATCTTTTGTAGATTTCTATAGTTACTTAAATCTTTCACACAAGCCAAAATTTGGTATTGATTTTGCAATAGCTTCTATGTTTGCAGGAGAATCAATCAAGCAAACAAATGAGAAAATAGTTCTGTTGTGAAAGCAGAACACAGAAGCAAATAGAGACTCAGAAGCATAAAATTTTCAGTAACTTGTGAAAATTAGTTCTTTTTATTATTATTTTCTTCACATACTGATGCTTCTCTTTCCCAAGGTCTTTACAGCATTCACATGCTGCAGGTACCCATAACAGAAAATGAAATAAAATTAAACAAGTGCTTGCACATAGGTCTAATCTCATATTCCCACCCAGAGCACTTCTTTCTGCTTTGCTGTGTTAGCTTGGATCTTGGCAACAGAATGAATTTCCCATGAGGTTGTAGGAATAGTTTTTCATGAAACATTCAATTGCAAGCACAGTCCATGAATTGTTTTTTTTTTTGGCTTTTGTTGAAGCGTTGCCTGCGATGGGGAAGAAACAGCAGTCTCATGTTCTTGACCCAACAAGCACCATGAGGCTTGTTTGGAGAGTTCTAATCTCTGGCGAACAGCCAGCTGTTTTTCTGGAGAGTGTTTCCACAGCAAACTCCCACCAGCAATAGCCTCTTTATCAGGTTCGATTCAAGTTTCTCCTCCAGAATTTGAGCTCGTAGTTTCAAACAAACACACACAGTTTGCCTTAGGTTACGGTCATGAATCTGGCTTAGTCAATAACTTGCAGGTCTCCCAGGAGTTTCTGTACGGTCTCAGTGGCAAAGCTAACAATTTGAAGGCGAAGTTTTGAAAGCAGTAGTTTACAGGGGAAAAAAAAAAAAAGAAAAATAAAAAAGAAAGAAAAGAAAGAGAATATGTAAAAAAATTACATACTAAACAAGAAAAGAATAAAATTAATTTGTAGACTACTTTGCTTGATCAAGCAAATCCATCAATACTGATTTTAATTAGTAGGACTATTGTGAGCAAGCCAAACTGGAATGTAACAAAACCACATTTGTAGTCACAAACCTGTTTACATGGTTCTTATTATGCTGGACATATTTACCTGCCACTGAGACTCATGACAAATCCAGACAGGGATCCTTACTTGTACTGGGTTCAGCTAAGATAGGGTTAATTCTCAGTAAAGGAGCTATCTGGGCATAGGGAATAGCTCAACCAAACAAGTCCCTAGTCAAAGGGATATTCGATACCATCGTGATGTCATGCTCGGGGTGTATATATATATGGAGCGGTCGGGGTGGGGGGCGGGCTCGCTTCCCGGTTTCCGGTCCATTCAGGTGGTGAGGTCCGCGTTACATGTTACTCGCGTTATATTTGGTTAAACGTTACTGTTATTTCACTGTTATTGTTACCATTTTATGTTCACCATTAAAACAAACTGTTTTTATCTCAACCCCTGGAGCCTTTACCTGCACTCCTTTCGGGCTCTTCCCCTCACTCTCGGCAGAGGGGAGGGGGCGACCACGTGGTTCCTTTGTTTCCTTCCCACCGGTAACTTGACTCGAACCACAACAACTACTTTGGCGCCCAACGTGGGGCACGAGGGTTTGAGATAACAACAGATTTGACAAGAGTGTTAAAAAGATAACTTTGTTAGATTGATTCTGCACATTAGTCAAGTCGTTGGTGGTCATAATGTTGTTTTATTTATTTACACTGTGGCATTGGCTGAATCCTTATGTATTATATATATTTCCTGTGCTGGTATTTATCAACTGTGGAAGAGGGGTCAAGGGCATAATTCTCTTGTACGGGGTGCTGACAGCTTATAATATGATTGTATCACTGGCCATGAGGGTAGGCTGGTATTTGTGTGAGGCATTGTTGTCATTCCCATGCCTTGGGCGCCTCCTCTCTGAATTCGTTAGTAACAGCACCGAATCTGTAGGGGAAGTGGAGGAGAATGTTCTCTCCCGTTTGCCGTTCAAGCTGATCACAACAGTTTTTGAAAACTTTGAATATTCTTGGAATACCCAATCCAGCATGTGTCTCCTGGTTTTCGTCCTGTGTCTTCTGAATGTGTGCCAGATCTTGCTCGGGGTGACACCAAAATTTTCTAAGGATACCACCCAGACACCTGTCCTGAAGCCAGAAAACTATGAGTGGCAAGGTGTGTGGGAGAATATGGGCAAGCTCCTAGGACAATGGTCATCTCCAGTGTTTTGGAATTTCACCCCTGAACATATACAGAATCCTAGGAAACTGGCCGAGTATTTGGAGAAGGTATGCTGTCAACCTGGCCACTCCAAAGAAGCCTAAATCACTGCTGTGTGCTGGGGCCTGGCCCATGCCTATCGAGCCATTTTCAATGTCACCCATTATTCCCAAGGGAAAGAGGAGACCTCTGGACCTGAAGACAAACCAGTAGATGATGTGACTGTTCCAGTCTCTGCAATGAACGCTGCTGCTGCTCCGACCCCTGTGACAGGCACTGCGGCTGCTTCGACCCCTGTGACAGCCGCTGCGGCCGCTCCGACCCCTGTGACCGGCGCTGCGGCCGCTCTGACCCCTGTGACCGGCGCTGCGGCTGAACCAGAAAATGAGCCTGTGCCAGTATCGGTTGCTCCAGTACAGAAGAAGTACACGAAGAAATCGGTTCGCTTGGTAAGGAATGAAAATGAAGCAGGGCCATCACGAGAACAAGAAGAGGAGGTAGAGCCAGAGATAATCACCCGGTCTCTATCTCTCAGTGAGCTGCGAGACATGCGAAAGGACTTTGGCCGCCATCCAGGTGAGCACATTATTAGCTGGCTGCTCCGATGCTGGGACAGTGGAGCCGGTAGCCTGGAACTGGAGGGTAAAGAAACCAAACAGCTGGGATCCCTCTCTAGGGAAGGGGGCATTGACAAAGTGCTTGGGAGGCAGACACAAACCCTCAGCCTCTGGAAGCGCCTTCTGTCAGGCATGAGGGAAAGTTACCTCCTCAAGGAAGATATTGCATGCCACCCAGGTAAATGGACCTCAATGGAGAGAGGCATCCAGTACCTGAGGGAACTGGCTGTGCTGGAGGTGATTTACAATAATCCAGACAATGAGCAGTCACCCACTGATCCAGATGAAGTCCGATGGACACAAGGCATGTGGTGGAAGTTCCTACGAAGTGCACCTCAAACATACACAAACTCGTTGGCACTGATATCCTGGAGAGAAGGTGAGGGACAAACTGTGGATGAACTGGCTCGCAGGCTCCGGCATTATGAAGGAAGTGTGTCTTCATCCCTACAGGCTTGTGTTTCTGCTGTGGAAGAACTGTCCCGGGAGTTCCAGCAACTCAAAGTGGATATGTCCTGCTCTACACCCACACGGGCACGTGTCTCAGCTGTTAGGACTAGGCAGTCCTCCAATCAAGAGAGAGAACAGGGAAAACAAACACACCAGAATACTCTGTGGTTTTACCTACGCGACCATGGAGAGAACATGAGGAAGTGGGATGGAGAACCGACCTCAGTCCTAGATGAACGCGTACGTGAGTTGCGAAAGGAAGCGGTAAAGAAGAAGGATCATCGTAAGAAAAGTATTGCCCCAGTTTCCAGTGGAAAGCCCTCCAAACGAAACAGGAAAACAGATTTTGACTCTGATGCTCTTGAAGGAACCTCTAAGTCATACTCACAAGAAGTGAGTGATTCCGATCGAGAATAGAGGTGCCCTGCCTCCAGCCAGGTGGAGGAGAGGGACAATCGCGTCTACTGGACTGTGTGGATCCGATGGCCTGGCACGTCAGCTCCACGGGAATACAAGGCTCTAATAGACACAGGCACACAATGTACTTTGATGCCATCAGGATATAGAGGGGTAGAACCCATCTGTATTTCTGGGGTGACAGGGGGGTCCCAGCAACTGACTGTATTGGAAACTGAAGTAAGTCTGACTGGAAATGAGTGGCATAAACACCCTGTTGTGACTGACCCAGATGCTCCATGCATTCTTGGTATAGACTTCCTCAGAGAGGGTACTTCAAAGATCCAAAAGGGTACCGGTAGGCCTTTGGCATAGCTGCTTTGGAGGCAGAGGAAATTAAACAGTTGTCCACGTTGCCTGGTCTCTCAGAGGACCCTTCTGTGGTGGGTTTGTTGAGAGCTGAAGAACAACAGGTACCAATTGCTAACTCCATGGTGCACCGGCGGCAATATCACACCAACCGAGACTCCCTGGTTCCCATCCATAAGCTGATCCGTCAGTTGGAGAACCAAGGAGTTATTAGCAAAACTCGCTCACCCTTTAACAGTCCTATATGGCCAGTGCAAAAATCTAACGGGGAATGGAGACTAACAGTGGATTATCATGGCTTGAATGAAGTTACGCCGCCATTGAGTGCTGCCGTGCCAGACATGCTCGAGCTTCAATATGGGCTGGAATCGAAGGCTGCCAAATGGTACGCCACCATTGATATCGCCAATGCGTTTTTCTCGATCCCTCTGGCAGCAGAGTGCAGGCCACAGTTTGCCTTTACTTGGAGGGGCATCCAGTACACTTGGCATCGACTGCCCCAGGGGTGGAAACATAGCCCCACCATTTGCCACGGACTAATCCATGCTGCACTGGAACAGAGGGAAGCTCCAGAACACCTGCAGTACATTGATGACATTATTGTGTGGGGGGATACAGCGAAAGAAGTTTTTGAGAAAGGGAGAAAGATAATTCAAATCCTTCTGAAAGCCGGTTGTGCCATAAAACGTAGTAAGGTAAAAGGACCTGGGCAGGAGATCCAGTTTTTAGGAGTAAAGTGGCAAGATGGACGCCGCCAGATTCCCATGGATGTGATTAATAAGATAGCAGCGATGTCCCCACCAACTAGTAAGAAGGAGACACAGGCATTCTTAGGCGCAGTGGGGTTTTGGAGGATGCACATCCCAAGTTACAGCCAGATTGTAAGCCCTCTTTTCCAGGTGACCCAGAAGCATAATGATTTTAAATGGGGCCCTGAACAGCAACAAGCCTTTGAGCAGATTAAACAAGAGATTGTTCGTGCAGTATCTCTTGGGCCAGTCCGGACAGGACAAGATGTTCAAAATGTGCTTTACACTGCAGCTGGGCAGAATGACCCTGGCTGGAGTCTCTGGCAGAGGGCACCAGGGGAGACCCGAGGCCGACCCTTAGGGTTTTGGAGTCGGGCATACAGAGGATCTGAGTCCTGCTACACTCTCACTGAGAAGGAGATACTGGCAGCGTATGAAGGAGTCCAAGCTGCCTCAGAAGTAATTGGTACTGAGGCACCTCTCTTTTTAGTACCTCGATTTCCAGTTTTGGGCTGGATGTTCAGAGGGAGGGCCTCATCTACACATCATTCGGCTGATGCCATGTGGAGTAAATGGATGGCACTACTCACACAACGGGCCCGAATGGGGAACCCTAATCGACCAGGAATTCTGGAGGCAATTACAAACTGGCCAGAAAGCAAGGACTTTGAAGTGTCACAGCAGGAGGAAGTGAAACGTGCAGAAGAGGCCCCACCATATAACGAATTACCGGAGGATGAGAAGCGATACGCTCTGTTCACTGATGGGTCCTGTCGCATTGTGGGAAAGCATCGAAGATGGAAGGCTGCTGTGTGGAGCCCCACCCGGCAAGTTGCTGAAGCCACTGAAGGGGAGGGTGAATCGAGTCAATTTGCAGAGGTAAAAGCAATTCAACTGACTTTAGATATTGCTGAGCGGGAAAAGTGGCCAGTGCTCTATCTCTACACTGACTCGCGGATGGTGGCAAATGCTCTGTGGGGGTGGTTACAGCAATGGAAGCAGAATAACTGGCAACGCAGGGGTAGGCCTATGTGGGCTGCCGAACTGTGGCGGGATATTGCTGCCCGGGTGGAGAACCTGGTTGTGAAAGTACGTCATGTGGATGCCCACATGCCCAAGAATCGAGCCACAGAAGAGCACCTAAACAACCAGCAGGTAGATCGGGCTGCTAAGATCCAGGTGTCTCAGGTGGACTTAGACTGGCAGCACAAGGGTGAATTGTTCATAGTTCGGTGGGCCCATGACTCCTCAGGCCATCAGGGAAGGGATGCGACACACAGATGGGCTCGTGATCGAGGGATGGACCTGACCATGGATGATATCGCACAGGTTATCCATGAATATGAAACGTGTGCTACAATCAAGAAGGCCAAGCGGGTAAAGCCTTTGTGGTATGGAGGGCGATGGATGAAATACAGATATGGGGAGGCGTGGCAGGTTGACTGTATTACGCTCCCACTAACCCGTCAAGGCAAACACCATGTACTCACAATGGTGGAGACGGCCACCGGATGGCTGGAGACATACGCTGTGCCCCATGCCACTGCTCAGAACACCATCTTGGGCCTTGAAAAACAGGTACTGTGGCGACACGGCACTCCGGAGAGGATTGAGTCGGGTAATGGGACTCATTTCCGGAACAGCCTCATTGGCACCTGGGCCAAAGAGCACGGCATTGAGTGGGTGTACCACATCCCATATCACGCACCAGCCTCTGGAAAGGTGGAACGGCACAACGGACTGCTAAAGAGTACACTGAGAGCAATGAGTGATGGAACTTTCAAACACTGGGACACAAATTTAGCAAAAGCCACATGGTTAGTAAATAATAGAGGATCTTCCAATCGAGCCGGGCCTGCCCAGTCAAAACTCCCACCTACTGTGGATGGAGATAAAGTCCCTGTTGTGCATATGAGGAACATGTTGGGGAAGACAGTATGGGCTAGCCCTGCCTCAGGCAAAGGCAAACCCATCCGTGGGGTTGCTTTTGCTCAGGGACCTGGGTGTGCTTGGTGGGTGATGCAGAAGGATGGGGATGTTCGGTGTGTACCCCAAGGGGATTTAACTTTGGGAGAGAATAGCCAGTGGACTAAATCATGTGATGTTAACTGATAAATTACCCTGCCAATGTTTGTCATCACTGCTGCTGTTATTATGTGTCATGTCAATTAATATTACAGTAAGAATGACCCAGACCAACAAAAGATAGACTACGATGAAAACGAGGGAAGGACAGCGATAAGGGAACCTGAGGTGGCGCCTAGTGACTTCCTTAAGACGACGGTTTTCAAGCTTCAGACCGTGGACACAGACTATGAAAAGTACAGCGTGTTTTTTGGACGAAGGACACCACAATCAAGTACCATTCCCTCTTACCCTAAAGAACTGTTACAATGAATGGAACCTTGAAGCCATGAACTCAAAGGCTATACTGGAAGGAGTGTATAGATTAAGTGAATGATAATTGTAAAGTGTAAGATCTGAGCATTACGTAGATGGTATAGAATAAAGGGTGGATAATGTACTGGGTTCAGCTAGGATAGGGTTAATTCTCAGTAAAGGAGCTATCTGGGTATAGGGAATAGCTCAACCAAACTAGTCCCTAGTCAAAGGGATATTTGATACCATCATGATGTCATGCTCGGGGTGTATATATATATGGAGTGGTCGGGGTGGGGGGCGGGCTCGCTTCCCGGTTTCCGGTCCATTCAGGTGGTGAGGTCCGCGTTACATGTTACTCACGTTATATTTGGTTAAACGTTACTGTTATTTCACTGTTATTGTTACCATTTTATGTTCACCATTAAAACAAACTGTTTTTATCTCAACCCCTGGAGCCTTTACCTGCACTCCTTTCGGGCTCTTCCCCTCACTCTCGGCAGGGGGGAGGGGGCGACCACGTGGTTCCTTTGTTTCCTTCCCGCACATTGCTCTTGAAAGGATCTGTACCTTAATACTAAACAAGCCAGAAATAAACAATTTTAGGAATCATAATGTCTGTGAACAAAGTATTCATAATAATAGGGATTTCCTTTCTCATTACAGCAATTTTTCATTGTTTAAATATGCATTTTTATTTTTCACTGCTTGGATGTGACTCGGCTTATTTGTTTTTTGTAATTAAATGGTACACACTCAAGCTGTATTTGTTTACACATATGGAGTACTAGATGTTTACTGGAAATCTCTTCAGGGCTTTCTGTGCTTCTTCAGTAAAGAAAGGGAAAAAGATTAGTAATCTCTCATCTTATAAATGTCCCTGCATTCACTCTCCATATTAATTAATGACAATCTGAAGTAAAAGTACATTTATAGTGTTGTCCTGCTTTCATACACATTTTGTACTATGCTATGACGTATTGCTGCATTTTCTCCATATTTATGATTTTCTAAACAAGCAATATAATTTTGATTTGCAATACTAGTACTACAGCAAATATTTTTACAAAGTACATATATAAAACACTGGTATTTTTAAAATCAGAAAAAATGAAGATTGCATTTTTCTTTACATGGAAATTGTCACTTTTTACTTTTGTGGAAAGAAGGTGCAAGTTGAGTTCCTGCATGATGGAGTAGTATAAGGTCAAACAAATTGATTCTGCACTTAATTTCAGAATTATTCAAGATACGAACCTTAGATACTCCACTTTTCCTTTTAATAAGCATCTTTTACTCTATAATTATTTCTTTTTTTCATAGATGATAGTTTACAAATACAAATATTACACAACTAAGTTTTTTAACTATATTGATATTCTAAGACAGTTTATAAAGCATTTTCATTGTGTTAGTCAAATTGTCAATAAATAGCTAATAAAAACTATCAATATTATTCCATATAAGTTTGAATCAATATTGTCATTTTATTGAAGATTTAGCTAAGCTACAAGTACTTCAGGCAGCTGAAGTCTAACATTGTAAGTCTAGAAATTGAAAACTCTTCAAGGGCTGAAGTTCTCTCTACCTGTTAAATTATATGCAATCTTATAACAAGCTGTAATGTCAAAATGATCAGACATTCTAAGAAAACTAAAACCAAACTAAAACCCATGAACATTTTCCTGAAATTTAGTAGTATCTGGAGCTCTAGCTGTAGTACTCAGGAGAAACTGCAGTAAAGTTAAAGTTTTGTTCAGAACTCCAAACCAAAGATTTGGGATGCCATTTGGGATGCCAGTCTGAGGCACTGTCAGTATGTTGGGATTTTTATAACGATACTTCTGTTTTGTTTTGTTACGGATGTTGTTGCTGAATTTCTATTACAAAGATATTCAACAAAGATCTGGATATGCACTTCAAGTTTTCTGAAGTTTCAAATTGAAAATTATTTTTTCTTTCATAATTTCAATTCCTTAAACTATCTAGAAGAACACATGAAACCAAAAGATACTTAAGACAGTGTAAGTTTTGCACTAACTCCAATGTCCGTTTTCTTCTTTATTCAAACATCCTTAGTTAGAGTTCTTGCTACTGATCAGTAATATATAT
The DNA here is from genome assembly GCA_020746105.1 of Trogon surrucura. NCBI lineage: Eukaryota > Metazoa > Chordata > Aves > Trogoniformes > Trogonidae > Trogon > Trogon surrucura. The sequence continues at coordinate 37,714,390 of CM036658.1, read as the reverse complement.
CATTATCAACAACATCTGTAATGATAGCCTTATGGATTCTTTTTCAGAGCTAGCAAATGATGGGATTTTTATAAAGCTTTAATATTACAGGTCATAGATGAAGAGAAACCAGAGTAACAAATAATTCTGTATATCCAGGTTTGGTTGACCGATCTAAGAAACACAAAAGGCACCCAATAATATCAAAACCTGACAAAAAATAAAGCTTAAACCCTTTGTTCTAAATCATTTTCATGTGAAATAGAAAGAAAATAGGTAGAAAAGCCCTTTGCTTTGACAAATCATCTTTATCCAGAAAGAATGAGTAACTTCTGTGGCTTGAGGGAGTGTTAGCACCTAGTATGGACTTGGCAACACTTGTCCAGGAATCTGGGTACATCTGTCTAAGGAACAGCTGTGAAATCTTGGTCCTAAGTACTGTGAAAAAGATGAGTGAGAAGGAGCTGAGGAATGGCTTTGTAAACACACTGACCCTCACCCTAACCGTGGACTTTACTATTTGGTTTAACCTTGGCCTTGGTTTGTAACTAGTTTCTTGTTTGATGGCCACAAGAACACTGGCCAACCTTTGCTCCCATTGCTGGACCAAATTGTGACTTTCACTAACTAGCTTGATTTCTTGGCTTGGTCTGGATCTGCCTCATTGCTCTGGGCTTGTCTGGTGATCTGGGCTCTTGGTTGACCCATTATCATTGCTATACTTGCCCTGCTCATATCCTGTGGGACTGTCCCATTTTTGGTGAATGGGACTGTCCCTGCCCACTTCAACCTGTAATTTTGCCTTCCCCTCTTGAGGACCCACTCCTGCTGCTCCTTGTCTAGTACGTGCCTGATAAGATTTAAATTTTTTTACTTAAAATATATTACTTTTATTGTAGATAAAAAATTGTGAGAATAATGAGAGGAAAAGTTAAATAATTCACTAAATCTATACAACTTTGGTTTTAATCTCACAGAATGTCGAGTCCATTATTGAGTTTCTTGCCACTTTCTCTGCAACGTTTTTTACTATTCACTAGCAGTGCAGAGAACACTAGACATGACCTTTGAGGGTGATCCACTATAGCTTGTGTCTTTCCCCCCTCTTGTTTATAGTAAAAAACCATCGAGAAGCCACAGAGTCCAGATTGTTCTCATGCATTTTTGATGCCATAGGGATTTTTGAGTCACCTCATACTACAAGGTATCACTTCCATGACCTTATATGATGCAATAGAAAACCTGAAATTATGGTACCCTTGGAAGAACCTAGAATCATAGATCACAGAATCATAGAATGGCCTAGGTTGGAAGACACCTAGAGATCATCTAATCCAACCTCCCTGTCATGGGCAGGGACACCTCTCTACTAGATCAGGCTACTCAAAGCTCTGTCCAACTTGGCCTTGAACATCTCCAGGGAGGGGGCAGCCACAATATCTCTGGGCAATTTATTCCAAAGTCTTGCCACCCTCGTACTGAAGAATTTCTTCCTAAAATCTAATCTAAATCTATTCTCCTTCAACTTAAACCCATTTCCCCTTGTCCTATCAGTGGACACTCTGGTAAAAAGTCCCTCCCCAACCTTCCTGTAGGATCCCTTCAGGTATTGGAAGGCAGCTATTAGGTCCCCCCGAAGTCTTCTCTTTTCAAGACTGAACAATCCCAGCTCCCACAGCCTGTCCTCATAGCAGAGGTACTCCAGCCCCTGGATCATCTTTGTACCCCTCCTCTGAACGCGATCCAATAGATCTATATCCCTCTTATGGTGGGGACACCAGAACTGGACACAGTATTCGAGGTGGGATCTCATAAGAGTAGAGTAATGGGAGAGAAACACCTCTCTTGACCTGTTGGCAACGCTTCTCCTGATACATCCCAGGATGCGGTTGGCCTTCTGGGCTGCATGAGCGCACTGCCGGCTCATGCTGAGCTTCTCGTCTATCAATACCCCCAAATCCTTCTCTTCAGGGCTACTCTCAACCCACTCTGTGCTCAGTTTGTATTTGTGCCTAGGATTGGCCTGACCCAGGTGAAGGACCTTGCATTTTGATTTGTTGAAGCTCATGCAGTTTGCACTGGCCCATTTCTCAAGCCTGTCAAGGTCCCTCTGGATGGCATCTCTTCCCTCAAGTGAGTCCACCACACCACACAGCTTGGTGTCATCGGCAAACTTACTGAGGGTGCACTCAATGCCGTCGTCCATGTCGCTTACAAAGAAGTTGAACAGCACTGGACCCAGAACAGATCCCTGAGGAACACCACTTGTCACTTGTCTCCATGTGGACATTGAGCCACTGACCACAACTCTTTGAGTGTGACCATCTAGCCAGTTCTTTATCCAAGGAGTGGTCCATTTGTCAAATCCGTGTCTCTCTATTTTAGAGACAAGGATGTCATGTGGGACAATGTCAACCTTTACTACTGATTTCCAGTATGTCCAAATGCATTTTTGATTATCATATAAGCATTTGAATAAAGGTAAACCCTGAACTCTGTGTTCAGTTGGCTTATTCCCTGTAAGAAGAAGGTAAGAAAGGTCACATTCTGATATTGAAAAAAATGTGATGTGATTAATCTGATTTCTCTAAAAAGCTGTTGTTTAGTTTAAGGTGAAATGGTGCATGGACAGAGGCTAACTGGTGGATGGAAAAAAAGTCACAAAGTTGCTGTTGGATGTCTCTGCTGACTGATGCATTGATGCCCTGAACATGAAATGAGGAGTATTCTGTTCAGGTCAGAGTTATCAGTGCCTGTGACTAGAAAAAGGTGCTGTTTCCAGCAAATAGGGACAGATGGCAAAATACTTATTTTGCAAATAACGTTGAACATAATAAAAGTTATAGCTTCAAATGAGATGTAAGAACTTGTCAAACACCAAGCCTTCTGTGGTCTGTGAAGCAAGGTTTCTGAAATACCAACAATTTGTCCTTCTCAGTTTGAATCTTGGTCTTAGTTTGGAGTGACTGATGTAAGTCAACACTTTGGCAGTTAGATGACATTTATTCAATTCAGATGACACCCGTCACACTGACTTCTGTTCTAAAGCTCTAAGAGGTTAATTGAATAGATATGAAGAATAAGCCAGGCTGAAATTGCCTCTGCTCTGACTCAGAAGTACTAAGCTTTTGGACTTAATTTAAGACCTTTCTATTTTGTGCATTAGACAGAATCATGTAGGCAGTGTAAAGGACTAAAAGTTAATAAAAGACAATTTTAAATTGTCGTATAATAGAGAATATCAGTACAGTAGAGATCAGTGGTTTCTGTATCTATCAGTGAGACTAGGACATCTCCCATCTAATATTTTTATACTACTATGTAAGGGAAAATGTAAAATGATAAATTGTGGGGTTTTTTTCAATTTGATTCTGGCCTTCAAAAATGAATTCAGATAACTTAATGTCCATTTGGGTGAGACCTGTGATGACCATTACAATTTCAATAACAAAACATTACAGACTCCCATGTTAGATGCAAGTTAATTAACAGTATACTCTTTTTACGCTGTATTCAGTAGGCATTGAACATTTCTGTAAAATATTACGTTTAGTTTCGTAAAACAGCAGGCTGTGTTAGAGTAAATAAATGAAGATAAAAGTACTAAGAATTGTTTTTTTCCTCTCTGCCAAATAAAGTTGACTATGCCTCTAAATTGGAGCATTAAGGAAAGACAAAAAGATAGTGTAAAGTGCCTTCTTGAAAAAAAAGTATTTCCTTAGTTAGAAAATATGCTCAGGTGATTCTGGAGGGAGTATGGTTCTAATCTTACACGAGACAGATTCATGTTTACCCTAAGAACATTTCTGATTGATTTCATTTCACCAGATTTCAGTTTTAGAGAGTATAAAATCACTCTTGTTTCTGAAATGATAGGGATTATACTCTTCTGCATTAGTTAAGCTGTAGAAGTATCTAGCAACTTTTTCTTCTTTTATGAATTGTGTACAGCTTATATGTTTCATGAAAATAAAATTCAAAATTCTGTTTATAAGGCATCCTGTACTTTACCTGTGGAATTTCTACAGTGTTATGAAAATCATCATATAGCTTTATTCTTTATATTACTTTTGTTTTGCATACTTTTCAAGAAGTAGTCCTGAATATTTCTGTTTCACTGGAAGAAAACTAAAGGTGTTTCTGCAAATCTACACATTTAGAAGTTTGAAGTTAGCATTCAAGTCACTGGTCATATTAATTTGTATGTCTTCAGTGCTCATTGCTTCTGAGATTGTTTGCAATTTTATTTCTATGCCCTTGAATTGTACCTTCCAAATTTCCCATTCTTTTTTCTCTGAAATCTACTGAATAGCCCGGTGATGAATTGGCAAAATGAGACCTTGCTAATGGGAAAAATCTGGTGGAGAGCTTTTCTTCCTTATCACTTTTTTTCTGTGAATGCTAACACTGCAATCCATTTGTTTTTCCAGGTCTGGGTACACAGGGAAGACATATAAACCAAACAAGGGTAAACAGTTACTAATGCTAGTATTCACTGAGATATTTGTCTATGCCGTTACTCAGTCCTCTCAATTTATACCCACTTCCATTGTAACTAAATTAAAGTTCCTGATCTCTCAACCATCTTTTGTTCAGAATTTTACATTCTGTTTATAGTTTTCTTTTTTGAATTTATGCTTTATATTGTGTTCTAAAATATGTCTGAAAGATGTATTTTAAATGGTATCACCTTGACTTGTTTTGGTTCCTTTAGATCTCTCATTTATTGATAACAATATAAATGGTGAAGACCTGAAAGAATATAAAATAAGAGTAATGAAGTTATTAAATTGCCTAAAACGGTGAGGTTTTCACATCTAACATTCCTCCAAAGGCTACTTCATTACTTACAATTTAGGGTTTGAAAATACTTAAGTCTAGAGGGATGGAAGGTGATTCAATTGCCCTCAGATTCATCTACCTTAAGAATTGTGCTTATAAAACTCAAGTTTTGTCATAAAACCAGAGGATTATTTTTCTCCTCTTGTTCTGCCAAACCTACTAAAATATTTTCTCTAATGCTAGAAACATCTTTTGAAATAAATTAAGTGACATCTTACACTTGATATTGTTTCAACTTTACCATTGAAAGACAGGAGATTAGGATTCTGGTATGGCAGTGTGAGGAATTCTGCTTCAAAAGATATGTTTTGTGAGTGTTCTTACATGTAGCAAGACGAGGTGAATTAGATCACTCACTTCTGAGTACTTCAGTACTGACTATTATGCATTATTATGTAGCTTAAAAAAATCTTTTAAATATTTCACATTATAGTTTGATTTCATGTATTTTCAGACAATGTAGTTGTTACTTACAGATAAAACAACGCAATCTCCAGAAATACGTGCCTTTATGATTTGTTTTACGGAATAAAACAGGTAATTTTCTTGGAAAAAAAAAGAAAGTCGCTGGGACAGGACTAGTGATGACAGGTTGCATCAACTCACAACACTTGTTACAGTGTTGTGAATCCAGTAGCATAATAAATAAATAAATAAATAAATAAATAAATAAATAAATAAATAAATAAATGAATGAATGAATGAATAAATAGATCTGCAATATTGTGATATATAGGTTGCCTGAGAGTACCCCGCATACTCATAGTAGATGTCTGCCAAATTAGCTGAATTAAACATTTACAAAATTAATCCAGAATCAAATGTGCAGAATCAATCTTCATTATTAGATACGGCAATGTGTTTGTAAATACAACATAAAATAATATCACAGAAGAAAGTAATTTTTGTAAAATTTTAAGAACTTGCCCTTTAAAAATCTAGGATTTTCAGTTTTAATTTCTCTACAGAATTTCTATCAGCAACATTTTATGCATAGAGAAAGATCCAAATTCCCCATGTGCAGGGGTCTATCCAGTCAGGCATTGATGTCTGCAGGGGTTATTTAGGAACTTAAATTAGGCACAAACTTTATAGAAAAGTATTTTTTAATGTAGCAAAGATGAATTCTTTCATAAATATTTTCTCACGTAAAAATTAAGGGTTTATTTTTCAAAACAAAGGAAAATACGGGTGTTCATCACTGTAAATACTTTGAATTGTGCTAACTCAAAATTTTTTACCAGGATATAGGTGTGAAGCTTTGCTTTTTGAGCTCATTTTAATAGAATTCACAAGAACTGTTTTGTAAAAGCAAAACAACAAAAAACACTGTTTTTTTATAAAAAGTTAATGTAAATTATTGAAAAAAAAAAGAATGCCAATACACATGAAATATTTTGTTGTTTGCTGTTACTCTTAGGTCTTAAAATAATGACTCTAAAGAGAGAAAATGCTAAATCTAATTCTGTCTCTAGATAAATGTGAAATGAAGAGTTTGATATTTTGATATATTATGCTGTATGGAAAAAAAAAAGGGACTAGAATAGTCTTTCAAATCTATGCAGCAATACAGAACAACAGTAACAAGCTGTCTTTCAAGGAAGAATTTTCAAGTCAGTTTTCATGACTGATGATTTTACTGTAAAATTGTGTCCTGTGATGTCAAAATAATACATTGCTGAAAGCAAACCAATGACAGTCAAAAACATTGATGCCACATAAAAATAATTAACAAATGCAAAACCTAATATGATGAAGAGTGAATATCAGAATTCTACCTAGTTAAGCTTTTTATCTTTATTATACTTCGTAAAAGTATCTTAAAAATAAATATTTCCGAATAGTTTAAAAATACTTTCTTTCCATGTATTACTGTATCTATATTTTCATGCTTCTAAAATAACAGCTGGGATCTCTAAAGCTTGAAGCACTCATTTTTAGAAGAACATTCTTCCACACCCTACCTTCTAAGTTACCAAGTGAGATTCTTGTTTTATTGTTTTTCTGTATAAAAATTGCTGTTCTCAACTAACATGCTTGTGTCCCACACTGTTTTATAGCACAGAAAACCTGAGTAAAATTCTTAAGTAAATCAAGGCATTTCATCTAGATGATATTCTTTACCACTCTATCACTGTTATGTTGTTATTAAAACATGGTTTGATCCGATTTTGCAATGCTGACTTTCACCATAACTTTTACTTTATGACCCAAGAAACCTGCCTTATTCTAGTCTATATAAAACTATGATGGGTTAAGAAAGGTAATAGGTCCTTTTTTCCTTTTCCTTTTTCTTTTTACATTCTATCCAGACTTACAGAAGCCTAGTTAGGAGCTAGGTAGAGAGAAAAACTCTTTGGATTAATGTTATCTTTGATATTTCTTGATGCTCCAAGACATTGAATTAATATTATGGAAAAAAGGTTCTTGAGGCAGTGAAAGAAGTAAATATTCTGCAGTAATCCCAAATGATGCTCAACAGAATTTTAGAAAAGAAGTATACATGAAATGGCAACTTCTGTCTGCTTTTATATAAGAGAACGATGATGGGGCAAGGCTGAGCAATGATTTATAATATCAGGATAGCAAAATAGACTGTTTCCCTTTTTCCCCCAAATCAAATCCCACTTACTGCTGTTCATATTATTTTTCTATCTCATGTAAGACTTCTGTTTAATGTAAATCTGACAGATTCTGTTCATAAATTTTTTGATAAAAAAAGTATTTCTACTGGGAAGATGAAAGAGTTCTGCTCTCATGTTTGAATATTACTTTCGGAGTCAAGGGACTGTGTTGACCCTATCTGTAACCTGTTCTTTATTTAAAGATAAATTCTAACTGTCTGAAATCATGTTTTAGATCACTATAGCACTGCAGCAACATTGATTTGCACTTCTGGATGAAAAATGAAAGACTGGATGCCAATATTATACAGCATAATTATGCTGATGCTTCAGCTGAGTTTTAGCATGTGTCCTGTGGGGGTTGGAGTATCAGAAGTCTGAACAGACTTGACTTGAAAAATCGAATGGCTGGTCCCTTTCATTATGAACTTAATTCCTGATCCTTGCCTTCTGAATATACTGAATCTAATTCAGTATTTAGTTAACATCAGTTGTGATTGCTTACAGAGGTTGAAGATCATGGAACCATGAATACAGTAATGAGGAGGGGAGGTGGGAATATTTATCCTTAAGTGTTTTATGAAAATTTCTAGCAGCTGATGGAGAAGCCTATGTCGTAGGCAGAGGTCACTGAAGCCTGTCAAAGCCACAAGAAATCTTTTGGTTCCTTCACTCATGAAGTAAACAAAAAAACCAACCAAACAAACAAACAAAAAAGATCAAAATGGTTCTGGATAAATATAAATGGATACATAAGAATGATGTTTTATGATGTATTTATAAATGTGGATAAAACTCAAGCAATGTTTCTTCTCATCTACTACTGGAACTAAACAAATTCTACTCTGCAGAACTTTAAAAGTTCATGAAATACTATGGCACTCCCCTCACCAGAATCAAAACACCATGATGTATCAATGTGTTCCTTTAACCAGTCAGATGTACAGCTTATTTTCCCTCTGAGACTGTCCATGAAACACCATTACGCCTTTACACAATTCAGCACATACATGGACAAGATCAAGGATGGAAATAGAAGAAAAATTATGCATTTATTATTTAAACTAATTCCAGATATAACTGGTAAAACATACTTGAAAAAAATCACTTCTAAAAGAACTTGTCAGAATCACAAATGACAAATGTAGTCTCACTCTACTCTGAAGTATGCAGAATCTCAGTCTTGACTCAAAAGGTGTTGAAAATTTCTTTCGCTTTCTTCGTATTTTGCAGTATAACTCAGAAAGTTACTAGAATCTTCCAGTAGGCATATTTTTTCGTGATGTGAAACTATCAAATTTCATAATTTAGTGGCAGAGTGTGAGGAATATGTAGTGCTTTGAGCTTTGCCAGTAGCTGGAGAATGACAGACCAGAAACTGAGTTAGAAATTTCGTTTTTAATTCCGATTTTTTTTCATAATGTTTTGTTAACAATGACAAAAGCAGTGTTTCATATTCAGCATTCAGTACTGCTTGATTTTCCAGAAACTCTGAAAATGTTTCTTTTAGTTAACTATTCAGTTAGAACACTTTCTTTTTTTTTGTTTGTTTTGTTTTTTTTTTCAGTAGGACTATTCATTTTAAAAGAAATGTTTAAAAATATAATTTAAAGTAAATTTGAATATAACATTCTCCTGAAGGAAAAATTTGAAATAATCGGAAAATTCAATGTGAAATTCTGAGCTTCAAAGTTTCTGGATGTGACAGAGAATCTGGTGCTCACAGAGTCTTAGTTTTCACATTTCTGAGCCAGGACTTTGAATCTTAACAGAGTTTCTAGTGTTTCCACATTATGAGGGTTGTGGCAGAGGACAGCCTGAATATTGAAAGCTTATTTGTTTTGCTTGATGCTATCATACGATTTTTTGTTCTTATTTTTTCTGAGGGAATATATAAAATAAAAGCCAAAATAAATTATCTAAGTAAGTAGTTAAACGGAAATTCAGGAGATAAATAGGTCAAAAATCTTCATTGATCTACTGAATTTTCTTCTTTGTCTGTCCCAAGCAAAGGCTATCATATACCATTTTTTATTAAAATATTAAAATATATTTAAAATATACAGTCACCACCTCTGAGACACTTAGCTTTCTGTTTATCTGGTCCAGAGATCAGATACTAATTGGAAAGGATTCCTTTGGACAGTTACTTTTATATCGAAAAATGCATCTATAAAACATAGACCGAAAATTCTCAGGCTTTTCCATTTCATACTACTAAGGCAGGGTTTAGGAAACAAATCAGAGTTCATTCACTTTATATTTCAGGAAGATCTATAAACATTTATTAACTTTAATAGGTTAAATGTAAGTTCTGTTTTGAATATCTTGTACTAAGAGAAAAAAAGAGTACACACTTTATGATCTGCCAACAACGTAAGGGAATTCATCAGATCTTAAGCAGGACAGGAAAATGAAGGGAAAATAAGAACGGATTCAAAATTGCATCTGAATTTCAGCAACCAGCATAAATATTCCTTTTGGTACAATATGGGCCAGAATGTTATCTCAGGATCCCAGATTAATGTTACAAAGCAAAAATAATGGAAAGTTTCAAAACAATTTGAAGGTTGTTAGTTTGGATAAGAACAAAGCTTTGAAACCTAAAGTCACTAAAAATTCACTAAAATTACTAAAATCACATGGCTGTGAGTTAGCATCTGGTAAGAAATTGTGAAAGTAATTCTGTGCATAAAAAAAAAATAGTAAAATCTTATCATTAGCAAGTAATTTTTCTATTTTCAGGTTTCAATATATGTTAATGAATTTATTTGAAAGTCCAGCTGAAAATCATAGAATCATAGAATAGTAGAAACATTCAGGTTGGAAAAAACCCTTAGAGTCATCAAGTTCGACCAATAATCCCAGAGTCCACACCTAAACGTATCCCCCAATACTACATCTAAACGACCTTTAAACACCTCCAGGGAAGGTGACTCAACTACTCTATGATTTTTTTTCTACCATCCAGCCTAAATCTACCCTGTTGAAGCTTGTGGCCATTCTCTCTAGTTCTACTACCAGTTACCTGTGAGAAGAGACCAGCACCAACCTCTCTACAATGTCCTTTCAGGTAGTTGTAGAAAGCGATGAGGTCTTCCCTCATTCTCCTCCTCTTCAAATTAAACAGCCTCAGCTCCTTCAGTCACTCCTCATAAGATTTATTTTCTAGACCTTTCACCAGCTTTGTTGCCCTCCTCTGCACTCGCTCCAGCACTTCGACATCCCTCTGTTATTGATGTGCCCAAAATTGGACACAATACCAGTGCTGAGGACAGGGGGACAATCACCTCCCTACTCCTGCTGGTCACACTGTTTCTAATACAAGCCAGGATGCCGTTGGCCTTCTTGGCCAGCTGGGCACACTGCTGGCTTATGTTCAGCTGCTTGTCTCTTAGAACCCCCAGGTCCCTTTCTGCTAGGCAGCTTTGCAGCCACACTTCCCCAAGCCTATAGGATTGTGTGGGGTTTTTGTGGCCCAAGCGCAGGACCTGGCACTTGGCCTTGTTGAAGCTCATCCCATTAACCTTGGCCCATTGATCCAATCTATCCAAGTCCCTCTGTAGAGTCTCCGTATCCTTGTGCAGATCAACACTCCCACCCAACTTGGTGTGATCTGTGAGCTTACTGATGACACCTTCAATGTCCTTATCAAGGTCATCAATAAAGATGTTGAACAGAAATGGTCCCAGCACTGAGCCCTGTGGAACACCACTTGTGACCGGCCGCCAGCTGGATTTAACTCCATTGATTACCACTCTTTGGGCACCATGAGGCACCACTTCTTTTATGAGTATTCTATGTGGAACAGTGTCAAATGCTTTTTGAATGTCTAGAAAGACAATATCCACTGCCTCCAACGGGGTTATCTTGTCATAGAAGGAGATCAGATTTGTCAAGCAGGACTTACCTTTCATAAATCCATGCTGACTGGGTTCCAGTATGATTTCCAGGTCAGGAATTGGTCAAAAGAAGTGCTGAACATGGATAGATACAGTAGAAGATAGTTTAAGATTGTCCCTGTTAAATATGTCTACAGCAGAAAGATCCAAACTCTGAAAAAAAGAAATCCTCATTGCAGTGAGCTCTATGCTAACACAGATCTTAGACAGCCTGGGCCTGAAAAATCTGGCAAAACAGATTCGGCAGAACAACATGTAGCATTATGACTTTTTTTTCATGAGTTGGAGTTCCCATTTCGATTTTCCTTACAGTCATAAAGCACAGCTGATTCACTGTGTCTCCATCATGGGGGTTATAGACTATTGGGATCCTCTGCCCCAATCCAGTGCCCGTTTGCAAAGAGTCACTGTGTAAACTCCTCTCCGCCCTTGTTAGAAAGTGATCTGCAAGTCCATTTTGTAGTTTTTCTTACTCTGAGATGGAGAATTGAGCACCTAGTATAGTAAAAGAAACAAAACAATCTTTGCAAAAAATGTAAGGGGAGGGAAGAATGTGACCTATTATCATGAAAACATGCTCTGGGCTTAGAATGTTACAGGCAAGGTTATGTTTTCATCTTTCTGTTGGGGATAAACTGAGGACTCATTCCCAGAAAACACATTCTCAAAAAGACAGAAACTAGCAGACAGAAACCCATCAAAATACCAAAGAGGTATCTCATCTTCAAGCAAGGAAAACCAGAAATATGTGTGGAAAAGGGTGATTTACAAAACAGCACCTGCTTTTACGTTCATACAAAATTTAGCAGTTGTGACCATCATATCTGCACCTAGGAGAGACGATATTCACTCTGTCACTCGTGCAGAGGATGACTTCCTGAGTCTCCTAAGATTACCAGGATAGCGTTTTTTCTTTTCATTTAGGGCCATAATGCTTCAAAAAAAGACTGTTTTCAGAAGGCAACAGCAATGAAAGAGGACATGTGTAACTGAAAGAAAATAATGTAATTCCTACTCCATCTCTGCTGCTCATTATGTTGGCTGTGATATTGAATGGATGAGCAGTATATTTCACCATAACTTTATCAGCACATTAAATATGGGATAAGCACGTCTTGCATTTTACCCATTAAGATTTCTTACATCAATAAGTATTTAAAAACCTCTGAATGTCTGTAGTTTTGTCACTCAAAGTATTTCTAAGAGATATGGCAAAATTCTAAATACTTCATTTAACTATTTGCAGACACACAAATTTATTCCTATACCAAATAAATATTCATAGTAATTAATAAATTTTTATTTTCTATGTAATATTTTCAGTGATTTAATAATTCGTTATAACTCTAGAGAAGGATAGTCATATCTCATGGCTAGCAGATCTACATTTATGACATGCTAAAAGTGATTGGACAATTATTTGGCTTACTAATTGACTTCAATTTTTTGCAGTTCTGTCAAAAAGTTGTAATGTATATACAGCACAAGTTTCATAAAAATGATTTAGCTATTGGATCACTTTCAAAGGCCTTAAAGAAAGCACTGTCTAGACAAAGAGATCAACCTTAAAATGTTCCTGCAAGATTATGGTTCTCTTTGAGTTTTAATGAAATGCTTTCTACACAGTTTTACAATCAAATTGTAAAAAATTTGAAAATTTTTTTTTCAAAAAGCAACGTGATGGTGTGAGTTACTATTACTTGTAGTGGGAGAGGATTTTATTAAATTTTAAACTTATTTCACCCTTTTATTTGTGTTTTCTGTCTTAAAATAAATGGAACCAAGAATATTTGACATTGTAACTACAGAGTACTACCTCTAATAATAGGAAAAATACACAGTAATGTATGAAAAGGGTATTTTTTTATTCTCAGAACTAGTTTTACAACTTTTTGCTTGTTTTCTGTTTATGATTTAATTTCTGTTCTTGATATTTTATGAAGCCTCCAAAAGAGAGGGAAAAGATCTCTATTTACATCAGCAATAATCCTGTATATTGGTCTGGTACTGTATGTAACACAATGATACTGCAGTTGTAAGCGCTCTTAAGACATCTCAACATATGTGAGTTATTTTTTTTCACTACAAGATAATAAGATGAAAACAAAAAAAGGTCCAAACTGCAAAAGTCGTATTCAAAAAGTTGTTCAAATCCTTATTCATACAATACAGTGCTCATTAAATGAATTTGCTGACGTTTGGCTCTGCTCTACATAGGTTCAAATCCTCAAAAATATATACACTCATAACTTCATAATTCTCGATTTCAGTGGGATTAGTGGGGTTTAGACACCATTCCAGTAGTAACTCAATACCCTTAAAATCTGCCTTTTAGTTAGTTTAAAGGAGTCTTAAAACTCTTAGAATTCACAAATTCATATTATGGTCACCAAAATTTGTCTCTATATGCCTGAAAGTTCTGAAATTGCATGTGGTAGAATAATATCGACTAACCCCAGCATCACCAGTCATTATGCTCAGACTAATGTTCTTAGTACATTAATATAGTAATATTCTTTGTTTAAAATGAAAAAAAAAAGGAAGGGAAACCATTTACAAGTTTTTCTGCATGCAGATGCTTTTCTGTACGTTATCAGTAACTCACTCGACCTCCAAAATCAGGTTTTACAGGCACTGAAGTTGAGGTTAATTTCAACCCCACAATCTATGATTTCAAATCAGTATCCAAGAGACTAAGAAACCTTAATTATTTTTAGATGCATAGTGTGTATAAACATCTGCTGTTGTTGCTAGCTTTAGTACTTTTTTCCAAGACCACAATTCACAAGTATTGTTTTTAATTACCTAGTAATCTATGCAACATTTATATAATTATAATATTGAGCTACCAAAGCTGAACAGAACTGCACTTAAGTAACTTGAATCTGTTATAGGCAGTAAAGAAAAATAGAAGGAGCAGCTTTAATTAAAAATTATTATCTTTAGATGGATTCAATATTGTCAGTTGATGCACATGGTCTACCAAAATTTATGGAGATTTGAAAGATGAATTCTATTAAAAATCAGATGAAAAGTAACGAAAATCTATGTATGTATCTCTTACTCATTTTCTGTTTAATTTTTATCTTCTGTTCATTGTTAATTGAAAAATTATATATCTTTCCTGAGCTGTATTTTTAAATCAGATTTTCTGTTGACATGTAACTATGCTCTGTAGAGAGTCATAGCATCACAACCAAAAACCACTGTAAGCAGTCTTGTTTTAGAACCTTGTCAGGAATATCTGAGGTTGTGACTCTTTGCCGAGTGCACAAAGACAGAAATTTGAATTTTGTTTCTGACACAAACCTCCATGGTTCACCCATGATTTAAGCCTCAAGTTCTACTCCTCCTCCACCTAAAGATTTTCATATTCATCACTCCCCTTCCCAGAGCAGTTCCTTAAATATCATCTTATGTTTCTTGATAGTATTTAAAGCTACAACTGGTTTCTATCTTTGAAGCAGTACAACATATAATGCCTGCACAGTAATTGTGAAAGACTCAAACAACCTCAAAGTGATTACATCACTTTCCTACCTTGCAAAACATTGTAAATTGTGATCTGACACTTCCATGGAGTGTCGAGCATGTTTGACAAGAGCCCTGAGGATGCTCTGCCCTCATAACATTAACCCAATGACTAGCAAGTTCTCAGTGATCTGGCAGGTAATGGGCACAAACTTCTTCAAAAAGAGGTGGCGAGGGGGAAGAAACAGAAAACCAAAATGACTTTAGTAAGGGAAAATCTTGCCTGACCACGCGGCTTTCTGCAGTGGAGTGACTATATTAGTGGGCAAAGGAAGAGCAATGGATGTCATCAATCTGGACTCTTGCAAGGCCTTTGACAGTCCCTCCCAAGATCCTTCTCTCTAAATTGGAGATATATGGATTTCATAGGTGGATTGTTCAGTGGATAAGGAGTTGGCTACATGGTCATACCCAGAGTGCAGTGGTCAATGACCTGATGTCCAGATGGACACAATTGTCAAGTGGTGTCCCTCAGGGGTCTGTGCTGGGACCAGTTTAATATCTTCATCAATGACACAGACAGTGCAGTGTCAGCAAGTCTGCAGATGACACCAGGCTGCATGATGCAGTCAATACACCAGAGGAACATAATGTCCTCTAGAGGAATCTGAACAAGCTGGAAAAATGGGCCCAAATGAACCTCATGGGGTTCAACAAGGCCAAGCGCAAGGTCCTGCACCTGGGTTGGTGAAAACCTCATTATCAGTACAGACTGGGACATGATGTGATAGAGAGCAGCCCTGTGGAGAATGACTTGGAGGTCCCAGTAGACACAAAGCTGGATATGAGCCAACAATGCACACTCACAGCCCAGAAGGCCAATCACATCCTGGGCTGCATCAAAACACCTGTGGCCAGCGGAACAAGAGAGGTGATTTTGCCCCTCTGCTCTGCTCTGCTTTGGTGAGACCTCACCTGGAGTGCCGTGTCCAACTCTGGGGCCGCCAGCACAACAACATGAACCTTTTGGAGTGGGTTAAGAGGAGGGATGCAAATATGATTAGAGGTCTGGAGAAGCTCTGCTCTGAGGAGAGGCTGAGAGTGTTGGGTCTGTTCAGCCTGGAGAAGAGAAAGTTCCAGGGAGATCTTGGAGGGGCCTTATAGTACCTGAAGTGGCTACAGGAAAGCTGGGGAGAGAGTGTTCACAAGGGTGTGTAGTGATGTGACAAGGGGCACTAGTTTTAAACTAGAACAGGGTAGGTTAAGATTAGATGTTAGGAAGAAGTTCTTTAGTATGAGAGTGGTGAAATAGTAGAACAAGTTGCCCAGAGAGGTGGTGGAGGCTCCATCCTTGGAGACATTCAAGGTCAGGCTGGAAGGGGCTCTGAACAACCTGATCTAGTTAAAGATGTCCCTGCCCACTGTAGGGAGGTGGGCTAGATGGTTTTTAAAGGTCTTTCCAAACCTATGCATTCTATGATTCTATGAAAATGCTGGGAATTATGGTAAAATGTTCTTTTAGAGTTTGAGCAGAACCTGATCTGAGGACTAACAAACTGATAAATACAATTGACCTAAAATATAACTCAGGATACAGTTTTGTTGCTTATAAAGCTTCTGTACTTTCGTAGTATGCTTCGGTATATCAATATGTATGATATGTGGCTTGTACATTAATAATGCATTTTCTGTTTATTCAGATGTTGAGGACCGATAATCCAAGAGCAGGTACAAATATCTGAAAATCAACCTCACTGCAGTCACTGAAGCATTTTTTCTGCATAAGCCCAAGAATCCTTAATAATTTCATCTTTAAAAGGTGTTACATCTTTACACATCAATTTTCTCCTCTCTGGCTTTGAATACCAGTATATTTAATGTTTCATCAATACTGCTGCAAAATACAAAATTATATTATAAAATACTATACTTTGAAGAAGAGGGAAGAAAATGAAACTTGAAAGCATTTGGAGTGCTTTACTGTCTTTTACACCTACTGAAGGTCTTACAGAATTTTGGATTTGCTGTATTTTCCTTTTTAAAGCAAGGACAAATTGGATGTAAATGTAACAATCCACACTCTTTGGAAATATAGTCCTCTTAAATATCTCCTTCCATTTTACAGCATGTCAACCATCCTCTAATATAGGGTCAGGAAGAAACATTTAACTGTTTTTTGGTTCTATTTTTTATCTGAATGTGTCTAAAAGTGTGGTTCCACAGACTTGTTTCAGTCTCTCAAATGTGACTCTGTATGGACTCTACATCAGAAGGACATTGAATCTTGCTTTCTATGACCTGGAGACCTGCAAACATTATTTGGAAAACAAACATGATAGAGTCAGCCCAGTGCTAAGTGAAAGAACCAGATGCATGATGTTCACTTTGGGTTGTGCTAGATCAATACCCTCTGAAATAAACTGATTTTGAAACTGGCCAATTAATTTGAGATTCTGGCTTTTCCTGAACAACCTAAGCTTTATAAAATGTTTTAAAGGTCTTTTTCTTGACATGAGGTGGTAAGAAATGTTAAGCGCTTGACATTTTTTCCTCTATGGAATTGAATAGTTATTTTGTGTAAAGTTCTACAGTCTTGTACAGAATGACTTGAGAACAGGCTAATCTGCATTAGATGACT
This sequence comes from Trogon surrucura, assembly GCA_020746105.1. NCBI lineage: Eukaryota > Metazoa > Chordata > Aves > Trogoniformes > Trogonidae > Trogon > Trogon surrucura. The sequence goes on along the minus strand of CM036658.1, from coordinate 37,696,934 downwards.
GAATATTCCAGAAAAAAAAAAAAGCAATGAAAAAACCCACAAAAATAACCTGAGCCAAGTACTAGTAAAAGGGACTGAAATCTTAAATTCTCAAATAGTTCTAGCTTGATGTGTCAAAATTTATATATATGTATGTATGTATATAGGTATATATATAAATAATGCTACCTCTAAAAAATGTCTTTCACAGCGTAAAAAGGAAAAATGAAACAAAATGCTTCCCCACTGTGAATTTGAATTTTGCGGTAGCTATATTTTCAACAAATAAAACTTTGACAGAAAATCCCAGACAGCTTCAATCTGCAAATACAAGCTTAACTCAGAGGGCTTAGCATAAGAATCAAAAAACAAATGACTTCTGAAAATAGATGAGTCAAGACATTGAAGGAACTAAAGATGCCGCACTTTAAATTATACTGTCTCATAATTTCAGTCATTCTGATGGTGCAGAGTTGCTTCTGGACTTCAGTAGTTACAGGAAGCATTTGTCATGGGTGGTTACATGGCACAGCTGGAGAGACGTGTCGATCAGATGTGAGGATGAAGGTGCATCAGTCAATGGGGGATGCTGCCTTAGAGGAAGGAGTTTGTGAAATGGAAAGGGAAAATCCGCGGATGTCTATGGTATGACAAATGGTGTTACTTGGCAGGTAAAACACCTGATTTTCAGAAGGAAGTATATAAATATATAGGCATAAGTAATTTTGCAGGAGGTGGGGTAATCAGCAATAAGAATTGGCATCTGTAGCACAATGTGAACGGCCTCTTATTAAGGCTAGTCCATTAGCAGTAGTAAGACAATTTTTTAAAATCAAATTCATATTAGTCATAGAGATTTTGACATTTTTATGTGATATGTCAAATATAGTCCTCAATTGTTATATTTAATTTATATTTTCAACCTATTTTCAAAGGAAGACCTCATTTAGGAAGTGAGCAGAGACACATTCTGAAGTAGAAGCTGACCTTTCTAACAGAAGAATGTTTGGTTTGGACCATTTCAAAACTTTTGTTCCAAAATTTCCTCTAAACTTTTTCCAATTATAAAAATACAGTTCGTGAAAATGATCAAAATCAAAGTGAAACTCTAAACTGTGAATGAATTAAAAATATTTGAACCAGTATAACACATGTAATGAATATTTAGCGGTAGGTCTTTAAGAATGTTTTTGGTTTTTGGGTTTTTTTTATGTAAAGATGCTTTTAAGGATATGCTGCAGTTTTCAGTTCTTGAAATCTGCAGGTTAATGTTTTTGCCTGATTGAGCCATAATACAAGCCAACGGGAATGTTAACTTTAAGATTTATATTTAATTGTGATTAATGGAAGTTACATACATCCACAAGAGAATCAATTTGTGGACTCTTAATATATCATATCCATTTAATCATAATTTAGTTTTTCTTTCCCAAAGGAAAAATATATTAAAGGCTACTTAAGGTCAGTTTCGAAGGTCTAAGTGTATTTCCAAAGTAGAGAAAATGCCATTTGCCTTAAGAAAAAGTTGTGACATGTTGTTATGGCGATAGACCAAGCACACAGATAAGCAAAGTATACTGTGTGCAGAGAATGTTTGTTATGGGAGCATTCAATACCTTCTAAGCTTTCCTGTTCACATGAGGGATCTGCCCTGCTCCTTACAAGGGCAGGTCCTCATAAACGTCCTGCCCAACTCAGTGAGGCTCATGGCAGGGTGAAGACCTAGACCTGTTGTGGTATAGAACATGTTAAGACTGGACTGTTCAACTGGGATGAAGCCAAGATCAGGGATTGAAAGGCCTGGCTCCTCCCAAAGGACCAGGAACCCAAGGTTGACAGGGTCTTTGTTCTTATTCTTCCTTTGTTCTTACACTCCCTCTGTAAGCATCTGCCAAGGACTCTGGAAAAGACAGACCTTTTCTTTGACTTCATATATTTAGTTTTCCATCTATAGCATAGGTCTCTTTCCTATTTTTTTTTTCCATTAATATAAAATTAAAACTTGCTAAAAAAAAATTTTGACCGAATAAATATCTAGTTTGAATATACTAGCAACAGGAAAGATAAATGTATGATGTACAATATTACATTCTCTTTAAGTTTGTTAATTTTTTTTTGCCATCACAGTTTGTTCTTGTGATATGATATCAGATGTTTAAAAAGTCTAGATCTGGATCTGATAAATGAAAAAAACAGCACGTAGTTTGCTGCTTTTCCCCGTAAGACAGATATATATTTCAGCTGTTTAGTTTATAACCCTAATGAGACAATTTTGAGATGACTACAGGAAAAGGGAATGATTTGCATTTTTATTTACTTGACAAGTTACAGTCTTTGTACTCTTCAAATAGGTTTCCACTTGAGAATATCACCCCTTAATTAAACATCTAGCTAATAATCAAGATAGAATCACATTTCCTAGATCAACCGCTTATTGAAATATGGGGATCTTATCACCATTACCACCAAAACACACAGACAACAGAAAGTGAGTTTGAGACACAGCATATGCTTAACAACCTGTTTATTAAAACTTATTGAAACACTCTATAAAAAATTATTTTTTAAAAACAAGGGGTCAGCTAAACCTGGTATCATGATAGCTAGTATAATTTTAAGCAGGTTAATCACTGTTACTGTTGAAGATACAAGAACTGAGATACATATATATACCTTAAGGACATAAACCCACCTTTAGAGATTATGTCATATTTCTTAATTATTTTGTTATATTCTGCCAAATAATACAAAGTATTCAAAATTTTCAGCTAATAATTTAAAATAAAATACTCCTCTCTGACTAGGCTTTAAGTCAGAAATTTTTTTTCAAAAAAACTTAAAATTGGAATCCATTACATACATATTCATATACAAGGCCAAACACAGAGTCACAGGGTCACAGAGTCAGAGAGTGTTAGAGGTTGGAAGGGACCTCAAAGGTCATTTAGTCCAACCTCCTGCCAGAGCAGGATCACCTACAGTAGATCACACAGGAATGCGTTAAGGTGAGTTTTGAATATACCCAGAGAAGGAGACTCCACAACCTCCCTGGGCAGCCTGTGCCAGTGCTCTGTCACCCTCACTGTGAAAAAGTTTTTTCTCATGTTTTTATGGAACCTCCTATGTTCCCACTTGCACCCATTGCCCCTTGTCCTGTCAATGGAAGTGGCTGAAAAGAGCCTGGCACCGTCCTCCTGATACTCTCCCTTGACATATTTATAAACATTAATGAGGTCACCCCTCAGCCTCCTCTTCTCCAAGCTAAAGAGACCCAGCTCCTTCAGCCTTTCCTCGTAACGGAGATGTTCCACTACCTTCATCACCTTTGTGGCTCTGCGCTGGACTCTCTCAAGCAGCTCCCTGTCCTTCTTGGACTGAGGGGCCCAGAATTGGACACAATATTCCAGATGTGGTCTTACCAGGGCAGAGTAGAGGGGCAGCAGGACCTCTCTCGACAGACTTGCTACTCCTCTTCCAACACACCCCAGGATGCAATTGGCCTTCTTGGCCACGAGGGCACATTGCTGGCTCATGGTCATCCTGCTGTCCACTAGAACCCCCAGGTCCCTTTCCCCTGCCCTGCTCTCCAGCAGGGCAGTCCCCAACCTATACTGGCACATGGGGTTATTCTTTCCCTAGTGCAAAACTCTACACTTGCCCTTGTTGAACCGCATGAGATTTCTCCCTGCCCAGCCCTCCAGCCTGTCCAGGTCTCTCTGAATGGCAGCACAGCCTTCTGGAGTGTCAACCATCCCTCCCAGTTTCATGTCGTCAGCAAACTTGCTGACAACACTCTCTAATCCCTCAACCAGGTCATTGATAAATATATTAAAAAGCACTGGCCTGAGCACTGACCCCTGAGGGACCCCACTAGACACAGGCTTCCAACTAGACTCTGCCCCATTGACCACAACTCTCTGACTTCTTCCCTTCAACCAGTTAGTGACCCACCTCACTACCTGGTCATCCAGACCACACTTCCTCAGTTTACCTATGAGGATGCTGTGGGAGACGGTGTCAAAGGCCTTGCTGATGTCCAGATAGACCACATCCACTATATGGCAACCATCCATCCACCTGGTTATGTCTTCATAAAAGGCTATCAGGTTCATTAAACATGACTTCCCCTTGGCAAAGCCATGCTGAGTGCTCCTGATAACTTTCTTATCCCTGATATGCTTAGAGACAGTGCCAAAGATAAGATGTTCCATCATCTTTCCAGGGATGGAGGTGAGGCTGACCGCTCTGTACTTATCCAGGTCATCTTTCCTGCCCTTACAGACTGGAGTGACATTTGCTTTCCTCCACTCTTCAGGCACCTCACCTGTTCCCCATGACTTACCAAAGATGATGGAAAGTGGCCTAGCAATGACTGCCACCAGCTCCCTCAGCACCCGTGGGTAAATTGTTGACTGTAAGGTAGCATTTTAAAGTGCATTAATTAGATTAAGTGAAAGAAATTTAATGTGAAAGTGGACAATGGAAAGAAGCAAAAATTCTCATTGCAAGTACACTGCAGCTTTTACCTAATTCATTAATTTTCATGTCAATTCTGAACACAACAATATTTTGACACTTCCACAGGAAAGAAATTGCACCTACTACTATTTTTTAAAGTTTAAAGAGATATTTATTTTTGCTTTTAAATTACTCTTTTTTTTTTTTAAGTGTAAATTAATTAAATATTTAAAAAAACAAAAAAAACATCTTAAGATGTGTCATGTTTGGTGGGGTTTTTTTTTTCATTTTAATTTAATAATGTGAACTTAAAACCCAGAAGGCCAGTCACATCCTGGGCTGCATCAAAAGACTTGTGGCCAGTAGATCAAGAGAGGTGATTTTGCCCCTCTGCTCTGCTCTAGTGAGACTTCACTGGAGTACTGCACCCAGCTGTGGAGCCCTCAAATGAGAAGGACGTGGACCTGTTGGAGTGGGTTAAGAGGAGGGACGTAAACATGATTAGAGGCCTGGAGAAACTATACTCTGAGGACAGGCTGAGAGTGTTGGAGCTGTTCAGCCTGGAGAAGAGAAAGCTCCAGGGAGATCTTGGAGGGGCCTTAAAGTACCTGAAGAGGCTACAGCAAAGCTGGGAGGGACTGCTCACACAAGTGTATAGTGATGGGACGAGTGGCAATGTTTTTAAAATACATCAGGATAGATTTAGATTAGACATTAGGAGGAAGTTCTTTAGTATGAGGGTGGTGAAACAGTAGAACAGGTTGCCCAGAGAGCTGGTGGAGGCTCCATCCCTGGAGACATTTACGGTCAGGCTAGAAGGGGTTCTGAGCAACCTGATCTAGTTAAGCGTGTCCCTGCTCACTGCAGGGGGTTGGGCTAGACGACCTTTAAAAGTCCCTTCCAGTCCAACGCATTCTACGATTCTACGATTTTAAATAGTAATTTCTGAGTTCAGCATCACTCAAATAGAGGTGAAAGAGCCAATTAATTTATTTCTAATAATATTGAAACAGTATTAGATACTATAAATTTAATTTATATATTTTGCGAAGAACTGCTTTTGACAAAGGGAAATGCACACATCTAGTGAGAAAAGAAAATCTGTAAAACATGTAAGTGTATAAATACCTTCCACAATATGTATTTTTGCAAGACAGATTATAAAGAAGGAAACTAACTTGGAAATTTCAATGTCTCAAGACTGAGCAGAAAAAAAATCTAAGGATTTTGTAGGCAATTAATTCATAAGGTTCTTATTTCTGAGATTGAAATTGTCTGAAAAACATTATACTCTCCTTCATTCAGTACCTGGTCAAAAATTTGGCATATGTAGTATATACTTATGATATGATTTCTCCCTATTTATGATTTGCTCATATGGCTTTAACTGAATTTCTGAAGTAAAACCCAATCAGCTGGAAATGAGTTAATTTGTAAGAAGGGTAGGTTTAGCCTTCAAAGTCTATGCTGTAGGCTGAGACTGAAAATTTACTTTCATAGAGTCATTAACAGCAACTTTTCCAATAATTCGTTATGACTCAGTATTTATTTGGCTAACAATATACTAGATAAAACAATATAGACACACTAAGAAAAGATCTGACTGTAAAATAACATGTGGGGTTTATACCATGACTTAAAGCTAAAAAAAGTAACACCCTGGGATTCCACTTAACAGTCAAATTTTAAATTCTATCTTTAAATAAAAGTTATAATAATTGCCAACAATTTTTCCAAGAAAAAGGCCTTTAATTTCACAGAACCACAGAATCACAGAATGTTAGGAGTTGAAAGGGACCTCAAAAATTGGGTTTTTTTTCAGTGGGAACACCTAGAACCTTGCTAATACTTTTGAAATATTTGCTTATTGAAATCTTCCTTATGAAGAAAGTATGTATGTTATTTTTACAATGTACCAGCTAGTCTGCTAAAGTACGTTATTGAATATAATTTATGAAAGCAGTGTAGAAAGTATCATGAAAAGGATTTTGTTTTCTAAATTCTAACCTAGTTCATTATTTTTGTTTTTGAATAGAGAGAAAACCTAAATCATTGTCTTTCAGAATCTGGAGATTTAGAAATAGCAGTAATGATTTATTTGTAATTTCCTCTAGGATTTGTCCTATCCAGAGTAGTCAGACCTAAGTTTTATCGAGTCCTTAGCAGATAAATATAGTACCAGTGTATTTTTGTCTGTATGATGTCTAAATCTATTGAAGTACAGTGGTGGAATTTGAAGCCAGACTGCAAGCAATGCAGTATCTGATTTATGAATTCATTAGTCAAGCTTACGTTGCTTGAGGAATCAGTAGAGAGAGATCAGCTAATTATCTCTAAGGCTACCATAGCAACCTGTGTTCAAATCATTAGGTCATTCATTGATGATGATGGAGACAGTTATGCACAATCATATTTTGTCTGATTTCACTTATAAACTTGAAGCTTGGCCTTCTACATCATGGTTGATGACTATGGTTTACTAGTTATTCATCACTTTCTGGGGTTTCACTGTTTTTATTTGCATATATAAAGAACAGAAGATATGACAGAGGTTCAGCTCAAAATGGACAACTTAACTGCCAGAAAATTTATTTGAATGTGGAGGTGAATTTTGAGCACCTTCTGAAGAACACGGATTTGGATCATTGTCTCTCATATTCAAAATACAGGATGTCATTATTGGAGTAAAAAAAAAGTCTTCCTCTGGTTTTCATGAAAAAAATGAGAAATATTCTGGATGGGTAGTCATAGAGAATGTGAAAGACATTTTGACATATCTCCTGACATGTAAAACTATCTCACAGGTGTCTCTAGAAGAGAAGCTTTAATTTAAAATTGCCTAATTGTCACTAAATCCTTTGTCGCTTACAAGAGTCACTTATTGTTGTGGGCAATAGCAGTATGCCCTCACTTTGTATCATAGAATCATAGAATTGTTAGGGTTGGAAGGGATCTTAAAGATCGTCTAGTTCCAACCCCCCTGCCATGGGCAGGGACATCTCCCACTAGATCAGGTTGCTCAGAGGCCCATCCAGCCTGGCCTTAAAAACTTCCTCACACTGAATGCTGCAGTGAGTGATGATAGATCATAGTGAACACCTAGATACTTCTTCACACTCTTACATGAGATATTTCACAACGTCCCAAAGAACTTCTAAAAATAGAAATTAAAAAAAATCTCAACTTGAAGCTCTCCCCAGGTGTGCAGGTACATAAACCTTATTTTAGACATGTCCTTGAACATCATCGTTTTTAAAATTTGAAAGAGTCAATGTTGAGCTGGATAATCTGTCTGCAACTTCTCATTTATATTTCACCATTCAATTTCACTTGGACTCTGTGTATCAAACTCCTTTAACAAGCTAAACCACCTTCTCAATAAAAGTAAAACTCTCTTAATATTTTATCTATAAAAGATTCTCTTTTGTCCAAGATTGATATTCATACTCTTATGGATAAATGAGTCTTGCCTTTGGAACTGGGCCTCTAAACTGCCTGGAGAAGAGAAGGCTCCGGTAAGGCCTTATAGAGGTCTTCCAGTACATGAAGTGAACCTACAAGAAATCTGGGGATGGGTCACTTGCAAGGATATGTAGAGATAAGACAAGGGGTATTAGTTTTAAACTAAAAGAGGATGGACTCAGACTAGATATAGGGAGGACTTTTTTTTTTTTTTTCCCCCAGTAAGGATGGTGAGACACTGGTACAGGTTGCCCAGAGAGGTGGTACAAGCTCCATGTCTGGAAACATTCAAAGTAAGCTTGGATGGTGCTCTGTGCAACTCGATCTAGTTGATCCCCAGTTCACTCCCCCTACTCATTGCAGGGGCTTAGACTGGACAACCTTTAAAGGTTCCTTCCAACTCAGTGTATTCTATGATTCTATGAAATAAGGCCTAGAGGGGTATTGTTGCATCTGTCATCTAACATTGTATTTAAGTATATATTTATGTATTTATGTATTTAAGTGTGAATGTGACAATTGTACACACTAACATAATTAGATATAAAATGTGAAATTACTCTTCCATCATGTAGAGGATTGTTTCAGGGCACAACAAGAGAGAAACTTTCCTTGAAAAGAATCCCTCAAAATAATCCAACCAACTGAACATCCCCCCTTCCCCCAACAACTAAAGATAATCTTTAAAGATAATTGAAATAGCTAACTAAAAACTGCAATAAATGATATTTTAAAACTATGGTTAAGCTATTCTTAAAGTAAAATTTCTAAGAGAAACTCAAGTTTGCACGTGAGAAATAAAGGTGTTACATGTCAATTTTATCCTTTTATCATAGTGGAAAAGCTATGTGTAGCATAATACAGAGATAGGTATAAGCCTGAACATCTATGTTTTTTGCAGAAAATATTTTTTTCCCATAGAAAATAACATTTGTCTCTGCTGTTTGAAAACACAGCAACACTGCCCCTTTCTGAAATGGAAAAGTAATGATGACTGGCTAAAGTCGTTACTGCATATTAGCAGAAGGTTATGACACAGGCATTGCTCAAATACAGAAACTGCATAAAGAGAAGACATGCTTTGAGTTTCAAATCTCTTAGAATGTTCTTTCTGCAAAAAAAAACAGAACTCAGAATAGGGGAAAAACAGACTTAGTTATTTGGATTTAGACAGAACAACTAATACTGTTTCTTAGAGTTCAGCAATTCATTCCAGCTAGCTCTGAGCTTGGAACATGCATGCAAAATTTGGTGTGAGAATAATTCCCAATAGAGGGTGGAATTGTTCTGTTTAGCTTTGTTTTTCCCCAGGAGAATAGTTCTTATGAATCTATGGGCAATTATAGCTAAAAATAACCTTTTTTATTCAGTTGAACTAGTTGTCCCTGGATAAATGTTTTTGTGAACTTATGTCCAAGGATTGTACACTTTCAGTCAACACCTTCCAAAAATGGTAATTGATTTGGGGTTTAAACAGAGTTATGATTATTTCTCATAATCTGAGTTTTTAGATCTTTTGCAAAAACTTAAATAGGATATGAGAGGTGGATAGGTCTTGAGCTGGGTCTTTCATGCAGAAGTAATTTTTATTTTCAACTTAAGAACTTGCTCTGCTCCATTTTGCTTATATTGATGACTAATCTTAATACTTTTTATGACTCTTGAAATGTGATCCTCAGCTAGATACATTCATAAACATGAAGGAGATCATGTTCTCTGTGTCATGCTTGTACAATTACAAAAATATTTAGAATATGTAAAGAAAGTACTGTTGTGACACTGAGAACACTAATGGTTTTTTTAAAGTCAAGAAATAAGACAATAAGTGTTCAAAAAAATAGGAAGGAATATACCTATGTTCATATGAACACAGATAATGTGTAAAAAATAATGGGAAAATAGGTTAATTCTGATACAGTGTGCATGAATGAAAAAAAGAGAAATATTAGTGAGTTATAATAAAATATGTTTAGCTTTAATAATAACAGCTGTTATCACAAACAGCTGGGAATAAGTATTTTGTCAGTCATGTACAGATAATTACAAGGAGAGTTGGTTTTAACCAGTAATCTACACGCTATTGAAATTGTGGGAATGTATTGCACCTTACAGCTGGAAGACATGTTGGTATTTTCATGGATAGGAACACATTGATTTATTTTACCATTTTGTTTAAAATCTTTAACTATCATTAAAATAATATTTTAAAACAAAATAATGTCAAAATGAACACCAAAGTTTATTTTAAAGACTATTAAAACATGATATTATGACAGTTTTGAGATATCAAGTTCTTCCACTCAAAAAATTCATACCCAAATTTGCAGTTTTCCATGAGGAATTTTAATTATGGTGCAGCAAAATGATACTTTAAGAAAGGTTTCAGCTACCTCTTTCTGATTAATTCAATATAAAAATACTTGTAATTGCTGGGATTCAGGAAGAGCCTGGGAAATTGAGGGTATTCTAATTTGCTTATTTAATGGTAGCAACATGGCTGTGGTGCTGGAGTTTCAGTGCTGCTAGTTATCTCAGCTAATTTCAGCTCTTGCATGTTTATGCAGAGGTTAAGAATTGTGCCATGATGCTTCTTTATGATTAGTACCACAGTTACAAGAGGATGGCAACTTCTTTTCATCATGGCTAGAAACTGTGGGGATTTGCTTTGGATTGTACTAAAATACAAATAGAACCTCTCATGCTGTACAAGACACAACTTGGTGAATTCAAAAGGATGAGTAAAACTCCATCTTGATTCAGATTGAGTCATGATTACATTTATAATTATTTTAACACAAAAACTGACATCTCATTTTCACAGAAAAATCAGTACTACAAAAGTTAGAAACAAGGGAGGTGGCATCAAATAGATTCGTCTGTGTCTCTGCTATAAGCTTTTAAAATGAAAAGCATCAGAATAATGAAGGTACAAAGTGAGAGAGTTGCTGTTCATTTCAGTAATGATTTCCATCCATTTCCATAGGGTAACTGAACCTTATGATGATGTCTCAAGCATGGAAGGAAGTCATGGGAAACATCCTTTGCTCACCCCATCAAGAACTCTAGAGAGCTGATCAATGTTGTCTCAAAAACTTTAAATATTTCCTCAGACTCTTATAAAAATATAAAGACCATATTTAATGGGCCATCTATAGAGCAAACAAACAACAGAGCTCTGGACTCACTGTAAATATTGTTTCTCACCACCCCATTCCTTCTGGAAGAACTGTACAGATACGGCTCTCCGTTCAGATATGACCACTGCTACAGCGTATGTTTTATAAAACAGGCAGCAGCTAACTTCTGCACTTTCAGCTGGAAAATTCCCATCCTTTGTAGAAGAACAGTGACTGATCTCTTCAGAAGAAAACCGTTTCCAGCTGAGGTTAAATGCAAGAAAACTAGTCAAAACTTTTTATGTAGTGATAATAATGAATATGGAAGAAAAAGAAGAGATGATAAAACTGAATATACTCTGCTGAGTGACCACATCACTGAATTAAATTCACTTAGAATTCCTTTTTCTGGAGTCTGTTTTACACACAGAATTTTACATTTCTCCTCAAATCTTGTCTTCCACCCTCTCACAGAATGCTGGATGTTCCGAGTTACATAGATTTAACTTTTCTTCAGATCCAGTTCTTCTGCATTTTTTTTCCTTGTTTCTTGGAATCCTTTGTGGTATGTGAAATATTTCTGGAAAAAAAACCCCAAAACATCCTTACAATTAAAAACCTGTTGGTACTAGAGTGTTATGAATTCTATCCATTATTTTCTCCTAGTCTTAAGAGTATGCGTAAGCTATTGTTGTTGCCAACATTCATACACGACAATGAGATATAGCTGGTAGTATAAGATCTCTCTGGATAAAACTCAATTCATGAGTTCTCAACCATGATATGCAGATATTTTTATTCTATAAAATCCCAGCAGGGGGCTACAGACTATCTAAAGATATACCACTTAATCCTGACAACTGCACTCAGTAAGGCAGAGGAGTTGCCTCTTCTGCAGTCCTGGGTGAATGTCAGAAGAGATATTTGCCGTATCACTTCCTTGTAAACATCTACATCTGAAAAAAATATCCTCAGCATGTTAACAGCAGAAAAGGGGGAAAAGAAAGTGTCCTAGGATGTCGGACCACTCATTCACCTAACTGCATGTGAAAGAATGTTGTTTGTTGAAGGAAAGCAATCCACCATTGTTTCTAAGCCATAGGAACCCATTTGATAACTTTAAATGTACTACCTGGGGTGGGGAACAATAAAGTGTTAAAGCCAATGTTTTCAGAAATATTTCTTGAGTAAATATTTATAACACACATTTACTCTTTTCTTTTTTTACCTTTTTTTTTATTATTACCCGCTGCAAGGGGGAAAATAAATAAATAATGCCTTGATTTAATCAGAGAATATTATCTGGAGAGTGTAATGTGTCTTCATGCTGTTAAAATACTCAAGTACTTCTCAAATTCTGCATAGAATCTTCAATGTTGTTTTCTGCAGTTACAATTGTGAAATAAACTGATGTTTTCTATGTTGAATCTCTTTCAGTAAACTGTTTTAAATGTCAAACCATATTGTTTTACATTTGTATGCCTACATTTTTCACACTTACTACCAAATTAAAATGTGAATTGAAAGCCTGAGACTTAATCAAACAAACCTGATAAAGAAATTAATTTGCAAGATAACATGCTCTTTATTTGAGAATAGTAAATGTAGTAAATTAACCATTTTTTCAAGGTTAATTAGAAGAGGTTAATTGATTGTAAGGCTATTTACTTCTGCTGCAGAATCTCTGCTATGATTTACTTCAAAATTCCAACAAGCAGCTTGACTTTCACCAGAAAAATATGTCCTTTCTGTCTTTTGTTCTACTTTACTTATTTATAAACAACTTTTCTAATTTTACTTAATGCTCCATCTTTGATCCCAGTAGATCCTTTATTATGATTAATTTCAACCCTTGGACAATTCACTTCTTCCTCTGATTCTGTCTCTAAGGAGATTATTACTGATTTCTCTAAATAGAAAAATTGACAAAATGTGATATTAAGTCTTCTCCCATCAATATCCTCAACCACCTCCTCATGTCTTACTTTTTTTCAGCCATTATTGCACTTTTCTTATTTTTCAACACCAACGAAGTGTTTGTCATTTATGTTTTTTTATAATCTTTTCACTTACACCAACTCTTTTCTGAATCATTTTGTGAGAGATCTGGATGAAGTATAAAGTTGCATCCTCTCTGTTTCTATGTACAGATGCAAAATAGTAACTTTTTGACTCTTTCTATGCACCTGTACACTATGGAAGTCTGATCCATAAACAGAACAGAAACAGAATATCTTTATGTTCCTTGTCACCAAGATGCTCCATAAGTCTGTTTTGATATGAACGCCTCTTTCTTTAGCTCTGTAAAATCTGTTATCGCTGGGCAACTGAGATCATTCAACAGTCTAGTAGTATGACTTCATGTTCTGTGTATTTCCTTCACTGGTCCTGCAGCAGACCAACTTTTACATTTTCTGAAGTACTACAAAGTCTTGAAGTTGTAAGAGCATTCACACAAGTTTGATGGATTCCAGAGCTGAGTAGTTCTCTTGTGTCTATTACTACTGAGGAACACCCTGCACATCCACCAGTGTTTAACGAGGCAGGTTGCTGAAATTCTTATCCATAGTTGCCTCAGGAATTGATTTTTGCAGCTCTCTTAAGAAGGCTATTTTTCTCATTAATACTGCTTCTAAAACTCAACTCCTCTTTTTCTGATCCTCATGTCTCTGCATGTTTAAAGAAGAAATATATTGTTCCATTTTGACCACTTTTCATCAGTTTTTCATACAACTAGCTAATTAGCAAGATATACTCTCAGTTCAGTTCAAGTTTTGGTTTGATTTTCTACCCACTTATCCTAAATCCCCAGGAAACCTCTTTGCTGACTACTTTCACTAATAATCATGTCTGGAATCTTCTCCCTTTATAAAACATAGATTTTCTGGTGTAAGAACTTTCTACAATTATGATGTCATTCTCTCAAAATATTCTTCTATCACATTGGGATCTTGAAAATCCATACTCACCAGATACTAGAAACTGCAGTGAGGAGAAGAAAAAGATATTTAGTTCATGGACTTCTAAAACAAGTCTCTTTAACATATTTTTGTGCTCTCAGTTTTAAACAAAGATTTTCCTACGATGAGTTGGTCTGTAGTGTTGTACCTTTGATTACCTTCACCTTGTCACTTTTAAATTCTTTATCTGGTCTCCAAAATATTGTTTAGACATTCCACATAAATATCTCTTCTGCACATGAGGTTTTATACTTAAAATAATCTATGAAACTAAATGAATTTTCAGTGTCAGAATTTAACCAATTCACATGCAGCTGACATATGCTTCATATAGAGGTATGTATGCCCATAGTTATTTATGTGTAAGTTAGTAAATAAAAAACAAAATTAAGAGGCAGTATTAATAATCTGCTTTAACCAAAATTTGTTCCTAGCAATACTAATATTATTCCAGTGAAGTCTCAACATAAGAATCAAAAATTTTAGTTAAAAGCTTAGTACTTTATGAAGTCATCCACTCCCCATGAAATTCTACTAGTCTTTAGTCTTTAAAGGTAGTGACTATCCTTACCTGCACATTATAGGTGCTCCTGGTGACTCTCAGATAAACAGGTAACTGAGGACACAAAGGGAGACATTTGAGTACTATAGTCAAAAGTGTATTTGGAAAAGACATGGTCTCCTTATGCAGTAATTAAGGCTTACGCCTTCCTATTTTCCTTAATGGGTTCCATCAATTTTTTACAAAATTTTCCCAATCTTCCTTGTCTAAGGAAGTGTCTCGTCCTGAATTGTACTCAGTCGAGCTATTATGGTCCCAGAGGTGAAATTAAGACACAAACGCAGTCAATGTTGTGTTTTCTTTTGAGTATTTAATCTTCAAGTGCAGAGAAAGAGAGAGAGGGAGAAAGGGGGGGAGGGGGCAGGGAGGGAGAAGAAAGAGAAAGGCAAAAGAAGGAGAAACCAATACCACCATGGAGTACAGCGGTGTCCCGCATCATTGCTGGGGGAATATTCCAACTAAGTCCTGGATGGCACTTCTTTTATTCCCATTGTCCCTGCCTTTTTTCCACCTTTTCACAGGAACTAGGTGTGATAGATCTCCTCTTGCCACATGCGCGCTGCGGTCTGGTAGTCCCTGGTGGTCATGGTCCGGGGTCTTCTGGAGGAAGGTTTGTAGTCTTTCTTGCTGTGTACTTTTCACCTTTAGCTCAAAAACGCTGAGCTGACTGAGCTGGTGACTACAAGGCTGGTTTAGACCAGATGGCCAGGTGACTGCTCTCTTACTGACAATGGAGTTCCTGCTTCATCATCTAGATGCTCATTAGCAGTCTCTGTTATCTAGACTCCTTTGCAACAGTGTGTCAGTTCCTTGCTGAATTATTGCTGTGTCACCATATTCTCTTGCAGAATGTTGCACAGGGCCTACTGTGCAATATTCATATTCAAGGCCTTGTAGGTGTTAGTCACGACTAATGTTGCAGAAAGTTGGTTAGTTACTACAGCAGTTGAGACGATGTTGAGACAATTCTTTCCTTCTCTGAGTCCCACAGGAAGACTGGAAGCTACCAACATGTTGACCATCTAGCCTGTAAGCCTTAGTTCTTGCTGTCAAAGTCCATCCGCATAGTTGCAGTAAAGACAACTCTACCTCTGGAGGCTGCCATTTGTCTTTTCCACTGTGAACCACAACAAAAGTTAACAAATTCATACAGCTAGGAAATAATGAGTACTTTTGAGTCTTTTAAGACCTGAAATAACATTTGCTGAATGCTCAAGGCTGGAGTGTTTGTACTGCTAGCAGCTTCTACTTCATATTTCAGCCATAAACTTCTAAAGAGTAAAATGTGAGACCAACTCATATGTTCCAGCAACATCATGATGCTTTCTTGAAAGCCCTTGAAACGTACTTTTTTAACCTGATACACTGAACTACGAATCATGGCAACTGTGACAGAAGAACAAGTTCTGCACAATCTGCTAAAGGCTTGTGACCTCTAACAAAAAGGCAGACTGAAGAGCAATAGCAAAATCTTGAATTTCTAGAATCAAAGAGAGCCCGGTAAGCACCAGGTCATTGGTAACCACTAGCCTGCAGGTCAGGTCCTGGACAGTTAAGACCCATGACCAGGCACAGGCATGCACTTCTGAACTGTAGCTCTGGCATGATCTGAAACCCTGGGACTGAGTTTCAAAGACAGTCCTGCGCCCTTGAGCGGTAGGTGGTGGATGAGGGCCCTAGGTGAGGTCTACTAGTTCTAGCATAGCTCAGGAACCTGACATAGCTCATACTTCATAACAATTAAGACAATTGCAATGAAAAACACATAGAAATAGTTCAACCGAGTGATATCTTGTAGCACAATATTGCTGATTCCTCCTGAGATTGAACATCATAAGCACAGTGATCATGTGCTTCTTATGTTATTGTGAAGGAAAGTTCCTCTTAGTCTTGTACTTATTGTGACAATTTGTCCCAGTGCAAACTTAAGTTAGCTTAGTTTGTTATTTTTTTCTTACAGCATACTCTGCTAACTGCAGAAAAGGCAGCTCGTAAACAAATATATTTTCCTGATGAGCCAGTTTGAAACAAGAGGACTTAAAAAATACATTTTCTTCTCTGCCTTGATCTTGTGCACTGTGCCATGGAGAGCAGCGTAGGAGAAAGGGAACTGGGGGTTCTAGTGGACAGCAGGATGACCAAGAGCCAGCACTGTGCTCTCGTGGCCAAGAAGGCCAATGGCATCCTGGGGTGTATTAGAAGGGGAGTAGCAAGTAGGTCAAGAGAGGTCCTCCTGCCCCTCTGTCCTGGTGAGGCCACATCTGGAATATTGTCTCCAATTCTGGGCCCTTCAGCTCAAGAGAGACAGGGAACTGCTTGAGAGAGTCCAGTGCAGAGCCACAAAGATGATGAAGGGAGTGGAACATCTCGCTTATGAGGAAAGGCTGAAGGAGCTGGGTCTCTTTAGCTTGGAGAAGAGGAGGCTGAGGGGTGACCTCATTAACGTTTATAAATATGTCAAGGGGGGAGTTTCAGGAGGACGGAGCAAGGCTCTTTTCAGCAATGTCAAATGACAAGACAAGGGGCAATAGGTGCAAGTTGGAACATAGGAGGTTCCATAAAAACATGAGAAAAAACTTTTTCCCTGTGAGAGTGACAGAGCCCTGGCACAGGCTGCCCAGGGAGGTTGTGGAGTCTCCTTCTTTGGAGACATTCAAAACCGGCCTGTACGTGTTCCTGTGCAATCTACTGTAGGTGATCCTGCTCTGGCAAAGGGGGCTGGACTAGATGATTTTGAGGTCCCTTCCAACCTCTAACGCTCTGTGATTCTGTGATTCTGTGATTTTGGTGTACTAACTCCATGCAGTTTTCT
Organism: Trogon surrucura; assembly: GCA_020746105.1. Lineage (NCBI taxonomy): Eukaryota > Metazoa > Chordata > Aves > Trogoniformes > Trogonidae > Trogon > Trogon surrucura. The sequence goes on along the minus strand of CM036658.1, from coordinate 37,679,585 downwards.
CAGGTGCAAAACATTGTGTCAACATAGAATCATAGAGTCATAGAATGGTCTAGGCTGGAAGGGACCTTAGAGATCATCTAATCCAACCTCCCTGTCATGAGCAGGGATGCCTCTCAACAAGATCAGGCAACAAACGGAGACCCATGGGGATCTCTCAGTTATTTATTAGACGTGATTGCAGAGTTGTGTCTTTCTGCTGACAATGGCTTTGCTTCTCTTTGTCCTACATACATCAAGATTAGTCCCAAGGAAAAAAAGAAATCTGCAGTAACGGCCATTATGGCTAAGCTTCTGTAAGCAAAAAAGATGCAACTTGTTTTAACACATAAGCAAAACTGTTTTCTTATTTGAGGTACCTTGATGTAATTGGAAAATAATACAGACTGTTCACATCATAACCATTGTTTCTGGATAGCAAACATTCTGAAAGGCAAGGTTGTATTGGTTTTGCTTTTATTTCCTTAGTCAAATTTGTTTACTCTTAGAAAATTCAGTGGCTCTGTTGATGTGAAGAAGTTGTGTTGTTTATAAATTTAAGACTTCAGAAGTTTCAGATATTATCTCTGACTTCCAAGCCTCTGAGTGTTCTTGTATCACTTATGAAATCACATAGATACCACTTCACTCTAGTGTTTGTTTTTATTTTTTTTCCTCCCAGGCTTTATCATATTTCTTGTTTGTTTCATATTCTCATGAACAGGGCTCTTACAAACCTGTCTTAAATGATTTTCAAGAAGATTTATACTGTTTATTTGTATTTCCATATCATTGTTGATACAAGGTAATTTGCCAGAGGTAAAGAGAAAGGGTAAGTAATAAATTGTTCCTGATTATTATAGACAAAAAAAAACTGTGTAAAAAGAACACAGAATAAATGAAAACAATGAAAGAGAACTGGCAGAATTAGTTTAAATATTTTTGTTCTTTTCTCAACAATAATACTAATCTTCCATTAGGAAAGCTGTAGGTGTGGTTAAGTATATATAAAATAATTTTCCTAGTATCTTTTCATTATTTCAGCAGAAAAGTTGTCTCACTGAAATATCATGAACATTTTAAACTCTGTCTTCTACTCACTTTTTAAACGTAGTGTATAGGAAAGAAAGCAAACAGTTTAGCAGGTTTGTAATATTCTATGGGCTCCTAAAGCATTCAGGATTACTCTCAAATAAAGCACTACTGCAAAATTAGATATTACAGGCTCATGTCCAGTTTTCTGATTGTGTTTGATATGCTCTGGGACTTTGAATCTGGTTTGCATAATCATAGAAGTAGGAAATTTATTATTTTAATATTTTAGGATTAAAATTAGCTGGAGAACCAGGCACACTCTACTGTTGAGGCAAAAGTGGCAAGGAAAAACTACTCCCAGAGCTCTGATAGTGTCTACAAAAAAGGTGTTAACTGGTCCTTCTGAAACCATATGATCCACAGTGAGATGACAACTTTAATGAAGAGAACAAAAACTTTGCACCATCAATCAAATTAATGGCTTCCTGTTCAGAACCTCATTTAGATCTCTGGTACATTGTACAGCTCCAGAAAACAGATACTAAAAAAAAAGATGTTCTGCTTATTCATTTTGGTTATTCCTATTAGAATCACTTCAAATGCATGTATGAGTTTAACGAATATAAAAAAAGCCCTCACATACAGAATGCTCCAGTTATTTACTTATGAAAAGTGTGTGTATTGGGTTTTCATGGCAAGGTTATAATAGTAGAGGGGACTACAGGAATGACTTCTGTGAGAAGCTGCTACAAACTTCCCCTATGTCCAACAGAGCCAGTATCAGCCAAGACAGACCCACTGCTGGCCAAGGCTAAGCCCATCGGTGTTGGTGGTAACATTTCTGGGATAACTTCTTTAAGAAGTAGGAAAAAAATCCTTTACAACAACAGTTGGGAGAGAGGAGTGAGAATATGTGAGAGAAACAACTCTGGGAAGACCAAAATCAGTGAAGAAGGAGGGGTCAAAAGTGCTGCAGGTGTTGGAGCAGATTCCCCTGAGTCACAGTGAAGAACACAGTGAGGCAGGCTGTGTCCCTGCAGCCCATGGAGGTGACAGGAGTGTAGATGTCCATCTTCAGCAATGGACCACACCACGCTGGAGCAGATGGATGCCCAAAGGAAGCTGTGACCCCATGGGAAGTGTATATTAGAGCAGGGTACTGGCAGGACCTGTGGAGCCATGAAGAGAGGAACCCACACAGGAGCAGGTTTGCTGGCAGGACTTGTGACCCCATAGCGGACCCATGCTGGAACAATCTGCTCCTGAAGGACTGCAGCCACTGAAAAGGACTCATACTGAGGCAGTTCATGAAGAACTGTAACCCACTTGAAGGATTCACATTGGAGAAGTTCATGGAGGACTGTCTCCTGTGGAGGGGACCTGCTTTGGACGAGGGCAGCTGAGGTCCAGCCAGGGTCAACATGTCAGTATGGAATACACTTTCAACAAATATAGACCATGTCTTTTTTCGAATTACCAAGTTTCTTCATGTTATTAAAATGTGTACCTGTTGATTCATTCATGTCTAGTGCAAAATTACTACATTTTAGTCAGCTATGTATGTGTAACAGAATAATAAAGACAAAGGATGAAAACGTATGTTTCCATAAGACTTTAAAATAAAGCTTCGAGTTTTTCTGTTGATATGATAAACTGGCTACCTATTTTATCTAAGAGCTTATCTGATATTTACTAGCATTTTCTCCTTTCAGATGAACTATACTACTAGGTCTGTGAAGAAGCAGATGTTATCAACCTAAAATAAAAGTCTGAAAATGGAAGGTATTGTTTCTTACTTTAAAATTTTCCACTTCATCAGACTAGAGACAAGAGAGTCTAACAGGTAGTTTCATGCATTAAAATATATCTGTACAAACTCTGAAGACTTCAGCTTTTTATAGTGTAAGTCTTAAATTCTGTCAAGGTTATGGAAGAAGTAGCCAGTGAATAGATATTTGCTCTTAGGCTACACAAAGCAAACATGTGTCCTCTAAATATGCCTTTATGCATATACAGAAATGACATCTCAAATATTCTACTCTGTTACTTTAATGTACTGTCTTGTGACTCCTCTTTAAGAAAAGAGTCTCTCACAATAACAAAACACACTGACATGGATGTGAGGAGGAACCTTGGGGAGGAGAGTGAGCCTCTGCAAGCATTTAAACAGCAGAAATTGTAATCTGGAATAAGAACAAGACAGCTCAAGAGGACTGGTAAGGAGAAACACATCAAATCTTTTTGTGGGTTAAAATATTCATCTTTTGTAAAGGAATTTAACTGAGTTTCTTAGCCACATATTTAAAATCCAATCGAAGAAAGTTAAAATTTTCTAATTATTACAAGAAAACCTGATTATTAATGTAGTTAAATTTATTGTGAGCAGATTTCTTAGTATCTACCTCAGTTTCCCTTGTGTGCTGCTCATCCTTCTAGCTTTCCTCTGGGCCCTGGGTTAGGAAAGGCTGTGGGTAAAGAAGTCATGATGAGCTGCCAGGGTCTTGCACCAGGAATAGTGTGAAGTCTGTGTGTGGACGCATGCGTAACTATGTCTGTTCCCAGTTAAGTCTGAAAGAGGCTCAGTATTTTTCCTAAAACTCAGTTACTATAAAGACCTTGCTGTTATGCAGTATCTACCAAGTTTTGCCCCATGTGATATTCACAGAGCCTAAGTTAAACAGAGTTAGGTAATAAAGAACTTTCTTGTAGTTAAGTGACATCACATTCTAAAGAATCTCAGACCAAGACAAGTCTTGAGACTCTGCACTGTCTTCCATAAAGGTATGAAATCTTAATGTATAATCTAAATAACTTATTTGACTTATTTGACTGACAGTCTCCAATGTTTCCATTGACTAAAAAATGGAAATATATTGTTTCTTTAAAATATATCGGTTTATTAGGTACTCTGCAGTTTTAAATCGGTGTATTTATCATACCATAGTGTTTTACGTGAATACACAATAATTTCTTCAAAGGTCTTCAGAATGTCAATGAGGCAGACCTGAGTATTTTTCTGGGATGTCCCCTTTCCCTCCACTCATCCTTGAAAATGGAATGCAGTACTGTTTGAGATTTTATTATGTATTTCCTCCTTCACACACTTCAGCTTCTTGTTAAGTAATTAAAATGGCTGAATAGTGAAGGTTAGTTCTGATTTGCAGGTTTGTAGTTTTACTTACCTTAGTTGAGTTTCTTACACATTTTGCATCTTACTGTAAATGTTACTGATCTAATCAAATTCAGTATTATTAATTGAAAGGAACATTTATTTAGTAGCAAATGTAATGGTTGTAAACTATTTTTTTTCCATTCTCACACTCCATGGCGCTGCATATGTGAAGCTATTTCTGTGTCACAGACAAGTAAGCCAGATTGCTGAAAAGAGGCTCTAGAAGAAATCTACATTAAAGATGGACAATATATCTGTATCATCTCATGTCCCAAATCTCAATGAATGTGTATCAAATAATATTATTTTTTCTACTGACACAGTTTCAGTCTTGGTTACCCATCTTGGATGCTCTGTTGTGTCCCTACCATCACCCTCCTCAGCAAAACTAAGAAAGTGCTCTCAGTGTGTCTCTTATATTCTGAAAGGACTGCTTCACCTCTCCACTAGATTCTAGAAGAGAAAACAATTAATGTGTCACTTGAAGACCTCTGGATTCAGAGGTTGTACTGTAGTGGTTGTCAGGTTTTAGAGAAGATAGGAGGATAAGAAGCAGTTTCAGTGTTTTAAGACAAAACTTCACTATGGAAAGCCCCAATATTTGACACAGTAAGTAACCTATTATCCAAAACAGTTAAAGTCATTATATTTATTTTTGTCTGGTAATTTTGCAAGGTATGACTGGCTTAAGATTTATTTTTTTTTTTTTTTAATAACTTGTGATGTGGTTGCTGTAATTAAGAACTGCAAATGCTTTGAGTGGTGTCTTGGAGCTATGAGCCCTCTACTGTTGCCCCAGATGTGGCTGTTGTGTTAAAAGGAGAGAGGCAACAATTTCTGTTGTAAAAAGAGGCAACAATTGTTGCAGGAAAGAGGCAATAATTGCCGTTGCAAAAACTCACATGGCCGAACTCTGTGGATAAAGGGGCAAATCAGTTTGGCAGAAGATAAATCCTTGCATTCCAGCTTGTTTTCAGATATCAGAGGAGCTGGGGGCAGCCGGGCTTAGGTTCCGAGGGATGCCCAATTCAACGTTACTAACGCAACATGCCCATACGCCTTTGATCTGGCGGCGCCCCTGGATTTACGAGGCCAGCCTTCACAAGGGTGGCAATATACTCACACAGCCCAACTCCATGGATAAAGGGTCAACAGCGACTCACACGGTCAGATCAGAATCAAATATAATTTATTGAAGAAACAGATACACAAATTTGTTTTGATTGCCAGTGATAGCGACTGTCTGCAAAGCACTTGCAGAAATTACAGACGTAATAGATTATGAGCAGCTCTATAAAGATTTCCTAAGTATGCTGGGGCAGCACTTGGTGAGATCAAGGACATTAACCTGGCTCCTCGATGTGTCCAGGTTCCTTTGTGGTCACAGAGCTTGGCCACAGTATCTCCACAAAATTCCATGCTCCATGGAATTTTCCTGTAGGGACAGAACATTAAGCTTCCTTAATGCTACCACCCCTTAAGTTTGTTTTGAAAATCTTTATAGGGAGAGCTCCTTATGCACCAGCTCCATGCTGTCCTAGAAACTTTTTCGATGTTGCAATGTGTGAACAATGCTATGTAGAAAATTAAGTCATTTTAGATAATTTTCCCCCATCAAATGTCGTGAGAAAGCTTAGTTTTCTGAGGACCAAGCGCTCTGCAAAGTCTTAGCCAAGATGGTGGCCTTGTGGTTGGAACTAGAGTCTAGGCAAAAGTGCCTTAATCCCGCAGTGGCAAAGTGAGAGTAAGTGTTCTGCTGCTGTGTAAGAGATTGGGCATCATTCTTGTGTCTGAAATTAGTGATTCATGGTAAAATTGGCTTAAAATTTAAACTGCTATATTTGAAGGACTCTGTGGGACCCTTTGAGTTGCTGATGAGAAACACTGTAAGATATATAGTCGGAGGTTCTTGTCTCTACTGTTACCTTGAACAAGGGTTAAGTAATGTCAGATGGCTACTCTAGTTGATGGATACCTTAGGCTTAATAGCTCTTCTCCCTATTTTTAAAAAGAGGAGTTCAGAAGGTGGGGTAGATATTCACCTTCCAATCAGTCAAGGCTTTCAGAATACGAGTGCATTTGCTGGGGCTCTGTATATACTTCAGAATCTGCAGTATATATTTTAGAAGGATATGAGTGTGAACACTTGCAGGCAGGGCTTAAGACTACAGTATCAAACACCTCTAGGAAAAGAAAGTAGATTTAATAGTTTGTTGGGTTTGGTTTTTTTTTCCCTTTATTTCCTCTCTCCAAGGACTGGTTGCCTGGGTATCTCCTGAGTGTTCCAGTTGTCGCAGCTTTAATGTCACAATTTGGCAGAGAAACTGAATTTCTGCATTAGAGAAAACACTGGCAATATATTTAACTCAGATTGATCTAGCAGACCTCTTCAAAAGGATCTCTACCTGCCTATCATACTGTTGATGAAATGCACAAGAAGCATTGGGCAGGAGGATTGCAAAAGCAAGGAACCTGCTGGAATGGAAAAAACAGAGGGTTTAATAATGATGGTTTTCAACACTCGTGACACCATCTCTGACTAGTTATAAGTACTGTAAGCCAAAACTTCGAGGAAGAATAAAAATCAAGCTGATGTATGTTTGAAGCTGTCTTCCTATGTGTCTTGAACTAAAGAAGTGCAATTTTCCTTATAACCACTTGTAATATTCAGCTAAAATTTATCTGAACACAGTGGTACACATCTTGGCGTGAGAAATCCCACTGCTGGGTTAAGCCTTATATTAGTAGCCTTGGAACATTTAATAAAACACTTCCATAAATTAGGAACAAAGCTGTTGCTCTGGAAATGGCTCCAAATTAACACTACCAGGTAGTGATGCTGAAGTATTAAGGAGACTGATACTTGGTACATAGTAAACTGAAAAAAAAGAAATGTTAAGCTAGAATAAGTTTGTTGTATTGATGCAGTGTGAGAGAACCATGAAGACAAATCTTAATTCCTGCTTTATTGATATTTTAAGGAGTTTACACAATGTATCACTTTCCTTAGTATATATTTACCTGAATAATGACAAGTTTCTTACAGAGTATGCTGATTTTCTTGGGTGCATTGTGGTAGCTTGTCGTTTGTTCTACACTTCTGGAGGAAAATGAATGAAACAATTCTTACTATATATAGCTGAGGTTCATCAAATCCAGATCAGTATGGGAATTCAGACTTGAATCTAGAATTAAAAATAAATAAAAAAACCCCCACACAGAAGTACATGATGAGTCCTCCCTTTCCTGAAATGTAAGCCTTCACTCACTTCCAAAGTGAGTATGCAACCCTTGCCACGTTATCTGAAAGGAGAAGTGAAAATTTAAAAGAAGGGCAGAAAATGTTGCAATGGGGCAATATATATATATATATATATATAAATATATATATATATACACACATTTGTGTGTGTGTGTCCACCGTATAGGAAAAGCCATTGCCACAATGAGACATAAAATCTGTAAAATCCTGCCAATTGGTTTTGGCTTTGCATTTTATGGGAAGTGATTTAAGCAGTTCTTTTCTCTCCTTAAGGTCTCTCTTAATTTGCTTCTGGAAATTTGCCTGTAAGTTCTTTCATCCTGTTTTAGCCTTACTTTTGTTAACTCTCCTTGTACCATGAGATGGCTGGGAGCTTCTTTTTCAGCCTTTACAGAAGTGAAAATTCTGTCATATATATGGTACCTTTGCTCCAGGTACCAAAAGGCCTCTGCAGGTTTGACTCTTAAGCACTGTCTCGTTGCCTCAGCTTTAGTCATCTTGTCTGAGATACCTGCACAATCAATAAAAACCTCTCCGGGTCATTAATCTGGAGGTTAGTACCCTAAACAGGTGGGATAAACTGTGGAGACTGCATGCATTTTTTTTTTCTCTCAGACTTTCTTTTTTTAGAAAAAAAGAATTTTCTGAAACCAGATTTTTAGCGATTCCATTCCTGAGTATATTTTTTTTTTTGTAGAGCAAATAAGTAGCACAAAAAATGAAAAACTACGTGGTCAAACATCTCAGGGGATGAGTGTTGTAACTGCAGGATTTATGTATGACATCTCTTTTGAGCTGGTGCTTCTCTGAGACACATGTAAACCAATTCATTAGAAAGAGTGTTTACCATCTCATTAGCTATTGAATCTGAGATTTATTTTCCCAAAGATCTTGTTAATATATGAGGTAGAAAGATCCCCAGACCCACTGGACTTTAATCTATACCTTGTAACTTCATAAATAATGCAAGGGAAATTGAATACTGGATTTTGTAACATAATGGTCATCGAATTTGCTTAAAAGTTTTAGTTTTTCCTTTAACTAAATAGGGACTAAAGACACAACTTGAACAGGAAAATAAAAACGAAGTTTCTTGCACAATATTGTTTTAAACTATTAAAAAAGCTTAAATCCTGTAAGTCTTTGAATGCTCTCAAGACGGGCTTTAAGAAAGCAAATTAATAGTGGTTCTAGACACTGTGTCTCTGGGTGAATGGCAAAAAATTTACTTTCATGTATAACAAAATGTGAAATATTGATTCTCCAAAGCCTTAGTACTATGACAAAGGTCAGATGCTGACCCCTTTTAGTCTAGTGCAACCCATTTCTCTGTAACCGTTATGTTCTGTCAGCAACTACTTATAAAAATAGACTACACTGAGTTATACTACTAAATGGAAGGATGCCATTAGAATTTTCAGGGGCAGGGTCAATTTACACTTCAGTACCCTAGATTTTAGATAGTCTAAACTCTTTTAAATGGATTTTTTTTCCTATTTTCTGGGAAGGGAATTTAAATCCAGGGATTTAAATCCAGAGGCTGTCGCCTTATAATTTATATTTTGACTATAAACATTGTCAGGATAGTTTGTGCTGAGTTATGAATTGTGTTTAGAGTTCATTCTAAGGCAAAAGGAAAGTGAAAATATTCATCTATGTAAATGTGCAGATCCAAAGTAGAACTAATGCTGAGATGTTCTTTTATACTTTGGACAAAGGTGTTGCTAACCCTCCAGTCTAGCATTTTTCCATGTGGTTCTGAGTCCAAAGTGGTGGTATGAACAATTGTTCCTCTTGATGCTGTGTGCAGTTGCATCAAAATGGACATTGCTTCCTTATGACTTGCAGGTGATGTGTTGCCTTTGCCAGGAAGGCTTATCTAGCAACATCTGTAGCATTTTGACAGAGTTAAGGTCTGACATAGAATTTACTATTTGTTTTCTGTGCATCATTAATAGAATCAGGCTCTTCGGCCTTTCTTTTTCACTAGTATTTTTCATCAGTGCTTTTTTTCTGAAAAATCCAGAAACCAATTCCATTGCTATGTCTCAGAAAATCTGTAACCCAGACACAGAAAAAAACAGGTCTCTGGGTTCCTTGACTGTTCCTGCCGTGTGGCTCAAGGGGGACGAACTCTTCTTGAATATTTGGCTTGAGCAACAGAAGCTGGTTTATCATTTTGTGTCAGTGTCAGATCGAGGTGCAAGCAAATTCTAGCTACAGTTAGTCTTTCAGAGCTTTGTCTCTGGGGATCAAAAACATTTTTCACCTATCTAGCAATCCATAAAGCTCAGTAAGCCCTGCTTTTCAAGACCTGTCCACTCCTCTACTGGCTATGTATATCCACTGGTGTGGAAGCTGACAATGCTCTTTATGAAGTTAGCCTTAGAATCAATCAATGTGAGACTTAGACTCAACTGAGTAAAAAGCTCCCCAGGCTTAACTGTCCAAACAGCTTCTCCCCCAGGTCCAGCTCATACTGCCTTGTTCAGTGCCTAGAAGGAAACTGCACCTGGAAGTTTTCTGGCTAAAGATGTCCTGATTTCTGTGTCTGTGGGAAAAAGGTGATATGTTTGATTTAAGTGTAGGTTTTATCAAACAGGTTTCAATTCTGTTCTATGATAATTTAGGGCACCAGCTTCTACCAGTAACAAAAATGTTGACTATTATTTCTGAAAGTAAGTTAGAGAGAAATAGCTTAGTCTCAAAAGTTGACTATGAGTTTGAGAAATATCAACACATTTGCCCTAAAAACTATGAAATATGTGGTTCAAGATTTTTAGCTTATTTTTATTGTGCTTGTCCTACTTATTTTAACTTTTTTTTTAGTTAAGTAACAGCAATTTTTCTGAAAATAAAAAGGACCTATAGGATTAAAAAGTGACAAATTTGACTGGATATAGCATTATGAGTACCATGGTCCCATCAGCTGATAGGAAAGAAATGTTTTCAGATTTTTCTGCAGTGAATACCTAGAAAGTCCAGATTTAGAAACTTTTATTAATCCTCTTCAATACTTGTATAACTGCTAACTTTAAAAATCAGTATTTTTCTAACTTTTTTCTTGCATGATGGAAACTTTGTTTTTTAAATTCATTTGGAAGACTATTTTAACATGAGATTCAGCTTCCTTGCTTGAATTTTGCAATTTGTAAATGCATATAGACTATTCCATAATTGTGCTGTTTGTAACCTGCCGCTGTGAAGATTGTCTACTAGACAAGGAATGCTAAACAAGAGCAAGATATTTTTCTAGCAACAAGGTTTAATGCTTTACATAACTGACTCAAACATGGCAACTTCTTAACCCACATGAAACAACCACACACATGTAATTGATTATCTGTGCATGAATTACTGCGATTGGATCTGTTTCCTGAACTGAGGGAGGCCCAAACAAAGACCTGAATCCCCTGCCATACAAAACTCTTGTTGAGGAACACTAAACATAACTTATAACTTCACCGATAAAGAGTCATTTGACTGTAGAGGTTAAATACTGAACTTTAATTCAGGAGAAAGTTTGCTTCTCTGTAAAACGTGATGCTACCTAGGTGGTTGTCTCAGAAAAAACCTCGGTTGTTGCCAGAGAGAATTTTGTTTTGTTTGAAGTCAGAAGGCAGCTGTAGACTTTGCTTTTAGTCTAAGCTTTCAAATAGGTATGAAAGTTAGTCAATTATGCAGTGAGTAAAGTGATACAGGTGCATGCTTTCTTTCCTGAGTCTCTAGCTTGCATATGAAACTCAGTATTGTACCATTTATCTCTTTTTTTTCTGTTAAACGTAGCAGGTCTGGCCCTCAGTTTTGGTGACCAGCAAACCATGTGTGACATCTAGAATTAGAGTTTCTTCTCTTTTTTTTTTTTTTAACTTTTTGCATTTCATAGTCCTTCTTCAGAGATTGATTTCCTTATGTTATTAAATACAAGAGGAAGGCTTGAGATTAGATCCAATAAAAGCTTTAAGTTTACACTGTAGGGCATATGCAAACTTGAAATACACTAATTTGAAATCACAATGACAAGTTCTGTTTATCTGTCACCTCATTTGTTAGTCTTCTAACTAGCTCATGACTAATTTGTGTTTTCTAACCTTTGTCTACAAGCCTTGACCAGCTTCTCACCTTTAGAGTGCAAAATAGGGAATGAAAAACAAAGTTTTTTTAATCCTATCTCCCCTATGCCTAGGCAAAAACTGTGCTGATGAAATACTACTTCTTTCCTCTGACAAAACTGGGCCATTGTGTATAAAGCTATAACTTTTTTTTTTTATTCCATACACTATGAACATTTTATGTGACTCCAGCCAAGTATTTAAGGCCTGGCGGGTAAGAAAAGATTCAGAAGAGCCTTTTATTCCTGTGACTATGTGTGCTTTCTCCAGTGGTTTGTGAATAAAAAAGAAAGCTGATAACATGGGGAGCAGGGAGCCTGACCCATGCCCACATCTTTTGACTTAAGTATTTTTAACCAGTTATTTTCCTCTTGGCTGCATAGTAGTCCAGGTCCATGAGAAACTCACTGACTACAGTTCAGCACTCTTCTCAAAGTGCAGTAGTTAGCTTTGAATGCCCACAGGTTAACATAAGCTCTCTGTGGCTCCCTGACTCCCTGAAAGACAGCTCTGACAAAAAGACTTTAGCAAAAGTAAAAAAAAAAATGCTAATTTTTCTTTATTAATGAAACTATCTGAACGCTACTGTGAAAGATCAAGCACCTCAGTGCTTGCCCTGAGAGTAAGACCTGCTTGCAGGTTGGTAGAACTGAAGCTTAAGGAAACCTGACTGTTTTCCTTAGGTTGAGGCATGCAGGCCTATGCATTGGTCTTCTTAATCTAGAGCTGATTAAGCAAGAATTACAGAGGAATTTACCTTCTCCTTAAATCCTCTTATAGGTATTGTTTCAGTATTTTGTCTTTACTCAGATGGGACTGCTTACTTGGGTCCATTTGCTTTCTTTTTATACCTTTGATGTCATTGCATCTGCTATAGATCATGGAATACACTCATTTTCTTTCCTCTTTCAAACATTGGGCTTAGTTAGTCTTTCAAATATTTGGCTTCCTACTTTCGTATTACTTCTAAATATTTTCAGATTTCCATGATTACACATCTTTTTTCCAGAACGTTTATCTTTCCTGTGGAAGACTTACAGGGCTAATTTGAACCTCCAGTAATGTCACACTGCTCCATATATTGAAAGTTCAGCTGTCTGAACATTTTTTCCGTCTAGAATCTGGAGACCTGTTTTTTTTTTGTGGAGCTTAGACTTTTCTAGTTGTCTACAAATCTGACTACAGAAGAGACATATGAAGCATTAAAAAAGAGGTTTAAAACTCTCTTTAGAACCAAACAGTTCAGCATAATATAGCATTAATGATTCTGTTTTAATATTCCTATAGACACCTGTTACTATCAGCATAGATGATACATCTCACATCATTAATTCCATTCTGAAACTTCATTAAGGTCCATATGAGATATTCTATACTGACTCAACCAATTCCAAAAGTGCCAAATCATTAACAGTTTTATTATTTCTAGGTAGATTGAGGGCACTGTTGTGATTAAGATTTCTTTAGTGATAAAATTCCTTGCAATGGATAGAAATTAAAATTCTTCTCTTGTAAAACACTAAAAATAGAGAGATAAAGTATAAGGTTCCAAGAATTAAGTGAAACCCAGAGAGTTAAGAATGCAGAGCTACTCTATCTGAATATCTTTATCTTCTCTGTTATATGGCACTGACTTAACTGAGGTTTTAATGTACATATATGAATTATAATTATTTTCACAGTGTTGTTGAGATTATATGTGTTTGCAAATGCATATTACACCTGACTGTAGCTCTTAGACTACTATAAAAGACCGTACTGGTTTCTGCAGAATGAACGTCTTCTACTTGCCTAATGCAGGCTATAAAAACAAAAGGAATTCAGTGTGTGTGACTAATATTTTAATATACCCTAACATCTCTGATCATAAATAACAAAATTTTACATATGTATATACATGTAAGTTCACATTACACAGTTTACTGATGTTAGTTATATAACCTACTTGTGTTCCCTTAAACATGTTAAATGATTATACAAACCAATGTTTTCAATTATTTACTAGGACGTAGGCACATGTATGGTTGTTAAAGAAAGCAAGATGCAAATTTCATTGCAACTTACCATGTGGCTTATAGAAAGGATTTTGAGAGTTTTAGTCAGATAAGTTTGAGGATTGTAATGAAAAAGTTTTATGACAGCAATGATACTGTGTCAAAGACAGAGTAGTACCGCTGCATTTTGGAAAGGAAATGTAAAATATTGTTACAATGGGAGTATAGAACAATTTTAGTATCTTAATTTTAATGATGTCAGCTTTACTTCACTGGACTATGAAGAGAAACTACTCTTTGATGACTTATCATTCAACTTGTATTAGGTAATGGCTGACATTTCCAAGCTTTCCCATGTGAAAAAAGAGAATGACTTGCTGTTTTAAAAATAGTGCATGAGATCCAGGTATCAGTTTTGTGAAATGTTCTCCATAGCTGATCTAATTAACTACCAAGGCCAGAGTTTATTACCGTTAATTATATCACTACTGCTCATGAAACATACCTGTGGGTAATTTCATCATGGTTTCAAGTAGTATCAGACTCCTTGAAGATCAATATTCTGTTTATATGTCTGACTTTCTGCTGCTGGGTATGCATGATTAATTAACCTTTGTATCACATAATTTAATTTAATGGATTTAAAAAAGGACAATTTTGGGTCATGGGGAATAGACAGCAGTTTCACAGTTCAGAGGATGTCATTAATGGAATTCAATTAATATATTAAAATTGCTATGTAATAACAAGAGTCTGCCCTGGCTGAGAAGCTTGCCCATTCTTCACACTTAAAAGATGAAACTTGTAAAAGTGTTAATTGATTATTTCAGAAAAAATCCCAAATCTGTATCTTTACATAACAAAGGCTAAAGGGCATCAGACACATCCAGGGCATTTCACCTCTCACCTCAGAAAGTGGAAATGAGTACATCTACAGGTAACTGTGCAGCTCCTTTACATCGAAATAATTCTGCTAGGTGAAAAAATGTTAGTATAGGTTTTGGTGCTTTTCTTCATATATTAATGTTGGAGAATCTATTTTGCTTCCACAGCAAAGATGTTGAAATGTTTCTGTGCTATAAATACTGTAAGTACACTGTTCTGACTGCTTAGCTGCATAACACTTACTGTGTGGTTAATTAACGCCTCGGGCTGCAGCCATCTAGAAGTAACAGTAGGTTTCAGGTGAATACACTTCAAGAAATTTCTGACAGTTAGGGGTGATAAACTGAAAGAGTCAAAGCAAATTTAACTGACTAAAATCCTCCTTGGAAAAGAGAGGAAGTAGAAGACTCCAGTTCTACAAACGAAGAGCCTGGCTAGAGGAAGAGGAAGAGGAAAAGGAAAGGAAAGGAAAGGAAAGGAAAGGAAAGGAAAGGAAAGGAAAGGAAAGGAAAGGAAAGGAAAGGAAAGGAAAGGAAAGGAAAGGAAAGGAAAGGAAAGGAAAGGAAAGGAAAGGAAAGGAAAGGAAAGGAAAGGAAAGGAAAGGAAAGGAAAGAAAAACTTTTTCTGGACAAGTTGCTACTAGATGTTTAGATATATTGTTATATCTCTATGAAGATTTATTAGAAAGCACCTTTTCCAAAGTCTAATGGCAGAAATAGTTCAGTGTTAGCTTCTTCAATAACTGCTTATCAGTCATGAGATTGGTAATACTTGCTATTCTGTATAAAGTTATCAAAAAATACAGAGTGGGTTTTATACTCATTAAGCTGAGTTGTGAACAAAAAATGATATTTTTTAGAGACAATGCAAAGAACAAGCTTTTGGTGTACTTGAATCTGCTGATAATATCTCAGTATACTCAATTTTGTTTTGAGTATACTCTATTGAGTAAAATCAGATATAAACATACTCAGATCTACTATGGGGACTATACAGGTTAGAACATTTATTTTTTAGTTTAAAATTTATTAAGTTGAATTATCTTCCTCATCTTTCTTGCAGCTTATCATTTACCCATTTTAGGGTAAAAGGAGAAAATAATTCTCCAAATTGTGACTTAATGCTCTTGACTTGGAACTCTAGAAGCCAACTGTGAACAGTTACCTTATTCTGCTTGTCAAGTGTGAAAATTGTAGTAGCTGAACAGTGCACAAAGGCATTAAACCAAATGAAAATCTTTCTATATTCTGATAATATTTCTATAGCGGTTTTGGGGTTTTGTGGGTTTTTTTGTTTGTTTGTTTTGTTTAAATTCTGAGCTTTTGTATAGCCTTTTATAGTCCTTCAATTGTGAGCTGATTCTTGGTGACTTAATTTTCAGGAAAGCTGTGTGCAGTTTACCTCTGTCTCTTTCCTCTCTAGCCCATCTCATATTAAATGCCGGGGAAGAAATGTCCTCACCATAGTCAACTCAAGATGTACAGAAACACCACTCACAATATGAAAAAATCACTACATTTATCTGAGATGTGGTCAGAATTAGTACTGGTGTACTACTTTACTCGGAGAGTGTTTTCTCACAGTGAAAACTGTATCCAGTGCTTGATTATGTGGTCTAGTGTGGAGCCCACAAATGACTGTGGATCAAGAACGTATTTTTCTCTGTCAAATATCACTTGTACAACTACAACATCATTGTGGAGTTGTCCTGTGATTATTTCAAGTATCATGGAATCATAGAAAAATTTGTGTTGGAAGGGACCTTAATGATCATCTAGTCCAACTGCCAAGAAGAAATAGAAACAGTTTCCAAAAATTGTTGTGTTCAAGAGAAGTACTATCTGGCCTTTCCTCATGGCTTACTAGTACACCAAAGTCTTCAAAATATTTCAGTTTCGATGAGGGTACATAACATTTCACTGAACTTTGCATAGCCTTACCACGTGGCAAACTTCAAGAATGAGAAAATCTTTCTCTTATAAGCATAGTAATAGTAGTGATTGAGGGGTGGGTTTTTTTGGTGCATATTAGCTGCCATTTAATGATGTTTCAGAGATGATAAATACTTGGTGGTTTAGTTTGCTTTGTAATTTTTCAGTGCAATTTAGTTTAAATGTGGTGTTTTCCAAAGAAATATAATTAAGGGAAGAAATTAGAAAAAATCACTGCTCATAGAATTTCTAAAGAGAGTAGACTTACTTAATGTCAATTCGGAGGTGCATAATCATTAGCTGAAAGGATGAGTTTGTACTTGAACCTGTACTGAAAACAAATTTAAATTCTCCTGCTTTTGTAAAACTCAAACTTTTTGAAAGGTACATATTTGTCAGCTTAATAGAGCATCTTCAAAAGATGTTTGGATTATGAGGGTGACTGACAAGCTGAAGAACTAGAGAAGGTTGACAGAAATTGAAAATTCAAAATGGGAAGTCTATTACATTATTGAAAACTCCAAAAAAACTTATTGAGGTCAGCATGAATTAAGATATTTTGAGCACTCTGAATCAATGTAGCAAAGGCTGCTAACCAACCCACAAAATCTAGAAGTTTAAAAATTGTAAGACTTCTGAAGTCAGCTAAAATTAACCCATGTAATCAACAAAAGTTTAAAAATAGGAAGGGAAGAAGGTGAGGGGGAAGCAATGAAACTGTTGCTTTGAAGTTTTGCTCTGACTTTATCAAAGGGCTGTAAGGATCAGCTCAGTGTTGGCTTATCTGAGACACTTTCATTTCATGAAATATCCCACTCTAAGAAATGTTGGAGACTGTAGTGTAACAGATGGCATGGCTCTGTCCATTGTCTTGGGATCTCTTCAGCTATGCCATGTGGGGTTTTTTTAACTACTTGAAACTGCTGCTAAAGGATGTGTGTGATGACAGACAGCCCTATCTTGGCTTAGCTGAGAGAATATCAGCTAAAAGAAACCATTTTAACTTCTTTGTAAAATAACTTGCAGCGATGCTGCTGAGCAGTATGTTCATTGCCAAATTTGACACTGATTAAACAGTGAAACTCACTGCCAACACCCATGGAAAGTTCCCTGTCCATACTACTTGACCCAAAGCCTCACATTTGGCTCAGCTCTCATCAGAAACAGACATGAAAATGTGTGAATTGCCTCCAAGGAAATAAATCGGCAACTCATCTTGTTTTATAGATGTCATGTACGTGCTGGCAGAGTGATTAAGGCTGCAGCCTGTGGCCAAAACTTGGTCTTCATTGTAATCCACAGAAGCTACTCCCAGTCTCAGTAGATGACTGCTTAATGAAATCAATGAAACTAAATGTGGAGAGGAAAGATGGCTGTGTGGTTATGGCCAGCAGTAGCAATTGAGATTTCCGTGGTCTACTCTTGTCACTTCTACAGTTTTCTGGTCCTCCACAGCATTTTGAGGAAGTCAAGACATGTAGACTGAAAAGAGAGAGAGAAAACTTTACTTGGCTCAGGCTTGCCACAAAGTGAATTTTATTTAGGGAATCTGGTGGCTATCACCAGGCTGTATTTTAAAAACATGGATTTAATAAGGCTACTAAAGTACTGAAGCTTCTTCTATTGTTTTCCTGTGCTTGCTGTTTAGCTTTGTAAAATAATTTAAACTAAACAGTATATAATACGAAGTTAAAGACATAGTTTATTCTTCTAAAATTGTAATGCTCAGGATTAAATTGTTGATGATGGTATAAACCTCTTCTGTAAACGAAACTCAGCACTGTAACACAGTGAAGCAAATAGTCTCCCTAATTTGCTGATAAAAGGTTGGAAATTACAGCATGAGAAAAAGATTAATTTAATCTGGTGACAGTGATATTAGAATATTTTCAAACTTATCTGAGAATTCTACCACTGCTCTGTGACTAGGTTTAAAAAAAAATAAAAATCTATGAATTACTTGACTTAGATATTATTAGCTATACAGCTAGAAATTTCACGTAAAGTAGTCCAACACACTGGCAGGACGGATTAAAAATTGTATTCTTTGATCCTGATGTTGGGTTTCTGGAGCATCTGAGTTTAATAATTATATGCCCCTACTTACCCTGAAGGAGAAAAAGTCTTCCTCCACCCTTTCAGTAGTTTAATTTTAAAAATATATATATTTAAAAATAAAGGTCTTACTCTCAAAGACTGAGGCAAAGAAGGCATTAAGTTCTTCAGCCTTCTCCTCATCCTTTGTGACTACATTTTCTCCTGCATCCAGTAAAAGATGGAGATTATTTTTGGCCTTCTTTTCACTGTTTATATATTTAAAGAAACATTTCTTTGCCTTTTATTTCAGTAAAGAGGTTAAGTTCTAGTTGGGCTTTGGTCTTTCTGATTTTCTCCCTGTATAACCTCACAACATCCTTGTAGTCCTCCTGAGCTGCCTGTCCCTTCTTTCAAAGATCATAAATTCACATTTATTTTCCTGAGTTCTGATCAAATCTTTCCATTCAGCCAGAAAGGTCTTCTTTCCCACTGTCTTGTCTTTTGGCACATGGAAGCAGCCTGTTCCTGTACCTTTAATATTTCTTCTTTTGAAGAAAGTCTATCCTTTCTGGACTTCTTTGGCCTTCAGCACCTCCTCCCAAAGTACTCAGAAAGGGGAAAATCTGCCCTCTGGAAGTTCAAGTGAGCAGTTCTGCTGACTTCCCCTTCCTTACTTCTCCCAGGATTGAAAACTTCACCATTTCATGATGTTATGCCCAAAGTGACTTTCAACCATTGTATCACCCACAAGTCCTTCTCTGTTCACAAACATCAGGTCCAGCAGGCACTTTACCTATCTGGCTCACTCACCAGCTGTGTGACGAAGTGTTTTATCCACATCCTCCAGGTACCTCTTGGATTGTTCCCTTTCTACTATATTGTATTTCCAGCAGACATCTAGTAAGTGGAAGTCCCCCATAAGAGCAAGAGCTGGTGATCATGAGATTTCTCCCAGTTTTCCTGCTGCGCAGTGTCTTCCAGCTCCTTCTATTTGTTGCTCATGGTGTGGTTGAAGGTCAGTTGGGCTATTGATCCCACCACCTTTCCTTGGGGTGAATGGCAGTAGTTCCTACATGACCATTTTTAGTTGTTTCCATGGTTTCCAACACATTAGTAACCCTTATGTCTTTGTTGTCATAGATCTTCGTCTCCTGCCCCCACTGAGATGGCAGACTGAAGAACCTTGTTAGTACATCATCCCTCAAACATTGATGTGTTGCCCCAAGGCTTATCTCCAGCAAACCTGGTTTTATCCCTTTCCCTAGTTTAAAGTTCTTTCAATGGGCCCTGCTAACTCCTGTACAAAAATCCTTTTCCTGTTTTGACACTCCAGCTGTTCCAGGCCTAGTGTCATGTAGACAAACCTATGATCAAAAGCTTCAGAATTTCACCAGTGACACTAGCTGGGTTCCCCTGCTTCTGCCCCCATCATTCCTTACATCTGGATGAGCGAAGAAGTAGTATGAGGAATATATGAAGTGAGCAGGACAAAAATAATCAGAACAAGCTTTTATATGTTAATGCAATGTGGAAATCCTCCAGTGAACCCAAAAAAGAACATTTTCAAGAATTACCATATTTACGAGAAAACAAAATGAGGGCTATTTTTCATCTTGTATAACTTTACTTAAAAAAGAAGGGCTAGTACCTGAAACTGAAGTTCATCTTCCTTTTGAGCTGATGAGGTATGCCTGTATCTTAATTAAGAAACTACTTGGAAAAATACTGTGTGTGGTTTCAAGCTTTTTCTTGGCATGGGTATGCACAGCAGTGACACGTTCTGACAGAGCATTTTGTTGACAAACACAGGCAGTGTTTAATTCATTTTTTATTAATTAGGAAGTATTCTAAATTTATTTGCTAGAAAACTCATTTGGAAAATTGTGACCCCTTTCCATACTTGTAATGACTGCTTTTCAGCAAAGACCTGTTATCAAAATCTTGAAGTCAGTAACCTTATACAAAAATAAAAATAAAAAAAGGAACTCCCCTTACAATTCCTGCCAAGGAATGAGTCCCTACTGAATGAGATTAATGGAGACTGAAAACATCCAACAGGCTATACCACTCTTTCTTTTGGGGAATGTTATTCAGAGCCCTTTGTAAGAAATGTCTACAACTTGCAAATTGATTTACTTTCCCTAAAATATAATCCTAAAAAATGTTGTATTTTAGAAATTGTGTCCCAAACCTAATGTCAGCAACTTATTGCATACAGTAGTATAAAATGCATTGTATTGAAATATGTAGGAAAATTACATATATTAATTTACATCCAGAAATTCACTTGACTGGTCACATTGCCTGAGCCAGCTTCCCCATCTTCATTTCTCACTTCGGCATTTACGTGTAAGATTTTACAGTCCTTGTGAGCATGATGTTCTTGGAGAAGTACTGTGGATCTCTAGAGCCCATTTTGGCCTTTTTTTCCCTGTCACAGGTTTAGTCAGTATGATTTTTAAAATATACTATTGTTACTTGCTGTGTATATTTCTTGCTGTTGCTTGCTAATAATTATGCAAATATTTCATAGACTAAGCTAAGCTTTTCCAATGGAAAAGCTATCTGCTAGAGCAGAACATGGTGTTGTTTGCAGCTGTCCAGAAGGTCTCCCACAGAATGGAGTAGAGCTGGTGTCCTGTATTATAACATGTTAATTCCCTATAAAGCACTCGTCACGGGTTTGTGCCTGGTGGGAGTTTTGGTAGCAGAGCGAGGCTGTGGGATATGGCTGTTTGTGAGACTTTCAGAGCCTCCCGCAGCCCAAGGTGAAAGTCAGACCCATCTCTGGCCAAGGCCAGGCCAATCAGTGCTTCTACGATCAGTCTATTTAAAAGAGGAAAGCTGATGGACCAGCCTCTCTTTTCATCTCTTTATCTCTGTCTTTGTGACCTGTCTTTTCTGTTGGGGAATTTCTCTTTTAGGAGGAGGGGAGAGGAAAGGAAAGGAACACGGTGGGTGAGGAAAGGGCAGGAAGAAAGGCACCAGGGTATAGCATTCCCCCAGAGCCTTGTGGTGAGTGAGATGGCAGGAAGATGATTGTCTGTGAACTGAGGGGATCAATGGTGCTGGGAATGTTCAGGACATGACAGTACATGAAGAACCTCATGCCGGGGGGAGAGAGACCAAGCATCAGCAGGCGATGCATCCAAAGTGATCCACGACTCCAAGGTTGGTCCCACGCTGGTGGGAAGGACTCACGTTGAGGGAGAGGATTTCCTACAGTGAAATGGACACCATGTGGCATCAGAAGAAGATTATGAGGAGCCCTCTTTCCCAAGAAGGAAGGATTGCCATGGTCAACAAGTAACAGCCAAATGGAATGCACGTCCCATGCCCTGTCCCCTTTTACACTGGTAACTGGAAGTAAGTAGCTGGGAAGATGGGAGGGGTGGAGTGGGGAGTACACCTAAGACCAAGTTGTATTTATTTATGTATTTTTCTCTCACTGTCCTCCTTTTGTTTAGTTGATAACTGATAGTGGTAAATTAAATTTAAGTTTTCTCCCCAAGTCTGCTCTTTTTTTTGGCCATGACCAGAAGTGTTGACTAAACCCTCCTTGTCCTAATCTCAATCCTTAAGATTTTTGTTGCATTTTCTTGCTTCCCTCTCCCCATGGAGTGTAGGAGAAAGTGAGTGGCTGCATGGTTCTTTGCTGATGGCCCAGAAAGCCAGCTCAAACCATGACAGCTCCTTTGGCAGATTTTGTGTATGGAAGTGTAAAAGTAGCTAAAGATTAGAATAACCAGTAAACTTTATGAAATATATTGTAGAGAATCCTATATACCTAAATTGTAAATAGTACTAACTTTCAAAAGCTACTCTGAATTGAGGCTGGATCAGAGTACTCCTTAGGCTAATGAATAAATATGGATATTTTGTTTACTGCTTCACACATTTAAAACAATAACTTTATGTACAAACTATTTCCATGGAAATTATATGTTACAATGCTATTTGAAAATCAGATTATATAGTTCATTAGCATAGGATAATAAACTATGGTTTTAAAACCTATTAATTACCACTAATATAATGATTGGTTTTTAAGCTTCAAGAGCACTTCATATTTTGTGCCAATACTTGTACACAAATGTATGTGGGAGTGGAAGGTACCTCCAAGATTTAGGAAAGAACACTGAACTATCAGTAGAAACAGAGTCCACCTTCAAATAAAAGGAACTCTACATACAGCATGGAGTGTTGGAACATATAGACATCTATAAATGCTTCCCGTGGTGTTACGAGTCAGTAGTTCCACACAGTCTGTTCTTTGTTGAAACAAAGAGACCATTAGGTCTGTTGCTTGATTTTTGTAACAAAAAAATTCATTTTAAAATATAAAGAAAATAACTCTTTATAGTCTGTCTAGGGCTATATAGTCTAAATGTAGACACATCCATTACATTATGAGATGCATGCAGGACTGTCCATTTGTGTGTAGCTTTATAAAACAAGTTCAAAAAGAAAAAATTAGTCACAGTTGTATGCAGATGTGGTTATTTTTACTTATTTTGGTTTTTAGTATAGGACATACAATAATACAGGGAAGAAAGCTTGAGTGTTCAGGTTTTTTAAAGTGAGATATGAATGGACTTCCATGTGCACTATGGTCACGTTATTCTATGTCTGTCCAGTAAGTTCGATAGAGGTGAAGACACAGCAATTAGAAGAATACTAACTTTTGGTCCCCACATCTCTAATATTTCACTGGTGGTGACCCTAGCTTTCCTGATTTATATATTTTTTTTTACCTTTTTTTTTTAATTTCAAGTTTTAATAAAATGTTAAGAACTTAATTAGCTTGTTTCATTTTCTCATCCCTGATTTTTTGATTATCTGTTATGAACAGATTCTGTTTCCACTTGCCCAGTGTCTTAAAAAGCCATTAGAGCAGGGTTTATTTAATGCTGCCTGACAGCGCCTGATGCACAAGACCTTTAAGCATGTTGCAAGGTTTTTATAGAGCTCGATAAGTTTCAGTGGGATGAAGTTTTCAGCAGTAAACTATGAAACAATTCTCCAAACAGGTGTTATTACAGCTTCTACTAGTAGATGTAAATACTTTTGTTGACATGTAATATATTCAAAAACACAAAGAATAAGTATTGAACATTCACTAAGTTTGAAGGCCTAAATGCCTGAGCTAAAAAGACTTAGGTGAAAGGATATCTAGTCTGCAGTGTCAAGCCCAATCATTTTGCACTTGTTTTCCCCAGCTGTTAAAAACTTCAGAAAGCTCAGGCATGACAGAGCTCAAATTCTGCAGAGTACTCTTATAGAAAATACAAGGTGGAAAGAAAAAAGTACATCTTACTCTTGACCTCAACCACCCAGAATGGTGAAAGAATTACCGTAAATAATTTGCTCAAAAAAGAGAGACAAGGAAAATTTTAACCAATCTCTTACATTTCTAGCCATTATGGTAAAAAATACAAAAAAAAAAAAGTAAATACGAAGATCTAATTTTCACTCGATTATCTAAATATTTGAATTTTATGAAGAAATTGTTCTGAACTAAAAGTGACTATACTTTTTAATCAGTCTAACATTACTTTAAAAGGTTAGTTCTTCTGGGGATCTGTGCAGCACAAAGGCCATATCACACTGTTTAGAAAATATCTGAAGAGATCAACTTTGAAATCCTTTGTTTAGCACTTTAAAGCTGTTGCTACATAGTAAGGTGGTCACATACTGAAATTAATTTTCTCTTGGAAAACTGGGACAGCTGCCAACGAGCTGAGACTAGCTGAGCAGATCTGTGTATTCAAAGAGAAAGTGTATATAACCACTTCTGAAGGAAGTGACATAAGAACGAAAGCAGCAGATCACAAGAACCTGAGTTGAAGACATTCCACAGTTATTGCACAAAATCTATCTTTCATCAAGTAAAATATTCCAAAAAAAAAAAGTATTTCATAAATACTGTGGGGAAAATTGTGCAAAGAGCAGATAATCATAGGAAAAGATCCCTGTACTGAAAATATATGTAGTGATTGTAGACAACAGATTAAATTAATATTTACTGGATATGAAGATGTGAAGAAAGCTGTATAACTCTGCCAAGAGTGCACAGATATGGGGCCAATTCTGTGTTATAAAGGAATACATATAAAACCAGATGTTTTGGCTGAGGAGGATTCTTGTGTTGGAATCATGCCATCTGTTGGCGATTAATTGTAATATCACTTAAAATTATTATGAACTGAAATTTTTTTTTGTCTTATGAGTGACGTTGCTTAGCATGAGTATCCAAATTTACTAAAGCCTTGGGCCACAGTTTTTGGACTTTTACCTAAGTACTGCTGAGCTTAGGCTAACAAAAGGTGTGGACACCAGCATTAACTGAGAAAGATAAGACCAACAGAAATGGCATCCTCAAGATGAGAAAAGAATGCTGGAGAGATAAAGGATCCAACAAAGAACAAGACGACCCCAAACCATTGGACTGAACCATTACTCGAGGCAAAGTGAACTTAGATTGTATAGGTATAACCTCCCAGGGATTTATTTTTTCAGGGTTCCTCTCAAAGGGTCTCAGTTCAAGCTGACATAAACCGACAGTGTGGCAGAACCTGTGGTCTGAACTCTTCCTTACAGTCAGGGGTTAAGACTGGATCCAGCCCCTTTCCTCTGTTAGGAAGTTTAGAAAGCAAAGGGGTCCAACCTGAACCTCACAACTCAGCAGGAACGTCTTCCCAGACTTGTCCACAAGAATGTGATGAAACTACTCTGACTTTGTAGCAGAACAAAGGCATAGATGCAGCAGAAGACATTGTTCAAATGGATGCATTAAAAAGTGCAAACTGTGACCAATGTTCCCATGGATCAGTTAGGCTGGTAAAGTGTAGTGAATCAACAATGTAATGCTGTGGCAACTGAGATAAATTATACATAGAATTAACTAATTACTTGTGCTGATGTTGCATTAATTTTGGGTCATATTTATTTTTGTGCTAGAAAGAGACTAAAATCTAACAGAATGCTAAAAGAAAGAGCTATTCCTAGTTCATATTTCTTTTTCCTTTTTCTCTGAAGCAATGGAAATTTCTTTCAAACCTGTCTATAGGTGTCTGTTAAGGAGTTAGATCGTATAGCCAGTAGTAGGATAGCAATGATTCTATTGTCGTGAAAGATAAATTCAAATATCTTAAGAGTCTTGCCAGCAAGTTCAGGGCTAATATCATGTTTATTGTCTGAATGGTCTGTCAGTTGAGTCACTAGGCAATCTTGGTGCCTAAGAGGGGTACATGAGGAAGTTTCAAGGATTCTTCTGAACTGAATGATTATTATATTGAATTGTATTGAATTGTATTGTATTGCATTATATTAATGATGTTAAATTCATTATACCACATTTATTATATTGTATTACATTATATTATATTGTATTATATTATACTGTAGTATTGTATTGTATTATTATTTTTTTTATTATACATTTTTATACTTTTGCATTTTTATATATTTTATAGAAACACAGGGACCAAGTTGGTACTACAATTCCATGAAAAGGATTATGATGACTTTTTAAAGCTTGGATGACCTTTTTTTTTACTTTCCTGAGAAAATGTATCTATCTCACTTTAAACAGTAATCAAGTCATGTTTTTGCTCCAAGGTAAATTTTAAGGAAAAATAGGTATCAGAATAATTAGGAAAATTAACATCTGATAACCAAATACTTTCATGATAACATCTGAGATAGCTTTAGGGTGCAATTAAGTCAGAGATGTTAGAAAGAAATTGTAGGAAGTAAACAGCCCTAAAAGCATTCTTTTTGACAGAACAGAATCATTGTTATGATTGCATGCTTTTGAAGTTTTTCTAGCTTTGTTGCTCTCCTGAATAATTTCAACTTTCATAATTTTTACTTCAGTTTGTTAACACTGTTTTTCTCAAAGATGGAATGAAGTAGAGAAGATAGATGAACTGAAATATACGCTTATGTCTCTGCCTTCAGTTGAAAACCAATATATAAACATTTTACATTTAACATTTAGTAGTTTAGTGGAAAAAATATTTTGGTCTTCATCAACTTTATGTGGGAGATTTATGGCTATAATTATTTAATTTCCTTTCTTCTTTCCAAAGAAATATACTTTCTGGGGAGAGAAAGAAAAGCTTTTGATAGTAACGGTATATATAAGGGCCAGGTGTAGAGTAAGAGTGATATTACTCGTACCAACCTATGACTTCTTATTAAATTAAATCTTTTCTCAAAGACCTCTTGGATATTAAATACATTTTCTTTATACTGTAGAAAGTCGTATGAAATCTACCTTAGTTAACGAACTTGCTCCAGTTACCCTTCAAGTAACATCATATTTAAAGGGGTGGATTTTGAAGCATAAATGGATATTGCGTGATGTGACCCGGTAGTGTTACTGACATGTTTCCAAACTGTAGATAAGGATTTAACCATTGTGTCTAACTGAATGCGCTCCATGATGCCAGGGGAGGTTTATAAGGTTTATTTGATCCTTTGATTTCATCTGACAGTGAAGTCATCAAACGACTACAAAGGCAGCCTTTGTACGCTTGCAACAAAGCATATTCCTCTCCCGTTAACAAAGAAGTCAATAGCAACTTCAGGAAAGGTAATATTTCATATGCTCTATCTATGAAAGATTGAACTCTCCATGAACATTTCACTAGTGCATACCAGGGGAACTAAAAGAATATTGTAACTTCCTGTGAGAGCTTTTGCCTCTGCACTCTCTATGGATAAACATCGGCAAAACAGTTCCCTAACATTAAAAGAAGGGATTAGTTTAGACAAAAATGCTGGCTTTGGAAGTATTTTCAAATATGCGTGGTTAGTAGACTGGGACAAGATTCACTTTCACGCCCTTTAAATGCATTTGGAAGACCACTAAATCTTTAAATGAAAATATTAAATGTCTTTAGACACTCAGTTACTTTTCACTGATGATCCCAAAAGACCGCGACAATGAATTTTTAATAGTTTTTGAAATAAATATTTATTTTCTTCAGAAGTCTAACATTTTTCTAAAATTGTCCTTAGAATAATGATTTCTTAGTCTACTTTCAGACAAATTATTTTTATCAGTTATGAAAGAAGTCTTTTTTTTGAAGAATGTTTTCTCCTGAATACCTCACTTACTCACCATCAATGGCAACTTCACAGAAACAAAACTTATAACCTGTATATTTTTTGGGTTTGCTAATAAAAAGAAGATAATATTATGGTAAAAGGATTGGTGAACTATTACTGTATTTTTTTTCATACTAATGCATGTGCTCAATTGCAAAGAAAATACCCAAAGTTTTTCACAATTTATGCTATTACTAGATTGCGTTTGTGTAAATGCACAAATGATTGACCAATTAGGTTTTCATGGACATCTACATTTCAAACAACTACTGAAATCACATTATCTAATTAATAGGTATAGTAAACAGAGTAAATCTGCAGCACAAAGGAATTCTGGCCAGTAATTCAGCTTTATGAAGGGCCCAACTTAGACGCCTCAACGCAAACACATATAGCATGGGAAATAAGAAGAGGAAGTAGAGTTGTCTGTATGTCTTCAGGGTTGTGTGGTCTTATTGGCATCACAGAGGTTTGGTGTGGTGGATCCTGAAACTGAAGTGTCAGAATGTAAGGATACAGGCTCTTTAGGAAGGACAGGCAGGGGGTACCAGGAAGGGCTGCTGCCTTGTGTGTCAATGAACAACTGAAGTCCATGGAGCTCCATCTGGGCACAGATGAGGAGTTTATGAGTAAGGATTAAATGAAGAGCAGGGACAGGTGACATAGTGAGAGTCTTCCACAGACAATTTGAGCAGGAAGACACAATGGATGAAGCCCTTTATAGACAAATAGTACAGTCTCATGTTTACAAGCCACGACCTTCATGGTGGACTTCAACCATCCTGTTACCTTTTGGAGGGACAACTCAGTAGGATATAAGCAATCTAGAAAGTTCCTGGATTAAGTTAGTGAGGAAAGATATTATGCTGATGTTCATGAGAACACGGAGAAGCTGGCAGGGAATGTGAATCTCAAGGACAGCCTTGTCTACAATGATCATGAAATGGTGGAGTTCAAGATCCTTAGGGCAGCAAGGAGGGTGCATAGCAGGCTTGCTACTCTGGGCCTCAGGAGAGCAGACTTCAGCCTTTTCAGGGACCTACTTGGTAGAGTAACATGGGAAAAAGCCCTTGAAGGAAGAGGGGATGGTCAGTATTTGCGGATCACCTCCTCCAAGCTCAGGAGCAAGGCATCCCAAGAAAAGAGAAGTCAGGAAAAAATACCAGGAGGCCAGCATGGATAAACAAGATGCTGGACAAATTCAAGCACAAAAGAGGAGCCCACAGAGGGTGGAAACGATGACAGCCTGGGACGAACAGAGAGAAACTGTCCAAGCAGGCAGGGATCATGTTAGAAAAGCCAAGGCCCTGACAGAATTAAATCTGTCGAGGGACATCAAAGACAAATGTCTATAGGTACATCAGTGATGAAGAAAACTAAGAATAATATCAGGTCTCTCTGGAAGGTGACAGGAGACCTGATCACCCAGGTTATGGAGAAGACTGAGGTACTCAACAACTTTTTTGTCTCAGTCTTCACTGACAAGTCCTCCAGCCACACCACAGAAAGCGAAGGCAGGGACTGAGAGCTGGTTCTCTTTAGCTTGGAGGAGACTGAGAGGTGACCTCATTAATGCTTATAAATATGTAAAGGGTGAGTGTCAAGAGGAAGGAACCAGGCTCTTCTCAGGGATGTCCAATGAAAGGACAAGAGGCAATGGATAAAAGCTGGAACATAGGAGGTTCTATGTAAATATTAGGAAAAACTTCTTCCCTGTTGACAGTGACAGAGCACTGGAACAGGTTGCCCAGAGAGGTTGTGGAGTCTAGTTCTCTGAATACTTTCAAAAACCACTTGGACACTCTCCTGTGTGACCTACTCCAGGTGATCCTGCTTTGGCAGGAGGGTCGGACGAGATCCTTCAAGGTCCCTTCCAATACCTAACATTTTGTGATTCTGTGAAGGATTTCCCACTGTACGAGAATATCACATTTGAGAACATTCAAGGCATCTGAAGGTGTATGAATCCATGGGATCTGATGAGATGTGAGTACTGAGGGAACTGACAGCTGAAGTTGTCAAGCCACTGTTCCTCATATCTAAGAAGTTGTAGCGCTTCAGTGAAATTCCCCCTGATAAGCGGGGGGGGGGGGGGGGGGGGGGGGGGGGGGGGGGGGGGGGCCGGGAAATAAGGCAAACAACTTTTTAAAAGGAGAAAAAGGAAGACCCAGAGAACTACAGGCCAGTCAGTCTCATCTCTGTACCTGGCAAATCCATAGAGTGGATCTTCCTGGAAACTACACCAGGGTACATTGAAAATAAAGAGGTGATGGCTGACAGTCAACACACCTGCACTAAGAGCAAATCTCCCCCGACAAATCTGATCGCTTCCTATGACGCAGTTGCAGTGTTGGTGGACAAGGGAAGAGCGATTAACATCATCCACCTGAACTTGTGAAAAACATTTGACATATCATGTCCTGCACGATATCCTTGTCTCTAAATTGGAGAGATGGGGATTTGATGGATAGACATCTTGATGTATAAGAAATTGGCTGAATGGTCATACTCACAGAGTAGTAGTGAATGATTTGATGTCTCACTGGAAACCAGTGATGAGTGATGTTCTTCAGGGATCAGTATTGGGACCAGTGCTATTTGACATCTTTGTCAGTGACGCGGACAATAGGATTAAATGCACTCTCAGCAAGTTTGTTGATGACACCAAGCTGTGTAGTGCAATTGCAAATGAAGGTTTCGTTAGACTGCTTTGAGTTAGCAACAACTCAGGATTTATTAATATTTTTGAGATAGATCAGAAAATGAGCACTTAGTAATCAGACAGTTTAACAGAATGATCCAATGGAGCTGGTTACAATTAAAATAGGAACTTAAAGATTTGAAAACAATAAGCGCCACCTGAAACTTACAGCAGGGTTACACATACAGATGGAGTTTAAATGAAATCACACATAGGGACAAGTAGATCAAGAAATTTTAGATCAAATTATGCACACACACACACACACACAGGTGCAGAAGTAAGACACAGAGATTAACCTATGATTAAAATTTCTTTTCCTGTAATTTTCCTTAATTACTCACTTTTATGTGTTGACATTCATCAACAGATTTTTGGAGAACTTCCTGAAATCAGCACCTTTGGTTTTTGTGAAATCATCAGATAGCAGATGGCCCAGGTGTGGCCAGGAGGTGCTTGATGCCCAAAATACTGTATTTGTAATCAAGACAACAGCACAAAGGGACTCATCCTGAGATCCCAGAGTGGCCCTGCAGTGGCTGCACCACTGCAGATGTGGTCGACAGGCTGGAGACAAGGGATGCCATCTAGAGGGACCTTAAAAGGCTTGAGATGTGGGCCAAGTAAAACTCATAAAGTTCAACAAGACCAGTGCAAGGTCCTACATCTGAGTAAGGCCAAGCCCCAGCACAAACATAGGCTGGGGGATGAGTGGATAGAGAGAGGCCCCATGGAGAAGGGCTTGGGAGTATTGGTGGGTGAAAAAATAGATGTGAACAATGTGTGCTGGTGACCCAGAAAGTCAAATGAATCCTGGGCTGCATCAAGATAAGTGAAGCCATCACACCAGGGAAGAGGATTCTGCCCTTTTGTTTTCTTTTTGTGAGACCCAAACTGCAGTACTATGTCCAGCTCTGGAGTCTTCAGCAGAAGAAAGACATAGACTTGTTTGAGTAGAAGTGACCTTATAGCAGCTTTCTAATGCTTAGAGGGGTCCTACAGGAAAGAAGGGGAAGGACTCATTATCAACGAGTTTAGTGAAAGGACAAAGGGTAACAATTTCGAATAGAAAGAGAGTAGATTTAAACTAGTTATTAGGAAGAAGTTCATTTCTGTGAAGGTGGTGAGACACAGGAACAGGTTGTCCAAAGAAGTTGTAGATATTTTATCTGTGGAGTGTTCAAGACCAGACTGGATGGGCCTTTGAGCAACCTGGTCTGGTGGAAGATGTCCCTGCCCATGGCAGGAAGGACTATTTTCAGTTATCATGAAATTGAGATTGACATTTAGTCATGTTCTTTAGTATATACTTTATAAAGTATATATTTTGGTGTAAAAGCAACAGGAAAATTTTGATCAGCTGATCTGAAAGAAACTGTAAATGCATTCAGTTCTAATTTATAAAGAATACAAGTATTTGAGAAGGTTTTGCTAATGTCACACAGCACAGTGACTCAAAGTGCCAACTTCTTAGGACGTGATGAGAGCAAAGCAGTTGGACAAAGCTCTTGACAATTTCTTGTAAGTAGCAGTCTATCTTATTAATAAAACACAAAAGATCCTGAAACTCCAGTCCATTTAAAAGAAGGACTACACATATATACTGTTGCTAAGGTGTTAGTGGACTACCACAGTTCTGCAAATAACTTTGTTTTGTTAACTCAAACATTTTCTCTTTAATAAAGTGTTCAGGATTAAATGATACTAAAATGGATGTGACATCCACACAATTTGACTATTAGTCATTTATTAAGTTTATGGTTATTAGGGAAAAGAGAGATAATACTTAATTAATTTTTCTCCATCCTCTTAGTATTCTTCATGAAAATAAATTAGGTCTTTAAAGACCATGTTATCAACAAACTCTGCGACTCTCTGATTACAAGTAGGGCATATAAACTTCTAATTAAAAGAGCCAAGCAGTGGAAGTCATAACAGAGTAAAAATTTTAAAGTTTTTCTTAGTTTAAACTTTTATCAACTTTTGCTAGGGCTGGAGATCTCAATTTCTCTCTCTTTCTCCATTGTCCTAATTTCTTTAAATTACGTTTCTCTACAGAGGTAGCAACACTTAAGGCTCCCTGGGCACCTATTTTAAGTACTGAGTTATTTTGCTTGCAAGTATTTACACATTCATGTTGGTCAGTTGTTGTGAGAAAAATATCTTTTCACCACGAGGACAGTGAAGGATTGGAACAAGTTGTCCAGAGATCGAGTCACCTCTATGCTCGGAGATTTCCAAGACCCTGAGCAATCTGGTCTGATCTCAGACCAGGTTCTGCTCTGTGCAGGAGATTGGATTAGAAACTTTCTGAGGTTCCTTCTAGTCTTAATTGCCCAATTTATAGAGTGAAATCTTGACATTGAAAACAGCTGCTCCAGACTTACTGAAGACCTTATTGATCTGCCTGTGCTCTGTTGCTGTTAATCCCAGAGATGCTCCTGGGGCCAGGGTAGTCTGTGTCACATGTTGAACTTGAAAGGTAACACAGTTTTTTTAATCTAGCAGTATTTTTTTGGGGGGGGAGAATCTGTACGTTATAAATTCTATCAATATCTACATATTGTTGTAATGAATATTTCAGAAGAGCTTTGAGGAAGCTTTGTTTATCTATTCAGACAAATCACTGCCACCCTCGTCAAAAGAGCTCTACCTGAATAAGATGAAATAAAGATCTTTTAAAGGTAATTACGAAAACTGTTTCTATACTGTCTCTCAGTGTTACTGTAAGCAGTCCTTGTCTGCCTTTAGGAAGACCTAGTACTCTGCATAGCATTTTTCTGCAGAATAATCATTACTTTAAAAGTAAAATATGCAACATATAGGGAAAGAGGTCAAGAAAGTAGAAGGAATGACTAACTTTCTAGCAAAAAAAGAGATTTCATGATGCAACCACTGCTTGAACAATAACATTGCTGTGCTTCAGTTTTGTAAAGGTGTTAATTATCAACATTTTAACATCTTTCATTAGAACTTATCTTAGAATCATCAAATGTGTGGGGCTGGAAGGGACCTTTAAAGGTCATCTAGTCCAACCCTCTGAAGTGAGCAGGGACACCTTTAACTACATCAGGTTGCTCAGAGCTCCTTCCAGACTGACCTTGAATGTCTCCAGGGATGGGGCCTCCACCACCTCTCTGGGCAACCTGTGCCAGTGTCTCACCACCATCACTCTAAAGAACGTCTTGCTAATGTCTAATCTAAATCTACCCTGATAATTACCCCTTGTCCTGTCACTACACACTCCTGTGAACAAGCCCTCCCCAGCTTTCCTGTAGCCGTTTCAGGTACTGGAAGGCTGCTATAAGGTCTCCCCAGAATCTTCTCCAGGCTGAACAGTCCCAACTGTCTCAGCCTGTCCTCATAGCAGAGTTGCCCCAGACCTCTTAACACTTCTGTGTCCATCCTCTGGACCCACTGTCAATGTCCTTGTGCTGAGAACTCCAGAGCTGGACATAGCACTGAAGGTGGGGTCTCATCAGAGCAGAGCAGGGGGCAGAATCACCTCTCTCAACCTGCTGGCCATGCTGCTCTTTATGCAGCCTAGTGCAAGTAAATTATGGGCCACAAATGAAGTAAAGTTGGGAGCCTAAACAAAACGTTGCTAACAGAGCAGAGGCTATTGCCTTCTGGATGTTGCTACAGCTCAGTTTATAATCAAATAGAGTCTAGATTAGATAGATTAAGACACTAGGCCATTCTATGATTATAAATGATGATGGTTATAACTATTTGTATTTGTTAAACATCAATATGTTACTGAATAAGTAGTGAAGAGCTTTATAGAGAGTAAGACTGAATCTAACATATTTTAATTAACTCCAAATTATAAACAAAAACATTTATAATAGGTTCTTATTAAAATAATAAATATTTACGAGAGTATGTTTATCACAAACATTTGAGATAATTCAGACATGAAGTATGTTTTTTTTTAAAGATGCTTAATCCTACACATAGCTGGATGGTAGCGGAAATTTTATAAAGTCACAAAAACATCGGTTTTGGAGATCTAATTATGGTTTTCCTTGAATTAAACAAGACTATGGAGAATGGTGTAAATTAACAGCTGAATTGAGCTTGGAAAATGTGTGAATATGGAAAATTTAGTATGGAACCTTATTTCACCAATATTTTAATTGTGTCACTTTTGGATAAATTATAATATTTTCCCTTTTTGTTTTCACTTATAACAAATTTATTTGGGTGATGCCAAAAAGTGAGGAAATAATCCTGAAGTCTGGTCATTTCAAGTGGGAAGAAAAAGTAACTATCAACTGTTCAAATTATTGCAATGTTTTTTCTGTGCCCAAAACTGAAAAAGGATATTCACTAATGATAAAAGGAAATGTGCAGGCTTTGTGCTCATTGCATTATGCAATGAGGAACAAAAACCAAATGAAAACACAGCAAAACAGAATAAAACCAAACTAAATCAAGCCTACCCAACCCAACCCAACCCAACCCAACCCAACTTAGACCTTCTCCATGACGTTAACATAACCCCTAACAGCTCTTAAGTAGACTCTTTCATACTAAAAAAATGACAGATAAAAAGAATTAATAAAGACAGATTTTCTCCAGATTTGTCTCAAGACTGCTTTGTTTTATTAGTTAAAAAAGTGCAGGCTTTGATTGTAGTTTTATTCATGGTTCAGTCACCTACATGGTCTTCTTGTCTCTCTTTCCCACAGCATGGTGTGAATCAAAGAATCACAGAATAGTTTGGGTTGGAAGGGACCTTTAAATATCATCTAGTCCAATTCCCCTGCCATGGGCAGAGACAACTTTTAATAGAACAAGTTGTTCAAAGCCCCATCCAATCCGTCCCTGAACACATCCAAGCAGGGAATATCTACAGTTTCACTCAGTGAGGGATCATAGAATCAGAGAATATTTTTGGGTTGAAAGAGACCTTTAAAAGTCATCTAGTCTAACCCACCCTGTAATGAGCAGGGACATCTTCAGCTATAACAGGTTGCTCAGAGCCCCGTGAAGCCTGGCCTTGAACAGTTCCTTGGATGAAGCACCCATCACCTCTCTGGGCAACCTGTGCCAGTATTTGCTATACTCACTGTAAAAAATTTCTTCCATGTATCTAGTCTAAATCTACTTTCTTTTAGTTTAACACCATTACCCCTTGTCCTACTGCAACAGGCCTGGCTATAAAGATTGTTCCAATGTTTTTTTACAAACCTACTGTAAGTACTGGAAGATCACTATATGGCCTGCCCAGACCCTTCTCATCTTCACTCAAACAACCCCAAGTCTCTAAACCTGTCCTCATAGGAGAGGTGTTCCAGTCCTCTGATGATTTTGGTGGCCTTCCTTGGACCAGCTCCAGTGGGTCTGTGTCTCCTGTGCTGAGGACTCCAGAGACGGACACAGCACTACAGGTAGGATCTCACAAGAACAGAGTACAGGGGCAAAATCGCCTCTCTTGACCTCCTGGCCACAATTTTTTTGATGTAGCCCAGGATTTGATTGACTTTGTGGGCTGTTAGTGCACACTGCTGGCCCATGTCCAGCTTTTCATCCACCAGCACCCACAAGTCCTTCTCTGCAAGGCTGCTCACTATCCCTTCATGCCCCAGCCCGCATTGACCTTGGGAATTGCCTTGACTGAGATGCAGGACTTTGCACTTGGCTGTGTTGATCTTCATTAATTTCACAAGAGTCCATTCATTAAGTGTGTAAAGGTCCCTGTGACTGGCATCCCTTCCCTCAGGTGAACCAACTGCGCCACACATTTTAATGTTGTCTGAAAACTTGCTGAGGGTGCACTCAGTCCCACTGTCTATATTAAATAGTACTGATCCCAATATCAACCCCTAAAAGACACATTTCATTACTGGTTTCCTCTGAAATATTGAGCCATTGACCATAATTCATTGTATGCAACCATCCAAACGATTCCTTATCCATTGAATAGTCTACCGATGAAATCCACATCTGTCCAATTTATCAGCAAGAATGTTGTTGGAAGACTGTGTAAAAGGCCTTGCAGAAGTCGTGGTAGATGACATCTGTAGCTCTTGCCTTGTTCACTGATGCAGTCATCCCATTGTAGGAGGCCACTTGATTAGCCAAGACTGATTTGCGTTTGGTGAAGCCATGCTGGCAGTTTCTCAGCACCTTTCTTTCTGTCTTTCGTATGTTTTGAAATATCTTCCAGGATGGTCTTTCAGGGAAGAGAGAGGAGGTTGACTGGTTGGTAGTTTCCAAGGTCTTCCTTTCTGCTCTTTCAAAAAACGGCTGTGATATTTCCTTTTCTATTTACTGCTAATTTTGCCTGACTGCCATGACTTTTCAAATATGATTGAGACTTGTGTGTGCTCAGGTTCACCAGGCGGTCTCAAATCTTTTATTTTGTTAAAATGGGAGGGATATTGTGATACTTTATTAGTCATACTAGTGTGAGTGGGATATTTAAATTGTATTTGTCTTCTGCATGAGTAGGGTAATTGTTTTATTTTCGTGATTTCAAAAGTATGGAAGAGGGGATGAGTAGTAAAACTACTGGGATTGGGTTCACCTATGTGCTTGGTTTAGCTAGGATAGGATTAATTTTCTCTAAGGGGTGGTCTAGCTGGGGTAGCTGAACCAAACTAGCTACTAGCCGAGGGATATTCGATACCATCATGATTCATGCTTAGGGTATACAGAGGGAGCTGGTCGGGGCAGGGGTCTCTCTCTCTTTCTTTCCATTTCTCCATGTGAGAGCTCACGTCGCTGGGTTCCAGGTGGTGAGATGTCCACGTTACATGTTACTCGCGTTATACCTGGTTAAACGTTACTGTTATTTCACTGTTATTGTTATCATTTATGTTCACCATTAGAACAAACTGTTTTCACCTCAACCCCCACAAGGCTCTGCCTACTGCTCCTTCTGTGCTCTCCTCCTCATTCCCTGTAGGGGGAAGCGAGAGAGGGAGCGGCCGCGTGGTTCCTGTTTCTCTCCCTGCCAGTCACTCGGCTTGAACTACGACATCTTTCAGGCATGAACAATCTCTTGCTTAATCTGCTCAAAATCTTGTTGCTGTTCAGGGTCCCACTTGAAATCGTTCTTCTTCTGGGTCACCTGGAAAAGAGGGCTTACAATCTGGCTGTAACTTGGGATGTGCATCCTCCAAAACCCCACTGCACCTAAGAATGCCTGTGTCTCCTTACTAGTTGGTGGAGACATCGCTGCTATCGTATTGATCACATCCATGGGAATCTGGCGGCGTCCATCTTGCCACTTTATTCCTAAAACTGGATCTCCCGTGCAGGCCCTTTTACCTTACTACATTTTATGGCAAAACTGGCTTTCAGAAGGATTTGAACTGTCTTCCTCCCTTTCTCAAAAAGCTTCTTCCACTGTGTTGCCCCATGCAATAATGTCATCAATGTACTGCAGGTGTTCTGGAGCTTCCCCCTGTTCCAGTGCAGTATGGATCAGTCCATGGCAAATGGTGGGACTGTGTTTCCACCCTTGGGGCATTCAATGCCATGTGTACTGGATGCCCCTCCAAGAAAATGTAAACCGTGGCCTGCACTCTGCTGCCAGAGGAATTGAGAAGAACGCGTTAGCAATATCAATGGTGGCATACCATTTGGCAGCCTTCGATTCTAACTTATGTTAAAGCTCGAGCATATCTGGCATGGCAGCACTCAATGGTGGCGTAACTTCATTCAAGCCACAATAATCCACTGTTAGTCTCCATTCTCCGTTAGATTTCCACACTGGACATAAGGGGCTGTTAAAGGGTGAGTGAGTTTTGCTAATAACCCCTTGGTTCTCCAGCTGACGGATCAGCTTATGGATGGGAACCGGGGAGTCTCGGTTGGTGTGATATTGCCGCCGATGCACCGTCGAGTTGGAAATTGGTACGTGTTGCTCTTCAGCTCTCAATAAACCTACCACAGAAAGGTCCTTTGAGAGACCAGGCAAGGTGGACAACTGTTTAATTTCCTCTGCCTCCAAAGCAGCTATGCCAAAGGACCACCAGTACCCTTTTGGGTCCTTGAAGTACCCTCTCTGAGGAAGTCTATACCAAGAATACACGGAGCCTCTTGGCCAGTCACAACAGGGTGTTTATGCCACTCATTTCCAGTCAGACTTACTTCAACTTCCAACACAGTCATTTACTGGGACCCCCCTGTCAACCAAGAAATACAGACAGGTTCTACCCCTCTATATCCTGATGGCATCAAGGTACATTTTGCACCTGTGTCTGTTAGAGCCTTGTACTCCCGTGGAGCTGACGTGCCAGGCCATCGGATCCACACAGTCCAGTAAACTCGATTGTCCCTCTCCTCCATCTGGCTGGAGGTAGGGCGCCTCTATTCTCGATCAGAGTCACTCACTTCTTGTGAGTATGACTTAGAGGTTCCTTCAAGAGAATCAGAGTCAAAATCTGTTCTCCTGTTTCATTTGGAGGGCTTCCCACTGGAAACTGGGGTAATACTTTTCTTATGATGATGCTTCCTCTTTGTTGCTTCCTTTCACACGTCTCACAGCTCACTGAGGGACAGAGACCAGGTGATTATCTCTGGCTTTACCTCCTCTTCTTGTTCTAGTGATGGCCCTGCTTCATCTTCATCCCTCACCGAGCGAACCCATTTCTTCATGTACTTCTTCTTCTAGACTGGAGCAAAAAATACTGGCGCAGGCTGGTCTTCTGGTTCAACCGCAGTAGCTGTCACAGGGGTCGGAGGAGCTGCAGTCCCTGTCACAGGAGTTGAGGCAGCCGCAGTATTCATTGCAGAGGTTGGAACAACCACATCATCTACTGGTTTGTCTTTAGGTCCAGAGACCTTCTCTTTCCCTTGGGAGTAATGGGTGACATTGAAAATGGCTCGGTATGCATGGGCTAGGCCCCAGCACACAGCAGTGATTTGGGCTTCTTTGCAGTGGCCAGGCTGACAGCATATTTTCTCCAAATACTCTGCTAGTTTTCTAGGATTTTGTATATGTTCAGGGGTGAAATTCCAAAACACTGGAGATGGCCATTGTCCTAGGAGCTTGCCCATATTCCCCCACACACCTTGCCACTCATAGTTATCTGGCTTCAGGACAGGTCTCTGGGTGATATCCTTAGAAAATTTTGGTGTGACCCTGAGCAAGATATGACACACATTCAGGAGACACAGGATGAGAACCATGCTGGATTGGATATTCCAAGAGTAATCAAAGTTTTCAAAAACTGTTGTGATTAGCTTGAAGGACAAATGGCAGAGAACATTCTCCTCCACTTTCCCCATGGATTCGGTGCCGTTACTAATGAATTCTGAGAGGAGGCACCCAAGGCATAGGAATGACAATAGTGCCTCATACAAATACCAGCTTATCCTCATGACCAGTGATACAATCATATTACAAGCTGTCATCACCCCGTACAAAAGAATTATGCTTTTGATCCCTTTTCCACAGTTCATAGATAATATCGCAGTAAATATATATAATACGTAAGAATTTAGCCAATGCCACAGTGTAAATAAACAAACCAACATTATGACCACCAACTACATGACTAATGTGCAAAATCAATCTAACAAAATTACCTTTTTAACACCTCTTTGTCAAATCTGCCGTTATCTCAAACCCCTGGCCCCATGTTGGGCACCAAACGATGTTGTGGTTCAAGCCGAGTGACTGGCAGGGAGAGACAAAGAACTACGCAGCTGCTCCATCGCTCGCTTTCCCATGCAGGGAACGAGGAGGAGAGCACGGAAGGAGCAGTAGGCAGAGCCTTGTGGGGGTTGAGGTGAAAACAGTTTGTTCTAATGGTGAACATAAATGATAACAATAACAGTGAAATAACAGTAATGTTTAACCAGGTATAACGCGAGTAACATGTAACGTGGACATCTCACCACCCGGAACCCAGTCACGCGAGCTCTCACATGGAGAAATGGAAAGAGAGAGAGAGAGAGACCCCTGCCCTGACCAGCTCCCTCTATATACCCTGAGCATGAATCATGATGGTATCGAATATCCCTCGGCTAGTAGCTAGTTTGGTTCAGCTACCCCAGCTAGACCACCCCTTAGAGAAAATTAACCCTATCCTAGCTGAACCCAGTACAACCTAGATTGGACGTTTAACTGTAGCTGGTTCCCTCTTTAAGAAGTTTTCATGAAATAAGGGTATTGGTTAACTGTAAAAGTCCAAGGATGTAAGTGGTTTTCACCTTAGCTGAGGTAACAATCTACATGTTCAGGGCTGCATGTGTCTCAGGATGTCAGATTTTTTATCTATGTTTTTTTAATATTCATTGAAAAAAATTGTAGCAGTATTAAATGTGAATTATGTTCTTTTAGGCTGTACTTGAGATGAAAATGGTGCAGTGTCCATGAGGCTGAATTGAATACAGTTGTCCTGCAGAGTTTTAGATTCTTGGGATACTTTACTAGATGCAAAATCACCTTTTGTGTTTAAACTGAGTGAAGGTTCAATGGATTCCACTTCCGGACCTGAAGAAAGAGAGGTGACTTAAGTTTTTAAGTCCTTTTAAAATTTAAATAGTTCAAAGATATGTGTTGTGGAAGAGAAAGCATGTCAAATATTAAGTGAAATTAATAGCTTAATAGGTAAATGTAAGAGAAGTACCTGAAGATGGATGTGCGTTAGTCTGAATTTGCATACTTGTTTATAACATTATATCTTTTTCTTTGTAATTTTGTGTTCATTATTCTATATAATGATGTGAAAATTTGTACTTTCTGAATCTTAAACATGCAATTGTAAAGGCCATGTCAATTAAGCGAGCGTCATCTTAATCTTACATTCAACAATAAAATAATATTTATTTTATTGTTGTTTACCTAACGTTAATAGAGAGATGATATTAAACACATAGGGCTACAGGATAAAACTTCAAGTGGTGCAATTCTATTATTTTAATTTTTTAAAATAGTTGTAGAAATAAAAATTTTATCAAGTGATTAATCTTCCTCTTGATGGTAGAAAAGGTTGCCTCAGTAGCAAGTAGAAGGAGGTAGGTCTACTTGTTAGGTAACTAGTCTTTTGCCCAAATCTTTTTCCTGGGATCTGGAGCATAGTAGCATAAAATAAGTCTTTACTCTGTGTTTTGTGTAAGAGCCACATTTGATGTTCCTGTCACAGAGTCTGAACATCATGAACACAATGCAATTCACATATTCCTGAGGGGTATTGTTGTTTGTTTAAAAAAAAAAACACAAACTAACTGTTGAATAATAAAAGCTCTTTGTTTGAAAAATGATCACTGTTTGTCATCATTATTTTTTTCTGATTAAAATGAATATGATCTGAATATTCATGACATTCATTTGACAAAGTGCACCTAAAAGCATGTTGCTCTAAGCTGTGATAGATTATCTTTATTAATTGCTCAAAGGTAATTTGAATAGATATATGGAGAAATAGGCTCATACACTTTCTAGCTGTTATAATGAAAGAAGTGTGTCTATTTTTTTTAAGCATAATTGAACAGGAGTAAAATAAATTAAAGACTTAATCACTCTGATATTATATCCAACTCTGCCTCTGCCTGTTGCACAGTATCTCAAAAACCTTAAGAATCTCAAAATTAATTTATTAGCATTTGACAGAATCCTTTCTGGGAGCAAGAACTCTTCTGCAGCATGTGGTATTAGACTACTTTTACCATGGTGATTGGCAATTGGATGTAATTAAATTACCTATAATGTTGATAATTTAATTTCTTGTAGTAAAAGGGGACCTCTGCATGTGCCTTCTTATGTGTCTGGGGTGTTCTAGTACCTGTTGCTGTCTACTGCTGAGCTTAGTGAAAAAAAAAAAAGGATATGGAAATTTGGTACTGGAAGGAAGACTCCTGCAATTATATGATTAATGAAGTTACAGGTGTCATATTACTAACAGATATCTTGTAAAGTGGACAGTGCTTATTAGATTATCAAAAATGTTATGTGCTTGTAGATTTTTTTCCTGTATTTTTATTGTAGCTTGCTCATAATATTATATGATCTTTTTATATCTTTTGAGCAGATGTGTGTGCATGTCAAATATTGTGTTCACTTTAATTTCCAGCACCTGAGAAACATCAGCAGTTACCCTGAGAAAGTCTTGATGACCTGTCTGAATGAGATGAAGACGGCTTTGAAACAAAAGCTGCTTACTAATCTATCCCACAAAACTAGTTTAATAAAAAGAAAATAAAAGAAACCTTGCTGAAAAATGTCAAAACAGAAAGAGCTTTCAGTCTCTGAAAGTAGCTTGTGGGGAAAAAAAAAAAATCTTTCTTTTTAGATAGGCTACAAGAAAAGAAACAGAAAAACGGTGAAAATTCTTTTTTTAAAAAAAAATAGAAAAATGCTATGGTTAGGAGGCAGGAAGAATATTTGAGAAAATACTCTTGTCCATTGTGCCTTAATAGATTGACTTTCTCCTTTATCCGTTTTGTATTATATTAGATTTCATCTGTACCTCAGGTTGTAATATCTCTGCAGTCTTCAGGTTTCTAATCATCAAATCTGAAACTTGGCTTCAGGTCTGTTCTCTTTAGCAGTCTCTGTACTACACTCAGTCTAGAAGCTGCTGCTTTGCAATGAAGAGAAGAAAGGAAAAAAAAGGTATATGTGTATATATATATATATATAAAAGTAACGGTGTTATGCAGCAAACTGTAAATGAACAGATGTCATGTGCACAGGGAAGTTTTGATTCCTTTTCCCTCTCCTGAGTGCCGAAATCAAATTTTCCGTTGTCCTGAAGAGTTCCTTGTCAAGTGTATGGTTTCCTGCTGCAAGGTACTTTCATTCTCTCAACAGTTTCACATTATGTACAGAAACTAAGGTATGCCCAGAAGTCTTGTCTTTACAGAAATCTACCAGACTAAAGGGATCACTTTGTTCATCCTGATGGCTGACACTTTGTGTGCAGTAGAACAGTTTCAATGGTAATGAATTCAGAATACCATTATGACATTTTTCAGATAGTTAAGGAATAGGTGAGAACTTGGTTCAAATCTCTTTCCTGAAATGGACAAAATAAATTTGAAACTATTACTTCTTTAGTGACTTTTCTATACCCTGAGTTATGGCTGAAACTGCTTATGGTAATGTTATTTTGTGCACATAGCTTTCTTATTTTGAGTAGTGTTTTTTGTGTTTTTTTATGGGACAGAATTACATGAGATAGAATTTTTGCAAATATATTTTAGTAAGCACAGCAAGAAATTATTCTTTTAATGTACCTTTTATTTTGATATTTTCAGTACAGCATTTTATGTCACTACTTCTAGTGCTCGTATTCTAATGTAGGATTTTTCACTTTCATCAAGCAGTAATTTGCCCAATCTAGAAATTACAATGTTTGTATAGGAAAAAAAAAAGATAATAAAATGTAACTATAATTGAAGTTGTATTCTGAAATTGTCATGTGGGTTTTAGAGAAAATTTCTACTCAGGAGAGAAAAGCATTTTGTTGGAGGAAGACATCCATGTTGAAAGAACCCTGGAAACCTGTCCTCCTTCAGAAGGAGGAGGTTGTCATCAATCTCTGTGCTACTTTTGATCTGGATCTCCAAATCATACAGCAGTCATCAAACAAGTCAGCATCTCAGAATAACATTACATTTAGCCTTAATTAGTTGGAAAAACCTTCTGTTCATTAGCTTTTAGATATCTTTTTCAGGATATAATACACCCACTATATTTGGGATGTAGAAGTTTGGACAGTATATTTTCTTTTTAAGTCTTTTAGTATCTTTTAAAGTAAATTTCTGGAACAGTTTTTGAAAAGCACAGTTAACAAGTTCAACAACAGTAATGAATTTTCCCTGTTATTCTTTTCTGTATTTTTGCATGCATGTTCAAAATACTTTTCCACACAAGGCAATCCAAAACATCTGAACTTTAAAAATGCAGGTTTTTTTTTTTCTCATGTTTTAAAAAGAGCCATGGAGCAAAAGCAATGGATGTTTTGTCAGGCTTTCAAATTGAGAGGATCCAAGCCACGCAAACAGTTCACCTTGGCCTGCTTTCAAACAAGGATAACTGTGGCCAGAAAAAATGCCCCAGCATGCTATACAGCTCTGTGTATGGACTCAGGAATGGACTCCACATTGTTTGTTCTCAAAAAAAATTATATTTCCAGATTAACAAAACAGGGCTTATTGATATCAAAAGAAGTGCATAATATTTAAGGATTCAAGTTTTGTACTGTCTTCTGCATTTCAGTTTCATTTCTGCTGTCCTTTGTAAGTACAAACCAGCCTGCCAGTTATTTTTCCTGTCCTTACAAAACAGATAAAGGAAAGGCTCTCCATGAGTCCATCTTTCTTGACATATACTGTTAAAATAACAGCACTTGACTCAGTATGCCAGATCATTCTTTCATGCTTGAGGGTGACTTGTGTACAATTTAATATTATGAAGAGATGCTTCACCTAATTGGAAATGAGCTAGCTTGGGAGCCAGAGGTAGTACAGTTCTATATTTATGGCACTGTATGTGTACTAATTAGCTACCTTGAAACATGTAGCATTAGATGAAGCATAATGCTACATTGAAACAACTGGATTATTTGCAGGATATGAGGCAATATTCCTGTGCTGTGCTCTGTAGCTTCACTGTCATGGTGTTTTGTTTTGTTTTTTTTTTTTTCCTTGAACACTGCCTTGTACCACTAGAATAAAGCTAGGATTTTTTTCTTCCCATACTGTAATCTTTTTTGAGCTTTCAATTTAAGGACTAACATAGTA
Organism: Trogon surrucura; assembly: GCA_020746105.1. Lineage (NCBI taxonomy): Eukaryota > Metazoa > Chordata > Aves > Trogoniformes > Trogonidae > Trogon > Trogon surrucura. Next base: position 37,634,654 of record CM036658.1, on the reverse strand, counting down.
GAGTCTTCAAGTTGAAATTTAGTGAGACTATAGGTTAAAAGATTTTGAAAACTAAAACTTATATTCTGAAATCCTGAAACGTTAATTTTCAAAGTTTAAATCTCAAGTTTTGTTTTCACTGAAGTATTAAATAACTGAAATTAAGACAAAGTATTGACTTTAGATTTGCTTTTATTATCCATTCCTTTGTCTTACATTACTTAAAAAACAAAATCATGATCTTCTCCCATTTTTAAACATTAGCTGCTCAGATCCCACCAAATTTTTCATTTGAATTTTAGGTTGAAAGAGTAGTTTCCATCCACCATGAAAAATAATTGTCTGTAGAGATTTTTAGCACTGAGGAGTAGTAAGAACAAGTGAATGAAGCACTATGTGTCACCTGCTGAGTGGTAGATCTTTGTAGGTTATTTAAGTATGTTCACAAAGGGCTTCATATTTTATAGGAGAGGAGGAAATACCAGTAGTGACCTAAGAGAAGGTGCCTAACAAGTTGTCCATAGCTCAAACCTCAGGAACTCCTTTTCAAGATGTTGCTTAGGTTGAATCAGTTACGCTGGCAGAGAAATTAGATTGGAGGTCCTCCTGTCCAGCTCATGTGAATGATGGTTCTTTCAGTTAACTTAAGTTAACCTGTCAGAAATAGGTAACTTGTGTTAATGGAGAGGTGAAAGCACATTCTCAGAATACAGACTCCTTGGTTAAAGAACAGACTGTATGAAACAGAAATTGACATACGAATACAAGAAAATAAGTGTATATATTGATAAGAACAGTAGCATGGGTCTTGATGATTATGTTTGAATTAAGGACACTATTACCACTAAACCAAAACTATTTGTTCATCTGAAGTGTCTTCAGTGGTTTTTGTTATAAAGTTATTTGAGCAAATAAAGTTATGGACTTTGGCTTACTGATAGCAATTTGATTTGCATGCAAGTTTAATGAAAATGCAGGATGACATCAAGAGTTCTACTATTCTGAAATAAAACATAAGGATTATATACTCTTGGGTGTAGAATTTTGTTCTTGCATCCAAATTTACTAAGTTAATAAGTGACTTGAAAATATTAAGTTACTGGTAGCAGTAAAAAATAAATGTAGAAGTGTTAAAAAGTTTCTTCAGGTTAAATTAAATTTTAAGTTAAAAATAGGCCTACGTGTCTTCAACCCTGAAGTGAAAAACTGGGCAAAATAAGAGAAATAGTGTGGCTGGAAAGTTCAAGGAGGTGCTGAGTAACTTTCTCCTGGAGAAGATTCTGTAATTTTTATGAATATCCTTATCTGTTAAAGAAATTAAATTTAAGAATTTGTTAAAGAACAAATCAATGAAAAAACCTACCCATTTCTCTACCATTTAGTGACAGAAGCACTTGAAGTAAGAATTCTCAAAAGTAAAATCAATAATTGTAGAGATGAGTCTTCTTGTTAAGAGGAAAAAAGAGAAGATAAATGTCATAGTTACAAAATAATAGTCTTTAAGTATAACATGAAAAGAGTTATTGTAATTCATAAAAATAAATGTCTTCCATTTTCAATATTGTTATGGAGAAGTAGTTCGTTGATGTACATGATGCAAAATTGTATGTGAGAATTATCCAAAATATGAACATATTTTCTCAAAACCTCCACTGAAGGTGACTGTCACATTCTGCTCTTAGATTTTCATCTGAGTATGTAGTCATTTCCTACTGTCTATCAGAAAGTCTGTACAGAATTGCCTTCCTCTTGTTACTTTGTTTTAAGTAAGAATTCCTTTCCCTGTTCATTCATTTGCTTCAGCAAGATTTTCAGAATCCTTTGGTACAAAGAAGGCTTTTGCAAGACAATTGTGGGTCTTTTTCCATGTTCTGCTAAAATTAGAAACTGAGGTTTCATTGGGTTGGTTTGAGTTTTGTTTGTTTATTTCTTTAGTTTTGGTTTGATTTTACTCATTTGGGTTTTATTTAGGGTTTTTGTTGTTGTTTTTTTTTTTTTATTTGGGATTTTAGGGTTGATTGTTTTTTTGATTCTTCTAGTTTTCATATCCAAATAGTTCCATAAAAGTCTGAAAGCCAACTGGGTTTATGGAGATGATATATTAGTATCTCCTCAAAAAAAAAAAAAAATTCCTAACAAGTTTTTTTTTCCTTTCTTTTTTTCCCACCTTGTAAGTGAAAGACCACTTCATAACAGCTACAATTACAAAATACTAAGAATTTATTAAATAACTCAAGCATCAAATGTAATTGAAACTTTAGCAAAGTTGTTAAATCAAAACTTATCAACTGAGCAGAGATTGCCCAAAGCAAAAAGAACCCCCCTCCCCCCCCAAAAAAAAAATTAACCAAAACCAACCAAATGAAGGTTAAAGAGTCGTCAGGAGTTCTATAGCAGCAACTATTGTGTTTATTTGCTTACACACCTGTCTCTGTATACATATATGTATATGTATATATATGGGTGTATGTTTGTATATATATATATGTGTGTGTAGTCATAAACACATATGTACGCTTACCTGTGCATATACGTGTGTGTATGTATGTATGCACTTTGCCTTAAAAAAACAAATATTCCTGAAATGAAGCAAAGAATTTCCATTGATTTAACTTTGTTATGAATATGGTCCTTCTATGGTAGCACTTCTGTGACTGTGGTACAAAATGCTGTCATGTCAAAGCTGGCTCATTTTGTATATTAATCACCATTTTCAATATTGATCCTGACTGAATCAAAGAAATGCTCTAAACTTTATGATTCTGTTAGAATTTCTCAGTATTGTATCACAAGAAAATTACTATCAGGGTTCTTTAGTTCATGAAACACATTATCCCCCAAATGCTGAAAGAACACACTTGTACTGCTCTTAACTTCAACCAGACTGCTCAGTTATGAGAGAGAAATTCTAGCATGTTGCCATAAAGAAAATAAAACCTGACTGATACATTTACAGTTTGGAAACACAAGGGATTTTTTATTTAGAGGAAGAACATCTTTTGAGGCAGCAGAGAAGGCTCCTCAGTTTGGAAGGGAATCAAATTCTTCAAGATCATAAGAAAAACTGAACTGGACCAAAGGGTCACCTAGTACAGTTAGCTGAGATGACAAAACCAGAGCAACATTTTCACTACTTACATTCTAAAACTCTGATTATGTTTGCTTCTGAAATTGATTTCAGAATGAGGTAAGTCTGCAAGGGGTGTTTCCAGTCTTTGGTGAAACTGAATTTCTTCCTGTAGAAATCACAGATCACTTTGGTTAGCAGACTGGTTCCTTATAACTGTGACTGATTGCACAGACTACCGAAAGACTAAGAAATAATACTCTCTAGTTGTTATTAATTTGTTCACCCCCCTTTTGCTTTCATTAGTTACCTCTCCCCGTGTTTGCAAATAATGGATAAGAAGCTTAAAAAGATGTGCATATATTACATGTTAATGTTATCTTCTTGATACTATTCTTTTTCCTTTTTTCCTAGAAGACACCAGAATATGTATTGGAATAATTTCATTTCAGTGCTTTAGAAAAACTGTTAGTGAGAAAAAAATCTGTAACTCATTAAACATGTCTATATTTAATTTATATTTTTTTAAATTAAAAGCCTATAATTAAATCTACAGATTTGTACTTTCAGAAAATTTATGCTGACTTATACCTACAGAATTTGAGATGGAAATATCCTTTACAGTACCATATTCTCATATTATGTAAATTGAGAAATATTTCATGAAACAGTGTAAATTAGCTGTTTACCCTGACAAACTTTTAAAACTAAGATTTGACTAAGCTTGTTTACAAATGTTATTGATATGTTACACTCAAATGCTTTACTTTGTTGAAGAAAAAGTATTAAATAAACTCAAGGATTTATTGTTAAGATTTTAATTATATTAACAAGCTAACTAAATAATTATAATTATTCTAGTCACAATGATGATACTCTATATAATCACAGAATCACAGAATGTCAGGGCTTAGAAGGGACCTCTGAATATCATCTAGTCCAGCCGCCCTGACAGAGCAGGATCACCCAGAGTAGGTCACACAGGAATGCGTCCAGGCAAGTTTTGAAAGTCTCCAGAGAAGGAGACTCCACAAACTCCCTGGGCAGCCTGTGCCAGGGCTCTGTCACCCTCACAGTGAAAAAGGTTTTCCTAATAATTTTGTGGAACCTCCTGTGATCCAGCTTGCACCCGTTGCCCCTTGTCCTGTCACTGGACATCACTGAGAAGAGCCTGGTTCCATCCTCCTGACACTCACCCTTTACGTATTTATAAACATTAATGAGCTCACCCCTCACTCTCCTCCAAGCTAAAGAGACCCAGCTCCTCCAGCCTTTCCTCATAAGGGAAATGTTCCACTCCCTTCATCATCTTCGTGGCTCTGTGCTGGACTCATACAAGCAGTTCCTTGTCTCTCTTGAACTGAGGGGCCCAGAACTGGACAAAATATTCCAGATGTGGCCTCACTGTGTACAATTAAGATTACTATACCCCTGTTATCTACTATCTACTCCTTCTTGGTTTTTTATTCCCACTCATTTACAGTCTTTCTAAGGTCACTGGCATCAGGTAGGGGATTTTGGGGCGTGTGGTTGTTGTCATTCTCTTCTTGTTGGCAGAAAGGCTTGATGTTAATGGTCCTTGACCTCCTCCCTGTAGGGTTTACTTTAGGCTGTTTTTATGTATTTACTGCTACAGACTATGTACATGTATATGTCATCATTCACACAGCCACATTCTTCATCAGTAACACTTACCAGTAATCCCCTGGTTATTGATGTCTGTACTGAGATGAACAGAAGATTCTTAATTTCTAACTAGATTTTACAGGTCTGATTCAGATCTTTTAAATTATTCTTCTTAACGATCTTTTAAAAAGTCACTGTAAGTAGAGGCAACATCAGACATACAATTTCCTTTTGTAGACTCAGCTGAATGACTATGCTTATCAGACTCTTTTTTATTGTTGCTAGAAGAACACAAAAATATAAAAGTTAAATTGCAAGTTCAAGAGATGTGCCAGTACCTCAGGATGTTACATGTGTGCAGGCTGTGGTGGGTACTGTGCAGAGAACAGACATTCAGCGGGGAAGTTTTAAAAATAGGATGCAATGTGTAGAAGTAAGATAATTTAATACAATTGGATAACCTCAAACAATAGTCAAAGAATCAAAAACACCTTCTTCCAAAACAGTGGGTTTAGAGTTCCACTTTTCAACCGATTTTACTATATTTGATGTGTTGTGTGTTTGCTCATTACTTGCTTTTATTAAAATTTGTTTCAACTAGCTTATATGGATGCATTTCTTGAAGTAATATTTGACCACAAGAGAGTTGTTTATAGACTTTGTCCTCTCATGTCGATCTGAGTCTACATCTTTTAGGCTTCTACAAACACTCTATGCCTGTACTGCGCTACAGTTTTAATTAATTTATCAATTACAAATACACATTGTGGTACACTACTCTGCTGTAGATAGTTAAGCACATAGCACATAGCAAAAGGTAAAACAAGCTAAAGATAAAATAGCATTGGATCTTGCTAATGAAAGTAAGTCTCTGGGCAGATGAGATCCACCCCACATGTCAAATGTATGCTCATGTTAAGCCTGCAGTCTGTTACAAGCAATGGCAAGGCCGCATTTACTGGACCATGAGGTTGTGAGTGATCACATTATAATATGGATACATTTTCTCATGTGGATTTTTTTTGGCTCGCGTTCATAGAAAGCTACATTTAAACAAGCATTTTTTTCAGCAGTCTTTCTTGATTAAGTTTTTAGTATTTTTTTCTCCTCTGGGAGACAATTCTTATGTTACAAGAGGAATCTTGCAATTTTGTCCCTTTACAAACAAAGTAATTTATAAAACTATGTGTTTCTCAAACAGTGGATGTTAAACAGAATGTTCACCTAACTTTTGTGAAGGAATATCATGTTTATCTGGACAAAATCTGCATCTGGCTTTATAAGATTTTAAAACAAAGAATGCAAATTTAATGAATTAATAAAAGTTTTATATTCATAAAATATCCTAATCTGCAGATTCCAAAGATATTAAGATATTGAAAACTTTGTGCTACAGTTTCTTTACCGAAATTAGATAACAAATGGAAAGTTTGTGTAGACCTCTCAAAGAACTCAAACTCAGTGACAAGGTACAGAATACGGGCAAGGACTGTGGTCAATCTTTGTGTAGCAGGAACCTGTAATGTTACGAGGATCCTAAGTATTCTTGAGGCAATGATCATCAGCTACAAATTAATTGGATGTATAATATTTGTTGCGCTTTTTTAAAATGTTTTCGTACCAGAAAAGTAAGTCAATTCACGTGACAGTAGAACTAAATCTCGGTGTTGCTCCACCTTACTGATGAAATGTGCCACAGAATTTGTCTGATTCTTTTGGTACTTCTGCCGCTGCCTTAGTTTGAAATGCCATATGCAATCAGCAAAGTGTGTATTTATCTATGAATTCAAATTTCAGCTAATTATCTACCAGCCCTTTTTGAGTAGTAAAAAGGAACCTGTTTCTGTGGTTGAAAGGAATTGATTTATGCTTTCAATTAAAAAGAATTATTTCAAAGCAACTATAATTCTGCAGGTTCTATGTGTATGTGCACAAGCATGCATGTGTGTGTCTAGTACAAATGAAGAGATCTTTAAATGCTGCATCCCGGCAGTTTGAAATATTATTCTTTTTTCAACTACAAGAACAATCTATTCTCATAACAAAAATCACACTGAGGTTTACAGCGTGCAGAGTTTTTCTTGCATAAATGGTAATAACACTTTAAAAAGTCAGTTTGGTGAGAATTTATTTAAAGTGTAGCAAAAGTTTTACTAAAAACAAATAAAATTGTCTGTGGCTGCAGCAGTGTTTTATAAGATAAAGCACTGGTACACTTATTGAAAATACTAGTGATTTAGTACACACTACAAACATTTACCTCTCGTTTCTCTAAACCTCTTATACTCCGTGTATTTTGGTTTGATTTTTTTATTGGCTTTTGTCTGTTTTTACAGGAAACCTAATATGACACAAATGAAGGTTTGCTTGTAGTAAGAATCTGTCAAGTACAAAAATCATAATTCTCTACTTTGCTATACAAAATATAGAAATCATTGATTCATCACATTATAATCTCATTTCTGACCTTCCAGAATATATTCAACGTTTCCTAAGAATCCAGTATAATTGAAGAAGGGGAAGTCTTGATAACAACAATTGCGGGGTTTTGGTTGGTGGGGGTTAGAGGGCAGAGGAGTTGGTTGTAGTTTGGTTTTTGACTTTTTTTTTAACTTATTTTTTCTGGTTTGTTTGAGAGTTTATTTATTCTTAAAAATCTTAGGGTCATTGGAAAAATTTAAAACTGGTTTGTAGCATATCAAGATGGTTAAAACCTTTTATGTTTTTTACTCTTTCAAGAAAGATCAGAATGAGAATAAAAATAGCATTCTTCCCATTTCCAGTTATACGAGATAGATGTATAGGACTGCATTTATTTCTCAAGGAGATTTATTTTTAATGACACTAATGAGTTTGTAGTTGTAACTCATCTGTTTGGAATATCTCCTTTTATTCTCTGTGAAGTGTTTTTCTTCCCTTTTTCCTGTTCTGGCCCCATATCTCTTGAATCGATTTTGTTTCCTCAGAGGATGGTAGTTCTCTCTATCATCCCATCTCTTATGCTACAAGTACCAAAGAAAAGAAAACTTCAAAGTTTCTTTTTTTTTTTAGTGTTTGGCCTGTCAAGATTTAGATACAAATAAATAGCAAAATAGCAGCCTACTTCTTTACAGCACCTATTATAACATAAAATGCAAGCTGTTATGTACTGCCATTCATACCGTGTAGGCCTTCATAATTGAATAGCATTATTCAACCAAAATAGCAATAGTTTAACAACAATCTGATCTCAATGATAACAAATAACTTTGGTCTATTTTGTGTTCTAAGTTGAAATTTGGATGTGTGTCACCATTTAGTGCAAGACTTTATGGGAAAGTCTACAACCACAAAGACATTAGTGTACCTCCTACAAAGCAGTAGAGTGGATCTCTCCAGCACAGCAACTACTGCAACTTATGCCAACACACTGTTGTGATGTTGATGTCCTACCCTCACCACCGTATGAAGTTAGGATGTAGAAGCTCACACCAACTGTTTTGGTAATTCAGTTTGTGAATTATTTTTCTGCTAAAAGAGTCCACTGTTTTAATGATTTACAAATGCATTGTCTGTCTTCAGCTTAATAGAGCTGGAAGACAGTGTTGATCAGATTAATGCTTTCCATCAGGTGAGTGGATATTAAAATTGAGAGTGCCTTGACAAGGCAATGCAATAAGACATGATATAAACACACTGCTTGTTGCTAAGGTTATGAACTGAAAGACTTCATTTTGTAATGTTACCATGACACCTACTTTTTTTGACTTGTTACATATTAGTAAGGTTAAAAGCTTATAGGATTAAACAGCAAAAAAAAATAACAACCAAATCAAACCCATCATTTTAACACTGACACACTTCTACAGCAGAAATATTAAATTTAATAGAATTTTGTAAAAACCGTGGTACAGTGTCCTTGGCTCCACAAAGGAATAGATTTTTAGAGTAGATAAAGTAAGACCATCTAGATTCTGTCCTGATTCATTTCAAGAGTTTCTGATAAAGATGTATATTAATGGTTAAAGAGAAAACGAGTTTTCTCTAGACCTATTTTCACAAGTCAGAATTATCTGACATTTTTCTATGCATAATGAATTCTTGAGAAGATTGTCTTTCCATGTGACTCTCTTCATGGCCTGCAAAGGACATTGGATTGACCAATCTATTTATTTAAACTCAATTTTATTTCTTTATTAACATATTTGGAGATATTGAGTGTAAGTGTACTTATAGATAAGACTGTATAAGTGTGTTTGGAAGTGATATTACCACTAGTTGAGTATTGCGGGTGGCGTTGAATTAGAATGTTTCATTTTTTCCTGTGTTTACCTTCAATATTTTTACATAAGCTTTTGTGAATTACATTTATTAGTCATTTATGAGCAGTGCACGTTTTTGAGTGATAATACTGAAATTATGGTACTTGATATTTATATTTAGAATTTTCATTTCCATTTTTTTCTCTTCTCTAATTAAAGACAAAGGCAGTCTACTCATTATCAGCAAAAAAAACACCCAAAACCCTGACCAAATGATTGTGTGGAAGATGAGAAGAGAATATGAGCAAAATCAGTGCCATCCATTTTTTTGTTTGTTTTTGAAAGAGAAAATCATCCTTCATCTGTAGAAAACTGAAAGGTATGATACATGTCTGCTCCCTGGCTTGGTTTACAAAACAGGATTTATTTTTCTATAAGAAATACTGAAGTGTGTAACATATCTCTTTCAGCAAGCTGGCAACATTACAGAGAGAAATGGAGCAGGATCTACTCATGTATCTAGGCTGATAGGGCAGTTTAGCAGACAGAGTACCTAATTCAATAGCTGGGGGAAATGGTTTAAGCAGTGTTAAAATCTTTTCCCTTCTACACTATCTGAAAAGATATTGCTGCTGTCATGTGGTCTCATCCTTTGAAGAGAAGAATCAGAAGGTGAGCTAGGGAATCCTGTATCTGACACTCTGATCCTCTTCTTCCCTCTAGCATTATTAGAGTGGAATGAAAAGACCGCAGAAACTATTCTGCAGTGGGTTTTATTTGACTTGGATAGGGGTTTTTTAACTGCCATGTTTTCCATTACCCCTATAGATATCCTATTAAGTATCACTTTCACTCAAATATGTCATGGTCAACTTCAGTGAGTGGAGTGCTCTGGGTATTTTCCTTAATGAGAAATTATATGACTGAGTTAGTTTGTTCTTAATACTCATTGATCTGATTACTTTGCATTTCTTAATGGGGTGAAAGAATATGCTTGTTTTAGTACCGTGTCAGCAGGTAAATGGCAGGATGGAATGTAGTCATCCCTTTGTTCAGGTAAACTTTAAGCTTGATTCTTGGTAGTCTAAAAATAAGCATCTTATGCAACAAACAAGCATCTAATTAGGCAGAAGATACTGTTTACGAGATTTAACTACTCTTAGACTTTTGTAATAGATTTTATAGTATATTCTGTTTGGCTGATATTTGAAAGTACTGCTTCCTTTGTGCTGTTAAGCAGCAGTGTTATTCACAGAACCACAGAATGTCAGGGGTTGGAAGGGACCTGAAAAGATCATCTAATCCAGCACCCCCACCAGAGCAGGATCACCTACAGAGCAGGTCACACAGGAAGGCGTCCAGGCGGGTTTTGAATGTCTCCAAAGAAGGGGCTCCACAACCTCCCTGGGCAGCCTGTTCCAGTGCTCTGTGACCTTCACCGTAAAACTGAAATGCTTTCTCTCCTACTTTTTAAATGTGTTAATACCGATACACTGCATGCCTTCTACCAGTTTTTAAATGTGATTTTTACTACAATTTTCCTTCTTAAAGAGTATTCATATGTACATTCTGATTTTTTTTTTTCTGAGGACAAACAATACTCCTTAGGAAATACTAACTTCTTTACACTAAAAAATAAGCAGACTGAACTAATTCTAGTTTCAAGACTAAGCAGAAAATACTAATATTTTCAACAAGTTAATTCTGTGGCTTCTTTTTTTATCACTATTTTTAAAGGAGATTATCTTAATCTCTTTATTCTTCTAAGAGACCAGGAGACAGATACATAATCCACTGCAAAATACTGGCTAAACATACAATGTTAATTTTCATTATAATCACTTTCTCTCTACATAGTTGGTCTTTCTGTCATTGTATTATTTCATGTTAATGAAACTCTATGAATGTGTTCCCCCCTCACACATTATGCTTGCCATGTCTTGCAGGCAGAGCCAGAAAAATTTTATTGCGGAATCCTCAAATCAGGACAGAAAGCAAAACATTTTACATTCCTATCAAACATTGAAAACCCATTCATTTGGCAAATGTTTACCTGTCTTTCTGCTTCAGAGTAGATGGTAGAAAGAGGGTTGTGGGTCTTCCATTTTACAAATGAAAGTCTAGGGGAATTATCAACAACAACACAGGACAATCTGTAATCAGTTTGCTTCTGAGCTAAAAAACAGCTTCCCCGTAGAACAAATGTAAAGGTGTACTATTGATTTCAACATGACAAAAAAAAAAAAAAAAAGTGACTTGATCAAATATGGGTTGTTCCACTTATGAGCTGTCATGTCTTTCCTGGACAGTTTCAAACATTTGTGGAATCTTGAATTGAAACAGATTTTGATAAAATCTGTTGTCATGCTTGACCGTATGTTTGTATTCCTCTCTTCTCATAGCCTTTTAATGTTTGCTAGTGCAGTGTTAAAGACGCATTGCATTTATAAATTGGTAATTAATCATGACCTTCAAAGGCAAAAAAAATAATGTAGCTGACAGGTGTATTATCTGTAAATGTGGAGAATCAAAATACAGGCTCTGTCACCCTCAGGGGAAAAGAGAATCAGAGAAGAGAAGAGATCAGTTCTCAGCCTAAAAGAGTGGATATGGGAATTCTTTTTCTTAGTAAACCAAGTTCATGACAGGACTACTGGTGGGAGAGGAAGGGTTGTAGGACATTCATCTTCAGGGTGGAAGTCTGTGGGAATTGGTAACAGGAGTCACAAAGAAGACTTGTGGAGTCCTAACACAAAGGAACAGACCAAAATCTTTAAATGAAATAGATTTGTGATCCTTTTTATAAGCTGAAACCACTAGAAGACACATAAATCTGAGATTTCTATGAATTTTAATAGTCTTTTGAACATCCTACTGTAGAGTGTTTGTGGGCATACACGTAATTTGGTACTGAAGATTACTTTAAAATAATCTAAATACCTATCCCAGAAAATGTATGTTGTTCCTTAAAGGGACTAATATTTGTTTCTAGATTTGACCAGTGACACTTAAAACTGTCTCAAAATTCAGATGTTAATTTAGTTTTGAGTTATTATTTGTGTGAAAGGTTAACACTGCACTGAAGAGTTCTCCAAGCTCTTGTTTTTATAAAAAGCCTTGGCTCAGCAGAAAACAAATTGGAACCTTAGCGCTATGAATTCTCCAGTCCTTGTGTCAAATGTTTGAAATTTATTGACTGTGAATGTAAAAATGCTAACGATTGGATTTAAGGAAAACACTAACTGGACTCCGAAATGAGTGCTGGTGTAGGTAGCAGAAATCTTCTGCATTTTTATACACAGGCATGAACACATTACTCACATGCATTTTCCCCCCGTAGTATTTCTGATAACCAAAACAACACTGGGTGATCTTGAAAGATGACTATGTGGACAATGAGGATACTGTATTATCAACCAGTATTGATTATTTGACTATAATATTTTTCTATTCTCAGTGTAGAGGATATCTAAGTAGAAATATTGAGGAAAGAAAATGCAGACAGAAAGCAAGAGCAAATTGATGTTCACCTGGTCCACTCTGCCTCTTGGGTGGTAAATGATTTAATTTAATTCTCAAAGTGCAAACGTGATTTTATTAAATGTGACTTATTCTTGAATATACAAGAAAATAATTTTTCATTTGCTGATACTTTTTTTTCAAATATCACTATGAAAAAATACTATAAAAATCCTCACATGTCTTCAGACAGACGTTACCAGATCTTGGTATTGGGACAGTTGATTGATTATTGTTCTTCCCATCATTTTTGGTTTACTGGATAGCATTTAGCAAAACCTGTCTCGTGATGCCTTAATTACTCATCTGTCTATTAAAACTAAACAGAGCAGGAGAGAATTTCAGTGGCAGCAGATGTTTTTCAGTAAAATTTTTAAGAGGTTCAGATTCAAAACCCTCAATCCATCTAAAAAGTGTCTAAGTTATACTGTCTGACTTGACCATATAACTCTTAACAAATCTGAACTCTAACCTCAAATTCTCTTTCAAGATAAAACATAATGGTTAACAATCAACTTCTTTTTACAGAAATTCCTTCTTTAGTTACACTCATACCATGATTCAGTCATTAAGAAATTGTGATACTTTTGTATTTTTATTTTCTGCTGGATGATTTGTAACATGGTTCACAACTAGACATAAACTTACAAAATTTATTAAGTTTGTCACAAAGCTCAGTGTCTGTAACTGAATACGTAGACAGAGCATTTATAAAAAGAAATGTGTTCTACAATACAACACTTTTCACAAGTGCTGCATTTTGCAGTTATTGACACTTTATGAACAGAACAAACAGTAATATGAGATGTCATGAAGGTATTAGGTCTGAAGATATAGAAAGTGGATTCTCTGTGAATTATGAATGACAGTGTCTTAAAATGTCCCATATATTTTGAGAATATGCATTTTTATCAGAAGTTCAGGTGAACCAACGCAATGTAATGTATCTGTCGACAATCTCATCTACATCAGCTGTAAAACAGTATCCGCAAAGGACATCATAATAATAAGCATATTGAGCTGCGTGCCGTGTATCTGAAATTGATCCTAAGAGCTTCAGTTAGAAAAAGTTATTTTACACCTGGAGTGCTCTACATTCTGACTGATCTGCTTGCTTGGTTTTTCAAATGTGGATTATGACCTGTAAATTTTGATGCTGCCTAGCTCTATAGGTGCTGGGTATCCTGTGCTTCCTTGCAGCACCCCAGAGTTCTGTAACCAGCTCTGTCTCTTAGTCTGAAATACAGGAACTTGGTTTTGGTTTTTTTTTTATTTTTAATTTTGGATAAGCGAATGTTTTCAACATGTTGAAGGGATGTTCTGGAGTGAGTCTGATGGTGTTTCCTGTATGTTCTTGTATCTTTCCTGTAGAATTATAGAAGACAGTCTCTGAAAAGAATATACTGGTTTTTAATTCTTCCAAAAATTTTAGAGCTCCTGAATACTTTTCACCTGATAACTATACAAGAAAATTAACATTGTTGTTATTGTCTATCGAGTTTTTGACCATATGTATGAAACTAGAATGAGGACATGAAAGGTCTGAGCTTTGGCTTAAACAGTTCCAAAATACTGCATTATTTCCACTGTTAGAATCATAATCGTGTTTTTGGAGCATATGAGATTATGTAAAAATCTTCAAGGTCAGCTTTGTAATTTGGTGTAGGCTGGACTAAAAATCTGATGTACTTTCTAATAATTTGTTAACTAATGGTTCAAACGCTGCATTCCTATGGCTTGCTTTTTTAATATTGAGAACAGCTATTAATGGACCAATGAATCAACATCAACATTTAAATATTAAGATATGATTCAATAGAAAGAATGTTAGTATTACCTGTAGAGGAGCTGGAATCCCATATTAGTAATTGTCTAATTCAACAATAATGCACCTAATTGCAGAAGTGAAAAGAACTTTGTCTTCATTTCATACTATACTGTAAAATGAGCTAGAATGTACTCTACAAAGTGGAATAAATGCAACTATATTATCATAGTAGTCTTTAAGCACTTCAAGAAATATAAAAGCTGCAAGGAGATGTCTGCAGAAGAGCTCTAGGAGTGTTTGAAATTCTGAGAAAAACTGAACTTGAAGAATATTTATAGGTTAAATTCTAAAAATATATTTTTCCATGGTAACATAGATTATACAAAGCACTGCAACATTTAAATACGTTATAAATGCAATTTGCTTTCAGGAATATTATCATCTTAGCTTATATTTCATATTTTTTTTCTACTTGATCTCTCATTTCTATTCTGTATCTTAGAAGTGAGAAATCTCACTAATTATTTTGGGTTTAAATGTCACTTTTGATTGAAGAATGAAACTCACAGCATTCCAACTTTCCTGTATCATTTGCCCCAGAGCTCTTATCTGAGACTTTAATTCACATCTGCCTTGTAACTGATAGGTCAATAAAGAGGACTTCAAAATCTTCAGAAGTGCTGTCTCATAATAAATGTGTTATATGGTACTGCCTGTGGTCTTTCTAAACCTATATTTTCTCACAGTTATGGGAATGTTTCAAACATCTAATGATGTGCAGTTTTGAATTTTGGGTTGTTTTTTTTTTGTCTAAATCATAATGACTAAATAAACAGAATAATATGAACACCTTCCTCAAGATGCTAACATACTTATCTTTTCATTCAACATGGAGTTAAGTCCTTGAAATATTTGCTGAAGTAAAAATGCAAACTATTCCATTTTAGCATTCAATATCTAAGGAAACTTGTTCTTGACGATCACTGCATGTTACTCTCTAATTATGCTGACTGTGGTAATGTAAGAATAAGAGTTTGACAGAAGGGCTGGGCCCAGACCCTGATTTTTTAACTGCTGTTTGATGTCATCAAATTTTATTAAATACTCTTATTTCTAAGTGATGTTTTGAGTTTTTGAAGGTTCCCCTCTGAATGTCTGGTGTCTGCACAGTACCCACCACAGCCTGCGCACATTTAACATCCTGAGGCACTTACACATCTCTTGAACCAAAGCTGGCATTTTCTTTTCTTTCTTTTTTTTTAGTGTTCTTCTAAAAGTAATAAAAAAGAGTCTCATAAGTGTAGTTATTCAACTAAGTCTACAAAAGGAAATTGCATGTCTGATGTTGCTTTTACTTACAGTGACTCTTTAAAAGATCATGAAAAAGAGTAATTTAGAAGATCTCAATGAGACTTGAAAGATCTAGTTGGAAGTTAAGAATCCTCTGTTCCCGTCAGCAACCTCACTAACCAGGGGATCATTGGTACATGGTGCTGATGAAGAATGTGACTATGAATGTAATGTTGATATGTATCCCTGACTTCAGACAATGCAATGTTTCTTTCAAACTGAGGTTCTCAGGGTTTTTATCTAAGCATCTTGCATTTGGCCATTTGGAGATATTGAAGGTGCTCTTCCAGAAAACCTGACTGGTCATTCAGGGAAACTGAGTCAGACCAGAGAAGGACCATAACAGTGATAAAAGGAACATAGACTGCAGGGATGGTGAAGTGTTAGTTTCTGACTGAAAAGACAGTGCAGCTAACAACAAGTACACAGCACAAGAGAGTAAGATAAAACCTGCTGGTTTTGAAAGTGAGGAGAGAGCACAAGAGAGCAAGATAAAACCTGCTGGTTTTGAAAGTGAGGAGAGAGCACAAGAGAGCAAGATAAAACCTGCTGGTTTTGAAAGTGAGGAGAGAAAGTTAATTTCTTTGCTTAGGAACTGGATCAGGACCTGATAAAGTCCTGGATTTCAGAAAGCAAGATTCTTTTGCTTCATGCTTCCACCTTTGTAAAATAAAAATCAATGCCACTAAGAGAGACAAGGAAATGTGAGAACTATCCACACAGATACTAAAAATTTTGCTAAAATATGAACTTTTCCTGTAGTTCAGGAGGCAAATGATCTAACTGCCTGTAATGAAACATAAAATTAGACAAAATCAAATATGTATGAAAACTGTTTGTTTAAAAGTCTGTTTTTCTAGTTTTGTTGAACAAATTCTTGAACTGAAATAGGATGTTTTGTTTTCTGCTTGTCACGTATTCTCAAGGGAGTCAGCCTGACAACTGAGGTAAAACTGGGGAAGTTTTTCACTGCAGAAGAGGTGCATAGGATATACTAACTTCAGGCACAGCTCTAAAAATAGATGGCTTTCATTTTTTACCACTACTAAGACACAGCTTAAGTCTTAAACCTGTAGGGTTAATATCTCAGCTGCAGCATTCAGAAGCTACATAAAAACTGAGGGAACATTATGTTCTGTGCAGGTCACATCCTAATAATGTCCCAAGTCTTCATCAGAGTGGTATTAAAGTGATCAGATGTTTCTCCTCTCATCACATTCAGAGGAAGGGAAGGAGAGTATACATGTCCATTTGGCAGAATGGAACCATGTACACAAGGACAGAGAGACCAGGAGAGGGACAATGCTACTGGCATGGTTAAGCATGAGGACAGGTTGTTTCTCCTCTCTAGTAAACTAGATGGTTCTGCAATGGTAAATTATATTGTAACTTAAAATGGAACAACACAATTTGCATGCTGACCCCAAAGCTGCATTTGTTGTCTTGTTAATTAGTGTTTACTACTGTATCTGTCATTCTTTCAAGAAACATGTAGAACTTTTCTATCCTCAAAGTCTGCATCAGCAATGAATTCATCAAGACTACTGGGTATTTTGCTTCAGGCAATTCTTTGTTTGATATAAAGTATATTGGCAAAGCAGAAACTCATTATTCTGTATTTGCCTTCTTTTGCAACAAAAGGATATCTTAGTTAGCAGCTGCAATAATTTGTTATGCAAACTATTACACCCTTTAGAAAAATGGCAGATCTTTCTGGGTGTTCTCAGACAAGAATGAAAGATATGCAGGCTAAGAACAGGCTAATTTCAGCCAGTTTTGGTTGCATGTTAAGGAAAGAAAACTTGCCTGAAGTAAAAAGACACACTGCAGTGGTACCTTCTAATAATCTTTGCTTCTGTTTATAAAGGAATCAGAACAAATGCAACCTGTCGATAGAAAACAGTACAGAAAATACTATATTCTTATAGGAAGATGTGGAACTCCCGTTACCTAAACTGTTTTTAAATTTAACCTGCAGATTCTCATGTGGTTCTTTAATCTACAGAGTGTTTTCTATACCTGTCCACCTGAGATATTTTGCTTATATCACTTTGATTGCCTAAAACAGTCAGGGTGTACGTGCTTTTAAAAGCATAGATTTTAAATGAAACTTTCCCTTTGACTTTAAGCAGGTTTTTTAATAATGTGGTAAATAGCATTTGCTTAGACAAAAAGATATTTCAAAAGTTTTTTTACGGCTTCTGTTTCTTGCTTATGGGCCCGACAATTTGACTGATCTTTAAAAAAACAGTACAGTCCAAAGTTTTGAATGTTCAAACAATGAATTGATGTTATAATTTGACCTCTCTTGCTCTAGCTGGAACATATATACATGTTCTGTCAACACAATACTTGAGAGCATACTGTGATGTGACTTTATGTGGATATGAATACCAATTGCTACCCATATTGTGAAGCAAATTTTGCCATCTGGTACAACTGCAGTACTCTACTGAACTGAATAGGGTAGAGAGTGTGTGTAAGTCAGACAAAAGGAGGAGTACTAATTCATATTCATTAACATTCATTGCTGCTTCTTTTGCATGTTTTTTTGCAAATGGATTGTAACATTCACCATCAAGAGTTAGTCACAAATATTCATTAATTTCTAGGTGTAATTTTCTCTTTCATGTCTAGTGCACAAAGAAGTTCCTATAAATATTCATAATTCAGAATGTGTTGACTAGTTGCATAAGTCATTAGATGTTACTTCTGCTTTTGGATGGTTAATTTATGTAAATAACAAGTACAAGACGAGTAGCAAATTTTGAATGTTAAAACTAAACATGGAGTTCTGAATTAACATGTGGGAAATTGGTTTTTGCACACACATTGAAAACAGAACAGAATATTCAAGAGAATATATGTGTTTTGGAGTATTTTTTGAGGAATATCAATGGGCTAAATCTTAAATTTCCTATGGGATTTTGAATACTAATTTGAATTTTTGTGGAAGAGAATATATAATACTTGAATTTGAAAGCAAACTTCTGTTTTTTTCAAAAATGTACTTCTCAAATTGCAAATGTCACTATTGAATGTTCACTGTTCAAAAACAAGTGCTTTAAGATGTTAATAGCAATATGTAGAGTAGAAATTTAATGTAATAGAAGTTGGTAGGCAATTATAATGGAACAAAGGTTTCATAAACACTTCTTTCCTTACTTTTGCTAGGACTAGAGTACTTTGAAATAAAACCAGAAAGTCCAGTAGATGTAAGTCTCTAATCTCCTACATGGTCTCAGCAAAAAAAACCCCACCCATTTACTAGGACTGCCTGCCTCTTGCTATTCTCTATTCTTACATTTCCCACATGAGCATTTAGCACTGTCTGAACATTTGTCCCTGTCTACTTCCTCTCTGTGCAGTTGTCCCTAGACCTCTCATTTCAGGGAAGGTGACCCCCTCCAAAGAGCACTGTGCAGGATGGTGTGCAAAGAACTTCATTCAGAAGTACCTAGCTTCTGCACTGGATTTCAGAAGTGTAGTATGCAGAGCAGCACCAGGAGGCAAAAAGGGAAAGAAATAGACCAAAGTTTAAATCACTTTCTTGCTAAGTGCTTAGAGCATTTGCCTGGATAATAAAACATCAGGATATTGGTAAATGCATACAAAAAAAACACAGCTCAGGTCTTCCCTGTTTGTTACCCTGTAAGCTACTAGGTAAAAGAAAGGTGCATAATTCACTTCTTCACATTCTTCTCAAAGTCGTAGAAGGAACTTTTAGTTGAAGGCAGCAAGAATCTTCAGATTTCATTTTAATTTCTCAAAAAGTCAAACTGTATAAAATTGGTTTGTTGTGGGTTTTCGTTCGGTTGGATGGTTGGTTGGTTGGTTTGGTTTGTTTTCCAGTTTAGGTGCTGAATTGAAAAACTATGTGCATAGTCATTTTCAGACATTTACCTTTACTCTTCAGAATAATGGCTTGTACATTATTGTGCTGTATTGTGTACAATTTGGTGAAAATTGTAGCTTAAGATCATTTCTCTTAGAAGGTTGATAGCACTTAAAAAAACAACCAGCCAAATATCTTCATGTCGTTCACACATAATAGGACAGGTTTGGAAGTTCTGATTCCTTTTGTTCTTGTATTCACCTGCCAGAGTTTGTTTTGTTACATGTAAATATTAGCTTTAGAAGTGTTATATCTTCCTAATTTGATTTGACAGACATCTGTATTCTGTGTACTTTCTTTCCCCAGTGGGGCTAGGTAAGCCATTTTAATGAAAGAAGTCGCATCTGCAATTTCTAGAAGATCTATATGGAAGTACAAAGAGTGAGGGCAGGCATATGTTGCTAGTTGATGTAATGGACATACATATTTATGTTATGGAACAAGCTGCCTGGGGAAGTGATGGAGTCACCACCCCTGGAGGTATTTAAAAGCTACGCAGATGAAGTGCTTCGGGACGTGGTTTAGTGGTGGACCTGGCGTTGCTAAGTTAACAGTTGAACTTGATGATCTTAAAGTCTTTTTTCAACTGATGTGATTTTATGATTCTGTGATTCTTCAGTGGACTCCAATTATAAAATCGAGCAGTTCTCAACTTAAAAATCTATACATAATGTGATTTCACAATGCTACCAATTTTGTTAGAAAAGCTGTAGAGTCTTTGATGAGGGATCAATAATTCTTTAATCATGTTATGTTAATTCCTGTGAGGAACTAAATGCATGTTATAAATTTTCTACTTTAAATACCTTTTACTATCCTTGTTTTTTTGAGATAAGAATTGTCTACAAGAGATCAATTTTTGCAAAACTTTAAGATTACTTTTTAGAACGACACAAGTACAGAAACCATCTTGTGTAAAACTTTCTAATCAGATCACTTAATTTTAATCTTAAAATACTTTATTTCTACATTTTAATTATTTTTTTAAAAAAAAATGAACAAAAATAATGAATGAAACATGACTTCAGAATTGTTAAGGTTCAAAATTTTTGCTGATGCAATCCAACTTGGCTATTGTACTGTTGTTTTATAAATGTTGATGATGTATCCCTGTGAAAGTACACAAAAATAAAAGCTTTCCAGATGCATGAAGGCCAGAAAATTATTTTCTACTCTCTAGTGTTGAGGAGGCCCAAATACTTCTATCTATTTAATTATTTATTTTTGTTGTGCTAACATGGCGTTTATATTAATTGTTCTTTTCTACCAATACACCTATATTTTTAATCTGATGCTTTTTCATATACATTTCCCACATTGATCATTGTGTATTGGGTTGATTACACTTTTCTAAATGGCCTCAAATTATAGCAGAATAACTAAGATTAGACACAAGGAATTAGACACAAGTAGACACAAGGAATACTTGCTTGTATTTAATTTTTATTTTGTATTTTTTTTCTTTTTTTTTTTTTTTCCAAAGCAAATGTAAATTTAAACCATGTGTACTGCTTGAATACGTGTTGAAAGAAAGGGAAGTGAAAGGCATTGCTATTTCAGTGCAAGTGTCCACCTTTGCCAGCAAATCTTGGAGATAAAGTATTCACTCTAGATTCTCAAATAAACTTGTCTTGAAAAAATACTAATAATCGTAATTTAAAAAAAAAGAGCTAGTTTTGATACAAAATCAGTATCCTAGAAAATTCAAATGTGCAAAGACAAAGAAAACTAAATTTTTTATTTTCTCATAACTGTAAGATGTAAGGCTGACATAGACCTTTGAACGTCATCATGTCCATCCTTTTGCTTCCAGGCAGAATGGTATGCACTGATGTAATTTTTGGTATATATATCTCTACACAGAGGATTCTTTTTCTTTCTTCAAAGGATGGAAATTCATTAAAAATTGATGTATAGTAATTATTTAGGCCCAGATTATTCTACCATGACCCTAGGCATTTATCAGAGATGCCTAAAGTACAGTGCTGCTCACATTACATTTCTATTTCCCATGTGGGGAGAGAGATATCTGAGAGAATGGCTCAAATCTGAGTACACTTCTTCATGGTTCTGTGTGTGTATATTGACTCTACATATTGAAAGGCACTTTGGAGTCTCAGATTCTTAAGAGTTAACAAAATCATGGATTTACTTATTCACCAGCAGCTAGCTGTAACCCCAGACTTCTTCTCTAGACAGAAGGCAATCACATGCAGGCACATGACCATCTATATGAACCTGGCAGTGACCACATCACCATTGCATGCTCAAGAATTTTTCTAAGATTAAGTGAGCATCTTCTGCTTCCTTTTGGTCCTGTTGATATCTCTGTCATGTTTTCTGTTTATGATACAGAAGGAATGTGGTTTGTTTACAATACTGAGTTGGGTTGACTCTCAGAGTAAGGGAAAAGTGCAAGAAGCAAATTTTGGTTTATAAGTAGCTGAAGTGTTGATCACCGTTATACTATTTCATGTCTTGCTCTACAGAGGTATGAGGGGAGGCATAACTCTGGAGGACTCTTAAGATAATTAAGATCTGATATTCCTACGTTTTACAAAAATAACTTTTATATTTGCAATCAGGATTTAAAGACTTGTGAATGAACACTCAGATTATAAGAAAAAAAAGTAAAACAAAACTTTTGTCATAATACCCAAATTATAAACATGATTCAGGTTTTTGTAGTACTGTTTTCAATAAATTACTTATCTTGGAGTAGTAAGCCCCTCTGCCTGTGTGAGTTTTGTTTCTAACATCAAGGACTGTTCTATGTTGGCAACCTAACAGTGTTTCTGTGCTCCAGATTGTAGCTTCCGATTTGGAAGTTATAAAATTTCTGGTTAATATAATTGATAATTTTAATTTCTGTTTCAGAAATTCATTTGTTTGCTTATTTGTATGATGGATATTTTATTTATTTGTTTGGTTTGGTTTTAGTTATTCAGAAATTTCCCTAAATATGAAAAAAAGTGTGATATACCACTAAAGACTTGCAGAGTCAGATTTTACCTAGTTTAACTTCATTGTCAAAATTTCCTTTCTTTTATATTTTCAATGTAAGAATAATGAATTTGTGACATATATCTCTGGTTTTTTGAGCTTAACATATTACACCTTTTTTTTTGAATCCTGTATTTACAATAGTTGCAGCAGTTATTGTATATATATTTGGTAAATTACTGTGCTGACATCTAGTTCCTGACACCTTTAGGTAATCTGACATTGCGGCATACTTTAGAAACTTTCTTTTTATCTCCTGAGAAAGAAGTAAGAAGGGTCATGGTAAACTTGGGGAAAGTTACTTGAGTAAAAATTGCCTTTGGATTACAAAATTACTAGACAGGTAGACTATTCCAACAGTATAAGAGCATAATTTTTTTTTAATGTTAAAAATTTAGCAATGTTTTTGAAATGTCTGTTACAGTGATTGGCAGGAAAACTCACATTTACATTTCTTCATTTACAATGCAGTTATTTCTCTGATACAAAAACCAAATAAGTTTGTAGTGCTGTAGTTATGCAAAGGCCACTGTTGTTTACAATTGTCATTTTCTTCCAGAAAGTTAACGTTAGTATGGTTTTATACCCTGTAATCAAAAAGACAAAATGAAAATTTCTTTTTCCTGTATATATACACATGTACTGCAGTAATCTATATGCTGATCTTCTCTCTGTGTTGAAAAACAGATTTCTGTTAAGCCTGCAATGACAGTCTTAAGGAGGTTGAGTCATTCTACTCGTGTGCTGAAGCAAGTCAAGTCCTGGCAGATTTGGGGGTCCAGGGGATGTTCTCCTTCCCGGCCCACGGGAGGACACTTTGGTGGTGTCTAACACAGTGGGCGTCCTGCCAGCCCCACCGAGCCCTGGTCAGAGGAAACTTTCTACAAAAAAAAAAGGATTCCCAGCACCTCAGAAAACTGCTTTTAAACAAAGAATGTATCTGAATGATAAGAAAACTGGGTAAGGGTAATCTATATAGTATTTTTGGGTTTGTTTTACTAGAAGTTTTAGTGATACCTTCAATAAAGCAATTCTGTGAATCAGCCTATGCTATTTACTGCTCACGATCAACAGGTAGCTCTTATCTGCACCTGAGGAATCACCTAACGGAATAAAACAAAAGATGGTCGTGGGAAAACATTACAAGTTCACTGAATGGCAGTAAGGGAAGACTGAATGAGAAAGCAATCTATTTGCAGTAGAATATACATGATTAATCTGGTAAATGCATTTCTGCTTGAAATAGTCCTTTAAGGTCTCCACTACCTCTCCAGTAATCTCCGAATTCTTTCACCCTCTGCAGAATTCAGTTTCTTTCAATACTTAAACTATTTTATGAGCAATGTGGAAGTCTGTGAGACCACTTGCACAAACCAAAGGATTTGGGGGTTGTTGAATAAAAGTATTTGGCAGAAAACATGATAAAAAAAAAGTTTATATGTGTACCTAACACTACAAACAACTTTTGGCTTCCTGAATGGAGAAAGGTGTCAGGCTCCAAAGCCTTCTGATTTTTGTCTGACAGAAGATTGACCACCAAAGCTTGTAGATTTCCCACATTCTCCAGAGTGTTGACTGGTGCAGTTGCAGGGGTCCTCAACATGTAAAGCCTTTCAATGATGTCAGATGAGTCTTAAGGCTTGTGATTTCCATTACTGAAAGAATTTTTGGTTAATTATTGGAGACAGTTATCTCCCTCTCCTGGTTTATTTCACTTTAGAAATAGCTTATTGTTTTCCACTCGTGTAAGACTATTTTTTAGACCTGTAAGTAAAATGAACTTTGTGAGAGTGATGAAATAATATTTGAAAAACACACCCTCATGACATTTATGCCTATCAAATGAAATCTTCTTTCTCTTAACCTGACCCTTTCGTTCCATGAACTCCCTCTTCTTCCACTTGAGTTTGCCCAGCAGTTGCCTGGTTAACCATGTGGCTCTCCTGGCTCTCTTTCTGGACTTCCTGCCCGCTGGGATGTGCTGATCTTGAGCTTGGAAGAAGTGGGCCTTGAATATTAGCCAACTGCCTTGGGCCCCTTTACCTTCCAGTACTCTGTCCCACGGGCTTTCCCCTAGCAATTGCTTGAAAAGGCCAAAGCTAGCCCTGCCGAAGTCCGGGGTTGTGACCCTGCTTGGTGTTCTGGGGCCCTGCACTGGGGCTTCTGGGTGTGGTCCCTGAAGCCTTTGTGATGTCATCAGAGAGTCATGGTTACCTCGCTGACATCAAGCATTTAATGGCGTGGGGCAGCCCTGAAGAGTCACACTGCTGTGCTCGTCTGTCGGAGATAGACGTGTGCAGGTGGAGGGACGAAGGACCCCTATCCCGCGGGCTCCCTTTGGAGGACACAGAGTGGATCTGCCCAACGGGGGACACCGGCCAGGTCCAGGGTACTGGGCCAGACCAGTCGCACCCCCAGGCTCGTTCCACTCTTGCTGAAAGGCCGGGAACTGCTTCCCTGCCTTCCCAGCTCCTGCCTGCAAGGGTGTCGGAGAGGTCAGTCACAACCCAGCCCTGAGAGCACGAACATGCAGAGGCACCCCTGCTGTCACCCTGCTGTCCCGGGGCAGACCTGGGCCTTTGTGGCAGCACAAGCGCAGGCCCGAGGCAGCGCGGGCAACCTTCAGCGCTCCCCTTCCACAGCTCTCCTGCTTCGTGTTGCTGGTGTCTCTAGGACACGTCATCAGCTTTTTTCTGTCTCTTGTGTTTGCAGCACGAGATGTCAAGGGAGGAAGGTGTGCAAGGAAATGACACCTCTTCCCCTGCTGGTGGCACTGACCAGGTGCCCCAGGTACCGCCACCAGATCCTTCAGGGGGCCAGAAGTGCCCAAGGTGCTGGGACACCATCACCAACCCAGCCTCCGTGGACTGCTGCAGGCGCATTTTCTGTTTTTTCTGCCTAATGGACTGGTCCGACATAAGACCTGTGTGCCCCATCTGCCACTGCCCATTCCAGTCCATCTCATGGGACGTGGGAGAGGATATCTGTGCAGTGGTCCACTTCCCGCAGAGCAACAGCTCTGCCTGCTGTGCTCCAGCAGGGAGATCTCGGTCTCCTTCTGCAGAAAGGAGCCAGCAGCCTGCCCCAGGCCACCAGCATGGCAGGTCCTCTGGCAGATCCCGCGGCAGTGGCGAGGACAGGGTCCCAGAGAGGGGACGAAGCAGGTCCCCGAGGAGGCAGCACCCCAACACCCACAGCAGGCCTCAGTACACCCAGTCCTCCTTGAGCACTAGGAGAAGTCAGCAGAGCAGGGCTCAGGAAACCGCTCCTGACCTGGGCCAAGCTCCAAGGTACCAAGGCGATGTCCCAACCTCCTCACGGAGCGGCGGTCACCGTCAGCAAGGAGGATGTATCTCCTTCAGGGATCAGCAGGCCACAAGGAGCCAATCCCGGCACAGGTCCTGCAGCCCTCTGCGCCAGGAACAGCAGGAACGGCTCAGGAGGATGGAGCTTGATGAGGGGCGAGCTCTGATCCATGCTCACTGCTGGTGCAGAGGCTGGCTTTCCTCCGGGCACCAGCGGGTCACAAGGAGCCGATCCCGGCAGAGGTCCCGCAGCTCTCTGCGCCCCCAGCATCTGTAGCAGCAAAGGAGGAGCCGCCAGCATGAGGAGCGAGCTCTGAGGCATGAGCTCATGCTGCTCTGAGGCAGCAACGCGATGTCCCAGCCTCCTCATGGAGGGGTGCGTGCTGTCAGCGACGAGGACGGATTTCCTCCAGGGTTTGGCGGGCCACAAGGAGCCGATCCCAACAGAGGTCCTACAGCCCTCTGCACCCAACAGGATGTGAATGGGACCATCTGGAAAATCATATATTCTGTGCAGCTATGTTGTGATAATAACTTGACTGAGCTTGGATGTCTGGCCAACGTCTCATGCCTGTCTGGACCTCATGAAACAGTGCTCACCTCAACTTGGTATAAATCCAAGAGCTTACATGCACTAGATATGGAACTTGGTTGTTACTGAGTTTAAAGGCAGGAAAGCTCTGGGACCAGGTCAGAAGCCTCACCTCTGGGTAGATGCACCACACGGGACTTTCCTGTGAATCCTGGCACTGACTGCAGTGGTGCTCCCCAGCCAAAGTGTGAGCGTGGATAATATTACTGAGGTGCTAATTGGTGATGCATCCTTTTCTTAACTACTGTTATGCTTTAAAGCAATGAATGGATACATTGCTAGCTCATATAATTTCCTTTTATTCCATTGTACATTCTCTTGTATTATATTGTCTGTTATTCTCTTTTATAATATTGCATATAATAAAGTACCCGTAAATTTATGTCTAATTTGGAGTCCAGTTTTACTTGATATCTAGCCATTGAGCAAAGCACTACACCAAAATTGCTGCTACTAACACCAGCGGGTCACAAGGAGCTGATCCTGGCAGAGGTCCCGCAGCCCTCTGCGCCCACCACAGCTGTAAGAGCAAAGGAGGATCTGCCAGTATGAGGGGCGAGCTCTGAGGTACGAAGATCAGATTCTAGCTAATTCTGGGAGGAGTGAACACCAGCAACAATGATGCCAGGTTTCCTTCAGGGTATCTCAGGCCACAAGGAGCTGATCCTGGCAGAGGTCCCTCAGAAGGACAAGAACATATATGTCCCAGAACAGCCGGAACGGCTCAGGAGGATTGAGCGTGCAGAGGGGCGAGCTCTGATCCATGTTCGCCTTTGGCCGGGAGGCCGGCTTTCCTCTAGGGAACAGCAGGTCACAAGGAGCCGATCCCAGAGGAGGTCCCGCAGCACTGCCCGGCACACGGACTCGTAGCACACCCTACCAGGAAGGAGAGTTCTCACTACCCTGCTGCTAATGTCAGAAACTGCAAAAATAATGTCAAGTCTAATATCAAACTTGAGGCTTTAAATAATTTGTGTCTATGGAAAGATAGAATGATCATAGGATTAGTCAGTCGCTGACAGAAGCAGTTCCAGACCTCCAGTGCTCACTCATAACTTGAAGGTCCATCCCACCAGGGCCCACGGGTTTGTGTTCAGATTGCCTACCTGATCCCTAACCCAGTCCTCATCAACCAAGGCAAATTCCTCCTTTATCCCGACTTCCTCTCAGGCCTCAGGGTCCTGGGGCTCCTGAGGACAGTCTCCAGCAGTATAGACAGAGGGAAAGAAGGCATCCAGCAACTCTGCTTATTTTTTATCAGTTATTTTATTCAGCTGCCCATTACATTCAATGAGTTCCATAAGAAGAAAAGACCAGATAATTTTAACCACAGCTGGAACATATAAAATTATTTTTGGTCGTGTTCATGATTGCCATAAGATACTAATGTAAGAGCATTTTCAGTTCGCATCACAGCATTTAGCAGATGAGCAGAACTGGAAGATTTTGTTGCCTTCACGCTCTCTAATGCTTAAGAATGCTTCATACAGCTTTGACCTTTTCAGGGTTCACAAACTCCATAGGATGTTCTCTGTCACCTTCCTTCCTCAGCTACTTACAGGCAGCTAACCTGTAGGGAAACCATAGAAGGCTTAACCAATTAAAGTACAGAATATTGAAAAGGTCAAAGTAATACAAAAATCTGCAGTACGTAGAATATATCACATTCTTTACAGATGGTTCTACCTGTAGATAAGAAAAGGGGAGAAGAAACAAGATTAAATAAACCAATAAAAGATTCAGATTACTTGTTAAACTTTCTTTATTAGTTTGATACAGGAGAAGCAGCCTGTGACTGACAGGTAACCAAAACTGAGAGCATTTTGGTTGTGATCGGAATGTACATTTCAGCGAAAACTGGTTCAAATGGGTAAAATCCCCACTAATTTATGTGGTTCCATTTTGTCTGGCCTGCACAGAGAACCTTCTATCAGCTAGATCATTTTAATTTAACGAATAAAAATTACAGAGTAAGAAATATCTAATTCTGCAATTAACAGGTAACATACCAGAAATCATTTTCTAGATTAAGTTAATTAGTGCTTTAGCAACACCAGAAGATTCCAACTTCATAAATATTCTTAACTGATCTGTCATGGCTCAAGTCAACTGCCCACTGGCTAACTCCTCCCACCATCCACATCTCCACAGGGATGTGGAGGGAGAAAATTTAACTAAAAAGACTCAGGGATTGAGATTAGGACAATGTGGTTTCCTTCACCATTTACTGTTATGGGCAAAAAACAGAGGAGACTTGGGGAGAAAACATAAATTTGTGACCACCATTTATTGACTAACTTAGAGTAAGATAGTGAGAGGAATGCATAAATAAATACAACTCGATTTTAAACACACTTCACCCCCAAATCCCATCTTCCTACCTACCTCCTCCCCCTCAGTGCAAAGGAGATACAACAGGTGAGGAAGGCAGTCTGTCTGGCCATTACTCATTGTCCATGGCAGTCCTTCCTTCTTGGGAAAGAGGGGTTCTCACAGTCTTTCCCTTCTGCCATGTGATGTCCATTTCATTGGAGCAACCCTCTCCTTCTATGTGAGCTCCTTCCCACTCAGGATTGTGGGTCCCTTTGGGCATGTCCTCCGGTTCTGCGCGGTCTTTCTCCCTGCTGACGTGGGGTTCTCCACATACCTCTGCATCCTGGACCTTCTCACCACCATCAGTCCCCTTCGTTCACAGTCAATCATCTCCCTGCCATCTCACCCACCACAGGACTCTGGGGAAATGCTTTATCCCAGTGCCTTTCTCCCTGCCCTTTCCTCACTGTCTGAGTTCTTTTGTTTTCCTGTCACCTCCCCTCCTGCAAATGGAAATCTCCCTAACACAAAAGACAGGACAGATGAAAGGAATTAATGAAACAAAGACATAGAGCAAGACCAAGAGGAAACAGTTCAACAGGTTCCCCTGTTAAATACCTTGATTGAAGAGGCACTCAGTGGCCTGGCCCTGGCTAGGGGTGAGTCTGACTTTTACCTGGATCTGGGGAAGGGATTGAAAGTTTTGCAAGAGTGATCCTTCACAGCCCTCCTGCTGCTTCCAGAAAAACCTGCCAGACTCAAACCCATGACACTGATGTGAGACAGAACTTCCTGAATAATCAACCACAGCACAATTTTACTTATCTTAAATTTTGCAGCCAGAGATGTTGGTTTACAGCTCTCAACTGGTGCATTTTTCCTATGGCAGGGTTGTTGCCACAAAGGGGATGTTTTTTCTTTGTTATACGAGTGTGAATCTTAAATATCTGTCTCTAGTACTTGTCTTTAGTGCTTTTACTTTCAGAAACAGGTCTGTTTTGTGGGTGGAAAACCTAATTTTTTTCCTTCTTTGATTGGGGCTGACTGAAAATTCTCTGGATCATGACATGTTAGTAGGTAGTTCCAGAAACTCAGTAAAGGGATATTTCTGAAAAGAATATAAATCCATTAGAGTTTGTTGTCATTCTTAACAATTTATCATTATTTTAAAGCAATTAAACACACATCTAGTCTCACATAGGATTACCTATGCACTTCTAAATCCTGTGTAATTTAAGGATGTATATTTTTATATATTTAAACTGTCCAATAAGATATCAATTTCTGGAAAGATGTGTCTGAAGTTAGGCCAGTTTTTCTTATTCTGCTTACATAAAGGTTTAACAGAGAAAGCAGCTGTAATAGAAAGTGGAGACTTACTAAAGCAGATTAACTCACCCGAGAGGCAGTTGTCTGAGGAAGGTCTGCCTATCTCCAAGTTTACCCAATGTCTTCAGAGGCCTGGAACTGTGAAAGGCAAGCCTTACCAGTAAAAACAAGTCTTGTTAATAAACATCAAGGCAAAGAAGTCATTATGTACCTTGGCTTTTTCATTTTAATAGATTTGTTTCATAGAAAGCCATGCAATATTGAAGAGTACATGTCCACTCATTATTTAGATTTTAATTAGGAATTTGTTTTAAGATTATAATCCACTTCAGTCTGTGTGTTCTGAAGTTTATTCAACTGTAACAATGCCAGAAACATCTGGAAGTCACTTAGTATGTCCTCTGGGCCTTCCAGATGTTGCAGCTGTTACCACAGTTAAATTGAACATAACTGTCTTCTTTCCAACCCAGATTTGGTGTTTTGATTTCATATATTGTCCCTCAATCAAGAAAATACACTTCTGAAATTTACTAGTGTTAATTATAGATAATGTTGTGAAACTGTTTAAATCTTTGTAAAGTTTTAAATTAATAAAGAGAGCTGCTTTGTTTTGACATTATTTTCAAGAATTGTCTTCCTCTGCACTGAAAAAGAGGTTTCAGATATTTTAAACCAAGAATATACCAAAGTTTAAATGAATTTAAAAACTTTATTAAAATTGAATATAGTTCCTGCCAATCACAACTTTGACTGGACAATCCATAATTCTCTTGTACTCTTGATGTATTTTTAGTTGTAAAAATTTGTCTGAAAAAAGTTTCAGAAAAACCCTATTTTAGTGATGAATTTATCCTGATATCCACACAGCAGAGTAGACTGTATGCAGAAATGCAATGATTGTCATGGGGTCTTTAAATATTTTCTATTCCAGAAAAACCCGTTACTATTCAAACTCCCATCCTCTATTACCTGTACTAAACTTCTATAATACTTTAAAAACACAAGCAGCAAATTTCATCATTCACCTGTGGTCTGAAACTTGGAATCATTAACACTTCTGAAATGGAATATTTTAATGCTTATTATAACAACTTAAAATGTTCTGTGGCATCAAGCAAGTAAAATCAGTTGATTTAAATAGAAAAATCCTTACAGTCTTTGACATAAAGAATTAGAATATTTTTTCTCTCAAAATGAACATATATTTATTTATTCACTTATTTAATTATTTATTTATTGGGGTAAAGCAGTACTAAGAAGTCTATTTCTGTTTTCTATTTTGTTTGTAGACAGATTGTAAGATGTCTTTACTGAAACAAAATAGTTGAATGTTTGCATGTTAAGTGTATCTTGTGGTTTGTCTTTAACTTATCCTACTGAACTTTCTTTCTAGCAGAAAAGTCTAGAGTGGTATTTGATCAAATTTAGATCTCTCCTACATATTCCTTTTACTCTCTCTTCTGCACCTTTGTGGATTGAGTAATCACAGTTTTGACAAAATTTTTTAAGGGTGTACAGTCTAGTGCTTGACTGAGAACTAAACACAGACGTCACTCACATAATTTTTACAAAGGGCTTTTCCCTACAGATGATCCATGATGTCTCTTCCTACCTAGGATTCTGTGATTCTATGATTCTTCTGTTTCCTCAGAAAGTTTTCATTCCTATTTTTCTCTTCTCCTTGTTAGCCACAGATCAAGTAAGATGTTCTTAAAGCTCTAAAGGGATACATTATGTCTAGGGCACATGGAAAATGAGCTGTTCGATGACAGCCAACAGGGCTTCACTAAGGGTAAGTCATGCCTGAGAGATTAGGTAGCCTACTGTGTTGGGCTTACAGCATCAGTGGATAAGGGAAGAGCTACTGATGTAATTGATCTGGACTTGTGTAAAAATTTGACACTGTCCCACGCTACATACTTGTCTATTAGAGAAACATGGATTTGACAGATGGACCACTCAGGAACTGTCTAGATGTTTGCACTCAAAGTGTTGTGGTGAATGGTTCATTGTCTGCATGGAGACCAGTGACGACTGGTGTTCCTCAGGGGTCAATACATAGACTGGTGTTGTTTAATATCTTTGTTGGTGGTGTGGACATTGGGATTCAGTGCACTCACAGCAAGTTTTCTGATGACGTTTAGCTGACTGCTGCAGTTGACATGCTGGAACAAAGCAATGCCATCCAGAGGGACTTGGAGAGGTTGAAGAGGTGGACCTGTGAAAATCTCATGAAGTTCAAGAAGGCCAAGTGCAAGGTCTTAAACCTGACTTGGGGCAATCACAAGAACAAATACAAGCTGGGAAATGAGTGTATTGAATCATAGAACCATAAAATCATATAATAGTTTCAGCTGGAAGAGACCTTGAAGATCATTGAGTCCAGCCTTTGTCCCAGCCCTATCAACCTAATAAACTATGTCCCCCAAGCAACATCCACTCATCTCTTAAACACTTCCAGGGATGGTGACTCAACCATCTCTTTGGACAACCTGTTCCAATGGCTGACAACCCTTTCAGTAAAGAAATTCTTTCTAATATCTAACCTGAACCTCCCCTGGCACAATTTAAATCCATTTCGCCTTGTCCTATCAATCATCCCTAGGGAGAACAGACCAACCCTGCCTCTCTACAACGTCACTTCCAGTAGCTGTAGAGAGTGATGAGGTCTCCCCTCAATCTCCTCTAGGCTAGACAGCCCCAGATCGCTCAGCCTTTCCTCATATGACTTGGGGTATGACTTGTGTTCCTCATACAACTTGAGAGCAGCCTTGCAGAAAGGATGGTGGATTGAAAATGAAATATTAGCCAGTAATGTGTGTTTACAGCCCAGAAGGTCACTCAGATCCTGGGCTCCATCAAAGGAAGTGTTACCAGCAGCCTAAGTGAGAGGGTTCTGCCGCTCTGCTCTCATGAGACCCCACCTGCAGTTCCGTGTCCACCTCTGGAGGCCCCAACATAAGAAGGACAAGTATCCATTGTGATGAGTCCAGAGAAGGTCACAAAGATGATCAGGGGGCTGGAGTACCTCTGCTACAAAGACAGGCTGCTGGAACTGAGATTGTTCAGTCTTGAAAAGAGAAGAATTCAGGGGGACCTAATAGCTGCCTTCCAATACCGGAAAGGAACCTACAGGAAGGCTGGGGAGGGACTTTTTACAAGACTGTCCGCTGATAGGACAAGCGGAAGCGGGTTTAAGCTGAAGGAGAATAGATTTAGATTAGATCTTAGGTAAAAATTCTTCAGTACGAGGGTGGCAAGACTTTGGAATAAATTGCCCAGAGACGTTGTGGCTGCCCCCTCCCTGGAGGTGTTCAAGGCCAGGTTGGACAGAGCCTTGAGTAGCCTGATCTAGTTGAGAGGTGTCCCTGTCCATGACAGGGAGGTTGGATTAGATGGTCTCTGAGGTCCCTTCCAGCCTAGGCCATTATATGATTCTATGAATCGGGGTTGTTAAGGCTGGAGAAGTCTCTGGGGAGACCTTATAGCAGCCTTCCAGTACCTGAAGGGGTTACAGGAAAGCTGAGGAGGGACTCTTTATCAGGGACTATAGTGATATGATGATTTGTAATAGTTTCAGACTGAAAGAGAGTAGACTTAGATTAGATATTGGGAAGAAATTCTTTTCTGAGAGAGTGGTGAGACACTGGAATAGGTTATCTGGAATGGTTGTGGACACTCCCTCCCTGGCAGTGTTTAAGACCAGGCTGGATGGGGTTTTGAGCAATGTGGTCAAGTCAGACGTGTTCCCGACCATGGCAGGAAGGTTGGAACTAGATGATATTTAACGTAGTTTCCAGCCCAAACTATTCTATGATTTTATCATTATTTTCCATCTCATACACTGTAACAGAATAAGATGATTTCCAAACTTTCAGCTCATAAAGAACTAATTAAGTAAAACTAATCATGCTTAGATCAAGGATCCAACGTTATTTTTCAGACTTCGTTGTCTTCCTCAGATGGAAGCACCACATCTTCTCTGTGCTGAGGAACAGCGTTTAGTAGTGTTGATAGAGCTAGGACAAAAGTTGGACTCCATCTTGAAGGTCTCTTCCAACTAAAACTGTTCTATGTCTCTATGAAAATACTACTCTGGGTATCTCTCATCAAATGCATCCCGACACGTAGGAAGTCAAGGAAGGGAGCCAGGAGACCTGCGTGGCTAAACAGGGATCTGCTGGGTAAGCTCAAGGGCAAGAGGAGAATTTACAGATCTTGGAAGGCACGGCTGGCCACTTGGGAAGAATATAAGGCTGTTGTCCGAGGATGTAGGGAGGCAACTAGGAAAGCAAAGGCCTCCCTAGAATTGAACCTGGCGAGAGGGGTCAAGGACAACAGGAAGAGCTTTTTCAAATACGTGGCAGATAAAACTAACACCAGAGGCAATGTAGGCCCACTGATGAATGAGGTGGGTGCGTTGGTGACAGATGATACAGAGAAGGCAGAGTTACTGAATGCCTTCTTTGTCTCTGTCTACTCTGCCGGAGGCTGTCCTGAGGAGCCCCGTTCCCCTGAGGCCCCACAGGAAGTCAGGGCAGTGGAGGAGTTTGCTTTAGTCGATGAGGACTGGATTAGGGACCAATTAAGCAATCTGGACATCCATAAATCCATGGGTCCAGACGGGATGCATCCACAGGTGCTGAGGGAGCTGGCTGATGTCATTGCTAGACCACTCTCCATCATCTTTGCCAAGTCTTGGGAGACGGGAGAGGTGCCTGAGGACTGGAGGGAAGCAAATGTCACTCCAGTCTTCAAAAAGGGCAAGAAGGAGGACCCGGGTAACTATAGACCGGTCAGCCTCACCTCCATCCCTGGGAAAGTGATGGAACAACTTATCCTTGGTGCCATCTCAAGGCATATCAGGGATAAGAGGGTCATTAGAGACAGTCAACATGGCTTCACCAAAGGGAAGTCGTGCTTGACTAACCTCATAGCCTTTTATGAGGATATAACAAGGTGGATAGATGATGGCAGAGCGGTGGATGTGGTCTACCTTGACTTCAGTAAAGCATTTGACACAGTCTCCCACAGCATCCTTGCTGCTAAACTGAGGAAGTGTGGTCTAGAGTCTCGGGTAGTGAGGTGGACTGTGAACTGGCTAAGGGGAAGAAGCCAAAGAGTTGTGGTCAATGGGGCGGAGTCTGGTTGGAGGTCTGTATCCAGTGGAGTCCCTCAAGGGTCGGTACTGGGACCAGTATTATTCAATATATTCATTGATGACTTGGATGAGGGACTAGAGAGTACTATCAGCAAGTTTGCTGATGACACCAAGCTGGGAGGAGTGGCTGACACACCAGCAGGCTGTGCTGCCATCCAGCGAGACCTGGACAGGCTGGAGTGTTGGGCGGGGAAAAATTTAATGAAATACAACAAGGGTAAATGTAGGGTCTTGCATCTGGGTAGGAACAACCCCAGGTTCCAGTATAAGTTGGGGAATGACTTATTAGAGAGTAGTGTAGGGGAAAGGGACCTGGGAGTCTTGGTGGACAGCAGGATGACCATGAGCCAGCAGTGTGCCCTTGTGGCCAGGAAGGCCAATGGCATCCTGGGGTGTATTAGAAGGGGGGTGGTTAGTAGGTCGAGAGAGGTTCTCCTTCCCCTCTACTCTGCTCTGGTGAGACCCCATCTGGAATACTGTGTCCAGTTCTGGGCCCCTCAGTTCAAGAAAGACAGGGAACTGCTGGAGAGAGTCCAGCACAGGGCAACTAGGGCAACTAGGATGATTAAGGGAGTGGAGCATCTCCCTTATGAGAAAAGACTGAAGGAGCTGGGGCTCTTTAGTTTGGAGAAGAGGAGATTGAGGGGTGACCTCATTAATGTTTACAAATATATCAAGGGTGAGTGTCACGAGGATGGAGCCAGGCTCTTCTCGGTGACAACCACTGATAGGACAAGGGGTAATGGGCTGAAAGTGGAACATAAGAGGTTCCGCTTAAACTCGAGAAGAAACTTCTTCTCAGTGAGGGTGATGGAGCCCTGGAACAGGCTGCCCAGAGAGGCTGTGGAGTCTCCTTCTCTGGAGACATTCAAGACCTGCCTGAACACGTTCCTGTGTGGCATAGTCTAGGCATTCCTGCTCTGGCAGGGGGATTGGACTTGATGATCTTTCGAGGTCCCTTCCAATCCCTAACATTCTATGATTCTATGAAATGATGAAAGCGTAATTCTTATCAAGAAGACATCCCCGTCTTGGGTGAAGGAGAAGGAACATAGCCCATCGACTGCCTCTTCTGGGTTTATTCTCTCTCCACAGCTCTGTACTTCCTTCTTTATATTCTAAGTTTACGTATCTGCCTTCCCCAGGGTGAAGTTTGGCATGATTTGGGTGGAGAGTTGGGGACTATAGTATAGATGTCTAACATGTACTTTTCTAGGCTTGTTAGCATAACCAAGAGTGTAAACATTAATATGTATATTAGGGATAATGAAGCAACAGTTTTCACTCCAGGCACTGCGACCTTTGGAATTCTGCTTTGAAAGAACTTACCTGCCTTCAGGATCGTGTTGACATCATTAGTCTCCATCTATCCACATTCTTTAACCAAAGTAGGGCTGTTCTGGCACTACAAGACTCCCTCCTTCAGCTGGTTCTCACTGTGCAGGCCTTGTTAATCTCCACCTCCACTGTCTGCACAACAGATAAGCAGACATCTGTAGTCTGTAATTCTTGATCTCTCAGGTTAAAATATTGCACTGTCTGTTTGGCTCTGGTGAGATCTCACCTTCAGGGCTGTGTCCAGCTGTGGAGTCCTCCGCACAGGAAAGACATGGACCTGTTGGAATGAGTCTAGAGGAATACAGGGGTATGAAACATCTCTACTATGAAGAAAGCTTGAGTGACTTAGGGCTGTTCAGCCTGGAGGAGAGTCCTGGGTGTCCTTTAATATATAAAGAGTGTCGGTAATACAGAGGGAGAGAAACCTGACAAGACAAAGGGCAATAATTTTAAACTGAAAAAGGGTAAATTTATATCTCATGCAAGGAAGACAATTTTTTCAGTGAGGATAGTGAGACACTGGAGAAGGTTGCCAAGAGAAGGTGTGGATGCCCTACACCAGGAAGTGTTTAAGGTCAGGTTGGATGGGGTTTTGAGCAACTTAATCTAGAAAAAGATGCCCCATCCAATGACAAGCTGGTTGGGCTAGGTGATCCTCAAAGATCACTTCCAGTCCAAATCATTCTGTGATTCTGTGATACACCCAAAAGAAGGAATTAGAGGATGCAGGATACTTTTTCTGATATAAAGAAATTTTGGACACGATTTTTTTAAAAAAAGAGTATGACAATTATTTTCCAGAGTCAATACTGTGTTAAGAGCATAAATTTCTTGAAAGGTTTTGAGCTATTTCTGTAAGAAAAGTGAGAGCTTAATCCCCGAAGGTCATTAAATATCTTTCTATGATTTGTGCAAAATAGAAGTTTTGTCCTTTTGAAGCTCATTCTTAATATTTTATTTGTGAATTCATTTTAATTCCTGAGGATTCCACATAGACATACATACACATGCACATACATACATGCATATATATGCATATATCCTGTCATAATCCTTGATTGAATCTGGAACTTGTGAACCTCAGTGGAGATACTCTTTTGATTTCGTTAAAATTCATGTAAAATTTCAGGATGAAATTTTGTAACAATTATAGAGAAAATTCTCTTGGTCATTCCTTTCTG
Organism: Trogon surrucura; assembly: GCA_020746105.1. Taxonomy (NCBI): domain Eukaryota; kingdom Metazoa; phylum Chordata; class Aves; order Trogoniformes; family Trogonidae; genus Trogon; species Trogon surrucura. The sequence continues at coordinate 37,596,987 of CM036658.1, read as the reverse complement.
TCTACCGTATTTGTACTGATTTCCAGCCATTGTTTATACCATTTTTCATTTCCCAGGTATATATGATTGGTTTATGTTTATACTGCTGACTCACTTGTTTCTGGTTAACCTTATCAGGATGATGTCTTTAGACAAGACTTCATACTTTCTTCATTTTCCAGGTTATGGTTATTAAATGTGACAAATGGAGCTGGAAAATCTTCTTTTACACAAGAACAGACAGAAGCCTAATGTGTTTAAAATTTCATATTTGGGCTGGGGTTGTGACAAGTGCTCTGAATTTGAAGACAGGATCCTGGTAAGTGTTTTTGACAATGTTAGAGAGAACTGAAAACTCTAAACACATAAAAAAGAAACAACAGTGTTGTAAGATAAGTAGTGCTGCTGTTCTCCTCAGGGATTTATTTTTTTCTTCTTGGTCTTGTTGTTTGTTTCTCTAACTAATAGTTAAATTCCTTTCCTTTTTTTTTCATTTTCCCTCCTCTCTTCCGTGTGGCTGATTATGTTGTTCCTATACCATCCAGCTTGTATTTTGGGCATACAGTTTTACTTGAAAGTTTTGACTCTGGTGATAGACAGAAGTCTTGATCTTCTAGCTGCTCATAGCAGCTGTGTCCATATTAGCGAAACCATGATCTTACGGAAACAGGTCTACAGAGCAGAGCAATTGCTAGAGCGACAAAAGACCTGGTTGTGTACATCTGGGAGGTGTATTTTGACAAACTCTAGCCTTGTTTTGTGGATTGGTGGAGTTCTTGGCAGCATTTTCATGGAGTCTCATCCAATGAAATTCAAAACCTTCAAGACTGCTTTGCAACATGAGCTACAATACTGCCTGTAGACACTTCAGCTATTGCAGATGAACCTTTTGGTTGCCTTTATTTTTCCCCTCTCCCTTTCTCTGCTTTCTTTATCCCGTAAGATATCGTATTTTTCTTTGGTAATTATTGGATTGGAGAACTTGCAAACGAGGACCTTACCCAAACAAGAGAAAGGTCTCCATTAATAGCTCCAGCAAACCATTACAATGTGATGAGACAGTCTACTATGCAAGAGTAGCAGCTATATTTAGGTTTTATTTTTCTTTTAGAAAATCAATAGAGATTATTGAACATCAGCTGAAATATTACTGAAGAAATGTTATTAGTTATCCTGCTTCAGAACATAAACTGATTGTCAAGTAGAGATTAAGACGAAACTTTCCCCCCCAGTTTTGTGTGACTGTGGAGGCTTGTGCAATGTTTTATATCTTTCTTTGTATTATTCAGTGTTTGCCATTACTAAGATAAAGACATCTTTTGTTCTTTTTAATGTGTCTGGAATACTTTTAGTGATTCTTATGCAGCAGTTGATTAAAATCTCTGACAGTAGGAGAAACTTTTCTAATGTGATTGGAACAGTAATAAAAGATTGAAAAATAGACAGATTTTTAGGGATCTAATGCAGGTAACAATATAAAATTTTCAAAAGATCCCAGTCAGCACACACAGTTTTCACATCACACTGAGATGAAACTCTAGATATACTCCATTTACCACTAATTTAAAATCAGCCTTGGAAATAACATTGACTGGTAGTTCTAGGCAGCAGTGAAACATATTTTGTCTTGTATCAGAAACCTCTGGAAGGATGTAGTGGATGGTGGAGACTCATTTTGACCTCAGTTTCGCTGACCAGCTTAGATGATGCATTTATAAGAGTTACGTGTTTTTCCATCTTACCTTAGAACAATAATAACAGCAACAACAAAAATTTCAGGCACGTTATTCCTGATGCTTTACCTTTTACAGTGTAAATCTACAGATGGGAAAAGACATCTTTTGTTTCTCTGACTTTAAAAAAAAAAAAAAAAGATGCTGTATGTTGGTATTCATAAGGAGATTTAGAAACATTATTCAATTGTTACTTATTATGCCAGAGAACGATTCACCAGGCTACCTGTATGAAAATAATTTCCAAAACAGTGTGTTATCCTATTTTCACAGAATTACAGAATCAACCACAGAATCAGAGTCATACAATCACAGAATCACAGAATCACAGAATCACACAATGCTAGGGGTTGGAACAGACCTCGAAAGATCATCCAGTCCAACTCCCCTATCAGAGCAGGATCACCCAGAGTAGGTCACACAGGAACGCATCTGGGTGGATTTTGAAAGTCTCCAGGGAAGGAGATCGAACAATCTCTCTGGGAAACCTGTTCCAGTGCTCTGTTTCTACATATCCTCATAGGCAAAAAACTTTTCCTAATGCTTTTGTGGAACCTTCTGTGCTCCAGGTTGCACTCGTTGCCCCTTGTCCTATCACTGGGCATCATGGAGAAGAGCCTGACTCCATCCTCGTGACACTTACCCCTTATGTATTTATAAACATTAATGAAGTCACCCCTCAGTCTCCTCTTCTCCAAGCCAAGGAGACCCAGCTCTCTCAGCCTTTCCTCTTAAGGAAGATTTTTCTTCAGTTTTGTATAAACAATATCTTTTTAACCCTAGTCTTAATGATAAACTAGAAGCAGTAATCACTATGTTTCCTGTACCCCTTGTGAACCTTGGTAATGGTTAGCATAGCCATGTCTTAATGGCCAGGAAAGTAAAAACCTCTCCTTTTGCAAAGATGGTGAAAAATGTCCATTTCTCTAAACATTGAGCTTGAATTTTCCTTATTGATTAAAAAAAAAATAATAGTCATTTGAGTTTCACAAGCATACATATATTTTCCGCTGAAATTATGGCTTCATTTGTATCTTTCTGTTCACATTTGACAGGATTTAAGTAGCCATAGCTGGAACATGCGATAACTCATCAGTTTGTAAAAAAGGTCTTTGTCAGTATAATAATCTCTATCATAATCAACATTACCATCATCATCTTTAACATGACTGGTATAATAAATTATTTGCTATTATAAAGCTTAACATATAGGTATTTTTGAAGAAGGTGAACCTTACTTCCTAAAGATCATGACAGAATTGCTAAAGATATTATTAACATCTTTTCAACTAATCTTGTCACTAATGTTTCATCTTTAAAGAACTCTCATATTGAAGATACATTCAATCAAGTAGTGATTTCCCTCAAAGATAGAATAATAAAAAAATAAAATATTATGGTTTTGAAGGAGGTTATTAAAGTTCAAGGGTCTTATACAATTCATAAATCATCCAATATTTATCAGTCTTAAATATGATTTATGTTTTCCTTAAACTAAATACATTATGTGTCCAAGATAAATTTTCACATAATTAGCAGCTTTTCATGTCAAATCAGTGGCTTTTTTTGCTGAGGTGACCTTATATTATATTTCTTATATAACTGTAACTTGTGATACTATACTGACAGTTCTGCAATTTTAAAAGAACACACACATGTAACTGAAAGCTGATGCTTTATGCAGTTCCAGTTGGTTATTACCGTAGATACTACAGCTTTATGAAGGCAGAAGAGAGAAGGGGCAACAACATACCAGAGCAGATGCAATCTGCAGGGTAGATGTCGATCCTTCCATCCCTGCAGCGCAGAGGGAGCTTTGGCCATGCTGCAGGAAACTAAATATAGATACACCATGTCACACATTCCATCACATCAAGTTCATCTGGTGGGTTATAGATAGATTTCTGATCCAAGGAGGGAGGGAGGGAGGGAGGGAGGAAGGGAGGGAGGGAGGGAGGGAGGAAGGGAAGGAGGGAAGGAGGGAAGGAAGGAAGGAAGGAAGGAAGGAAGGAAGGAAGGAAGGAAGGAAGGAAGGAAGGAAGGAAGGAAGGAAGGAAGGAAGGAAGGAAGGAAGGAAGGAAGGAAGGAAGGAAGGAAGGAAGGAAGGAATTAGACATACAAGAAAATTTTATAAAGCAGCTGTGATCTTAAAACAGAGAGGAAGAAATATGTGTAGTGCTGGGGCCAGACTGAGCACCACAGGCACTCACTCTTTGTGTATTAATTAGCTCTGGCAAGGCTTAATAAAAATAGATTCTGAATTAACAAAGTTCATAGCTATGTGATTTTTATGGATATCTCAGGCTTGCTTTGCCTGGTGTCTGAGTTGAACAGTTGTAATTTAGCTCTTAAGCAAAAGCCATTTTTCTAAATAAATGTGGCAAGAAACTTTAACCAATAAATGCAGTTTCATAACAGAAATTATAACTAATCTCCACCACTGATAAATATGAATTTGTTATTCCATAAAACATCTCACAACCCAGATTTTTTTATCTGCAAGCAATAAGTTTGCTGTTGTAGTTGGTAAGGATTGTCACACTTGTTTATTTTGAAAATTTTAAAATTATTAGTACTTCTAACACATACATTTCCCCGTTCTTCTGTCAAGAAAATCTTCAGAAATTTGGTTTGTACTTCAGTCTAAGTATATGCATGGCTTGTATACATCCATTAAACCTTGTACCAGCAAAGTTTAGCCAGCTGTAGACCAGAATGTTTTAATAAATGACATTCATACAATTTCTTAACCTATGTTTTGGTATACTAAAAAGCCAAGCTGGACTAATCTTTGCTTAAGGTTTTATTCTTTTCCTTAACAATTCTACAGATATTTTATGAAATCTTTTCTGTTTTCAATTTCTTTCCTGAATATTGTGTCCAGACTTATCTTCAGAAGGTCTGATGTGGATCTTTTTCAGTGGCATAGATATTTCCCTAGGACCATCTTTATTTCTTTATGGCAACATCACATTTTGAGGTAATAAATATCACTAGTACCCAAGGCTCACTACTTGATAAGACTGTGGTTAGGAACCTGCCTTCCTAATTTTCTCCTTTTTATCTGTCTTCATGGTCCTCCTTAATCTCCACAACTAGTTCCTCACTGTTTAATGATTCCTACAGTAATCTACCACTACCTTCATTAGTGGTGTTTCCTGTGGTCCCACAATAATTCCTCTAAATTTGGAGTGGTTAAATTTACCCCACTTCTTTTGCTTAGAAAATCAGGTTAAACATCTTGTTGCAGAAATTTGGTTGTTCTTTAATAAACTAAATTCTACTATTTCTTCTTACATCCGTGTTATTACTTTTCATATTTTGCAGTAATTTTATATATATAGGTACTTTTGACTTTCATTATCCTTACAAGCTTTCCCGAAGACTTAATGTCATCTTTTTTTCTAAACTGAAGACAATTTTTTTATGCAATTTTTATCTGTTCTTAAATTTGTCTATTCCTTCTTACTGTATAGCTGTTACAATTTTTTTTTCATGTCTAGCTGAAGAATTTTCTGTGGATATTATACTACACTTTGGAAATGTTCTAGCTTTGTATCATTTCCTAAAATTCTTATTTTGTTATTTCTTGACCTCAGATGATGGTTTTAGTTTCCAAAGAGTTTCTTCTATTAGAAGCAAACCTCTGCTTAATTCTGAAAATCTACTTGAAATACTTGTGAAATCAGTTCAGGTGTCAGAGTGTCTTTTGACATTTGTTCCCTTTACTATAACAAGACTGCTGACAATGTTAGACCTCTCACTTGAAAAACTCTGAGCGAATTTTTTAAAAATAATGTATATATGTGTTTTAATTATAAACTATTTTCTGAGACTTTATAAAATACACAGTGTAGAGTGGTAATACAGGGACAATACAAAGTACAGAGCAGATTTATTATAGTTACAACTTTGTATCTTTATATTCTAAGTCTCATAATGGTTGGGGTTTTCTTGTGGGTTTTGTTTTGTTTTTTTTTTTACAATTCTAAGAAGTTTTTGTAACACCAAGTTGTAAAAAAAACCTTTTAAAACAGTCATGTAACTGTAATAGACTTTTTATTGGTAAAACCTTTATTAGTTTGGGAGGGTTTTCATATTATTAGGAACTACAGAATAATTAACTTCCAATGTATAAGCAAACTACAATGTATTAATAGCTCTAAACATTGTCTGCCAGAAATACAGGTGTGCAGTGAACTTTAAGAATGCTACTGGGGACAGAAAATATGGTTTTAGAAACATAATATTCAAACAGGACTCTGCCACACAAGGCAAAGTTCTTTCTTCATGGATCCAAGCGGGAGAATATATTCACTTTCAAATAATTTAAAAGTGCATTCTTTGTGGCTTCCATGTCCTTCTTCTGTTGGTGACCCCAGAGCTGGACAGAGCACTGCAAAAGGAGTCTCGCAAGAGCAGAGCAAAGGGGGAACGATCACCTCCCTTGGCCTGCTGGCTACACTGTTTTTGGTGCAAGCCAGGACATGGTCTGATGCAGCCCACTTCTGGCAGTTTAATTTGACTTATCTTTTAATCTCTTAATTATGAATATACTTTAATTACGAGAATTTTAATTATGAGAATATTAATTAAAATATCATTTTAATGAGAGCTGTTTTCTTTCCATAAGCTACTATCACATTATGTACAAAACTGGAAGAAGGAAATGGATAGCTAAGGGTAACATAAATCTTACACTGACCATATCAAATAGCACATTTTTCATACCGAGTAAAAATGTAAATTTCATGCTACACCCCAGCAACTTTACTAATGAGCTATAGATTATTATTTCTAAGATTGTTTTTCTTTAATGCTGACTCCTTACCTATATTTTTTTTTTCTGCAGAGCAAATGGGACAGAAAGGGATGCTCTGTTTCTCCTGAGGTTCATTTTTCTGGAATAACAAGGCTTGTTGTTATTTTCAACTGATGGGACAGAACTCGTTTTCCACAAAACACCACATTTTGTGGGCAATAGTGCCCAACAGATGTCAGGCTTTCCATAAAGGTGTGGAAAACACTAGCACTGTGTTAGTAACATACACATCAAATTGGCCTGTGACCACTTCAACGGCTATGCCACCTCCTGGATGTCCAGTCAAGGCCATCACAAACTCTACAAGCATCATCTACCAGTGAATACTCTAACTGCCTTTGCGTGGAATCTGGAACAAAATTTCTGGTAACATTCTGGATTTCTTCCATGTCTTTTAAGAGAAGGATGGAGTTCAGGTACAGTTGGGAAGGCGTCTTGGTAACTTTGTTGATTCACCTTTTGTATTATACAAGGAATTGCAATAAATAACTGTGTTTCATCTCAACTAATTTGTCGATTCTTTCTTTACATGACTGTCCAAAGATGGACTTTCCTAGGAAATTGTAGAATCATCAAATACTTTATTACCAACTTTTGCTGGCATCTGATTCTTTTCTTCACTGAAAAATATCCTTTCAGGAGTATATCACTCACAGATTATGTCTTCTGGGAATTTGAATCTACAATGCAGTAAGGAAAAGAAAAAAAAGATACTAGGACTATGAAGAGAAATGTGTATGAAGTTCATGACCTTCAGTATTTCCCCCAAGTTATCACACTCAAACTCAAGAAAAATGGAGTGTACACATGTAACAAATTAATGAGATTTCTTTTTAGAAAGGTGTAAGCAACCAGTTAAGAATGGAGCTATTTTCTAATGCCTTACACAAAACACATGTTTCTTCAAACTTTGTGGAAACAAATGCTATTGGTGTAGATACTGTATTTTTCAGGATCATCAATAATTAAAATAAAATGCTATGGTAGCTAAAACAGAACTTTGCTTTTAGAGCTGGATGAAATTTTAACTACTGAGAAGTTACTCTTTCCGTTTATAGTATGAACTCATGTTTACCAAGCTAAAAATCTTAAAGACTATTCCTGTTAACTGTCTCTAGTGAACCAGAGAAATATCCCCAATGTGTAGCCGATCAGAAGCCTTCCCAATTTCAGAAGAATTTACAACTACTTTAATGTAGAATGTGGGTTGATAATTGAATCAGCTTGAAAGAAGGACAGGTTGGCTGGCAAGCACTTTATAACTTTTATCTTCTTTAGAGTAGTCTTCTGCATGTGTTTGTGAAAAATAGTTCATGTCTGAAACAAAACTCCACTTTTGGATGAATAGTTAAAGTTACTATTTATCTTGAATATTTCATTACCATACAAGTGTTATAAAGAATTGATTTTTTTTTGATCAAGGTTTGAACAACTGGCAATCACACCACAGTTCCTGTTCACTTCAGTTTTATAGAGGAGAATAAAATGTATAACCCCCATTTTCTCTGTGTAAAATGCATAATTTCCTGAAACTACTGTTATATGTTCTGTACAGATTATTTTTTCATGTCATTCCTCAAATCAAAAGATATTACTTGAAATATATTTTCTTTCTGCTTGTTATGGAAGGGGAAAATAAACATTGTCTTTCCCTCAAAATTATTCCATTCAAGAGTAGGTATAGTTTACGCTTTCCTTTTTAAATCTAATTTTAAATTCATACTGATTCTATTACTGTATTTTAAAATACACTTTTTATTGATTTTTTTCAGTGTTGCCTAGCTAAGCTGTTTTACAGAGAAGCTGAGAAAGATTAATATTTTACAGTTTTTTCTCATCTTTTTTAAAAATTAATAATTTATATAAATCAGAAGATTCATGAACTTTTCCTTCCATCATCAAAGTAATTATTATTTAAAAATTCAGTTGTTTCCTTCTACTTTCAAAGTTTCTGAATGTATGCTTTCGTATGTCTTGAATATCTACACCATTGAAGACTTGTTTTGGGTTTAGTTTGTATTTGCATAAAAGTATAATATCAATAGCTATTCAAAGGATTTCCTCACCATGAAACTGATAAGATTTCAAACTTTGTTTTGAGATCATGGCAAGGATGTATGTGCACAGTGATGATTGTGTTAGTGCATCGGTGAGTGGTCCTTGCAGAAGAAGAGAGATTCGTGTTCCTACTGCGTGAATCTTTAATTATGATAGGATCAGGGAGAGTAACAGGCAACAGGTTAGCTTGGCATGTCTGAAAACACAGCTAAGTACAAAGGTCTCTATTCTTTTGAGTTGGGAGCTTTGTTTTTCAAATGAGAAAGTCAACCTTTTCGAAACAGTTTGGTCTGTTCCAATCATGAGCCAAATTTTTCCTGTGGAAAAAAACTGTGAAGTCTGAAAATTCCTGACCAGCAGTTACATTAAAGCTGTCTAGCCCAGAGCACAGAATATTTTGAATTGTGTCAGGATTTAAATAGCACATCCTCTAAAGCTGCTGTGAGCAAACAAACTGTCTTGCTGACAACGATAACTACTTTCAGAAACACTATTCTTGTTATTCACATACTGTTGATGTTCAAGGCTCGGCAGGCCACTAAACTTTGCCAGATGCACTCTGTAATCCCCCTAGTACCCTCCCAGGGGAGGATAATTAGGGAAACAGAAAAAGAGATTTTGAGATTAAAAAAAAAAAACCCAAAACCAAAAAACACCTTAAATCAGTTTAATGAAAAAGAAATTAATACTAGCAATAACAATGAAGATGTTGGACCATATACATACATATATATAAGTATGCAAATATATTCGAACATAAAAGGAAATATGTTAATAAGGAATTTGCACTTTCAGGATGATAACAAGGTCCCAAGTATAAAAAAAGAGAAGCCCCAGACTGCACTTGGCAGTAAATGGGAATGCCCAAGCCCAGAGTTCCAATAACAGTCCAAAAAAAGAAAAACAGAAAGGAAAGCCTTAGAGCAGCCATGCCACTCCCATTCAGAAATAGAGAGGAAGGCAACCTGTGCCGATGAATGGTGCTCCTCTGCAGAACAAAAAGAGGTGAAACACCAACAGCACAGGTAGAAATAGCAAACAGTCGATGTCAACTCTTCCAGCACTGCAGGCATTAAAAGAAGGATTCCTTAAAGCTCTTCTTAGGGGCCCTTATATACTGAGAACCATAGGAAGGAATACCATGATTGGCCGATTTGGGTCACCTGACCCGTCTTCTCATCTCCATAGGCACTTCTGTCTCTTCTTCCCTATTGTGATTGCCACCCTGGCATCCCTAGAAAACTTTTATCTTGAGGCTCTCAAATGAGAACAACATATATTTTAACAATGCTTTCTCTAAGTGTTAAGTGAATTGAGAAATAAGAATTGGATCTATATTCAGAGAACATGTGACTCACTTCTAGATAGATGTGGTAGGGTTATCCTTCATGTATGTGTGTAAAGGCTTGTTAGGAAATAACCATACGGGAAGACTGACTCAGTTAATCTCAGCAGCAACAATGATCTGTGCCACATAAAGTATCTAAAGATGATTCAATCACATTATACATGAGTGGACTGACTGCTATAAATGTTTCCATAATCTAACCATAACCTAGGCTGCACAATTATGTCACGATGGCCAAGTGCATCTTGTACTTAAGTTCTCACTCCCGATATTTTGAGTATTTCCTATTTCTCTGGAAAATTTTGTTGAAAGTCTGTCCCTTTCAAGGGTGCCTAAATGATTTTTGTTTTTAAATGCAGCTAATTCTGCCAAAACAAAGAATTTTATGTTGCGATAAAGACTAGAAGTTCAGACAGGCTGATCCTAAAAAAAGGTCTGTATCACTAACCACTGGCATTATGTGAGTTATAATCTAAACAGAGAAAAATGTTGAACATAAGATATATTTGGTTATCTGTATTATAGACAAATAACTAACAGGATTTTTAAAAGTGCTTAATTGCAATAAGAATCAGAAAAGTAGCCTAAATTAAAGATTTTACCATGTTCTTAAATGATTTCAATTATTTTGCCTTATAGTCTGAGCAACAGTTTTCAGAAGTCTGTATTCAGGTAATTCCAATGCCAGGCTGATGGCCTAATCACTGTCTATTTTTCCCTAACTGTATTTTGTTATTTTGAATTAATAAGTGTGTAATTTATTAAACATTGAGGACAGACGATAGTAGGTTTTTTCGGTAAGTTCTCTTCAAAAAATATTTTCAGATGGTAAACCAAGTCCATAGTTTTATAGATTTCTTTCTGCTTCAAGTTTAATACATCATTGCTTATTTTTCACCTATGGTTTTAGCCAGTTTCTTAATTTATCACTTGAAAATTATGTTTTGAAGCTTTCTGGAAAGTACCACAGCTCTGGACTATTACAGAACATGAGGGCTAGTTGCTATAGGTGCACATTAAGACATATAACTATCCATAAGTGCCAAACCTGAATTCCCAGACATAAAATTAGTCTCTGTTTAGGGACGTATGATGAAACAGTAGGCTTATCCAGACAGGTGTGTGTAGATGTGAGCTTGTGTGAAAAAGAAAAAAATTAGAAAGATGCTAAGAGGCGGGTGCTAATCTTTAAGACACAACAGCATACCATACGGCTCCCAGACAGGATATGGCTGGTGCTTTGTCAGATCTGAGTGTGGGTAGAAGATCTTCAAGCATACTACAGCTCAGATATGTCCTTCACATCTCTGTAATTCTGTTCTTTTCTACATGACAAGTGCACAACCTCTGCTAACTATATCCATCCAAACATTAAACAGCTTATTTTTGAGAACATATACGTTAACAGTAATTTCTTTTTAATCTACAAGTCTGTAATTTTTTTTTTTGTATGAGTCTTGATAGAGATGCCCACTTCTGCAAGATCTGATGTTAAATAACATGTGTCTCAGCATTGCAAAATCCAGCCATCTTTTTCATCTTTTCTCAAACACTAGAGCAGAATGCTGCTGTTCTTTTCATTTGGATTTAGGGACTTTGAGGGCAATAGACATTTTTTAATTAGCTGTGTCTGTCTTGCTCAGAGTGCCAGTTCTGATGTGACAACCCAACACAGGAATAAGCCCTGGCAACTACCTCTAGAAAGATGTCAGAGGGCCAAGAAAACTAGCAGAAATGAATACACAAAAAAACCCAGGCTACTGTCCTAATGCTAATGGCAATGATCATTATTATAATTTTATAAACATTAATATCTTACAAAACTTACTAAATATGTATGCGTTGTCTGACTTGCTCAATTTAATACTATACACAATATACATGTAATGTTACCTTTCTACTTATAGCCCATTCAGGAAGGGAGGTTACAAGGCTGAAATTTTAGTTTAAAATGGGTCATTCTCTGTATTTGAAGAAAAAGAAATGCAAAGAGATTCTATTGGTGACTAAGGATAATTTTGAATTCCTCTCAGAAAGACATATTGCTTACTAATGTACTGAAGCCCTGCTGGTAGTGGACTAGAAATAATTATCACTTTTCTTTGTGTCAGATACTTCTTTTTCAGGTGAGTGTGATCTAGAATTGGAGAGGAAAAAAAGAGGGGAAAAGGTTATCTCCAGAATAATATGTAATATTTATATGTACAGGGGAATAAGTCTCAGAAAAAGATTCAGAAATTCCATTTTGAAAATAGAAGACAGACCAGGATTGATAAAATAAATTTGTGATATGAAGTTCTTACAAGGAAAAAAAAAACAAAACAAAACAAACAATGAATGAAAATTTTGCAGCAGGAAGAAACTGCATTTTCATTAAATAAAATAATTCAAATTATAGTGTTTCAAACATTCATTTTTTACCAGAAAACCTGCAAATAATATCCTGAGTTCCTTTGCTTTTCTAGTCATATAAAATTCTTCATTCTGGGGACAAAAATGTTTTATCAAAGACTATGTATAAAAAGCCTCTAACTTTCTATTAAAAATAATAAAGTTATGACATAATCATATTAAACAAAATTCTTAAGCAAAGGATGTAAATGCATACAAAATGATCAATATAATGAGTGATATGCAATCATTGACTGGTGTAAAAGCGAAATCAAAAGCAGATTAAATTTTGACAGAAGACTTTATCAGGCATATAAATCAGACTTGTTAATAAGCAGACACAATAAATAATAAGTATGAAATCTAATATTAGTTTAATACTCCATTACTCCATAACTAGGGGCAATGAAACTCCAACTAAGAAATTTTGGTCTTGTCTTTTTTTTTTTCAACCCTCCCACTTAAATAAAGTTTTCACTAAAACTTAATAAAAAAAAATCACATGAACTAGGAAGAAACTATCACACAGGTCTAATTGGAACCATCCTAGTGTCACCCACAAATCTGTAATTTAAATGTTTAAAAGTGGTCCAGTTTTGCTACTTACTTGAAGGTATCCCTCACTCTTCTTGTCTCAGATATACAAGTCCAAAATGACTATGAAGGTGTTAAGAGAGGAAAATAAACTACTAAGAAAGATGCAGACCTGGTACCATTCTGTTTTAATGATTCGTGATGCTCTAATGCACTTCCAAATAGGGAAGAAAAGATACCAAACTTTTGCCATAGAGAAACAAAAGAAGTTGCAATGCAAGAAATAGTAACTCCCAGCATCATCTGTGCAGTTCATTACTGCAATACTGCATCTAATCATGGTTTTGTTTTTATCAAAGTTTGTGACAGCTGATAAGCTAGATGGGAGTTCTTTGAGCATTGAATAAATGGAACATTTATATGAAGTGATAGGGAACACTGGATTAAGAGTACCCCGGGCAAATAAAGCTATTATTCAAATCTAAGAACCACTATTTTCATTCAATGCCAATTGACTTATGAAGGAGAGCTGACATAGTGATGGATTTGCTTTTGTATGTGAATATCAATATATGTTCTGTGACTGTGTTACCAACACTAACAAAAAGTGCTGTTTAATATTTAAATATTTTTACTACACAAAAGTACAAAGTACAAAACCGACTGAGAAACCACTTTTATTATAGTTAATTTGATCATCATAACCTCTTCATTAACTCACCATCGAAAAGGAAGACAAAAAACATGTCACTGTTTGGTCAGAGAACAGTTTTATCCTGGCACCTTTAAACATTGGCAAGTCATGCTTGCCAAAACTACTGTGCTAGAGTCACTAGAGTTGAAAACAAGCACCATTAAACCTCTGTCTTCCAAACTAGCCATGATCATTTATTTAGAAAGTAAGATCAGCTTTAGAAACACCCTGGAATAGAGTTCTCCAGGACTACAGTACTGGCTAAGCACTAGTAGTTACCAGTGACAACACTAACAGCCAGTCATTGGTGCTACACAACGTGATATGGACTTCTTTTCCAGATTAAGATTCTGACCAAGCTAATGCATAATTTTAGAGGTGTCAGAGCATTTTTCTAAGCATATTTCATGGAGCCCTCATCACACTATGATACTATTAATCATACAGAGCTTTGTGTTGTGGTGTGCCAAAGCAAACTTGTTATGAGCATCCTTCATGTTGTTGATGCCAACTTTACTTTCCCATAAGGATAAAAGTATATGTCCCCCTCTTCTCTATTTACTTTATTCTTCTGTACTATAGTGTTTCAGAAGAAGTCCCTGTTGGCCCCTTCACCTGCTCAGCCTTGTGAACAACATCTTCCATAACCTTGTATGGTTGAGCCTGTTTGAAATTTTTCTAAGGATGAATGGAGGTGTAGAAGATAAAGTGTCTTAGAGTTAAAAATACCACTTAAGTGTTGTGGACTATAGAGAAAAACTAGTGGTATCATTGATGAAGGGCCAGTACTTCAGAAAAGGACATTATGAATTATTTTATTACCTTTGAACCCTTTAAAGCTCCACTACTTTCTCCCTAGAGCAATTCCTGGCTAACTCCCTATGATATATTTTATAAAATAGCAGAGAACAACTTAGACAGTACTTTTTGTCAAACTTCAGTTCTGTGAAGGTCTTTCAAAACTCTGCCTTTGAAAATAAAGACAAACTATTAAGTAGGTCTTATAAATTATGGTTGGAGACATTTCTCAAATAATGTAGATACAAAATGTATCTCAGGTTCTTTTCATTCATTTTAATGAGTCTAATGAAAAGATGATATACACTGAAACTCACTGCTCAGTCTGAGCAAGGAGTAGTATAGAATAAAATAGCTACTCTTGTCACTTAGGACGGCAATGCTTTAAGCTTTTCTTTTCATTTTTGCTTTCCTGTTAAGTGTTATGTGATGCATTTATAACCTAATTCTTAACTGAGCTGTTTCAAAGACTTTGAATCTTTCAGATTCCGAAGGATCTGAAGGAATGAGAAACAATCAGATGACTCGATTACCTGAAAACAATTTTAGTACATGATGAGAAGTTCAGGGCTAGTATAAATCAACATAACAACAAAATCAATGGAGCATACCATTTCATATGGGCGGAGTATTTGGCCCAATACTTGCATGTTAATTCTCTAAAGTGTTTCGTACATGAGAGTTCTGGCTCATAATAAGGGATTCCAGATGCAATGGTATCACACATTATAATGATTTACTGTTGACTTATGCTGTTCTCTTTTCACATTTTCTATGAGTTTCACAGGTTTCAGAGTGTGAATTTTCTGTGAAATTTCACATTTATTTTAACATTTTAGCACTCTTTTAAATTGTAACCCTTGACAATGAATTGCAATGCTAGTATTCCCCAGCGAATTAGTTGGAGACCAAAGAATTTAGAATTTAATCTGTTATTTGCTCTGTCGCAGCCTACAGAATGAGGAATGAAAAGTGTAATCCAGTCAAATAGGGGATGACAACTTAATAATTTGCACATATACTTCTATTATTACTACAGGGGTTGACAACATAATAATTTTCACACACAGTTCTATTATTACTATCAATCAATAATTAAGAGCTGAGGATTTCAACCTTCTCAAATAGGAGAAAGATATGAAGGGCAATGTCTATTTCCAGATAACTTACTTATGAACTAGTTGTCAGGCTGTTCATAGTAAGAGCTTGAATCTTCTAAATGTTGATGGCCATTTCAGGACTACTGACTTGGACTCGGATGCCCACATTTTGCCTCAGAATGCTACACAGACCTAAAAGGTGAACCTTGTCTTTATTTGGATGGTATTAAAGCAAAAAAACCTGCTGCTTTTGCCAGGAAGCACCTATTCACCAAATATGGAATGAAGTCTTGAGACTTTTTGTGCTAAGCCATATACCACACCCTTAAACAGTGTTTCTCCATAGTGACCTGCAGTATTTCACTGTGCTAGAAACGTGCTGTCTCTTTAAGCCAAGTCAAGTGGGAGCCTAGGGAATAAAGGGCCCTGCAACAAAGTCACAATGGTTGCCTTAATCTTGCATTTCATGGAGCTGTCAATAAAGGTTAGTGACATCTTTCTACTTTATTTCATGGCATGACCAGTGATGCCATTACATCTCATAGTAACGCTTTAAATTAGGATGCTCAAATAAACCTCTAATCCTTTGAAGCTGACATTTTCCAGATTGCCAGCCAAGCAGATGCTTAGGAGGATGTGTATATAGCTCCTGGGCTTCTATTTTCCCTTTGAAGTATGTTTTAAGACTACTGTTGATTTCAGTAAAAGTTTGATAAACCAAATGGCTGTGTTACTGAAAGATTAATTAAAATGTAGTAAACTGTTATTATAGCACTTGTTGTTAAATCTGTTCTGTTCACTTCTTAAGTTACAGAGATGACACATCTGCACTACCTGATAGTTACTGTTAATACACATTAATCTTTTTTTTCTGTGTGATATCTTCTACCATATACTTTTGAAATAAGATTATTTAGTTTTCTACTTTTTTGACTTGAGGTGATCTTCAAATTAACTGTAAAAATTTCTGATACTGATATAACCCACTTTCTGAATAACTTTAAAAGATTCTCACTTTTCAATTTAGTGATTGTTGTCTAAGCTTCTGATTTGAGTATTTTTCTACCAGCAGTTTTGGACTTTAAAACCTTTATTTCTGTAAACATATTTACTATAGCTGCTTCATTTCTTTTTTTTCACACCATGTGATTAGAGATGTGGTAGTGCTAGCAGTTTCATCATATGCAGTGTGGTCAGTGCCTTTAATAAAGCATGATCAATAGGTATAATTCCTCAGAGGTGAATATGACTAATATTGAAAAGATATCTTATGGTTAAACAAAGAGAATTAAATCTTTTTCAGAAAGTTGAAGAGTACTGAATTTATTACACAGCGCCAACTCTTGGGAGACGGGAGAGGTGCCTGAGGACTGGAGGAAAGCAAATGACACTCCAATATTCAAAAAGGCGAAGAAGGAGGACCCGAGAAACTACAGACCCATCAGCCTCACCTCCATCCCCGGGAAAGTGATGGAACGACTTATCCTTGGTGCCATCTCAAGGCATATCAAGGATAAGAGGGTCATTAGAGACAGTCAACATGGCTTCACCAAGGGTAAGTCATGCTTGACTAACCTCATAACCTTTTATGAGGATATAACAAGGTGGATAGATGATGGCCGAGCGGTGGATGTGGTCTACCTTGACTTCAGTAAAGCATTTGACACAGTCTCCCACAGCATCCTTGCTGCTAAACTGAGGAAGTGTGGTCTAGACTCTCAGGTAGTGAGGTGGACTGTGAACTGGCTAAGGGGAAGAAGCCAAAGAGTTGTGGTCAATGGGGCGGAGTCTGGTTGGAGGTCTGTATCCAGTGGAGTCCCTCAAGGGTCGGTACTGGGACTAGTATTATTCAATATATTCATCGATGACTTGGATGAGGGACTAGAGAGTACTATCAGCAAGTTTGCTGATGACACCAAGCTGGGAGGAGTGGCTGACACACCAGAAGGCTGTGCTGCCATTCAGCGAGACCTGGACAGGCTGGAGGGTTGGGCGGGGAAAAATTTAATGAAATATAACAAGGGTAAATGTAGAGTCTTGCATCTGGGTAGGAACAACCCCAGGTTCCAGTATAAGTTGGGGAAAGACTTATTAGAGAGCAGTGTAGGGGAAAGGGACCTGGGAGTCTTGGTGGACAGCAGGATGACCATGAGCCAGCAGTGTGCCCTTGTGGCCAGGAAGGCCAATGGCATCCTGGGGTGTATTAGAAGGGGGGTGGTTAGTAGGTCGAGAGAGGTTCTCCTTCCCCTCTACTCCGCCCTGGTGAGACCCCATCTGGAATATTGTGTCCAGTTCTGGGCCCCTCAGTTCAAGAAAGACAGGGAAGTGCTGGAGAGAGTCCAGCACAGGGCAACTAGGATGATTAAGGGAGTGGATCATCTCCCTTATGAGAAAAGACTGAGGGAGCTGGGGCTCTTTAGTTTGGAGGAGGCTGAGGGGTGACCTCATTAATGTTTATAAATATATCAAGGGTGAGTGTCACGAGGATGGAGCCAGGCTCTTCTCAGTGACAACCAATGATAGGACAAGGGGTAATGGGCTGAAACTGGAACATAAGAGGTTCCACTTAAACTCGAGAAGAAACTTCTTCTGAGTGAGGGTGACAGAGCACTGGAACAGGCTGCCCAGGGAGGTTGTGGAGTCTCCTTCTCTGGACACATTCAAGACCCGCCTGGACACATTCCTGTGTAGCATTATCTCGGCGTTCCTGCTCTGGCAGGGGGATTGGACTTGATCTTTCGAGGTCCCTTCCAATCGCTAACATTCTATGATTCTATGATTCTGTGAAATGGGTCACAACTATGAACATGTGAAACTGTGAAGCACAGTGCAAAGAAAATGAAATCAAAAAAGTGTTGTTTGGAAAGAACCTATGCAGGTCACTTAGTCCAAGACACCACTTACAGTGGATATGTAGTTGGTTCTGGATCAGATCTGATGAGGATTTTTCTTGCTAAGTCTTGAAAATCTTCAAAGATGTAAATTTTGCAAGTTCTCTTGTAACCTCTTTCAGTGCTGTCATATCTGACATTAAACCAGGACTAATGATTTCACAGAGTCCGGAGGATGCACATTAGTAGATATATTTTCCTCATTAGGTGGATAATTAATAGGTTAAAGATAATGCTAAGGAAGTCAATGTAGAACCTTGAATTGCCATTTTCTCTACTAACTCTCTCTATAGACAGCTCTAAAGTCTTTCAAAGGACACATAACTTATACTGAACAAGTATTAGATTTTTTTTTATAACTTAGTTCTGCTGTTATAACTAGGGGCTAAATGTCTGAAAGGAAATTCTGCCTTTATTAATTGATTAAAAAATCCACTAACTTCAGAAGAATTAGAATTTCTTTGTCACAGCAAATTCACAGGAAAAGTGCAGAAATCACAAGAGATGTGGGGAACAAGCAGTACAAACAAACGTTATAATATATGGTGCAATTGAACCTGAAAATTTGCTTACTGTAGATGTTAGTTTCCAGTATGCAATGCTTTTCATACAGTACTTTAGATTAGTATACATGAAGAAGTGAGCTAAACCGTCATCCACAGAAAGCATGTAAGGAAGAGATGACCAACCAAAGAGAAGCTCTGGAGGCAGTGAGGTCCTGTTAAAATTGATTCTTTCTTTGGAATTCAAACACTCACTTCTGGCCTGAAAACAGCACCAACTTTTGCTCAGGATTCAGAACTCAGCATTCTCACGCGTTCTTAAGGTTTTTCCTTTACATGATGGAGACCAGTGATTCCCTGTTTTTGAAAGATGGCATTCTTTCCTTTAAAGGCATTCTTGAAGAGGAAGAAAGTGATAAAATACTTCAACTTAAAACCAGGAGCTGGGGCTAGGATTTTCCCTTTCACCTGTTTCATATCAGTATTTAATCACAAAGGTGCAGAATGATGCTCTTGTTTGCATTCTGTTAGGAAAGGCAAAGCAAGCTCTAATACCTGGGTGAAGAGTGTAACAGCGTCAACAGAAGATTTCAGATCTGTTCTTTTCTCAGAATAACTTTAAGCTTGGAAAGGAGACAGGTTTTGGTGTCACTTGCAGTATGAGCTGAAATAGTTGTGCTTTTATCAATGAAACACAGGTCAAGAAAGGCTTGTTTGAAGTTTCTCTTGGGCATGCTATAACACATGACATTCTTTCATTTGACACTTAGTCACACTGTTAAAGATACAGTTGATACAAAATGCTAGTAAACTATATTCATAGCCTTTCAAATTAAACAAAGTCCATGTTTGTTTGTTTGTTTGTTTGTTTGTTTTTTTTACCATGAGACCCTTGGAAAATATGGTAAATCATAGATCATAGAACCATAGAATGGCCTAGGCTGGAAGGGACCTTAGAGATCATTTTAATCCAACCTCCCTGTCATGGGCACGGATGCCTCTCAACTAGATCAGGCAACACATGGGGACCAAACGGGGATCGAACGCACAACCTTGGTGTTATCAGCAACATGCTCTAACCGAGTGAGCTAATATGTCAAGAGTTAGGACTAGTTCAGCCACTGAAACTGACAGGACAAAATGTACTTGAATGCTATTAGACAGGACCAAATATGTTATGATAGATTGCTGAAATGGCAAAAAGAAATTCTGGAATGTTCAATATATGAACAAAAATTTGATTTTCAGTATTTAACATAGAAGGTAGATCATGGCAGGAAAACAGTTCTATGTGACAACCTTATTAAATGTGTAGCTTTACAAGTTAGACAATAAACTTGCTGGAAACTATCAATTGCCACTCCTTGTATTCTTATGTTTCTGCTCTAGTAAAGAAATCTGGAGCTGATCTATGATTTATATTAATAAATAATCCCTTAAGAGTTATTATTTTAGTGAAAACAGAAAATTAGTGTCTAACACCATCTATCTTCAAATAACAACTAATTAAGCTAGTTTACCTTTAGAATCAAAGAGATAAAATCACTAAAACCTTTTTAAAAGTGTATTAAATCATGACTGTTCTCTGCATAGTAAGTAAATGCCACTGACCTTCATTGTGTTCAATGTGCATCAGAGAGAAGTTTTATAAAAAGTATTATGTTCCTGTAAAACTCTTTTAAAAAAAAGTCTTGAAATATTAATCCCCTAGTAAAACAAGTTTAAGCTAGGAAGACACAACTGGTAAAAAAGGACAAAATTAAAGTAAATTTGAAAACCACTGTGTGAAATTTCACACAATAAAACAGCAGGGAAGATGTTCTTAATTTTAATTTTTTTTTAATGTTTATATCAACCACTTCAGTGATTTATGTGTCCTTTTTCTGCATAATCACAGAATCACAGAATGTCAGGAGTTGGAAGGGACCTCAAAGATCATCTAGTCCAACTCCCCTGCCAGAGCAGAACCACCTACAGCAGAGAGCACAGGAACGCGTCCAGGCAGGTTTTGAATATCCCCAGACAAGGAGACTCTACAACCTCCCTGGGCAGCCTGTGCCAGTGCTCTGTCACCCTCACTGTGAAAAAGTTTTTTCTCGCATTTTTATGGAACTTCCTATGTTCCAGCTTGCACCCATTGCCCCTTGTCCTGTCAATGGACACTGCTGAAAAGAGCCTGGCTCCATCCTCCTGACACTGCCCCTTGACATATTTATAAACAGTAATGAGGTCACCCCTCAGCCTCCTCTTCTCCAAGCTAAAGAGACCCAGCTCCTTCAGCCTTTCCTCATAAGGGACATGTTCCACTCCCTTCATCATCTTTGTGGCTCTGTGCTGTACTCTCTCCAGCAGTTCCCTGTCCTTGAGCTGAGGGGCCCAGAACTGGACACAATATTCCAGATGTGGCCCCACCAGGGCAGAGTAGAGGGGCAGGAGGACCTCTCTTGACCTACTTGCTACTCCCCTTCTAATACACCCCAGGATGCCATTGGCCTTCTTGGCCACAAGGGCACATTGTTGGCTCATGGCCATCCTGCTGTCCACCAGAACCCCCGGGTCCCTTTCCCCTACCCTGCTCTCCAGTAGAGCAGTCCCCAACCTATATTGGCACATGGGGTTATTATTTCCCAAGTGCAAAACTCTACACTTACCCTTGCTGAACCGCATAAGATTTCTCCCCGCCCAACGCTCCAGCCTGTCCAGGTCTCTCTGAATGGCAGCACAGCCTTCTGGTGTGTCAACCACTCCTCCCAATTCTGTATCATCTTCAAACTTGCTGACAACATTCTCTAATTCCTCGTCAAGGTTATTGATAAACGTATTGAACAGCACCGGCCTGAGCACTGACCCTTGAGGGACCCCACTAGACACAGGCTTCCAACTAGACTCTGTTCCATTGACCACAACTCTCTGGCTTCTTCGCTTCACCCAATTAGTGACCCACCTCACTACTCGGTCATCCAGACCACACTTCTTCA
Organism: Trogon surrucura; assembly: GCA_020746105.1. NCBI lineage: Eukaryota > Metazoa > Chordata > Aves > Trogoniformes > Trogonidae > Trogon > Trogon surrucura. Next base: position 37,575,158 of record CM036658.1, on the reverse strand, counting down.
GTTTACCTGTGAGGTTGCTGTGGGAGACAGTGTCAAATGCCTTGCTGATGTCCAGGTAGACCACATCCACTGCACGGCCATCATCCATCCACCTGCTTATGTCTTCATAAAAAGCGATCAGGATACAAGTCTAATAGAATATTGAGATAGATCTTAATTTCCATAAGATGTCTAGCCAAAGGGATTGCTATCCAGATTTTTCTTTTTGCTTTTGATTATATTTTGTGGGCTTCTTAAAATTTATAAATACTTAACTATTGAACAGTTGCTTTTCTCTTGTTTCTCATCAAGTTTTACAGATGAGAGGACAGTATCAATGCAGTGCTGAAGATATGTTTATTGATCTTAGACAAGAAGGTATTTCTGTGAAGAGGAAACTTAGGGTCAGATTTAGGGGGATAGAGAATGGGGAGCACAGTGAGGTCCTTTAAAATGAAATTAGACCAAGAAATGTGGTTAAAAAGCCAGAAAGGATTAAAAATACTTATTTTTTTTTCATGTTATATGGTGATACACAACATTTTTGCGTAGTAATTTTTACAGTTATTATAGTAGGGGACAGGAAGACAAGATTATGTGGTTTTGTCACTGGATTGCCTGGATGCGCCTAATGGACAAATCCATTTGAGGAATCGCTGGACGTCATTCCTACGACGACTGTCATTCATTCTGTTCAGTCCTGGCAACTGGAGCAGGAACAGAGGCAATGAACGGAATTGGAGGTGATGTTCAGTGTCCCCAGGACAAATCCAGAGTTTGAAGAAACATGTCAGAACATGCTAGGAAAATACGGGAAAATGTGAGACCTAGGTAGAGGATTGGTGTAAACTGCTTTTAAAAATAAACAAGGGGAAAATTATCACAGAAGAGAAGGAGTAAATGTCAGACTTCACTAAAAGTTCTGTCATATGACTGGACTTTTAGAATAATCTAGGAGCAAATAAACATTATGAAATTAAATAATACACAAATTTATGATAGAGGGGACTGCATGGACTGCAGTCTGTCCATAGCTGGCTGAGGGCAGTGTGTGCTGTAACACATCTGGAGGTAACATCTGCAGGACCACAGCCAAATGCAAGATATGTCATTGTGCATGTGAAGTCCCTCATCCTCAGTTTCGACATCATTTGGTCTGTCTTCACAATATCTGAAGATATTTCCTGACATAAAATGTCTTACTGTGTTATTGTTTTGTGAGCTAGCTGTGCACAGCTCTGGCTCCTAACATTACAGGTGAACTTAAATGGTTTCCGACAGCAGTGTTTCAGTTTAACATGTCTTGAAATTGCCCTGGTGGCTTCAGCAGAGTTTTCTAATATGTATTCAATTAGGTTCAGAACTTTTTCAATCCACTTTACCAGAGTGAAACTGTGGAGTTTTGCAGCCCTTCAAAGTTGAAAAGCAGTTGAAAAACAAACGGGGATCTCTAAAGGGAAAGTTGTGTAAGTAGAATTGGCAATTATACAACATTCTCCCTGGCTCATAACACTATAATGCTTTCTGAACCATCACGTTGGTTCGTAGTTTTTCCCTAAAATATTTTTTATAACCCCAAAATGTTAGCAACTTCATGGTTTTTAAATTGTATAATTTTCTGTAATTATTTCATATAAGAGATAAGAAATTTTAATCAGTCATACTTGCATATTTCAAGTTAAAAGTGCAGAACCTGATCATTCAGCTTGTTAATAACGAGACAAGTCAAGGCAAGATTTCTGTTAAGGTCAGAAATTACCTGGATGATCTGTATATTATAACAGATGACAAAGACTTTAAAGAAACTAAACAAATTTTTACATGAAGTAGCACAAAATAGTAGACTTCTTTGTGATAATAAAATGTGAGGTGAAAACAAAATGCAAAACAATGACATTTTTATATGTTTGAGGATTTTTAAACCCAGCAGTAAATACCATCCAAAAAAATATGCAGAATTTTCACTTCTGTGTATGTACAGTAGCTGCTTAACAGAACATGATATGTCAAATTTTTAAAGCACCATTATAAAATGCCCAAAAGCAAGTGTAGATAACATATGATAATTTTTCTGGTGAGACCTAAGTGGCCTTTAATTTAAAGAAACATATAACATAGATACATAAAACTCCAAGATGTTTGTGAGCTAGTAATTTATATCAGCAAGCTGATTGAAAACCAAATATGAGAGAAATGAACTCTCCATGTATGAAATATGAAACTGAATGCTAGAAGTGAAATTTTACAAACTGGTGGTGTAATTCTACGCAGAAAGTATATAGCTGAAATGCCAACTAACTTTCATTTCTGTGAATAAACAATTAACAAAATTAAAAATAATTTTATGAAGCTTCCAAGAAAATCATACAAACTGTAGCAAAACCATTATTTGATGGATTCCTGTGTATGTGATTTCTTGAACTCTGACCCTGGTATCTGACATGAAAGCATTACATCCACTTACATTAATTTTATTTGTCAACCATTTTCTGTCTCAAGTAAATTTGTCTGTACTATAAATACTGTATAATTACCCCACCAAAAAAAATATTGGTGAAATATTGGTTTGGGTGATCAAATTCTGCTTTACAAATAGTTTTTATCTGTAAGAAATATAGATAAATATATATTGATTGCATGACCCAATTATTCCTTTACAGATACGGACTGATGTATCGTTACATGACATCACAATAGTATGTTGTTTGTAAATAAACATATATCTCAGATGTATTCTTTTCTTTGTGTCTTAAATATGTCAATAATAGTGCACCTTCTGCTGCTGGAAAGTAATTATTTTAAGAAAGTACACTTAAGAGTTTATTTCCTTGGAGCTAAGCCATCAAAATGTCATATTGCCTTTTCTCATCTTTAAGATCTTTACAGTAGTCTTATTTGTCATGCAGTGTTTAAGCATAGATCAGAATGAGTGTTCCATAGGTATGATTTAAGACAAATATTCCTGAATTTTCAAGTTCATCTTCTGTAAACGATATGAGCCAGACCCCTGTTCTCCAGGTGATCCACCCAACTGACCTGCACGGCCATTCAGCAGTGGAGATATTTTCTCCCTTCCTCCTCTGAGAATTCTTCAGTCCAGCACAGTCCAGAGGGTTTTGTTTTGGCATAAAGAGTTGAAATTAGAACATTAATAGCATACAGAGGTATAATTGAACTTGTCAGTGCATTCTGTTCCAAGAAATAAGGGCAGAAAAAGAACTCACCAAAGAAGTGGAGAAAAAATTGAGAGTTCAAAGAGACATAATTTGAATAACAAAAGTGTGTGTTTTGGCTCAGTACCATAAATGCTGGAAAAAGATTTTTTACACAGAATATTCTGAGATCTTCACACACAGTAAAAATTCATGTATCTTCAAAAAACATGGCTTCATGCTTACACATTGTGAAAGAAAAAGAATTCAGTGATGATGGTTTTCAGTGACAGAGTTGTTCTGAAAAGCATTTTGAAATTCTTACATTAATTATTTTTGCTGCTTGTACTTTGCAGAAACGTCATTAGAGAGAACTTAGAACTCTGTTGGATGTAAATTAGACATATTGAAACTAAGCTGATTTTCAGATCTACCCCATCACCCAGAAAAATTATAATGAGTGCCTGTGATTAAAGGAAATGTGAAGAGCTTTTGCTCATTTAGAATATTAGAATTGGCTGTGGTTGTTAATGAAGTGCAAAATGAAATTCTAGTAATTGTGTAAATAAGGGAACAAGTAAATCTAAAGATATTACTGAACTTCCAGGGAAAAGATAATTTTAAAACTATCAATGGATAGTTCCATAAAATAATTAATCTTGGTTAGATATAGTTTCAAAAATACAGAAAATAAAGACAAACAACTGGCTGAGCTTGCTGGACATGATAATCTAACAGGCAAGTGAGCTTATAGATGTGACTGTAATTTTTCTGGATAATTAATATAGTCTGGTATCTTCTTCATTGTTGAATTTAGGGAAAATTAGCACTTGATTATAAGCAGCTAGAAATCTGTCTTAAATGGGAGAGAATAATTAATGTCTTCAGTAAGACAAAGTCTCTGCATTTGCTCCAGTAATCTTGACGGAGAATAGTTGAGTTTGCTTCCTAATCACAGAATCACAGAATCACAGAATGTTAAAGGTTGGAAGGGACCTTAAAGATCATCTAGTCCAACCCCCCTGCCAGAACAGGATCACCTACAGTAGAGCGCACAGGAACGCGTCCAGGCGGGTTCTGAATGTCTCAAGAGAAGGAGATACCACAACCTCCCTGGGTAGCCTGTTCCAGTGCTCGGTCACCCTCACAGTAAAAAAAGTTTTTCCTCATATTTTTCTGGAACCTCCTGTGTTCCAGCTTCCACCCATTGTCCCTTGTCTTGTCAGTGGACGCCGCTGAAAAGAGCCTGGCTCCATCCTCCTGACATTCCCCCTTGACATATTTATAAATACATGACATTTGCACAAAGTAAGAAATACTTAATGTTTCATGTTCCCCAAACCAGTAGATATGTAGTTCTAGAAGTACGAAACTTTTAAAAACAGTTTAAAATATGTGCATCTTCTCAGTAATATTATTAGCGTGATCCTTCAATGTTTACTGTCATTTGCATTTCAGTAGGTTGCAAATGTTTTTTAACAAAGTGAAAGATTCTGAAGGGCTAGAGAGAAAGGGCTATACTTTAAACATATACAGCTTAAACAGTAATAGGCAGTGTTATTAGGTTGAAAAAAATGTTCTGAAGGAAACTACAGGGTTATCTTACACCAACATAAACCAGTCAATTTAAAATGAATAGATAGGATTGATTTCTTTTGTTACTTTAAATCCATAATACTGTTTTTGTATTCTTTCACATGTATTATTTATGCTAACAAAATAAAATGTAAAAAATAAAAATATTCAACAAAATACGTTTAGTTTTATTGCAAACTATTGTTAAGAGAGAATAATCAAATAAAATCCCTGCACTGATTATGCAATGGTTCCCTTATGCTGTTCTGTATTCATTAAACTGTAAGAGTAATAGAAAAGCCAAAGAATTTTAGCCAATTTTTCCAAACACCTAATTTTTAAGTTTACAGTCCTGCTGTCTTGTTCAAACCTCAGGTTTGACCATTCTAGTCAAAACAAAAAGTATGGAAATACTTGTTTTGTGTTGTCAATATAGAAAATGAATATTCATAGTACAAGCTGGGAGCTAACCTTCTGGAAAGTGACTCTATGAAAAAAGACCCTGGACTCCTGGGGGGCAGCAGGATACCCATGAGCCAGCAAGGTGCCCTCATGGCCAAGAAGGTCAATGGCACCCTGGGGTGTATTAGAAAGGTAGGTGGCTAGGAGGTGGAGAGAGGTTCTCCTGCCCCTCCACTCTGCCCTGGTGAGGCCACATCTGGAATATTGTGTCCAGTTCTGGGCCCCTCAGCTCAAGAAGGACAGGGAACTGCTGGAGAGAGTCCAGCACAGAGCCACAAAGATGATGAAGGGAGTGGAACATGTCCCTTATGAGGAAAGGCTGAAGGAGCTGGGTCTCTTTAGCTTGGAGAAGAGGAGGCTGAGGGGTGACCTCATTACTGTTTATAAATATGTCAAGGGGGAGTGTCAGGAGGATGGAGCCAGGCTCTTTTCAGCGGTGTCCATTGACAGGACAAGGGGCAACGGGTGCAAGCTGGAACACAGGAGGTTCCACAAAAACATCTGGCAAAACTTACTCGGTGTGAGAGTGACAGAGCACTGGCACAGGTTGCCCAGGGAGGTGGCAGGGTCTCTGTCTCTGGAGGCATTCAAAACCCACCTGTACACCATTCTGTGTAACCTGATCTACGCGAACCCTCTCTGGCAGAAATTTTGGTGTAGGTGATGTCCAGAAGTCCATTCAAATCCCAATATCCTGTGATTTTGAAGTGCCCTCTGAAAGTTTTCTGTTCCCTCCTATACAGACATTTTTTTTTTGTTTGTGTCTGTGTATAAAATAAGAAATTTGGCTAGCACATTAAACTGGTAACCAAAGTTCCACTCTCATTAACTTTGCCTGATCTTGAGAAACTCCTTTTGCAATCTACATACCTGTAAATTCAAGAAGTCTGTGTTGCCAGCAACTTTATCTGTATGCTCACACGTAAAGAGCTTTGCAAATCTTTCTGGGAATACGGGAGTTGAATCTCCTTGGTATTCTTAATCTAAAACATGATAGTGAAAGGTTAGTATCATTTTTTAATGAAGCTATGTGACCATAGAATAATGAAAAGAGAAAATTTGTTTTAGATTTACCTCCGTAAAGCTTACGATCCATCTTCCGGATATCAGAAAAAAAAGTAGGAAGGAAGAATTTTACAGAAGAGTTCAGAGATGAACTTTCAAGTTTCTCTTTCTAACTCTTTATAAAATATTATTTACAACTAACTGCATTAATTTCAGAAACTTTAGCAATAGTTTCATATTCTTTCTCATGGTGATTATTTAGAGCATATGAAATCCATATCCTAAATTCAACTATCTGTTAAGGTGATGAAAAGTTAATAAGAGGCTACAAACTTCTCTCATACAGAAATGTGTTGGTTCCTGAAAACAAACAAAACAAGAAAAACATACTTCAAATCTTTAAAAGGTGCTCTTGCAAAAACTAATGGAAATGTCACTGCTGTGTTTTACTGCCTTAACTAATTCTTCATTAGCTGTCTTAAAATTTTAGCTGCATACATATGTGGACTCATCTTTTGAAGAAGCTTTAGAAATTTGATTGCACTTGGTTTTAGTTCAAAAATTCCTGGCATCACCTCATATAACGCAATTTCATTAATGAGCATGGCTCCTTACTTAGAATCTCATATCTGTGTTTAATCCTAAACAAGGACTTACTGTCCAGTTGCAGATATTCTGTGTACTTACTGACTCATTTCAATATTTACTTTGCATTTTCTTTAAGTCCAAAATTTGTTTTCAATAAATTCTTCTGTTCCTAGTGATGGTGCAAACATGCCAGACTACATCAATAGTGATAAATGGTGTTGATGCCTTAGGGTGATACATAGGTAAATTAGTAAAACTGTTCAGCTTCAGTTTTTATTACTGTTTTGTAGCATTGGCTTTTCATTTACCACTGAATTGACTTTGCTTACTTTATGAAGAAACACAAATGTAATTTTACAAATGAAGCTAAGTAAGAACATAATGTCTCCTTAGGTCATAAGATCCTTCTTGTCCTCTGTCATCTCTTTTATAACAATGAATATCAGACATGCAGGTGAGAATGGAAGAAGAAAATATACATTAAATGATTGTTATCTTCTAGAGAACTGCTGAAACCGAAGTGCTTTCCTTATGCTCATAACACTTTCCAGACCTTACACATGTGAATTTTTGTAATCCATGGCCTCCAAATTTACAGGAACGTGACTCTTCCTGGAACTTAGACCAGCACAAATAGGTATATAAATGCCATCTCATAGAGAAGCGAAAAACATTCTCATGGCTAATATGTTTCTTAAATGGTTTATCTGTTTATTCCTCCATTCATTTTATAGATGATATGAACCATTTTTATGAAACAGCTGGCATCTTGGGCTTACTCGGTTTCAGGGTAGAATACAAATGAAACTTTCCAAGATGCATGAAAAATGCATTTTTTCACAGCATGCTATACCACATGAATACATCCAATGTCCAGTCACTTCCCAGTTTTTCTCACTTACTGCCTGTAATTGCTCATCCATTTAGATCTTCTATGTGTCTGAGAGGACCTTTCTCTTCCAGCCTGCCAGTGACTTCTAAAAACTTTACTTTCCCGCATTAAATAATACACATTTTACCCTTTAGTTATACAACCTTATTCAAACACCAGGAAATACACAGAGTTCAATCACAGACATCTATAGTCTCTTGCTTGACACCGCTATTTTATTAAATACTGAAATAACTCTTTTGAAATAGAACAGGTCAGAGATTTTCACATTTCAGTATAAATTCACATGTTACCTTAAGAGTTGACTAGCTTATTTTTTGAATTTTTTTTTTTAAAATTTTGTTTTAAAAGCACTGGAAAACATTTGGATAGTTTGATATAGCAAACAAGAATGCAATGCTTTCTGGAAGACATGGATTTCTTTCTATTTAAATGCCTTGGAGAAATATTCTTAGCTAAGATAGTTTAAAATAATCCAGCACTTTTCATCATCAAATTTCACCTAATGAAATTAGAAGTTTCCATGTGGAAAGGGAATGTTTTAATTTGAAATACTCATATGCAAGTTAATAATTTTTGTTGTGAACTCATGGTTTAAATTGAGGAAATTAAATGTTTAATTTCATTGAAACTATCAGTCTTTTAGAAATTTTTTACCTTGTCAGGTAATATTTACTCTAAATCAGTATTATGATAATAGTCATTGATGTACTGACGTTTTATTGAAGAGAAAATCAGTCTTTTAATCAACTGTGTTTGTTCTTTTATTAAAAAAAAACCTCATCCCTTGCAAGATATTTAATTTCAGGTAAGTAGGGCAGCCAGAAGTATTCACTCGACAAAAAAACAACTGCGAAAAAAAAACAAACCCCAAAAAAATCACATTGCTAATTACGGGTGCAGGTTAAATAAATCCTCAATTATTTTTCTATCAAATAAAAATTACAACATTATGAAGAATTCACAACTCAGTAACCAATACTTGCTTAGTTCAAGTAACACATCGTAGGTATCTCTGGCCTCTGAAGTATCTCGTGCTTAATTCTCTTAGAACCTTTAGCAGCCAAGCCCTGTGAGCAGTGTGTTCTTTCCAGGAAAGATTTCAGAGAGGGTTGGTTTGGGTTTTTTATGTTCTCTCATTGCATGAATTTTTGAACAGAGAAAACCTTGAAATATCAGTGAGTCTATTTGTACTTTTTATGATTAAAATGTATCTTGTGAAAGAGGTATAACTGTAAAGAAAAGATCACTATGAGATATCTTGAAAGAGAAGAAATGTATGACTAACGTTAAGTGAAAAGAAATCAGTGATGGAGATAATTGATCTTTTAAGGACTAGTAGGGGTAAATTTTATAATCTCGTTTGTAAATTTTTTACAGTGGTGTTAGGAAAGGAGAACTTGAGATGGATACCATGAAAACAAACATATATGTCTAGAATATAATAATACCAGGGTAATGTGTGGAGAGTAAAGTGAGGTGTCAAAAGTCTGACCATAAGGGCCGATAAAAGCAAGAGGAAAATTATTTCCAAAAATGGTTTTCCTTCCTGCTTTATCAAAGAAAGGTCAACACTTTTTGATAGTTCCTTGAGGTGGGGAGTATCTCCTGAGTCTATTTAACACTCAGAGATTCAACATGTTAGTTTTGTTAATAATGCGTACTGTGAGGCACTTCTGTGAATGGAAAAATGGTATTACTCTAAGACAACAATTTTGAATACTCTTTAGGAAGACTGTTAAAACTGTGATAGATTTGAATATTATTTTTATGAGTTGAAGCAGCAAGTATGTATTAGCAACTCCTCCAGATTTCACATTGTGTTTTACCTTCCTTATGTCCTGTATATGAGGTTATATGGTAACTCCATTGCAGTTAGGAAATATCTGGCTTAGCAAAAAATCAGTTTTTACTTGTTTCTGATTATTTTTTTTGTGTGTCTCTCACTGAACTTTCTTCACTTTAGTAAAGTTCTCATCTCTCTGGGTTCAGGCCTTCTTCTGTATTTCTTTTTTCACAGGAACATTGTTGAACAATGAATCCGATAATAAACAAATTCTTTCAAATAGTACATTGTATTAGAAATTAACATATTCTATTGTGTATACTTTAAATATCCTCAGTTTTCTTCTGAAAGTATCAAAATGGAATGGAAATTTTGGTTGATCCTGTTAATCTCTTTCAAATTATATATTTTTATTATATCTTTTGGAATAATTGAAATTGACATCAAACTCATTGTATTTTGTTTGTATTGTTTCAGTTCCCTGTGTCTGATCTTTGTCCTTACTATAGATTTCACGTGTACCTCCTCTATGCAGACTTCTCAATGTTATTTATAACCTTTTTTTTCTGATTCCAACACCATCATTCTCTTCCAAAACGTATCTGAACTTTCATTGTCATTTTTATGTCTAGAAGAACTCTAAGGAAAAAATGTCAGATGTCAAATTAGTTTCTTCTACAGAAAGTATAGAAGTTAAGCATGTATTTCAATTTCTTTTCTAAAGAGATATTGAAATAGTGCTTTCTCAAAGGATTGATTCTAGCTGTTATCAAAACTTTAACTTTTATTAATCGCAGTCCATAATTTTCTTTTATGATATCATTGGCATTAATAAGAACTTTTATTGGAAAATAAAGTCCTTAATATCAAAATCTGAGTAAATCTCTTATTAAAAATTAATGAGTTCTAATGGACTATGCAAGTTTCAGAGAACTTGGGAGATTGTAAATCAAAGATGTCAAAGACAACAAATAAATAAAATAAATAATAATAAATAAATAAAACCAACATGTAAACATGGAACAACAGAATGATTTGGATTGGAAGGGACTGGAGGTCCGTAGGTCACCTTTTCTCAAACCAGGTCCAGTTAGAGCAGATTGTTTGGAGACTAGTCCTGTTAAGTTTTGAGTATCTTCTAGAATAGGGAATCCAGAGATTCTCTGCACAAGACATTCAAAATCTAACATCCTTTATAATGTAGAAGCTTCTCATAGTGCACATCTGCTTTCAATATCTGTTTGTCTGCAAGTCCTGTGATGAAGGAGAATGACCTGCGAGGTAAAAAATGTCTCTGGTTGAGAGAGAAAGGATATAATTCTTTCTAACTTTCTAACTTCTTGCACTTCAGCACTGAAAGTGTTTGAAAAGGTGAAAATGGGTTGACTTTAAAAATGTGATTTGCCTGTGAGTTAATGCAATTGATTTCCAGATTTAGGAAAGCCCAGAGAGTAGTAGTCTTAACAGCCAGGGAACAAGAATTTTGAATTTGTGGTGTTAAGGGTGAGTTTGTTCACATGAATTGTATTATCAGAGCATATGTCCCGATCTGAGTGAACAAGGCAGTAGTTGATTACATAAGAGCTACTGCATTTTTTAGACAAATTCATTTAGACAGTTTTCACAAGTCTTAGAAGTAGAGAAGATTAACACAGAATCACAGAATCACAGAATGTTAGCAATTGGAAGGGACCTCGAAAGATCATCAAGTCCAATCCCCCTGCCAGAGCAGGAATGCCTAGATTATGCTACATAGGAACGTGTCCAGGCAGGTCCTGAATGTCTCCAGAGAAGGAGACTCCACAACCTCCCTGGGCAGCCTGTTCCAGTACTCCGTCACCCTCACTGAGAAGAAGTTTCTTCTCGAGTTTAAGCGGAACCTCTTATGTTCCAGTTTCAGCCCATTACGCCTTGTCCTATCAGTGGTTGTCACCGAGAAGAGCCTGGCTCCATCCTCGTGACACTCACTCTTTATATATTTGCAAACATTAATGAGGTCACCCCCCAGTCTCCTCCAAACTAAAGAGCCCCAGGTCCCTCAGCCTTTCCTCATAAGGGAGATGCTCCAATGCAATAGTTTTTGAGCCAAATTCTACTTATTTGTATGTGTGGCTTTTTGCATAAAGCTTTGTACCACTGAAGTTGATCATGATCACCTGTGTTTTTAATCAACAGTGACAACATATACAATTTAACTTATGTGTTTAGGTTAATTAAACTTTGTGGTTTTCATGAAATAAAAAAAATAATGAAACAAAATATCTTTGCATCTCATTTTTATACAGAAATGAGATTTAATTATATTTTTATGCAGTAGTTTTGATCAGGGCACCGCAGCTGCTTTAGCGAGGAGTACATGTGAATTTGCAGAATCTATAAGCACAGCATGTATTCACGTTAAAAGTGAGTCAAACCATTTCACATTAATATTCATAAAAAATATTCAGAAGTCCTTTTTTTCTGAATTTAAGTTTGTTAATGGAAAATTGTACTTCTCGATATTAGCAGAATAAGTAGGGCCAGAGGGCAGTCACGGAATTTTTTGTGATAAGAAGTAGTAAAAATAAGTCTATGAAAACTACAAAAGGGAACCATTTTTTAAATATTCTTTTTGTAGCCAATGTAACATCCAATGATAGAACCACTTCCTTTTTCTGCGTAAAAACCAAGTTTGCTTGGACCCTATTTGCTTTTAGATGATAAAAAATGACTCTTTTTAAAAGCTGTATTATCAACATGAGATGGCGAGACTTATCTTCAGAAAGATGGGTTTGGTAACATACAAATATTTTAGAAATAAACTGGTATGAATGTTTCATTTGATTTTCTAGCTTGATTTAAAATATAAAATCAATTAGAATTTCAACTTTTATTAGTTAACTTATTTTTTAGCTTCTGAATTATTCACTAGAATCCGAATATTTTATAACAAGTTAACAACTTGAAGTTCTGATATATCCTCAGTCTGTAAGGGGAATCCCTCTGTTCTTCACCTCACTTTTTGCCTTGTGGTTTTGACACACTTACCATCTGGCAGAATTGATTCTTTCTGTTCAAGTAGCAGGCTGTAAAAGAGCTGAAATGGTATCAACAGAGGATGACTGCGTATCAAGTAAAACACTTTACTGCTGTGGGAAATAGTTACTAAGTCAGAACTTCATTCAATGGTTAAACAAACTCTCCCCTTCAGACATTTGTTTTACAACTTTGTTGGGTCCTGCTTTGTGAAAACTGACCATGATTAAACTGGGAGAAGTAATTGTTAACATCAACATGTGTTACAACTTGGTTGTAAAAAAAAAAAAACAAACCAAACAAACTAGCCAGAGAGAGTGACAGGAGTAGAGATTGAAGCCAAACGAGAAAGATTCGAGACTTACAGTTGGGAAGATGTATAGAGAAGGTAAAATAAACAGCATTTCTGTACACTAAACTGGGGAAGAAAAAGGAGGTAGTAGAATAACTGACTCTTTTTTAGTTAAAGAAGGGGGGAGGGGGTGAGTTGCCTGTTTACAGTTTTCCTCAAACTGCATTTTCATGTCTAAATTCTATGGATGTAATAAAAGAGAACTAAAGAAAGAAGTTCATGAGACAATAGTTTTGCAGTTTCTTAACTATCAATATCCTAATTCCAACATGTACCTTTTATATAGTTTCAGAAAGACAGCTTATGTTTTAAATAGTTTAGTATATATTTGCTTAAAATTGATACTTCCATTTTTACCACAGTGTGATTTTGTTCTGACTTTTTTTCTCTCTTTCTCAGTCTATAGCAAGAATTAAACTGATTTAGAAATTTTAAAGCTAAAGACAAACATTAAAATATGCACTTAAAAGTATGTTACTTAGTTGTTTCTTTCTCCCACCTTGACTCAGAACAGAGGTTTTATCTTGCTGAAAATTAAGATAGAGTGGTTTTTATTGGGTTATTTATACGGTGTGCTAACAGAGAATAGGATGTTATGCTTCTGGCAATTGAGTATATTTTTAACATAGCCATAAGAAAATTAAAGGTGTCTGAGTACTTTTAGTGTGATTAGTATGAAGATTTTTATTTAACTTAATTATCATGAAAGGTAAACTGATATTAAAATATCACAACTATAAAAGGGTAACAGAACACATATTGCAGCCAGAGGTAATTATCTTGTTTTATCAAGAACATTGTTTTTTTTTACCAAATTACTTGGCTTAGTAGTCATTTAAGAAGTTTTCCATGATGATATATGATACAGGCATAGATCATTGTGTAAGGTTGATTTAAGCAATTGTTTCCAGTTACCATACTCAAGAATCTGAGCAACTGGAAATATTGGGCTGACAATTAACAAGCTCAAAATGAATGCGATAGCAAAAAGAAAATGGAAAGAGCAAGTGATCTTTTTTAATCAGGAAAGGAGAAATATCTTCCCCTTAAAAGCTTTTTGCTCAAATACTACCTCCGTCTTGTATCTCGTTTACTGACTTGAATGAGGGATCCATTCAAACTCTTTTCCAGAGTAATCCAAATGAGCAACTATTTTGTTTCTTTGCTTTTGAAAAAAAATCTGTCTTCCATAGTCATTGTGTGAAAAACCATTCCTTCTGAATATTTTTCAGGATTATTCATTCTTATCTTAGATCTTCAGCCCTCTTCATACTCCTTAAAACTTTTTTTTACTGATAATTAGACATACTAGAAATATCCTTTCCTCCAAAATGGATTTCTGCATGAGTAGAATTTCCTGGGTTTCCCCTCTGTTTTTTTTCAGTCTCCCAATTTATTCCAGACTACCATTTAAAATAAGTGTGTCTTCATCACATATTTTCACTAAACATTAGCTCAATCTAGAGTCGTATAGCAACATACTTTTTTCTGCATAACGGAGTCACAATATTGGTCTACAAAAATGTCTTTTTAATTTTTTTTCTATTGCTTTTATCTATCATCTTCATCTTAACTGACGCTGAAACAAACATCCAAATGACACAACTAAATGTTATCAGGTTCTGATTAATTTCTTGTGACTCATTTCATATGAAGTCTTTTTATAACTTCAGCATGCTATGAATATAGAACATCAGCTTCTATTTTTGATGTACATAAAGCTAAATTATTCTAAAACCTCATAAGTATACGTAGTTATGAAATGTTTGAGATTAATCCTTGCTTAAATTATCTTGATTTTTTCTAATTGGACACTAAGACACAGCACATACATATACCAATTTCTCTAGCATTATTGAGATGTGGTATATTAGCTAAAAGCCTTTTGGATTATTCATGTGGAAATTATAGTGTACACAGTGACTTTAACATAACTCATAAGTGTATTTTGTAGGAAATGAGAAAAATTTGCTTCATTTACTGACTTTGATTCCATTCAGTATCTGCAGCAAAAATCATGCTTTCTCTAATTTTAAGCCACCAGAAAAATTCTTCCTATCAGTAATGTCTTTCCAATATTTTCTTTTAAGCTTCAGTTTCCCTAATCTACTTCTTTTCAGTGTGGCAGAAAGCTCCCCCCCCCAATTTCTCATTGTGGTTGTAGGTAAAACAACTTCATGGTTTTTGTTTTCATTTACAGTGGGGCAAACAGTGCGGTAAACAGTGCAGGAGAAATTTGATGTAATGTGTGGGAAGTTCATTTAAGTAAAATAGTAAAAAAAAAAAGGTTATAAAGGATTGATTTTTTTTTCTGTAAAATTGTTATTTTTTCTGTTTTCACAATATTCTCTCAGGAAGCTCATGTTATTTCTTTTGAAAGTTTCTATCTCAAATGCAGATTTCTTTGTAATTACTAATTTATTAATTACTCTTTAAATGGTTAGTTTTTAAAAGGTCAATATATATTCATATAACATAAGAGTTATATGAATCTTTATTCAGAAATTTCTATTTTCTTTTTTGTTGGAGAGCATTTGACATTTGTCAAAAAGCATTTAGTAGTTCACATCCTACACTGAATGAGATCTTTATAATTTGTCATGGTAGTTGAAAATGAACAACTGCAAGACGTTGAGTTTCATTGTTTTGAGCTGCTGATGAAGAACTATTAATGGCTATAAATACACATTCAGCATCTTCAGCAAACACAGGTTGTGAAGGAAAAGCTGTTTGGCTTCAGTTTTAGCATTCAGAAAAGAGTGAAGCTGTCTCTACAATTTTCTTGTGTGAACTGAATGCTGGACTTTGGGTTATGTGAAAACATTCTTTAGATTGTCCTCTTTTGGAAAGTCAGCAAATCCTGTGCCTTTTCAGTGTGTGGCTTTAAAAGGGACAAGTTAATGTTCCAGTAACAATCCCTGCGAGGCTGATACAGTCCATTAAAATTGAGGGCATTTGGTCACTTTGCAGAATTACTTCAGAAGTAAGTTGTAATTTCTGAGAAGACTCTCTAAGGAATTAAGTGCAAAGTAAGTGTAGATCTTCTTTAAAAGGTTTCAGGTAGAGCGTGTGTGATATGCAGAAAATGTAGGGGTTTTTTTCCACCTGAATGATACTAGGAAAATTACTAATTTTTCATAGCTTTAAGCTGATGAGTTCAAAGTTGATTATGTTTGAAATGTGTATTCTAAGTAAAAGAAGAATCTTCAGTTTATCTTGTGATTCTTTGCTTTTTAGTAACTGATCAAATTGCAATGGTACAGCATGACACTGATGTTGATTTATTTCAAAGGCTTCAGTACTTTCAACAGGAGCAAAAGGAAAAAAAAAGTTATCTTTATTGTCTAACATTTGAGTTCCAAGTCTTATTTTAATTTCATGAACTTCTTCTACATGATTTGAAGTAAAAAGGATCTAAATTATTCACATAGTCTTCCTATGGCCAGAAGCCAGCTTCATTATTTAGAAGAAGGTGGTGGCTTAGTATTCACTATTCTACAATATCTATGAGAAAAGATATGTATTTTATTATTTTCTTCCTGTAGTATTTATGTAGGTTTTTATTGCAATTTTGTTTCCTCATCCAGAAAATTCTGAAATATAGCCATCTATCACACTACATTAGAAATAACTGGGCTTTTGGACAAATGAGTGAAACAGATCAAAACCACCAGGCAACCTAAAAATATTTCCATAATACAAAAGACTGCAATATTAAAAAGTAATAATATACACATAATATGTATATATATAGAGAGAGAGCATATATTGTAATACTCATAATAAATATAACTCAGCACATCAAACAACTTTTTGTACTTCTCTTTGATTTCCTGAAGTTATTTACTTCAATAAATGTATGTATCAGTTATGTATTTCATAAAGAGCAGCAAAATGCCAGAGTAATGTCTGCAGATTAGAAAATCCTGTGTTATTTGGCGTAACGCACATCAGGACTCCAATCTTCATACATCTTCCTAATTACTTGCCATAATTGGGTTCCAGGGTTCATTTTTTTTGATGCTGATATTCATCCACTGGGAATATTCAGAAGTCACCAAATTAATTAACAATTGCTTTGAACTACGAGAAATGAATTGTTGAAGACAGTATTGAAAAGATTGATGATCATGCTTGTTTTAACCCTAGGATATTAAAAATGTCTGTGGTCCCTCAGAAACGTATTTGCCTCTTGGTCTGAGATAAAAGACATGATCGGGTGTTGTGTTAAACTTGGTCAACCTTTATAAATGATACGTGTTTCTCAGACTTGATGTTAGTGGTAGGTCAGTCCACTGTAACTATTGAACATAATCCAGGATCATTCATTTAAATGTATTTCAAAATGTTTAATCTTTTGATTCTAGAAAATCTGAAGATTTTCATATTGTTATTCACAGAGAAGGGAATAAACCATTGCTAACACAAGGACAAAAGACATCCTTTTGGGTTAATCAAGAGGCAATAGTGGAGGAGTCCCTGAGTTTGCTCATAGGTGTGTGATGGTTATCCCAGCCTTGAGGCAGAGACATTAGATCTTGGCCATATGACACACCCGGTAATGAATTCAAAGACTTGAGAGGACACCTCATTTTACAAATACCATTTGAACCACTTGTTTTGCATTTGATTGAGAAAAACAATCTGTAGTGTGTATAAAAATAAAATCCATCCAGTCTGAACAACATAAACAAGAACAATATATTAAAAAGAGCTTTTGAGTGGCAGAGTTAAAGGGGTAGTTCATATCTCATAGACACAAGGGAGTCGTGGTTGCTATTTAAGATTTTAGCAATGAACACAAGTACTTCTTGCCTGCAAGAGAGACTGTTAATAGATTCAGCTGAACCCACACAATCTTCTTACCTGACACAGTGTAGTAGTCAGAGGGAACATCTGAGTAGATGCAGAGCTTTATTTAACACGTTTAGAGGCTTATTGCTTTGCTCCAAAGTTCATAGTTTAGTTCAATGCAGAACTGGCAGCAGGATCTGCCTCAGGAAGAAGCGTATCTCCTTG
The DNA here is from genome assembly GCA_020746105.1 of Trogon surrucura. Classification (NCBI taxonomy): domain Eukaryota; kingdom Metazoa; phylum Chordata; class Aves; order Trogoniformes; family Trogonidae; genus Trogon; species Trogon surrucura. The sequence continues at coordinate 37,557,333 of CM036658.1, read as the reverse complement.
AATAGCACAGCGTATATGGCAAACAGGCAAACAGCAAAGTATTCCCTGTTTTCAGACAGTAATGTCTGAAGGTTTATGTGACCTTCTGTGTTTTCCTAGAGAAATTAATATCTGACTGTTTATAAGGTGTAATTTAAGAAAATCTATGATATGAACATTTTATTAAAGTAATTGATTCCTGGAAGAGTTCAATAATATTCTGGGACACATGAGATCAGGCAAATACCTCAAGTTTCTGTTCACGAAGACTGAAGTGGAAAGTCAGCATGAAGAGGATAGTTACTAAGGTGAATCACTCAGGAACTTTACCTCCTGTGAGTGATGTCATCTGGGACAAAGCACAAGCTTCTGGTACTCTAGAAGCTTTTTCAGCACTTACTTTATTTGCATTGAAACAAAAGTTTGTGGCAGTTATAAGTGAAGCAGAGGCTACTGTACTTAAATGATTGCTAATCATGTGCTGTCTCATTTCCCTCCTGTATTTTGGAAATTCAAAACTTTTACCCTCTGATTCAGGGACTTCTCAGTCTAAGAATTTATATCTTTATGGATATATAAAGGAGAAAAGCTTATTATGCCTATAATATTTCTTCTATGAAAATCATTTAGTGGCATGGAAAGCCTACCTACTGTCTACGCTTCAGCAGATATATGCCATAATTGGAATATTGAGATCTGAGTTATATAAAATTGGAATGTGACTCATTGAATAATATAAGATTGTTTGGTGATATTACCATTTCAGCTCACTAAAAGAAATGGCAAATTTTCTATTTATAATTTTTATGTCTCCAGAAGGGTTGTATTTTCTTTGAAAAAATATTCAATCAGAAGAGTTAATTCATTAGGAAATGATAAATTTCAACTATTTTCTCAGCTTGCTTCAAGAACATTCAAATTATTTCTAGCTTTACTCTCATACTCTCCATATAGTCTCTTTCTTAGGTTAAGAAGAATATTTTTTAGTTCTTTCATCTTAACTGTTTTTCCTGTGTTTCAGCTAAAATAAAGCCACAGGCTAGTTATTTTTTTATTCCTCTTTTTTTTTTTTTTTTTTTTTTTTTCACAGAGAGGAGTCCTAAACATGTAGAAGGCTACATTACTGCCTTCCAGTCTTACTGTTGTTAATGGAAGTCTTACACTCAATTACTGCAATCTTCACAGAAAGTTTAATTAACCAACATGATGTGAAAAAAAAAATGTATTTAGTAGATAGATTAAGTGGAATCATAGTGTTAAACATATTGAGATAGCTCTATTTTGCACTAGAATGAAGTACATCCCAAATCATGAAAAGGGAAAAAATGATGCTTGAAACAACCTTATGCCAGAAATAAATACCATGTTATTATTCCTGTCATTGGAAATAACTATGATAATGCATTCACTATTGATCTTTCTCGGTAGGATTCCAGCTCTCCCTCATTGCTCATCTTAAATGGCTCACTGAGTTGCAAGAGCTGTCAGTGCTTGCCCATTCAGTCTCACAAGCCCTTATGTTCTCCATCTGCTTAGCAGCACTAGTTACCAATGGACTACCATTTACATAGACTAATGGTGAAGCAAGCTTGGAAAACAATATTGACTAACATTTCTGTGGGGGTTTTTTTTATGTTTTTTGGGGTTTTTTTTAAGTATGTACCAGTAAAATTTGGATTCCAGAAAAGGAAGAGATTACTTTTGTGTGGATGGCAAAATAAAAACAAAACAAAACAGTAGCTATAATCTCTAGGAGTCAAAATAAAATCTGTATAATTTCAGAATTCTTTTTCAATTGCCTTTATCATACATGAATTTCTTCATTTATAGATATATATTCTTATGATTTGGTAAGGCTTTTGATGCTGCCCCTCACAACAGTCTTCTGGACAAACTGTCTAACTGCAAGATGAGAAGGTTCTTGTTGAGCTGGGTGAAGAACTGGCTGAAGGGCAGAGCTCAAAGGGTTGCATGGATGGGGCTAATCTGGCTGGTGATCAGCCACCAGCAGTATTCTTCAGGGTTCAATTACAGGGACAGTTCTGATCAATGTATTTATCAACAATTTGGATGCAAGAGTCAAATTCACCATTAGCAGGTTTGCTGATGATTCCAAACTGGGAGGTGCTGTTGACTCTCTCGAGGTACAAGAGACCTTACAGAGGGTTCTAATAGGTTGGAGCACTGAATGGGATGAAATTTAACAAGCCCAAGTGCTAGATTCTGCACCTAGGGCAGGATATTGCTACACACAACTATAAATGGGGAAAGGAGTCGCTGGAGAGCAGACTCCCAGAAAGGATCTGAGCATGCTAGTTGACAGCAGCTTGGTAGGAGTCAGATGTGTGCCACGGTAGCAAGAGGGAAAACCTCACCCTGGGGTGCATCAGACACTACATGGCCAGCAGGTCAAGACAGGAGATTGTTCTGCTGTCTTCAGTGAAGGAGCCTCACCTTGAGTGCTAGGTGCAGTTCTGAGCCCCACAATTTAGAAGGATGTGATGGCTACAGTTTCAATACCCAGAGAGGGTTGGACGGTAACTGACCAGTACCACTAAGCAAAGAGAAATTTAAATAGATGGCGTCAAATACTACATTTCAGATCTAATGCTCTATAGGAAAACAGTACATCCCAGTTTTGTAACCCAGTGAAATAGCTTTGTAATTAAAAGACTTCACAGGCACTGGGTAGCTCAAGGAATCTGTGAATTTGTCCTGTATATATAAATTAAGAGATAATTCTCCAAAATGCCACTTTCACATCTTATGCACATAAATATCAGAGTTGTTAAAAATAAGAATCAAATTCAAAAAGCAGACAGGATCTGGTTAATCATAAAAAAGTGTTAGGAACTGATAAGTTTCTCTGGATAAGGAATTTATTCTTATCTTTTAAGACTAATTTCAGTTTGACATAATAGGAACGTAGAAACATTACTTACAGTTAATTTACGTTCTATCTTCTAACAAAGAAAGTTAAATAGAAGCCTTAAAGTGGGATGATTGCTGTGCAGCAGATAAGGTTAAATAATGAAGAAAGAACAGCACAGGTGAATATGCACAACCTACAGAAATAAATTAAGTAACGTATCTAATTAGGATAAGGTACTAATTGAAAATTGAACTTCTGCTATAATAAGTTTGAATCTACCTATTTCTCAGTCCATTCTTTATCTGAGATAACATTAAATTCCTTCTGCAAAGCTTTCTATTTAAAGTTAGCAAAGTTAAACCCAAAATATTACATTGTATAATGTTAAAATTAAAACTTTCACATAGAGTAAAAATCTAGGCAGTGTTGTGGATGCTTATGTTTCACATGTCTTATGTTAAGCTAAATTAATCTTATGCACATAATACACCTGCCTCAGACATAACAAAAAATATAATATTACTGAATTAATGATAACATTAATTAGCATGTACAGCTGTGGAAGCACTGATACTGAATTCATTTAGCACAGGACTTTTACATATGTGTCTTCATAGGAGGTTTTTAAATGTAGATGTTAGAGTATTATTTTTAAACTTGAATAATTATCCAAACCCTACTGAAGCAGAAATGTATAATACAAACAGAAATTTAATGAAATCCTTTCTGTGTTTTTTTACGGCGCAATGTATCAGCATCATTGTATTTAAGAGCTGTGTTTTCATATAAACAGTTTTCATTGTCTTATTACAATAGTTAAGATTTGTTCTGCACTATATAGTTTAAAGAGTTGATATAATTTCTTTATACATATATATATATATAAACAGATTTACTCAGAAGAAACATTTTTGGTAATGTAACATACTGAATCAAAAAACAATGCAATAAATCATTGAATACTTCTGTCCAATAAAACCTACTAATCAATTAACATTCGTAATGCATTTCACTGTTATGAGACCCTAATATTACTTAGATTCCCATTTGTCATCTAAATTAAGTAAGACTTGTATGTTTAATTGATGTCACACTGATATAACTTCTAGCTGCAAGCTTAAATTCTGTTGATTTCAGCAGAAGTGTTTTAGACTATAGGAGTGATTTATGACTGAGGACAGTGTAGTCAGTTTTCAAAATCAACCTTTTTAGCAAGATCCATTTATCTATTAATTTTATTTATTTTCTAGCTCTTGCAGCACCCCAGACTGTGAATAATTTACTTTTAACAACTTAAATTAAGTAATTTAGTCTAACCTAGTAGTTCAAAACCTCCTATGCCAATAAAGAGTGAAAAAGGCATTGCCACAGATGATGGAATACATAAGTGCCTGAAGCTCTGTATAGAACAAGTAACTTATAAGATATCTTATTTATAGGTAGCTAAAGTTAGGGGGAGTTAATCCCTGCCTTTGTTATGCCTTTGATCTAGACTCACTTGCTTCTAAGAAATTGTGTAAAAAGTATAAACTGCCAATGATTTAAAAGAATTTGCCTTTAGCATAGACGTTGGAAAGTATCAAATTATTATAGGATTTTCAATTAAATTTTGGTAATTTACAGTATGTTTTGGTTTGGCCTGACCGGATTTCGGTGGCAGGGGAGGGGGAGCTGCAGGGTGGCTTCTGTAAGAAGCTGCTAGAAGCTTCCCAAGTTTGACAGAGCCAATGCCAGCCGGCTCCAAAGAGGGACCCGCTACTGGCCAAGGCTGAGCCTATCAGTAAGGTGATAGCAGAGGAACGCCTCTGTGAAAAACATATTTAAGAACAGGGAAAAGAACTGTGCCACAACAGCTGGCACAGAGATGGAGGAGTGAGAATCTGTGCAGGCACCAAGGTCAGTGAAGGAGGTGGGGGGAAGGATGAGCTCCAGGCACTGGAGCAGAGGGAGTCCCCCGGGTCTGTGGTGAAGACCATGGTGAAGCGGGTTGTCCCCCTGCAGCCCATGGGCGAGGTGCAGATGTCCACCGTGAGGATCACCGCGTAGATGTCCACCGAGGACTCCACGCCGTGTGGGTGGATGCCTGAAAGGGGGCTGTAGCCCGTGGGCAGCCCGCATCAGAGCAAGTCGCTGCCGGAACCTGTAGCCCGTGGAAGAGAGGAATGCCCACGCTGGAGCAGGTTGGCCGGTGGGGCTTTTGGGAGGCTGCGGGTGGCCCACGCTGGAGCAGTTTCCCCTGAAGGACTGCGCCTCAGACTCACGAGGGGTGGGCTGCCCCTCGTGAGGTGTCTCCCGTTGGGCAGTTTGTGATGAATTGCCCTTCGTGGGACAACTCACGTCGGAGAAGAGAGCGTGAAGCTTGTCTCCCGTGAGAGGGACCCCACAATGGCCCTGGGGAAGAGTGAAGAGTCCTCCCCCGGAGTGAAGAAGCGGTGGAACCAACGTCGCATGAACTGACCGTAACCCCCATTCCCTGTCCCCCTGCGCCGCTCGGGGGGAGGAGGTGGAGAAACCAGGATTGATGTTAAGCGCGGGAAGAAGGGAGGGATGGGGGAAGGTGTTCTGTTTGTTAAGATTTGTTTGCTCTTTCTCACTTCTCACTACTCCTCTCTGATTAGTTCTTTTAATAAATGTACCTAATTTCCCTAAAATTGAGTCTGTTTTGCCCGGGACGGTAAATGAGGGTGATCTCCCTGTCCTTATCTCGAAACCCTGAACCCTTGGAAATATTTTCTCCCCCTGTTCAGCAGTGAAGGGGAAGTGAGAGAGCGGCTTTGTGGGTACCTGGCGGCCGGCCAGGGTCAACCCACGACACAGTATTTCTAAATGAAATTTAAAACAGTAACTAGCTCTTTTAGATGCTTCATCCTTTTCTAAATAAATAGTTTATCAGGTCTTTATCAAAATATCCTAGTAATTTCCTTTCAAATAGTACTGCCTTAACCTCCTGAGTCATCTTCAGGCTCATATTCCTGTACTATCTCTGAAAAACAGTTCATCAAATTTAAATATATGTTTCTAAGAAAGTATGAATAAGAACAGAACAACAAAAGGATTTTGAGTGTTAATGAACTGGAGAATTTAGAGAATTGGAGAATTTTGTCTTTCCAGCTTTTGAGGTATATCACATAAGTATAGATTTAAAAAACATTTGAATCCATAGTTCTTAATCCCATTGTACTCAGCACAGTTGAGTAGAACCCAGTTGTACTTAAGTCGGTTGTATTAATGACTCAACAAAGTTTAAAAAATTTGGCTTGAATGGCTTTCTTTTTATTTCCCAAGAAAAGTGCAAGATAAAATAACAATCAAATATTCAGTATAAGAGAACCAACAATCACCCTTCCGTACAAGAACAGAAAAATTTTGTTTCTATGTTATTACCAGGTGAGGGTTTTCTGCTTTCTCATGTGGACACAAAGTCCTGTGTGCTCCTTGCAACATTTAAACCTGTCCTGGGTTTAGCTAAAAAACTTTTCAGTTTAGTGTCTTCTAAAAGGCTGCACGTTCTGAAGTCAGCAGCATGTTTTTGCAGACAGTGTGTGCTACTGGCAGTGATAACACCTGATGTTTACAGTTACTGCCTGGGACTGGGATGCAGAAAGGCTCTGGCTGATACTTATTCCTATAGTGACCAAGGCCACTGCTGGCTCTTGTGTGCCACACTGGGGGTGCTGGGTAGTAAGATGGGGCACAAGGAAGTAAAAGGTTGCACCTCCGGGGGGCAATAGACAGGACAGGTGACCAATGGGAGTATTCCATCCCATATACGTCATATCTAGTATAAATTGAGTGATCATGGGAGTTTCAGCCCTTTTTTGTTCGTCTCTTTCGCCCCTTTTTCTGCAATGGCCGGTGTCCAGAGAGGACTCCATCTGACCTCCTGATTTTGATCTGGATCCTGAGTTCCCAAATCCAGCTCCCTGTATCCAGCTCCCGCCGCCGCTGAGCCTGGGGCTTCCCCAGTGCCTCCTGCTCTGCAGCAGCAGTGGGGATTGCTGTCGGGGGAGGGAGTCGGGTTTGATATCGGGCTGCTATCTATAGTTGTATATAGTTCTTTATTTTTATCTTTTCACTATTATTTCCATTATTTTCGTTGAAGCTCTTCTAGTTTTTTTTTAATTCTCTAACCCGTAAGTCTCTCTGCCTCATTCCCTTTTCTGTTCCCATTTTGGGGGGGGAAGGGGGGGTTAGAGAGCATCTGTCTGCGTTAGTGGCTGGCCCAGCCCTAACCCACAACAAAACCACATAAAGAATTTAAGTTTTGTAAAAAATAATTGGGAATTTCAGAAGTACTGACTTTTTAAGTAAATATGTAGTTGCAATTTGGTTAAATACTTCAGACTCTGTATGTTTCACTGGAATATTCAGAACCTCTCATTCTTGACATCCCAATCTTTCCTTCTCACACAGGCACTCTCTCACTCCACTCCTACAGTCTACCACCAGCCCTTTCCTCTTACAAAGCTCTATTTAATTTAATGGGTCAGAATCCTTTTAATGAGTCTCTTATCAGACTTTTCATTTCTTTCTGTGTGCTCAGAACCTGTGACACAGTACATTCCTCTAATTTTATTTTCTTTTCTCCTACAGATTCAGTTAATGTCTTATTATACTTCTGGGTATCATCCAACTCTATCTAAGCTGTATCAGCTGTGCTGCAGATAGCTTGAGGCTAAATTCATTTCCCAGACATACTTCTGACTTGTAGATACATAACTGGTCTGAACACAGGACAGTATTATCAGGGAGCAGTTGTGAGAAAAAAAATCCATGGGCTTTCTGTACATCGTGGGACACTGAAGAACTTACATTCAATACAAATGCGCCTCAGTGACCATTTTTTAAAAGCCTTTTTTTACCTCCCTCTGTTCCTATTCAATATCACCCACATCAAGAAAATAGGTTGGTTCAGCAAGTCTTGCTTACAAGGCCCTGTGGACATGCCGTGAGAATCAGAGATCCGTGGGGGAATATTTCTGCTTTGAATGTTTTCATAAACTCTTCCAGCATATAGTCAAAGTAAACACTAATAATGGCAACACATGAATTAAAATAAGAAAAAAAGTCCAAAACCAGAGAATAAATATGAATGTACTCTAATTTGCTTCTCTTTTCCTTTGTGGTTTTGGTATGACATGATACACAAGTATTCAGACAGTTTATTTAACAGTTAAGTTTCACTCATAAACTAGAAACAAAACCACTGTATCCCCCACTTTCATTTTAGCACAGCCTTATGTGACAAAAACCAGTACACTGGGTTGTATTTGCCCAGAACATTTCATTCGCACTTCTTGTAGTTCTTTGAAGAAAGAACATGCAGGGTCATTAACATAACCCCAATTTTGCCTGTCGTGGAATACCTGTCTTAGCTAGCAATTCTTTCCATCAAAGGATGATCTCTTCCAGGGATTTGGCAAGGCCAGGATGCTAACTGGAAGCAGTTGAAATCATTATCTTTAATCAATGTTGTGTCATTTGTCTCTCAAAGACCTCATGGCAGATTCTAACTTATTACTACATCAGTTTAGGATTTAATTACACTAAAATAATAAGACTAAACATGCTGTATATGTTTTATGCCATACTTGACACCTGGAGAAATTCTTAAACGACCACATTTAAAAGAACATGTTTTTTTTTTCTGACTTTAAAGAAGCCTTACAAGGTAGAGTGTTCAGAATGTTATGTGTACATGTTAACATTTTATTCCGATTTAAATATTAAGGATGTTACTATCCGTATATGTAATGACTATTTTATAACACGTATCCATCATGCTCTGGAAAAGACTGCCAGGACAACTATTCCAATAAAATGACTCAATCTAAATTCATGGCTAGTTGTTCTAGAAACACTAAACATTGCATAGGCACACGAACAGTTGAGCATACTTTTACCTGAGATAATAAAAATTGAAGGGAAAACAATATCTAACAGAGTGTGATAAAACATGTTTTCTTCAAGGACAGAATATTCCAGTTTTATTTTTAATAACACAGAAGCACATTTTGCTACTTGCTTGCTGCCCTGGTAAAGACAAAACAGAAGAAGAAAACAGAGCTTTCTGGTTAAACATATAAACTTAATAATCTACAGGTGAAGTATACAAGTCCATATTACCACTCAAGTTCAGTTGTACATAGCTTACTAATCCTTCTAGCTTTCCTTTACTATTTGAAATTAAACTATTGAATACAAACGTAGCTTTAGAGATTAGATTTGTCAAGATATTATAAAGACAGTATTTTAAATGCCAAATGAATAGGATTATTTTTGTGCAGGTGTCTACATGACCTCTAAGCAACACTGTGACACACGGAAACTAACTACAACTCACAGGGAGTTATAAAGCAGGCATTTTTATTCGGTGCCGGGTGCAAGAGGATCTCTCTCCTCAAAGTTTGCACACTGTTTCTACAAGCAGACAAATATTTATTACACAAAAGCCTACATATTCATGAGGGTAGGCTGGGTTAGTTCTAAGATAAGTGTGCTGGACCTCCTCCTCTTGCTGCATGCATGGTGCTCTCTGGTCGTTGTGGGCCAGGGTCTTCTGGAGGAAGGCTCATAGTCCTCTTCTTCATTATCATGTTTTTTTGGTGAACCATAGCCTGTATTCTCTTGTTCTTGCTGACAAGCAAGGTCTGCAGTCTTGGGGCACCCTGTACCTGTTATCTCACAGTAGCCTTGCGTTCCCTTCTCGGAGATAAGTCCTGCTCAAAGAATCACAATGTGCGTACGGACCCATCTCACAATGCAACTGTTATATAGTTTGTTGCTGCTGCTTGTTAGAGGGCTTTTGGCTAGGAAATTTCCACCAGGCCCTTACAGACAATATATTTCCATTGTTATGTCTATATGTGTGCTAGCAGCTCCTATTATCCAAGTTCTCTTGAGACAGAAGGTTAGTATCTTTCTAAACTAATTGCAGTGTTAGTGGACTTTATATTTACATTTCACGAAACTATTTGCTGCATTGGTGATGTCTAACTAAAAGTTTTTACTTCTCTGTATCAACTGGTATCTCCTAGTAGCTATATTTTTCTGAATTATAATTGTATTCCACATAAATAACCATTTGGTGAAATCACCAAATAAGTAAAATATCTGAAAACTGTTCAAAATGAGGCAGGAAAAGCTTTATCCGTTGGGGAGATATTTCTCCACTGGGGAGAAAACAAAGTCTCAGTTAAGGAGAAATTGTACCTATTTGCCTTTCTATCCTTTCAAATATTTCTTTTAAACATTTTGGATCTGGTCCTAGTATTTAATGTCTCATAGTGAAATTGATACTCAGCCATGAAGCAGAATAAGATACATGAAAAATGCAATTTCTCTTGCGTAAGCTATGGATTACTTTTACCAATTTAGGTCTCTGAAAGCAAATAAAATAATAAACTGCAGTCTCTCATATCACCTCACAGTTGGCATAGAGACAAGTATCAAAGAAGACTGACTTTGTGAAAATACATCAATGAAAAAACCTTTATCTGGGTTACTGTGCCTTATTTTTCACTTAATTCCATGTAGACGCTGTGGTTATTACCTTGATGCACTTTTATTGATGTGTTGAAGTTTCTTTCCCTGTCAGTTATGAGACATTACCATTTCTTCAGAAAGAATTAAGGTTATGACAGTGCTGGATTACTGCAACTCATTTCAGTTTGTTCGTATCTTTATAGCAACAGAAACAGTTTGCTGTTCAGTTCAGGCAAACTACTTTTATGCAGAATACAATATTTCATTCTACAAAGGTTCCAAATAAAAATCTTAGGGATTTTTGTTTAGACAACTTAACCTAAGTCTGTCTGGAACTGGTCTGTATTCACAATTTTTATAAAAATTTCTTTGTTAGCATTGTTAATACATAACAAAAAAAAAATACAACAAAAAAGAGAAAACATCACTCAACAGTGAGCAAATAACAAAATTTTCCTCAACCAAAAATTCACAGTTGATGTTATATCAAAATATTTTGTACTTTTTTTTTTCAAAGCTAGAAGGCTAACATAGAGAGTGTCTTGAGAGCTGTTTCAACAGAATTCTCTGGTATTTGTGAAAATATAACAAGATTATCAGTCTACTACATTCTGCTATGTAACAGAAATATAATGGCAGTTTCACTTTTTGTGTTCAAAAGACAAAATTAGTGAAAATCATTGTGCAAAAAATGCCTGGAAGCAGCAAAAAAATCTCTCTTTAAAGGTTACTTGTTTGTGTTAGTATTAGCATTTGATACCTTGCTTAGCAAATTTTTATCTTTTTTTAAGATTTTCTTTTCCTTTCTCTTATTTTAAAAAGACCAGCACTAGCTCAGCTGGTCAGCAAGAGAAATGCTTTTTTAGTCAGATGTGAGAGACAGCTATAATCTATTTTGAACATTTTTCCCTTAAACGTTATTTTCGAGTTTGCAGCAGTTGTGTTCCACGAGCAGAATGGGTAAATGTGTAAATCTTAAAGGTTTTCAGTTTGACTTTCAGACTTAAAGTTATAAGCTGAAAAACAGAAAGGAAATTGTCTCATTTTCTTCAGAGAAAATTAAAATGCTGGAAAAAAAATTGGCCTGTCTCATCTACCTTGTCACAATTTAAAAGGAAAAATCACAGCAGCATAGTATTATTACATTATTACATTTCTCTTATTGCAAAATTTAAATATCCATTTAACTTCCATTCCTTATTTTCATACCAAAAGTAACTATCTTTTAGCTATATGTGAAGTTTATTTTGAGAGTAAAATATATGAATATGTATTTAACCTTCAAAATCTATTTTCTGCTTAGGTTACATAATTTTATTCCTGCCTTTTCTGCTAATAAACAGAATAATTTTGAACAATTCTTCCCAGTACATTTATCTAGTATTTGTAACACAGAAGTTTAGAGAAGACGAAGTTGTTCTGGAGAATTGTTATTTAAATAATGAAGTATGAAAATATTTTATTTTCTTAAACAGAAATTTGAAGGATATTTGTGCAAAAGTACAAAAAAATTCCAACTCTTTTCTAGGTGTCTGGGAGCAAGAGAAGTAGAAAGCAGCAGAAAGCAAAAGCATTCTCAAATTATCTTATTTAGCTTTCTAGTTTCCTGATCTAAAAGAAAGTGTGTGAATATAAGAAAAAAAAAACATTAAAGGTGATATATATGAACCTCATTCCTTTCTCACAAAATGAGATCTAAAGTAAAATTTAAACAGAAATCTTATTTTATATGAAAGAGTTCAGACAAAAGTAAACATGATAAATTAATGGTTTATTTATTTATTTTTTTTAAAATGAAATTTGTCATATCACATTTCCAGAAAAGATTATCTTTAATGAAAAAGTTCCCTTGGTTTCTCTGAATTTTTCAATGGACAGGATGAACATCATAGTGTAACTACAAATTACTAATTGTTTACATTATCAACTTGTATTCAATCTCTCATTTACATTGTCATTTAATATCATCATTGAAAAGAAAAAAAAAAAGGGTGGGTGAATTCCCCTGTTTTTGCAAACACTCCCCATTAATTTCTGTTGAGAATTCATCTCAAATAATTTTTACCAGAAAAAAAATTACTTAGAGCACTGTAACACGAAATATATGCAAATGTTTTGTGCTACTAAGAACTTTCTTGAAAGGAGAGCTACATGAAATCTTCCCAATTAAATATTTGCTTTCCTATATCATAGTGAAAATAATTCCTTTTAGTTTGAAACATACCTTTCAACTATGTGCTTCTAAATAAATTTTGTCATTTACTGCTTTTGCAACACATTTGCTTTGAAAGCTAATTATGCTACAGAAAAAGATATCCCGAGAAGACTGGGGAGGGAGCGAAGCAGCACAATTCACATCCCTTTTGGTATTAGTGTGTTCAGTGAGTTAATGGAAAAGCTTATAGTAATGGTACACTATAAATTAGTACATCTACAATAAAAGAACTGATTTTCCATTTTAATCTCTTGGGAGCTGTTCAGTAAATGTATTTCTATCTTAGGTACTGGAAAGTTCAATGAGGTACTCTATAGGACTCATGCTCCAGTAAACTGATGAAAGATGTTAAATGCAAGAACAGCATTAAAGTTATGTCTGGTGGCAGTATAAATGAAAGTCTTTCAGTATTCCCTTGTAACCTGCTCTGGAGTTTGTAACTCAGCTGTGAAATGGGCACTGGATTAAAGAAACTACTACACAAGCATATAGCAAAAAATATTTTCTTCAGTACATTTGAACTACCTTCACAGATTTTGACTTCTATCTTGTCAGGGAATGCAAGTCACCTGTTTCGGTCCTGGAAGAGAAAACTGTTGATCTGATGCATGTGTAGGAAAACACATGATGTTCTATCTTCACATTTATAAATACATATGTGTATACAGATACATATCTGTGTACTGAAATATCTTTGATATACATGATCAATTACGTCAGTCAGAGCTATATCTAGTGTAAATTGCCCTGTGTCTGCTACAAAAAGTGGAAATCTGGCATGATTTGTACTCTTTTGCAACTCCTTTCAAGAAAATTAAATTAAATATAGAAGTCTTAACATGAGATTTACAGTCATTTGATGTCTTGATAATTATTTACAGTTATATCTATGCATTACCTTTATGAGAGCAGGAATGTGTGACTGCCAACATGTGGAGGATTAATTCCCTTCATGTTCCCTAGTTATTAGGAGAGAAGTTCAGCTGATGTCAACAGTTTCACACTGGTATTAAAAAAACTTGAACTCAGAGAAACTATTTCATGTGGCTCATTAAGAAGACCTTTATTATCATCTGTTCTCCTGCTGTGATTGTGGAAAGAAGCTTGAAGTATACAAGTTGAGGCAAGTATGAATAAACCCACATAAATCATTACATTGTCGCACATGAAATAAAAATACATTCATGTACATACAAGAACCACTCCGATGAAGGAAGCTGATGAAAACCATTCTCATTTCCAGTCCAGGTGAGAATGTAGAAAACATGTATTTTCCAGGGCAGAAGATATTTTGACTCTGTCACAGCAATGAGTACTAGTTCTTACAATAGCATCTGCTGGAAATAGCTTCTACTTTCCCCATTCTGAACACACTGACAAACATCTAATATCAGGTAGATTTGAGATTATACCATTGTGCTGCTGAACGTAACACTTGATACAATGAACTTGAATCATGTTAAGGTTGTCTTGATGTACAAATTTCATCTAGATTTACAATGTACCATGTCTTTCAATATAATGTCCCTTAGTTGCTTGGTTGCACTATATCCCTCAGTTTCAATATAATCCCTATGTTTAAAATCTGTAAGCTTAGTTCTTGTAAATTCTTACATCCAAATTAATTTTTACTTGCTTCAGTATCTTCAGCTATCAGATTTAGTACGGAAACTTGAGCTGTTTTTACATTTCAATTGTACTCTTGCAGAAATACAGACTGCATTTGTTTTCTCCCCTTTAACAAGCAGAGAAATGTATTTTTTTCAGTATTAGAAAAAATAACATTCACATATTTATGAAACATTTTTTCAACCATATTGCTTAAAATAAGAAGAAAAAATTAAATGGATTGCAATTTCATTCCATGTAAAAGCCACTAAGAGTCTTTAGGTGTTGATACCTAACGTAAAGAAGAAAAGTGAATCAATGTTATTTTTCCTATTCACTGCCCTGGGTTTAATTACAGGCATATCCGCGATCAAACTGAGGAACTTCTTCAGCAGGCGAGCTCGATTAGGCAAATAATTAGCTGTTGTTTTTAAAAACTATCCACATTCTTAAGATAAATTGCAAGGATGAGACAATCCATATAAAACACATTGATAAAGGCATGTTAAATGTCACCTGCTGTAGCTAAGGCTGAAAGGAATTCCTATTTTCTTGGATATACTCTGCAAAAGCCACAGAAGTACTGGGGCCTCTCCCATTGACTTCAGTGAGGTTTGATCTGATGTCTTTGTTTGTTAATGTGGCTCATGCTGGAAGTGGTGGTGTTCAATGCTGTTGGTGCAAAACTTTAGAACATATGGAAACTGTTGCTGTTCATTAAAGTGTTGCGACATACAGTAATTTTTAAAATCGTTTGCATTTTCTACTAATTCTTTTATGTTACTCCAGAAATTTAAAAGAAAAAATATTAGTCCCAAAATTCACTTGCCCTAAAGATTTCATCCATGTATGAGATTTCTGTCAGAAGATGACATTTAGAGAGGGTATAAGTGAATAATTTTTGTTATTATTTGAAGAGGGAAACATGATTTTTCTGTAAGAAAGAGAGATCTTTACTGCTAGCAAGTTTTCTTGTTTCATATATAGTTCTATTGTTCTGAAACAGATCATTCTACAATTGTTTCATTTTACACGCTTTTTCCTAAATGATTACTTGTATTTCAAAGTTATGATCAGTAGGGTTACAGACTGGTAAAAAAAAATTAATTAATTCTGGCTTTCCCAAATGACAGAATCTCAAATTTCTGAAAAAAAAAAAACACCAAACAGGTGATGTGGATTTCTTCAGGTTTTTCAGTTTTACATATTGCATGTATAATTCTTTATTGAATTTTGAAATGCTCAACATTTTTGCCTACATATCTTTGAAGAAGATAGGTATGTTCTTATTTTAAATGGAATCATGGAATAAGTCAAGATAATGAGGCAAAAATTAATCTCTTTATATAAGTGTTATTTTTCTCCATTTTTTTCAGGAGCAATGTGATGCTTAAAGAGTACAGCAACAATACAATTTCAAGTATATTTATTACTATTGATGTGATATTGTTATGGTGAAAATAAAACCCATCCTACTTTTTCTTCAAAAAGTTGGAGTGTAAATGGCATATAATAATGATATATGCATAAAATTGTCAAAGGAAAAAAAAAAAAGACCCTAACAGTAGTGTAATGACAGCAGAGAAAAGTCAAAAAACGCAACCATTAAAACACAATAAGGCTTTTGCAATAACCCATAGAACAAGCTTTCATCATGTTGTCTTAAATGAAGGCATTCTGGGGACTAAGGTGAAGGAGAGATTTTGAACCAGGAAGCATTGTTCTTAAAAATAAATAACTAAGTGAAGTCATGTGATTCCAAGGCAATTCTCTGTGTAATTCACCAGCGTTTTATCACCTTCTCAGAGGCATGTGATCTCTGCTGAAAGCGACCCCCAGAATACAGCCCAAGATAGGTGAGCAGAGCAGCACGTGGGAAGCTGTAGGCATGCAACAAAGAGCAGACACAAATACAGACTTCAGAGTAGTGGAAAGCAGCTTTTTCTGGGCAGCTGTGGGAATGGTTAGGAAAGGGAAAAAATTAACTGTTTTCTAACCCAGAAGGCCCTTTAAAAGTGGATAGACTGGAAAACAAGGCAGTAGGACAGGGAAGGATGACAAAGTCCACCCTGCAAGGATATAGGCCAGAAAGATAAGGCTCTTGTTCAAAGCAGTTATCTATTTTGTCTTAGTACACTTGCTCTACTCTTCTCTTCTGCAGCTTTATTACGCTGCATATAAAATCTTTGGCTTTGGAGAGCAAGACTGTGAAATACATGTCTTAAAGAAATGGTTGGAAGCTCTGATCTCAAGGTGGCCTATCTAGCCTGCCTTTGCAGGGTTGTCTAGATTTATAGAGGAACAAGATTCAGCTCATATTAGCTACCACCAAAGCTTCACAGAATCACACCTAATCTCATTACACCAGGAGGAGGTAATGAATCAGTAGACCATACTCACACATCAGATCCTCTAATGGGTATTTATGGTAATCTTACCAACCCAGTATGATGTTTCCGTTGTGTAAATAACAATTCAATTGACAGAATTATTTGTTGAATGGTTGAATCAAACAGCTATTTAGTATTTCAAGACACCATCTGAACATTTCCAACTGCTCTGACTACTTGTTCTCAGATAATTAGACAAGTTAACTATTGTGTAAATTATACAACAGAGTCAAAGCCTACCTTTCTCTTTGACTTCCATATGCAACCCAGCATCAACTTAAGTCCTGCATCACCACAGAGATAGCTGCTTCATGCTCACTTGCAACTCCATTGTCTTACTCAGAATGCTTACTGATTTTCTGTATAATCTTGTCGAGATCTTGTTTTGTTATATTATTTGCTGTAAATTAACAGTTATCACAATTGAGCTGAAGGGGAAAAAAAAAAAGAAGATGCAGTTTTGTAGATCCAGAAGAGAAATTTTTCTTAGAAACACGACTAAAAATGACTAGATATTGTTAATGTTGTTGTGCATTAAAGTGAAAATCCAAAATGACAGCCAAGTTTAAAATCAGGTCTTAGATGACCCATTATTTACTCTAAGGTTCTGTTTTTATTTAGCATGTAAACTTACATCTTAAAAATATCACAAAATGTCAGATTCTCAGACATATTGAGGCTTACATATACGGTGTCCTGCTAATATGGTGGGAATTCAGCAGGTCTTAAATTAGAAACTATATAGCTTTTTAAATGAAGCACTCTACAGGAAGCCAAGTCCTCACCAATTTTCATTTTAAAAGGAAAAGACATTTAATTAGCCCAGTGGTTATGAACGTTTTGCTCTGCTGTGTGTGCCCTAGTGTTTCATTCTGAAAAGTACTGAGCACATGCAGACTACATGTGTTGGATTGGTATCACGTCCTTTGAACAATTATTTTGTGCACGTGCATTTCCCCCTGAAATTCTACAAGAAACTGCACTGAATGAGCAGAATGACTGTTTTGTTTATTTAAACTTAGATACTGACTGTTGTGGATTTACTTTGGATAATTTTTCTCAAATCTCTACAAGAATTCCAATGGTACTATTCAGATATTTTATCGATTTAATCTATCTAAACGTACTTATAAAACTTATCGTTATAGCGTCTGATCTGTCTTCATTTTCTCGCATCCCTTGGGAAGCAGTATTTCAATTTTTTTTCCTAATCAGTCCAGACCTAAGAAGGAAGGAAAAAAAAGAAAAAGAAAATGCATTATTATCTTTTTTTCGACTCAATTCTATTTCAGATGTTACCATTTTCATGCTTTTATCTGCTATGTCTCCTTTAAAAAGTCTGAGTTTTCCTTTGCATATTTAATGAATCAAGCTGAAAACTTGAATAACTACCACTGTCTGAATCTCAAATGAAATTCACACACACTGAGAAAGTGTGAACAGAGCTAGTAACTAGATTACTACAATTGACCTTCATTTGCAAATATCTGACCTTTCAAAACTCGTCTTTTAAATGTATTTTTATGTACCTACAGAGAACAGTGTGGCTATAACTGATTTAAATAAGCAGAATGTATATTCATAAGATCATGTTTCCTGAAAAATAGAGATGTTAGATGATGGAACTGGTAATATCTTTTGGACAGAAGAATTTTATATAAATACAGTGAAATTGGAAAAGAGAATATTCACAGAATTAAACCTTCTCCAAGGGTCTGAATAATATGTTGATTATATAAGCCTTCAGCCTTATTCTTAAGCATGAACACAAAGGATATGCACAGAGACTCACTTTTTGATGGCAATGCAATGTCTCTTTGAGCTTGGATATTTCCAGTTCTATGTAGTTCTGTTTGCATGCTCTTTTTGTTAGTATAAATTGAGCATCTATTCCTCAGGAAACAATTCAGTGACAGTAGTCACTAAACATGCTAAATCAACTGAAAAAAAACTTCCTGGAAGAAGAACATGAACTCACATCCAGAATGGTAAGGCCAAGTGATGAGATAATTTTATTTCCCTTACTTTGAAGATTTTGGACAATGGAAAGACTAAGGATTTTTTAATAATGTAGAGTGTTTGTTGCTTTTAAGTGAACACACACTGTGCCTTCATCAGTCAAATGTGGAATGTTACTACGTGTAGTTATGTTAATACTAAGGAAATTTACAAACACAGAATAACAGTATTTAACAGCGACAAAGAATGAAGCGGTTTTTGAAGGACAATGCATGCTCTTTGCAGTTCTAAAAGATCAAGCTGTTGAATGCCTAGGTAAAATGTGTTAGCCATAGCTGACATTAAAACTGCTAAATTACTTAACACTCTTTCTAGTATTCATTGGTTCTGTAGAAGTATTAATGCTATTTTTGTATTAATAGAAATCTAGTTGTCACAAAAATGAAAGAAAAAAATACGAGTGTGAGAAATGTGTAGAAAGATTTTTCAGGTCAGTTTTCAGAGTCAAAAATTGTAATTCTTAAAACTGTGATTTTAAACTCGAGTATAACTGAAGTTTTCTACATTCTATTGAAAGTGAGAAAAAAAGAACTTTTCTGCCATCCATACTGTTTAAAATGAACGTTAAAAGAACATGTTTATTTTAAACAAAATACACATGTATTGTCCTTCACTGCCATAATGGAAATACTTGGTTAAAAAAAACCTGTTGTTTTTTTTTAAAAAAAATCAACCAAAACCAAATTCCAACCAACCACCATCAACCAATCAAACAAAACACACAACTCACCCCATACAAAAAAAAACCAAACCCAAAACCATACCATACCGAACCAAACGAAATGAAAACTAAAAAAGGAAAAAAGCTGTGTTCAGAATCTTTTATGCACAAAACATAATAGATGTTTAACCATTTGTAATTGAATGAATTAAGAAATTCCTTTGACACATCAGTAATATTGGTATTGCAGCACTGGAGCTTTTGAAATTACAGGATGCATACAGAATAGCATCAAATCTTCATCAGGAACTGCCCCTCCCCACTATTAGCTTAATAAAGGTGTTACCTTCTGCTTAATCTGCTTAAATCTAACCTGTATCCCCTTGTGTTCTTGATCACTGTGATGATGAGAAGTGCAAATTTGCATAGGATTCACTTTACCAAATAACTGAAACAGCTACAATGGATGAGATGCATAAATTAGCACACACCCAGGTGGATATATTTACAGAACACACTACAATACTCTTATTCCAATCTAAAAAAAGTTTAGACATATTGAAAAGAAAAAAAAAAGAGTTAGTTAATCTGTGCCTATTGTTTCCATTTTGAATCAAGCATCATAGAGTTTGGGCATTTTATACTGTATTAGTCTTTGTGAAACAGGTTTACCTGCTGTTTTCATCCCTGACTGTAGGAAAAAAAAAAAAAGTACTTTCTTACTAGACACTCCAAGCATATAAATTAACAAAATGCTATTAGAACAAAAAGAATATATTATAACCTTGAGAGAAACAGAGGAAAGAGAGCATAAAACTAAACACACCAATAAAGATTATAAACCCCTTAAATACGGACAGTAACTCTTTGGAGATAGAAATATCTCTGGTATATTTCCTATCCACTGGGAGAGTAAGTTCAGACTTTTACTTGAAACTCTTTCAAAGGTTATAGGTACAGTCATTTCTTAATTATTGTTTTATTGTCTTTCTTTTTTACCTGTTCTTGATCTTGCATCTGAACTCAATTTTTTTAGACTAGGTTTTATTTAGAAGTCCAAATCTGTTCAAATTGCATCATTAAGTTAATTTAAGTAAAATGCAATGACCGTCTTTTAGGGAATAAAAAAAAAAAAAAAAAAAAGCACTGCATAAAACAGGAATAAAACCAAAACCATAGTCCTAAAAATGTCAGACTAATAGTCTTTATTAGACAGTGAATTAAACATCAATAGAACACATCAATAGAACATCAAGAGAACACATCAGTAGAAACACACTTCTATTGTTTTGAGATGAGACAATGGATTCAGAGAGGTTTTAAACTCTACTACTGCAATATTTAAGATAATTAACAAGAAAACCATCCAAACACACCTTTCTTCACAGTGTTATTCATAGATATCATTTGCGAAGTTTCAGATTTAAAATTTCTACTGGAGTTGATTCCTAGAGCTGACTATGTCCTTATTAAAACTAAGCAATTCTGACAACACTACTTCATTTCTTTCTGCACTCTTTTTTTTCCAAGCGAATTCATTTTTGACATCTACCCTTTGCTGGTGGAGCACGTTTCAAAATATTTCTACAGTCTTCTGTTTTGAAAATTCATTGTGTAAAGTGGTAATCCTTCAACTAGTAGATATTTATGCACATTCAGTAATATTTATTCATGTCAGTAAGAGCAAATTGCTGCACTGAATTGCTGTATTTATTTGTTTTATTTCACCTTTTTCACGGTGAGGGTGACAGAGCTCTGGCACAGGCTGCCCAGGGAGGTTGTGGAGTCTCCTTCTCTGGAGACATTAAAAGCCCGCCTGGACGCATTCCTGTGTGACCTACTGTAGGTGATCCTGCTCTGGCAGAGGGCTGGACTAGATAATCTTTTGAGGTCCCTTCCAACCCCTGACATTCTGTGGTTCTGTGACCTTTAAGATATCACCTCTCACCAGTTGATCTGAATATGTCATGTTTTAACCCAAGCTAGCAACAGCACTGAGGCTCTTACTCCCTCCTTCAGCAGAATGGGAAAGGTAAAAGTGAGAAAAGTGAGAAAACTGGTGGGTTGAGGTATGAACAGTTTGGTTATTGAAATACAATAAAAATAAGAACTGCTCAGCAATAACAAAACTATCTTTGGATTATCAGCACTGTCCGCAGCACAAATCCAAACTGTAGCCCCATAGTGGTTACTATGAGGAAAATCAACTCTACCCCAGGAAAAAAAAACAGTACAGTATAACTTTAATGCTGCATAACTGATAAAATCTATCATGGCAGAGCCAAGAGGACAAGGGAAAACTATCTGGACTATGACGTAGTTCAGCAGCAAAACTTCTAACTGCCCTGGGAGTCTAGTATCAGAAGAAATCTTCTCAGTTAAGCAATTGAAGGGAATATTGTGAAAAAAAAAATAGCTGTGGACTGAAATAAATGGGGCAAGAGGAGTGATTCCAGAAAGCATGTCATCCACTTGTTCCTTTTATCACTAGAGCATCCTAGAACAAAGAAGTCAATATTTTCAGTTTCTTTTTTTTGTATGAGTTTGTGGTTTGGTTTTTTTGGATTTTATTTTTTTTTCTTAATGGGTTGCCATTGTCAGGCAAATAAACTAGACTTTCCTTATTGTCATGGATCACAAATGTATTATTTGTATGGCAGTACATAATGGGATCAGAGAATCATAGAATCAAAGAATTGTTGAAGTTGGAAAAGGCTTTTAAGATCATCAAGTCCTTAAGATCATCAAGATCCAAATTTCCATTCAAAGTGACATTTAAGACAAGCCCTGCCCCAGCCATGGGAAATATGTGGTCTTGTGAAAGTTCAGAAATTCATAAGAGTGATCCAAGAGAAAAATAAGAATTTTGAGGGTTTAGTCATTCTATTCCACATCCTTAAGTCAGATTGCTCTGTATAATTTCAGACACTTATAATCTGAATAAGTTGAAAAAGAGCAATTCTAAATTTTCGTTGTAAAATCTCCATTAAATTAATAGTGATTCTAATTAATTATTCTAATTAACAGCTTTGATAAAAAACCTAATACTGCAAAAAGCAATAATAAAATCATGAAAGATTTTTTTCCGCTTGTAGATGGATATCTATAAAGGCCTCTTTTTGTTTTTTTTTTTCACTGTCAGGCTGTGTTAGAGAAGGTGAATTGTTGTTGATATTTGACTAGAATCATCCAACCATAAGTAGAGCATTGACAGTATTCTTCACTGCCTAAATAACATCCTTGGGCTTATAAAAATATTTGCATAATATTATATTTTCCTTCTCTCTCTCAAAATCTCTACGTTTCTTTCTATTAAAAGTCTCTTTTTTCAAATCCTTAGCTTATACTGTCCTCTGGGCAACTTCTGACTGCCCCATGCTTGAGATGAGGTGCTCAGAATTAGAAACAGTATTTGTCAATGTTAAGTACAGTATCAGTTACTTTCATTACAGGGCTACTTCCCTCCCATTTTTCTCTTACTTTACTACTTACAAACACAGAGGATCAGTCAGTGTTTAACCATGGAAACATGACCTACTGCAGCCACATCATAGAAAAGATTTCTTTATACTACTACATGCTTTTCCTTCTTTGTCAGGCAAGATGTTAAACTGACAAGTGTTTCAGTTACCAAATCTCTCTTCTACATACATCATTACTGGAGGGTAAAAACATTGCAATTACGCTGTGCTCCTAGTACATATCTTAACATTCTTTGAGATCCTGCTCCTTTGCTCAAAATTAGCTGTTTTCTAGTATATAATATAATACTATACAGGTGTTATCTAACTCATACATGGGTTTTTCCTTTCCACGGGAAAAAAAAAACCAAAACAAACATAGCTACATAGATTTCTGCTAAGGCAAAGAAAAGATGGGGTCAGAGCCAAGAGCATGCAAATGCTTCCGGATCCTTGCATTTAGGTGTGGCCAGAATGACAGAAAGAAGAAATGGTGTATCTTTTACCTGAGATTCTATCTGATTCCAAGTCTGTGATCTCACGGTCCTCATGCTTTTTATTTCAACCCTTCCTTTTCTGCAATGATGGTGGTGAATAAAGATTTTTTTTTCCTCTAGAGCAAAAACTGCTTTGAGAGACATCGTATTGGCAAAATTAACTTTTATTTTTTTTAAAAGTCTTTATTGCTTTTCTAAAAATGTTTACAGAATTAGACATCTAAAAATGACAGACGGTACATGTATGCTTGCTAGAGTTTGGGGTTTGATTCTTCTGAAGTTGGGGGGGGTGAAGGAAGGAGAAGAGATGGGAGAGGATGTGCACACATTAGCTCTAACAATAATGAGAAATGATGCTTACCAGTGGGTTGAAATTTCTTCTGTATGCTGCAGCAAGGGAGACCTGAGTTAGAGGCATATGGTCCATTACTGACAGACAGTGTGGGAGTTCCTGTATGCTGACATACAGGAGTCAGATCGGCCACTCATGGAGGAAAAATTTTTGCAGGCATATGGGTGCAAAGCTTTCCTTTTTGGCTCAGCAACATGCACCGCCATCCTCCCACTCAAATGCAGAGAGCTGCCTCCTCCACAAATCAAAGAAATCTGCAGTACATCAAACGTTTATACCACAGTCACACATTTTACGGCTGAAAAATAACTTCGTGTTCTTTGGACTAGTCTCCGAAATAAACACAGGGCACGAAGTTAGACACATACAGCTGCTGGAGTCTTTACTTATCCATTTTGGTTCACCACATTTCTCTTACATCCGATTTGTCTATCAATAAATCAAATGTACAGATTAAACAAATCACATTTGTTATTAACAGTTCGTGTACCAAACATCTCAAGCCCA
This sequence comes from Trogon surrucura, assembly GCA_020746105.1. Lineage (NCBI taxonomy): Eukaryota > Metazoa > Chordata > Aves > Trogoniformes > Trogonidae > Trogon > Trogon surrucura. The sequence continues at coordinate 37,533,287 of CM036658.1, read as the reverse complement.
TTTCATACTTTTTATAGAGCATTATTAATTTTTGCCTGACTCTTGCTACTTTTCAGGAATGCTAGAGACACATTAAGAAAATATTTATTGAAGATAAGTAATCGTTTTATTAAAACTTGACATAGAAATATAGACTCTGACGTCTGCATTTTTGCTCTGCGAGCTCATGTTACCTCTGGGGAAGAATGGTAAATAGTGTTAATTGTTTATTTAAATTCAGAGATATCTATCACAAAGAAGAAAAATGTGCGGTTGTGTAGTCGAAAAAGTGCTATAGTTTCACAAAGGAAATATTTTTAGGCTCCAGGGCTCAGCATGACCATGAATTTAATGACCTTTGTTGAGACATAGTTCAAGGAATTTATTTTCAGGAGTCTATATCACATGATCAAAGGAAAATTGCCTCTGTCCAATATAATGTCCCCAAGAGTACACGTACCAGGACTTAATAGCAGTCACTGGTAATATAATATTGGAGATCCAATTTTCTTCCTTTACAAACATACTTAAAGAAGTACATGAGAGTTTATATGCCTGAAGAACTGGCATAAGGGTTAGCTGGGTTTTGGCTTTGCTTTTTGTCTGACAGAAGGAAAGTTTGCCTATTCCTGTTCCTTTCTGCCCATACCTTAGAATCCAATAAACAGCACAAAAATACTGAAATGTTTGATTTGGGAGGAATAATAATGACTCAATATGTAATATATTTTAGTGTCATTTAATGAGAAGTTTGGATTGGAGCTTATACTTTTCAATGAAACAATGTAAGCAACTGTGATGGAGGAGATCTGGCCTCCTCTCTCAGCCTCTCAGAAGTCCCCACATGATTGAGATCAAAACATTGCTGGGATGAGAGATGGGACGTGCTAGCTTACTTTTTAAACATGATCCTTAGAAATGTGTATCTCTTACACAGAATTTGTCTCATTCGGGCATTATGAAACCAGTCCATGAAACAATCCCATCAGGCTCTAATATTCCTTGGGTTTGCAATAAAAAGCAGTATGGAAAATGCAGAGTTCACAATAACATGATTTACTGGTATCAGTAAATACGATATATCACTACCTAATCTTGCTCAGGTATCTTTTGAGGTTTGTTTGTACTGAGAGAGGCAGGCCTAGTAAACAACCTTACATACTTGCACAGGTCTTTAGCTTTTACCCACCTCTCTTCTATTTCCTTAAAGACAGGATGAAGTGCTAACACACCTTTGATCTGATCCAGAAAAATCATTTTGTTTTATTAGCCTACTCTTTCAGGACTGGAAGTGTTTACATAGCTCCACACCGTACAATTAACTGCACTTAGGATATTGGCTTCTGCCAAAAAAAAGTAGGGGATGGGGCAGTCTGTGCAACACCTTTGCTTTAGATCTGTATATTTCCAATGGTTTCTGACTGCACCTGGAAAAAGCTATGATGGAGCTGGGGTGCAAATGTAGTCTGAGGAGAGACGGGATGTAAGGAGATGAAGAATACAATGAGACAATTGGAGAACCCAGATGAAGAGCAGCAAGTCAGAAAGAAAAGCATGATAGGGGAAGAATCTCCTTCATGACTTCAAAGAAAAATGCACATATTCTTTATACTTACAGATCATCAAATACTATTATAGTTATATAATGATAGCCGAAACGAGCTTAGGTGTATAATAGTATTGTAAAAAAATATTCAATTATAACAATATTTTAAAAAATAATAAAGAATTTTGATGTTCGAATTCATAGCTGTCCAGCTTGACTGTTCTTCCTGAATATTCTAGACACAAACACTATTTATCGTAGAACAAACACTTAAAACCCATTTTGAAAGGTACAGATACTACATCTGAAACAGGGAGAAGATGAACAGAACATTTTCATGAAGCAGATGTGAAAGTCAGACATAAAACCAAAGCTACTGGAGTAGGAAATTAAAGTAAATTAAAAAATACGTATGTAGCAGTTTTTAGTTTCTTTTAAAATTGTAATGACTATAAAAATGTTAATTTTGTTCCTATTTTTTTTCTTAACCAGAATGTTTTCTTTAAATTTCAGTGATACCTATGGGACTGGATTTTATGAAGTTTACATATAAAACCATTTTTCAAAGCCTCTAACCGGAACATAGTGCTATTTCATAGGTTTAGACTCCTCACACAATTTACCATGCAGGATTCTACCGAAACGTTACAGAGTTTTGTAATTAGATTTTTTTTTTTTCTCTACAGTGTAATAACTTAAAATTAATTTAACCAATTTGATCTGAACAGGGGGAAATGCTCTGTTGGGCTTACAACTATGACAGAAAATGTCAGTGTGAAAATGGAAAAAGTAATTGAACCAAAAAAGGTTGCTAAAACAGTACTGAAGCTAGACTGTTTCAGTGTACAGGTACTATGGGCAGACAATTTTTATTTACTTTTGGAATGTCATTGAAAATACTATAAAATGGCAATAAAACAAATTGTCTTAACCTATAAAGGACTATTTGAGAACCACTTTTATCATTGCATTATTACAGAAAAAATATATGAAAGAGACATGGTCATGGACCTTGGCACTTAAGCAATGTACATGTATGGAATTACTTACACGTTCTATTAGGTGGCTCAAACGTTTTACCAGATTGCCACACAGCACTACTCATATAAATTCAAAGAATTGTGCATAATTTTATTTCTGTGCTTCTTTCAAGATTTACAAGTCCTTTGTTAATTTTACTTCTTGAAAAGAATCTCTGAAGAGTCGAGCTATTGCAAAAGAAGCAGTGGTGTAGAGATTGTATTACGTACAAGGACATTTGAATTTTAAATCTGAACATGGAAATGAATCTGGTTACATCAGCAAGCAACTGAAAACGTTGTAAGTGTATCCATTTAATCAGGACTAATATTTCTTGCAAATCATTTGCTACTCCAGAATTAACAAAGAATAACAAGATTGTGTTTAACAGGAACAATTCATTTTGGAAGGAGCACTTTAAACAAACAAGGAACCTGTGGCAATCCACGATAACAAAAATGAATGTAGTCTTTCCCATTCCTTTACTTATGTTTATTTCTTTATTGTATTAATTATGTAATGATTTATGCTTGCACTAAAACTTCCAAAGTGAAGGGAAGAAATCCCTGCCCAAGGAGTGGACAATAGGAGACAGAAGAAACAGAAAGCATGAGATAGCTTGATCTTGGGTGTCCATTGTGCTCCAAATTCCTCTGGACCTCTCCTTTAACTTCCATTGCTTCCTTGCTTCAAACCCTCCAGCCACAGACAGTTCTCTTCTACTCATCTAAAAGGGTTGTATCTTGTGTCTTATTTTTGTCTCTTCTGTCACGGATACCAGGTTTGACTTTGTCATTTCACACTTTTCTCCCCTTTTTACATCATATGGCTTGCAAATATCTTTGTCTTTCTTCTTGTCTCCTATAGCTGGAATTCATTTCTAGTGTTGGTCCATCAAGCTGCTACTCTCCTCTTATGAAATACATCCTTGATGAATGAGCAAATTGTGCAAATAACTAGTTGGTTTTGCCCTAAGTCAATACATTTAGACAGTAATAATGATTTTCTGTTTCTAGATAACTTCTATAATGTCTCGAAATCTAGATGTTTACAATTAATGTAAAAGCCACATAAAAAACCCCATATTAATGTACAACACAATATTTCTAATGGGTTTATCTAGCCTTCAGTTCAGAGAATAGGTTGAGAGGTATATAAAAAGCTGTAAAGACTTTCCTCGACCTGTTAAATGCTTTTCTGGCAATACAGTAGCTCAGCTCCATCAGTGCTCCACAGAGAGCTTGCGTGGATTCTGTCCTTTTGTCGGAGAGTTGCACTTGGAAGTTCGTTTTTTTCCCCATGCGATACAGCCCTTGAGAGAACAGGGTTTTGAACAAAATGGCTGGTATGGAAGAATCACCTCCTCCAAGCTCAAGGAAAACCCATCCTGAAAAGTAGGATATCAAGCAAAGGCAGCTGAAGACCTGCACAGGGAAGCAAGGAGCTCCAAGACAAACTCAGACAGAGAGTACAAGGAGTAGAGCAAAGGGGCAGGTAACCCAAGAGGAGCTGCTGTCTGACCTTGCAGGGATAGGATTAGAAATGCCAAGGTCAACCTGAATTGAATCTGGCAAAAGATGTAGAGGGCAACAAGAAAGGCTCCCTCATTTCATTCCTCATGCATTCCTCTTCTACCTTAATCTTTCTTAGCAAGATAGACTTTTAGGAATCCCAGACCCAGATATAAGGGGGAAAGTCTGGAATAAGGAAGATGTACCCTTGATGGAAGAGAATCACATTAGAGAATATTGAAGCAAACTGCTCATACAAGAATCTACAGGACTTGACCATTTTTATCCATCAGTGCTGAGGGTGCTGCTGATATTACTGCAAGGAAACTTTTAGTTGTCTTTGAATGGTCTAAAAGACTAAGACAGATTGTTGTGGACTCAAAAAGAACATATATCACTCAGATTTTCAAGAATGGCAAGAAGAAAGACCCAGGGCACCAGAAGGTGGTGATCAGTGGCACAAAGTCCAGTTGGAGGTGAATCTCTTGTGCTGATCTCAATATTGGATCCAATCCTGTTCAACACTATTAATGATCTGGATAGTGGCACAGAGTACATACTTGAAAATCAGCTAGAGGTACCAGCACATGGTGGATCTGACCATCCAGAAATGAGTTTTGCAGAAAACGTCCTGGGGTCCTGGGGGATGCCAAGTTGACCATGAGCCAGAGATGCACTCTTTTTGGTAAAGAAGGTCAAGAGCCTCTTGAACTACATTAAGCATGGCACTACCAGCAGTCTGAGGAAAGCAATCCTCCCCCTCTACTCAGCATTGGTGAGACACATCTTCGGTGTTGGGTCCAGTGCTGGACTCCTCAATACAAGAGAATCATGGTTGTATTGGAGAGAGTCCAGCACATAAATATAATGAAGGGACCAGAACATCTGTTCTGTGAGATGAAGCTGAGAGCTGGGACTTTCAGCTTGGGGAAGAGAAGGCTGAGGAGAATCTTACCCACTTGTATAAACACCTGATTGTCAGTCTGAAGAATGGTCCTTATCCATTTATGTCCATTGTGTCCTGAGTGCTTGCTATTGTGTTATTGAATGGCAGTGCTCCCAGCAAGCATCAAGCCTTAAGATAACCTGTGTGTTAAAAACCCAAGGTAGAGTTGAGTGAACAGTAACCCTGAAGGGATGAATGAGGGAGCCAAGGTCTCCCCAAGAGTGACCACTAACAGGACAAGACGCAGTGAGAACAAATTTAAAAGAAAAAGCTTTAAATTCCAGCTGAATACAAAACAACTCTTTTGTTGTGGGGGTAGTCAAACACCGGAGAAGGCTACTCAAAGAGGTCATGGAGTCTTTATCCTTGTGCAATCTGTACTCAGAGAGCTGGCTGTCATGAATTCCTGTTTAGACACAAATATACTCCTGCTTTACTGTATTGAGATTTTGGGCCTCTAAAAAACCTGATCTAGTAGGAGATGTCCCTGCCATTGCAGGGGGTTGGAACTAGATGATCTTTAAGGTCCCTTCCAACCCTGACAATTCTATTCTACGATGAACCAGCAATGTGGATCCAGTCCCAGAAGAACGACTTGCAACTGCATTCCATTCACAATAGTTCTTCAAGATGGCTATTGCACTCTTCCATAAGTTTGACAAATAGGAATGCTGGACCAGCTACTTAGTCTAAACTGCCACAATTTATTCCCACATTATTTGTATCTCACTTTAACACCTTACAACTCAGCAGCTAAGGCATGTTACTGTCTGCCAGCTTTTCATCAGCACTGGTAAAATGTGGGAGGGGAAAAAGAAACCTGCTTTAAAACTGCTAAATCAAGTTTCTCCAGACTTGGCCTCTTTGCTTTTGGGTACTGCAACACTAATTGATCGTCTGTCCCATTTTTCTCTCTCTTTATACTTTCAATTAATTTGGTGACATCTCACACTTTCTGATTCTGTTTGGTGTAAATCTTATTTTTATTGTTATGTATTGCTTTTTCCAGAATCAGATGGTGTTTCCTTTAAATAATCAGACTTACAGGCTGCGTTTTTTTGTATCCTCACAACATCAATATCTATTAATTCCTGTGATAATTTATAAAAAGTGTAGTATGATAATATCACCTTCATATAACAAGCAGTTTAGCTCAAAATAGCAAACTACCCTGTTATTCCATAACGATTAAAAAAAAGAAAAAAAGATTTTACAGTCTCTGTCATGGTAATGGATTAATTTTGTGTAATTTTCTGTGCCCATTATAGCTTTTGTCACAGGAATGAGAAGGTAATGAAAGCAAAAGTAGATTACAAACATATACAAATGTAATAAACCATCCTTATGACTAAAAGTGCCAGAGATTAGGAAGACTAATATTTATCTCACGTCAAATTTAAATATTTCTAAGAACAGACAATAGTGCAACATTAATACATTTGTATGAGATACACAACAAAACATTTAAAATCCTTTTGATGGTTAAACTTCCATCAGAATCAACAGAATAAGTAACAACATATTATACCTTTCATGAACATATTACCGGGGCAGTCTTTAAAACATCAAAAGTTGTGTGTGGATCCATAATTACTGTACAAACATACACTGCGTATCTCCATCTCGGTTATCGATTTTTAATTTTTATTTTCTCTTAAATATGCACTTGTTTTTTCCTGAAGGAATACCAAGTATTTAAAATAATGTAAATTTTAAAGACATACAAAGCTGACGGAAAAAAACCCCCATCCATTCCAATCTATTTCTGTTACTTCAAACTTTTAACTTTCTTCAAATATGAACTTGATACTGAAGAATTCTGAACTTATTTTACACTGAAATGGGGCAGAAATTTAAGTTTCTGTCTCATTTCCATTTCTCAAGGACCACTCTTGGACTAAATAATAACTAAACTCCTCAAAGCAACTTGAAGTCTAGATGCCCTGAGCATCTGGACTGCAGAACCCATTGGTTTCCAGCTCTCACACTCAAGTTTTCATTCTCAAGTTTATTTTTGGAGGAGAAGATAGAAAGTGAGAATGAAGAGTTGGGATGCATCCCAGACATGTATCAAGATCTGAAAAGACAGTACAAATGTAATCAATTTGAAGAAATGTCCTCCTTCAAAAGAAGGAAGAAATAATCAAGCAGTAAATTCCTTCAGGCTAGGGGGACCAAGAAAACATAAACTGAAAAGAAATGAATCCATCTGGTTAACATATATTTCCTGGGTGATGATAATAGGAAGTAAGTATAGTTGGATTATGAAAGAAATTTAATCTTACCTTGACATGTTGGTGTAAAGGAAAGCCTTTTCATCATATGCCACTCAAGAGGTCCTTTGTCTTTTCAAACTATATTCTTGAGTTCTTATAATTGGGGTTTGCTCCCTAAGCAGATAGAAATCAGTTCATGTTTTTCATAGGAATGGGAGAGACTGAAACAGTTTTTAATTCAGAAACTCTGACTCTGAGTTCACACAAGGAGTATTCTTCATGCTCTCTCGTTATGTGAAACTTCAATTTCAACAGACTTAAACTTGTCACAAGCTTTCTGCTTCTATAAGAGGTCTGTGAAATTTGACTAAAAAGGAGAATAGAATAGAATAGAATAGAATAGAATAGAATAGAATAGAATAGAATAGAATAGAATAGAATAGAATAGAATAGAATAGAATAGTTCAGTTGGAAGGGACCTATAAGGATCATTTAGTCCAACTGGCTGAATATCATAGAATCATAGAATGGCCTAGGCTGGAAGAGACCTTAGAGATCATTTTAATCCAACCTCCCTGTCACAGGCAGGGACCCCTCTCAACTAGATCAGGCAACACGTGAGGACCGAATAGGAATCAAATCCACAACCTTTGGTGTTTCTTCGGTGTTTCAGCATCACACTCAACTGAGTGAGTTAAACCAGCCCTCGTGTTTGTAAAAGGGAGTGGATGTTGTCCAAAAGAACATCCACAAATTAAATAAGATGCAAAAGCACTGGTTTAGATATTCTTTAACAAACTTGCTTGTCCTTTTAATCACACTTACTTTCTCTGAGCCTTCTAAAGTATATTTCTGCACCTTATGTTTTTGAGTTAATTTCCTATAACACAAACCTTTAAGCTTTGAATTTTATTTTTAATGTCAGCTGTACCTCTGTGGTTAGCAAACTGCATTCATATTTAGACAAAATCATATGCCTATGTAATGTTATTTACTGAAATGTTAAAGATTAGCATTTCTTTAAGTCCCCTTAATTTAGTTTTAGATAGTTTTGGTCTGTGGGGAAAGAAGAGGGATAAGGAAACAGGGGAAGGGGAAAAGGAAGAGGCAGGAAAGAGAGACTTTAAGTACATGTGAAACCAAACAAGGTTTGTGTTTCTAAAACCTTATTTTTTATGTTGTGACTTTTTCTGCAAGGAGAGCCCTGTACCAACCATCATTCTTTTCTGAAAATATTTATACAGCTTCTACAATTGCTTTGTATATGTCATAAAAGGTCATGGAAAATCATTAGTGAACATTTTCAGTAGTAAGACAGCAGCAATAGATTTTGTATCCGTTCACAATAAGTACTGAAAATGTATGTATGTTCACCAAATGTCCATTTTCAGATACAGAGATAGCTTTCATAGGCCGGATTAGAACTTCTATGCATTTTCTCTATTTAGCTAGAAATAATTGACTAGTCTTCTGATCTTTTTTTTCCCATGTCCTGCAGAGGCTAATGAGGTAGATAATGAAACATTCTAGCTACCTAAATAGTCTCTGTAGCTTTCTTTTTCCTCAAGTGGTAGGAAAAAGTATTTTTGTACCATCAGCTCCATGATTTTAACTGTGTCTGATTGACATTTGTTCTCTTCATGCTATCAGCAAAAATTATTCCAACGCATACAGCCTTTCCCTAAAGACAGTAGAAAAAAACCCTACCCAGATAACCTAGCTTCTCTTGAGCAGCAGTGCAGTGTTATTTCTTGAACACCTAACAGACAGATGATTGACCTCAGGCAAGAAACAGATACTCAGAGTTATTTGACAGGTAGAGATTCAGATTAGGTTCTATTTCATTGAAGGTCATGTCCTAAATACCTATTTAAGGTTGAGTAAAGTTACATAACTGCATTTAGTGTGTCATCAAAGTAACTAGACTGTTCTCAGTTAGACTGTGGCAGCCCACAAAACTGGATGCTCCTAGTAGTTTCCAGCACATTTTACCATCACAGAAGGCAATGTCTCACAGACTTTTCCAGTTAACTTTGTTCTAGGTAATCAAACAAAATGGAGGACAATCTAAGATATCAAATCATGCAGTGTAATCCTTTGCAAACCAGAAACGAATGAACAAATTCATCATCTAAATTCTGCTTTGCAGAAAGAGAGCAAAACAATCTTCTTTTCAGTTAGAAAAAGCATTTACAAGCCCTCTGATTTTGCTGAACTGCCTCACCTAAATTACCTGTCTGTTACTCTGTACTGCACCTCAGACTCTTTAAATTTGTTCTTAAGCTAGCGACTCATGTTCCTCAGGACTTCTTGTAACTTTATATCAGAGCTAGGTTAGTTGATTTCCTCGTAATTGAAAGACCTGCTCTATCTCTAAAAAGGCACAAAGTATGTTTGTTCTGTTTGGCTGATATTAATGTTTATTACTTTAAAATAACTCCTAGAAACTACCTATTAGTGAAAAATAGGCACTACAAAAATTCAACGCTATAAAACCAGGAGAGCTTCCTGATCTGATTTTCCCAGTTCTCTGTAGGAAACTATCCAATGGCTTTGGATAGCTAGAAACATGAAGGATATTTTAAACTATGGCAAATGCCAAGAGCCCAAGGTTCATTAACCACAGGGAACTAGACAGGCATTTTTTTTTTTAATTTTTCTGCCCTTCCACAGAGAAATAAATGATTTTTAATTTACTTCTCCTGTTAAGTAGTTGATTTTTCTAAGTAATTTGGCCATAGCAACATTCCAGTGCCCAGCAAAATGTATTTGAATTGGCAGAGTTATACAAAAGCTGTGCTTGCAATACTTGTGTAGCTCTGATTCAAATTCCTCCCATTAGCTACCCAATTAAGCAGAAGAAAGTTTAAATTACCAGCCTCCAACTTTATTTATTTATTTTTACAGAAGACTAGTAGTTAACCATGTTTAAAGTCCAATGAATAGGAAGAGAATATACACCAGATCAAGGCATGAAAGAGATGGGGAAAATCAGAAATAATTAAAGGAAATGAGAAGGAAAGAAAATACATTACTATTGAAAAAGAATTTCTTGCTTAATTACAGTCTAATTCAGTGAGTTATTAGACTTCTATTTTAACAGAAACATCTAATAATTAAGTAGCTATTAAACCAAATTGCTCATTAGTTTGGGAAACACAGACAACCCTTTTATTGAAAGACTACTTCCAAGTTACATAGCTTTAAATAGATACCTCTTTTTCCAGTAACCCAGCTCAGTGGAGCCAGCTACACAAATAAAATATTTCATGTGAATAAGAACAGCAGCTAGAGCTTGCTCTGAAAAGAGAGAATTGATTTAAGCTGTTCAGGGATATTCTTAGGAAGTAGTCTCTCTGCTTTCTGTTATCTTGAAAATAGTGTTGACTGCCTATTCACAGGGAGAGAAATTCTATTCTAAATTGTAATATTTGTGGGTGGGGTCTGTGGGTTTTTTTTGTTTGTTTTTAGAAAACCTTCTTACTTCATATACACTCATTTGAAACTTTAATTCTGTTGGCCTAAATCAAATAAAACAAGTTCTTCTCAAGATGGATGAGCTAGTACTGTTCACAGCTGAAGAGCATATCCACTTGTAGTAAGACATTTGTTTTACTGAAATGAAGCTAGCTAAAAAAAAAAAAAAAGTGAATCAAAAAATATTTGCACAGTCCTATTCTGCTTGATATTACTGGTGAATATTAAACTTCTTAACCTTACCTACAACTAATTTTAAAAGATAAAAAGTTGTTTTTAAACAACTCCTGAAATTTATTTTGTTAGGAGCACTGTCTGCAAGTAAGCAGAATGTCTTATTACTTAGATCTATGTATGAAATTTTGATTGCCTCAGCCCTTTTTGACTGAGTTTATGAGTAAAATAATTCAAAGCAGTTTTGTTACAAGACCTCTTTTGGCAAAACATTACTCAGGCCATTGAATCATGAGTACATTTGGAAAATCACGCAACATGAACAGTTTCTTTCTACAAAACTAAGTTTTTTATGGTATTGTTCATATAGGGTCAAGAAGACAATATGTTAAGGAATTAAAATATTTACAAAGAAAAAAAGTATAACTTAAGAAATAAACATTCTTGATTTTTCATTTTAAATGTTTTGAGTTTCCTTTTGTTTATTTATTTATTTATTCTGAACCCATATTGGAGTTTTCATCTGAAGAGGTTCACAAGCTTTTATTTTGACTTCTGAGGCTAAAATAGGTCTTGGATGTAAGCACTGATTCTTCTAGAATGGCCTTTGTTATTGCAAACTGTGTGCAGATTACATGGTAAATTATTTCTTAAATTTACCAATTTTTTTGTCTGATGAGCTATCTTTAGCTTGGATTATTGAAGATAAAACCACCCAGTATTTATTAAATATATATCACGCTCATAAAATGTACATTTTTATCACTTCTAACATTTTTGAAAAAATAGAATCAGAGAATCGTAGAATGGCCTAGGTTGGAAGAGACCTTAGAGATCATCTGATCCAACCTCCCTGTCATGGGCAGGGACACCTCTCAACTAGATCAGGTTGCTCAAGGCTCTGTCCAACTTGGCCTTGAACACCTCCAGGGAGGGGGCAGTCACAATATCTCTGGGTAATTTATTCTATTGTCATCCTCATACTGAGGAATTTCTTCCTAAGATCTACTCTATTCTCCTTCAACTTAAACCCATTTCCCTTTGTCCTATCAGTGGACGCTCATGTAAAAAGTTCCTCCCCAGCCTTCCTGTAGGATCCTTTCAGGTATTGGAAGGCAGCTACTAGGTCCCCCCGAAGTCTTCTCTTTTCAAGACTGAACAACCCCAGCTCCTGCAACCTGTCCTCGTAGCAGAGGTGTTCCAGCCCCTGGATCATCTTTGTGGCCCTCCTCGCGATCCAATAGATCTATATCCCTCTTATGGTGGGGACACCAGAACTGGACACAGTATTCAAGGTAGGGTCTCACAAGAGCAGAGTAAAGGAGGAGAATCACCTCTCTTCATCTGCTGGCAACGCTTCTCTTGATACATCCCAGGATGCGGTTGGCCTTCTGGGCTGCATGAGCGCACTGCCGACTCATGCTGAGCTTCTCGTCTATCAACACCCCTAAATCCTTCTCTTCAGGGCTACTCTCAACCCACTCTGTGCTCAGTTTGTATTTGTGCCCAGGATTGGCCCGACCCAGTTGCAGGACCTTGCATTTTGACTTGTTGAAACTCATGCAGTTTGCACTGGCCCATTTCTTGAGCCTGTCAAGGTCCCTCTGGATGGCATCTCTTCCCTCAAGTGAGTCCACCGCACCACACAGCTTGGTGTCGTCAGCAAACTTGCTGAGGGTGCACTTTCAGCAAGTTTGCCAATGACACCAAGCTATGTGGTGTGGTCAACACACTGGAGGGAGGAGATGATGCCCAGAGGGATCTGGACAGGCTGGAGAGGTGGGTCCATGCAAATCTCATGAAGCTCAAGAAGGCCAAGTCCAAGGTCCTGCACATGGGTTGGGGAAATCCCAAGCACAAATACAGGCTGGGCAACGAGTGGATTGAGAGCCCCGTGGAAAAGGTCTTCAGGGTGTTGAAGGATGAAAAGCTGAATATGAGACTGCAATGCATGTTCGGAGCCCTGTGGTGTCGGATCCAGCCTAAACATGACAATACGAAGATATTCTAATCATACAGAACTTGTACAGGGAATATTAGATAATATTTGATTAATTGTTGTTTCATTATGACTACTAGAATTGAATAAAGTATGTTTTAAAATGAATATTCTTCTTCTTTCTTTCATATAGAAATTGTATCCAAAACCTAGCTACTGGCTCATTCTGGGTTTTTTTCTGGTTTGCTAGTGGCAATATATGAGACCCACATGGTTGCATGTATTTCATACAAGACCAACAACAGACTGCATCAGATAGAAAATACTTTATATCAATGTGTAATTTACGTAATTCATTGCCTTTGCAGTGTGACCTTCAAGGGAAATTTCAAGGATTTGCATGCTCTCTATATAAGACTAGGGTGAACTTTTCTGGATCCAGAAAAAAATAGTGAAGGTTGCTTCTCACTTTCTCCCTGCAATTATGTGTGTTTGTATACATATGTGTGTACAAATGCACACATAAACATATATGGACTAAAGAGATACAGGCTATTAATAATTTTTATTCCTTGTAGGTATATTTGAAATCTTGGAAAAAAAAAGAATAAACTAACAGTTCCAACCGAGAATAAAGTATTTGGTATGGTTTTCTTTTCTCATCCACTTCTGCCCCAAAGAAACATCAGTTGCAGTGTGTTGTACTTCATGAAGTGTCATAGTGGCTTCTGGTACTATATGCCATGAAAACGAAGTTTCAAGGCTGCATAATTAACAGCACTTTGTTCAGTCTTCCCCCTGGAGCAATATATGTCTTTGCACATGATGGCAGGTATACTTCAAGTAATCCAGCAGAGAATTAACCAACAAGTGTATTAGCACTTAATTTTATTTATAAAAATATTCATGTTTTCTCTAAGGCCTTGCTGGACAAAAGTGAAATACTTTAATATCCTCCTTTCATCTCAGACGTAGTGGGGAAGGGAAGGCACCAAACGTTGGACACATTTAGGCAAGTTTCTGGTTCACCCCTTAGTCTACAGGAAGGAGAGGATCCCAATCTCTCTTAGATTGAGGACCATTTTCTAACAGGCCTCCTTCACTTTTAGATGTAATACACTTGTACAAGTAGGCTTATGAATAAGAAATCATGGTCTTGGATCCATAAGTGCAGAGCCTAGGGAATCTGACAGGAGTGCAAGATTTGATTGTAAGATAGTGTAGACTAGAAAGGACCTCTGGGATCATGTTACTCAAAGTAGGGATTGCTTTAGACTTAGATTGGTATCCTCAGGGCTCTGTCTGCTCAAAAAACAAAAATATAAAATTACCAGGACAGAAATTCTGCCACCTCTCTGGGACCAGTTCCAGCACTAATCATCCTAACTGTGAAAATGCTTCTCATTAATGTGTAGATCCAGTTGAAATCTCACTTTATGCAATCTGTGTGGCTCTCATCTTTTAGATACGCTGCTCCGAGTTTTGTCTTCTGTGTAGTGCTTCTCTTTTCGTGGCAATTAAAGACTAAGGTTAGATCCCCCTTATCCTTTGCTTCTTGAGGCTAAACAAACTGAGCTTCCACAACCTTTCTGCACAAACATTTCCTATGTTAGTGTCCTTCCACAATGATTTCCCACCACTTCTTTGCTTATGCTTTCAAACCAAAGTTAACACAGCAGGACAAAAATCGTGAGTCTTCATCATAACCAACTACTGAGGTAGCAGCTGCTCTGCTGAAATCAACTACTTTATTGTTTGCCTGAGTGATGGCAAGTCTGTGCCAATAGTCTTCAGCTCCACACAAATATGATTATCCAAAGTAGAGCACCATTTCAAATTTATCCTCTAATACGTTGCTAACAACAGACTGTAGGTTACCCCAGGTATAATGATATTTTTAACATTTTATGTCATGTTTCACTCTCTTACTTGCACATGTGAGAAGGGGACTTAGACTATTTTCAATGTCCTTAACAGGAAAATGTTGACTTTGTTTTAGTATGTGCCATGTTTTGGTCCAAGGACAGCTGCATAGCAGAGACAAATAATTCATCCTAGACACTTATCAGAGCAATATATGGCTCATTTGGATCTAATAAAGCCTTACAACACACTACCAGAATTAACACAATCTGTTTTACTCATAACATAAACCAAATCAATGAACTAAGAACCAAATTGATCAGCTAAGAGTAAACGGAAAATATTTAAGAATTTAAACAGTTGGGTTCAGGATCCCATTTCCTATTAAAATTATAAGGGAGCTGAGCATCCAATCTTCTTCTGCTTTGCAAAATTGATTGTTTTCCTGTATTGACTTTGCTACTGTTTACACTGAATTTATCTGTGTATATCTGAAGCCAAACATGCATATGTATAATCTGTGATAATGAGGTAGGGGGCGAAAGTTTAGCCAACTGTTTTTCAAGACTTCTGGTTGTTCTCCTCTTCTCACAATTCCCGCAGTCCTGACAATTAATTCAGTTCTCAAACTTTTGTGCTGAATCAGAACATAAATCTGAATGTTTTCCCTCTCCTTTTATGAGGTTTTATGGCCAGGAATGATGTTGTGAAGAATTTATGAATGTGAAAACTTCACTAACTACAGGGTTATTGCCTTTTCTAGAGGAATAAATCTAAGCTACCTTAAAGTAGAGATATAAAGTTCGCTTCACTGTAGGATTCAGCACTGACAGGCAGTGTCTCAGGGTCTTTATAACTGCTGGATGCTTTCAGGGTTGTAAAAGATGTAAGTGGAGCCCAGGATAAAGATTAACAGATCTCCTCTAGTAGTCAGGCAGAATATCTACATGAGAAGCAAACTCACAAGCAATCCTTTTCTTAAAACAATGTAAGGCAGAGTATGCAAAAAAAAAAAAAGCACTACAGTATTCATATTTTTATCTGGAATTTGTCACTAGTTTTTCAGATAGATCAGATTTCAAATACATACAACGTTATCAGTACTGTCAGAACAATACAATGTGAGGTTGCAAAATAATGCTTTTTTTTACCTTTGAACAAGTACTAAATAATGATGATGAAAAAAAGGTAAAGACGTATCTAATAAAACCATAGGGGAATTGCTGCTGTTGAGTATGTTTCTAAATTATTTTGAAGTGTGCATTAATGAAAATACAAACTGAGTTAAGTACCTTCATCTGCTTCCATAAGCTACTCTATCTGATCTGTTAAAGAATACACATTTTCGCTGCAGTAATCAGAGGTTTAAATGGGTTTAATGTAATTAGAAAAACCCTAGGAGAC
Organism: Trogon surrucura; assembly: GCA_020746105.1. Lineage (NCBI taxonomy): Eukaryota > Metazoa > Chordata > Aves > Trogoniformes > Trogonidae > Trogon > Trogon surrucura. Next base: position 37,517,212 of record CM036658.1, on the reverse strand, counting down.
ATATATTATCTCTTATGAAAAAGGATATACTTTATAGATTAGAACACATTGTTTGAGCATCACTGTATGACTATAGAATTACAGTTCTAAGTGCTAACTTTGCTCCAATACGGGCACAAGGCTCTTGTTGAATATAAAAGGAGACAAATGCAGTGGACACATATACATACAAAAGTCACAGTAAATATCCCTGTCAATACTCTAAAACTTGACATGAAAGATGATTTGCAATTGCAACAATACTTTAAATCAGTTCTGAAAATGTGACTGTGGATAACCTTCCCCAATTTATGATCCTAAACGAGAGTCAATCCATCAGTAATAAGACATTTAAACATAGATTTTCAAAAAAAAACCAAACCAAAAAACAGTAAAAGTTAATCTGCACTACTTTGTAGGAAACTGAGTTCCTTACGTTCTCGGATTCTGTGATAATCCAAATCAGAACATATCTTAATGCAAATCAAAATTAAAGAAGCCTGTACTCCTGATTGGCATGAATGTCTGGTGTTACATACATGTAATTGTGCATGTAATCCCACACCCAGTCTGTGCAAATGGTTCTAGAGTTGAAGCTTTCATTGGCTAAATAAAAGGTCTCAGTGAAGAAAGGGGAAAGTTTCTGCTTTCCAATTGCAGTCAGTATATTAAGGTCTCATGGCATTCTGTACTTAACATTTCAATGTTCATAATTCGTCTCATTTAGACTAATATGATGTTAACACCAAGTTTTATTTTCTTGAAGTCCAGCTCACTGAATCTCTCAAGCACATGTTCAATTTCAAGTAAAATTTATTTTGACGTAAATGTTTGTGTGATTGAAGCTAAGCACAAACTTATGCTTTGCTGGAACCACGGTCTTATTGAACTAAGCTGTCCTCCCCCATGAAATTGTCCCCAAGACAGTAAAAATATGATTATTAGTACTATTTGATGCATGTTTTCTCCCTGAGGGGATACTTGCTGGCTCAATAAAGGCCCCAGAGTGCAGCCAAGATCCTGTTCTAATGTGGAGGATCAGCGAGGAAATTGCATTTTGGCTTCAAAGCTGCGTGATCATCCTACTCAACATGGTTTGTCGGCAGCGCCTGCCAACATTATCCTTTCCTCCTGAGAGGCTTAGAAGGTGTGCAGTCAAACCCTGCCAGCTATCTTCAATATCAGGTGCAGATTTACCAGGAGAGCTAAAAAGGCTTGAGCCTCCTCTCTGGTGTAGTCATTTGTTTGAAGTAATGTGCCCCTGTTCTACAAGCACTTTGACAAGGTCATGGCCAAATGAGCTTGTTTCCTGCTGGATGTCACCTCAATAATTTTATAAGGGAACACTTCACAAACACTATGTTATTTCATATTCTAGTCCTGACAGGACCTCTTGGTAAGGACTGAAATGTGTTAGTTGCTGTGGAAAAGGACAGATTGCCACAGATCTGTTAATTCTTTGTTTCAAAACTACTGCAAATCATCACTCTATCCCGACGATTAATATGTAGCCAACTGGCAGGATTAGCTGAAGCTAACAAGATAGGCTGTAGGTTAAATCACAGGAAGGTCTTTGATCCTAGCTTTACCAAAAAACAGTCTCTGATGTCTCAGGCAACTTCACAGCTTTCTTACATTTATTTATAAACTGAGCAGCAAATATACTTGACACACTTGAGTATTTTGTGACCAAATTGACTTAGTAATGCATTTTTTAAATATCTGGAAAAAATGTGGTGTTATAACTCTAGGTGTTAAAGCTGTATTGTGTTATTAAGTTTTAAAAACTGATGTAAATACTTAGGAAACTGATAATTTCTCATAATCACGCTAAATGAGTCACATTTTACTTAGTGTACTTGTTTTACCTACCATCTTTTAGAAATGTCATTTTTTAGGAAGCAAAGGAGTAATACTAAATAGATTGTGACATTTTCATGACAAAACTAGATACCTTTTTTGTTCTTTTTGGTTTTAGTCTAATAAAATACTGTGAAGACTCATTCACTGCAGTGTAATCATTCCTGAAACTCTCATGCAGGGACAATAGATGTCTCTGATGCTTGACCCCTAAGTGAAAGGATCTGGAAAACAGGGTATCTGTGAATCAGTAGGTATGCATCAGTATTTCTGTATAATATTGACATTTTCCTCCTTAACTTTAGAATTTTGCCTTTCCTAAAGGTGTGTTTGAATTTGTCCTTGCACTGTGAGTGCTGAGCACGAAGAGCAGATTATTGCATTTCTGATTTTGTGCATCATTGTATAATTCCTTCCTCACCTTCTCCTTCTTTTTGGGAGGCAGTAAGGCACTAGAAAAAAAATAAAAGAAACATGTATCACAGAATCACAGAATCACAGATTGTTAGGGGTTGGAAGGGACCTCGAAAGATCATCTAGTCCAACCACCTGCCAAAACAGGATCACGTAGAGCAGGTCACACAAGAACGTGTCCAGACGGGTTTTGAAAGTCTCCAGAGGAGACTTCACAACTTCCCTGCGCAGCCTGTTCCAGCTCTGTCATGCTCTCATGGAAAAAGTTTTTCCTTATATTTTTGTGGAACCTCCTATGATCCAGCTTGAACCTGTTGCTCTATCACTGGACAACATTGAGAAGAGCCTGGCTCCATCCTCCTGACACTCACCCTTGACATATTTATAAACATTTATGAGGTCACCCCTCAGCCTCCTCTATACTAAAGAGCCCCAGCTCCCTCAGCCTTTCCTCATAAGGGAGATGTTCCACTCCCTTCATCATCTTTGTGGCTCTGTATTGGACTCTCTCAAGCAGCTCCCTGTCCTTCTTGAGCTGAGGGGCCCAGGACTGGACACAATATTCCAGATGTGGCCTCACCAGGGCAGAGTACAGGGGCAGGAGGACCTTTCTTGACCTACTAGCCACACCCTTTCTAATACACCCCAGGATGCCATTGGCCTTCTTGGCCACGAGGGCACATTGCTGGCTCATGGGCATCCTGCTGTCCACTAGGACTCCCGGGTCCCTTTCACCTGTGCTGCTCTACAGCAGGTCAGTCCCCAACCTATACTGGTACTTGCGGTTATTCTTGCCCAGGTGCAAGAGTCCACACTTGTCATCATTGTGTTTCATAAAATTTCTCTCTGGCCCACTCTCCAGCATGTCTAAGTCTCACTGAATGGCAGCATAACCTTCTGGTGTGTCAGCCACTCCTCTGAGTTTTGTGTCGTCAGCAAACTTGCTGACAGTGCTCTCTAATCCCTTGTCCAGGTCATTGATGAATATAATGAAGTCCTGGTCCCAGTACCAACCCCTGGGGGACTCTGCCAGATACAGGACTCCAACTAGACTCTGCCCCATTGGCCACAACACTGACTTCTTTCATCAGTTCGCAATCCATTTCACTACCCCATCATCCATACCACACTTCCTCAACTTAGCTACGAGGATGTTGTGAGAGAAGGTGTCAAATGCTTTACTAAAATCCAGATAAACCTCATCCATTGCACTACCATCATCTATCCAGCTGGTTATGTCCTCATAAAAGGCTATCAGGTTGACCAAATATGACTTCCCTTTGGTAAAACTATATTGACTGATCCTAATTACCTTCTTATCCTTGATATGCCTACCGACAGTGCCAAGGATAAGATGTTCCATCACCTTTCCAGGGATGGAGGTGAGGCTGACCGGTCTGTAGTTACCCCTGTCATCCTTCCTGCCCTTCATGAAGACTGCAGTGACATTCACTTTCCTCCAGTCTTCAGGCACCTCTCCTCATGCTCACGACTTACCAAAGATGATGGAGAATGGCCTAGCAATGACTTCCGCCAGTTCCCTCAGCACCCATGGGTGCATCCCATCAAGGCCCACGGATCTGTTGATGTTCAGATTGCCTGACTGATCCCTAACCCAGTCCTTATCAACCAGGGCAAACTCCTCCTTTAACCTGACTTCCTCTGGAGCCTTAGGGGACTGGGACTCCTGATCACGGTCTCCAGTATCTAGCAAGTGTCTTGTGCAGCCTGCAATTTCTGATATTGAAGAAAAAGAGCGATGCATTGTGTTGATTGACAAATAAATTCTAAATACCAATAAAGACCAGTATAAATATGGTTAATTTACTTTTAGCAGGAATTACATATTTGGAAAATGCGAGTCCTTTAATATGTTAGTAACAGAGGGAACTGGTGTAATTACAATGCATGATCTTTCTTCAGTTATCTCTGTTCCAGATGTCTGCTTCCAAGTTTGTGAGAAGTTGCCCAAAAAAATGAAAGTATATGATATCGGATAGCATACTTCATCAGTGATTGCAATAGAATGACTGCTAAACATCCCAATACATTCATCATATTTTTGGCAGTCAGCATAACAATGATTTCAATTTTTGATATCTTTGTTTACTTAAAAACGCAATTGTTCTTTCTATTTAGAAGCTGAATAGTCTCCAGTCTGCTATTTGAAAGTAAAATGACAACTTATATGGAGATAATTATGTGAGAATAGGAACACTGCTTAATTGAAACAATCAGTTCTAAGCAAAAATACACAACCTCAAATTTGGAAGTGACATGATGTTAGAATACCCAGTGTTTATTGATATTTCATTCTAATTTACTTCAAATTGTTAAAATACTAAGAAGAACTGTGCTCCACAGTTTGATTTTTAAAATTTTTTGACTTGCTGTTAGCTGAAGAAAAATAAATACTATTCTTTGATGCCACATGCTGCTTAATTGCATAGCATACTGTGCATAATGTCATGTGCAAAGGTCCTGGATTTCTCAAACAGGATGGAAAAATATCAGAAAAAAAAAATTGTACAGCACACAAACAGAAATGCAGAGTTCCCTGTTGAGATAATTGCATCAGAATTCACCTATGTAGATGTTTAAACACTTAGTTCAGGGAATCTCTTTTTAGTGTTTGTTAACTAGTGAGGGAGTAACCTCAATATTGCAAAGGCAGTTTGAGAGTTAGTTCAGATCATATCCATGCTGCAATCAAAAAAACCAAAGTTCTGTTCAACAGATGTTTCATGATTTAACTTGAGCAGTGACATGCTTGTATTATATAATCTCTTGCTCCTTCTAGATTATGCATCATTTCTAAGATCTATGTTTCTAATAAAACAGAATTTTGAGTCCCCAGAGAAGAGTTCTTGTATCTTACATTAGATACATTGAAAGATAAAACTTAAAAAGAAAATTTTAAAAGAAAATAACAGATTCTGTATTCCAAAATACAGATTCTGTATTCCAACTGAAATTCATTCTCAGTCTAGTGAATTTATCTAAAAAGATAAACTTTGTAAATGTACAGAGTTCAAGACTAATTGGCAGGGAGATTATGATTTTACTTCCCAGTTAAACTATTTCTGTCTTAGTTATTTAATAACAACACATTTAGAATTCACTTTTCCTGATATTCCTGGAAGTTATTCTAATGTTCAATTTGTGGCCATGGTTTAAAAAGTACAAAATAAGTTCTAATTAATATTATCATCAGTCATCAGATAAAAATAGAGCATATTTCCTTATTCAGCTCAACTACACATGCTTCTTAATATTTCATAATCAGTGTTTTTGAAAAAAACTGTCTCAATGCTTAATCTCTGGATCTGATATTTTGACATAATTTCCGTAATTGCTCTACATATCATGAGTAAGAAGCCTTGCATCAGTACTGGTGAGGGGCACTACAGAATTAAAAAAATATTAGTCAGTGCTTCCAAGAGTTTTTTTTTTATTTATTGCAAATGTTGGACATTGTTTCTTAGATTTTTTTTTTTTTAAATGCACTTAATTCTGCTTTTCACCTTTGTTTCACTTACCATGATAATTTCAAGTGCCATATCTACTCGAATCAGCCTCTTACCCTCTTTTGCTCCACAAGACCTGGTAAACTGAATTCTTTGACAAATTCTTCCCTTCTCTAAGCATTATTTGTCCTTCGTGCTCCCATAGCCTCTTGTCCTCCTGGCAATGCTCACTTCCCATTCACAGCTCACAGAATCACAGAATGTTAGGGGTTGGAAGGGACCTCAAAAGAGCATCTAGTCCAGCTCTCCTGCCAGAAAAGTCACTGAAAAGAGCCTGACTCCATCCTCCTGACACTCACCCTTGACATATTTATAAACAATAATGAGGTCACCCCTCAGCCTCCTCTTCTCCAAGCTAAAGAGACCCAGCTCCTTCAGCCTTTCCTCATAAGGGAGATGTTCCACTCCCTTCATCATCTTTGTGGCTCTACGCTGGACTCTCTCAAGCAGCTCCCTGTCCTTCTTGAACTGAGGGGCCCAGAACTGGACACAATATTCCAGATGTGGCCTCCCCATGGCAGAGTAGAGGGGCAGGAGAACCTCTCTCGACCGACTTGCTACTCTCCTTCTAATACACCCCAGGATGCCATTGGCTTTCTTGGCCACAAGGGCACATTGCTGGCACATGGGAATCCTGCTGTACCCTAGAGAGTGGCCTAGCAATGACTTCCGCCAGTTCCCTCAGCACCCGCAGGTGCATCCCATTATGACCCATGGATCTGTTGATGTTCAGATTGCCTGACTGATCCCTAACCCAGTCCTCATCAACCAGGGCAAACTCCTCCTTTATCCTGATTTTTTTTGGGGCCTCAGGTCTCTGGGGCTCCTGAGGACAGTCTCCAAAAGTGTAGACAGAGAGAAAGAAAGCATTCAGAAGCTCTGTCTTCTTTCTATCCTGTTTCCAGGGCACCCACCTCACTCACCAGTGGGCTTACATTGCCTCTAGCGTTACTTTTGTCTGCAACGTATTTGAAGAAGTCCCTTCTGTTGTCCTTGACCTCCCTTTCATGTTTTAATTCCAAGGAGGCCTTAGCTTTTCTAATAATTGCCTCCCTACATTCTCTGACAGCTTTCCTATACTCCATCCAAGTGGCCAGCTCCTCCTTATATCATATATATACTCTGTTCTTCCACTTGAGTTTGCCCAGCAGATCTCTGGTTAACCATGCAGGTCTCCTGGCTCTCTTTCTTGACTTCCTACCTGCTGGGATGCAGTGATCTTGAGCATGGAAGAAGTGGTCCTTGAATATTAACCAACTATTTTGGGCCCCTTTACCTTCTAGTACTCTGTCCCACAGGTTTTCCCCTAGCAATTGCTTGAAAAGGCCAAAGTTGGCCCTGCTGACATTCAGAGTTGCAATCCTGCTTAGTTTTTCTTTTCTACTGCACAGGATCCTGAACTCCACCATCTCATGGTCGCTGCAGTCAATATTGCCCTCGACCTTCACTGCTTCAACCAGACCTTCCTTGTTAGTGAGCACAAGGTCCACTAGCACTCCTCTCCTGGTCAGCTCATCCACCGTTTGCATGAAAAAGGTGTTGTTGATGCACCAGAGGAACCTCCTGGACTGTGGCTGGCTGGCTGTGTAGGCCTTTCAGCAAATATCCGAGTAGTTGAAATTCCCCTTGAGAACCAGGGCCTGTGATTTAGAGGCAGCTGTCAGCTGCCTGTTGAAGGCCTCATCAACTTCCTCCTCCTGATCAGGTGGTCTGTAACAGACACCCACCACAGTATCACCTAAGCTAGCCTGCCCCTTCATTCTCACCCACAAACTCTCTACTTGCTCGTCATCTGCCTCTGGAGACATCTCAACACATTCTAGTTGCTCTCTCAACTCCACCACCTCGCCTTGTTGGCCTGTCTTTCCTATAAAGCACATAGCCATCAAGGCCCACATTCCAGTTATGTGAGCTGTCCCACCACGTCTCTGTAATTGTAATGAGATCGTAGCTCTCCAACCACAGACAGATTTCTAATTCACCTTGCTTATTCCCCATGCTTCTTGCCTTGGTATACAGACACTTAAGAGATTTAATGGAGAAGCATATGTTACCGTTGCTTGTGCCACACATGTTGGAGTGGATGCACTTGAGCTGGGCTGTTGTTTTCACCTGTAACCCTGGGATATTTTCCCCTGGGTCATCTGTAGTGAGCCAGGTTTTATCCCCTTCCCTCTTTGAACCTAGTTTAAAGCCCTTTCAGTCAGTCCCGCCAGGTCACAAGCAAGAATTCTCCTCCATCTTGGAGACAGTCCCACTCCACCTGTAGCTCTCATACCTGGTGCCATGTAAACTGTCCTGTGATCAAAAACCCCAAAATGTTGCTGGTGGCACCAGTCTTTAAGCTATACATTAATTGCATGTACTTTCCAGTCCCTTTCAGTATTCCTACTTGCTACTGAAGGGATAGAAAACTACTTGCACCCCAATCCTTTGATCAACTGGCCTAGCGACTTAAAAGTCCTTTTTAATCCTCTTTACACTCCTTTGCTCGATCTCATCGCCACCAGCTTGGACAACGAGAAGCGGGTAGTAATCAGTGGAACACATCAGACCAAGCGGTTTTCTGGTAATGTCCCTAACCTGAGCTCCAGGGAGGCAACAGACTTCCCTGCGGGCTGGATCTGGGTGGAAGATGGAACCCTCTGTTCCCGTCAGGATGGAATCTCTGCAGATGGGACCCTCTGTTCCCGTCAGGATGGAATCTCCAACAACAATTACCCTCCTTTTCTTTGTCAGACTGGTCCTAACGCATGGGGCTGACTCACTCACCGTAGTGATTTGGATTTCATAATCCAAATCTTGGATTTCATAAATGACTAATTTGGTATAAGCCAGCACTTTCTTTTTTTTTCTGGATACATTTTAGTTCATTATAGTCCCATTGGATTTTTAGTTGTGGTTGAGATACATGAAGTCCTCACATCAAACTGTTGGTGAAATGGAAGGATAAAGCATGAGAAACTGGTGCAGTTTTCAACTTTTTAGCCTTTCACTTTTGGAGAAAAAGAATCATTTAATCTGTGGTGAATGAATGATAATCACATTCCTTGGACTTGTCAGCTTTCTGTAGACTTTAACATGTGTATGTATGTATTTCTCTTACCATCTTACCTGTATTTTGGTTTCAGAAGTACAACATTTCATGGGAAACCTTGTCTCAGAGTGCATTTATGTTTTGGTTACTGAGAATATTGTAGGGTTAGGGCTCGGTGACTCCATCTCTGTTCATTGAGGTATTTTCTGCCAATACTGAGAACAGCTAAGCAGGAATGAAGTTATATGAGGCTCTGTTTGAAACCCTCTCTAATACACAGATTGTAAACAATGCAAATAACGTGACAAGTTAACGTAATTTAAAATTCATAGTGACTTGTGTGATATTCTAAAAGCGTAGTAAAGGTCAGTCTTCAACTGAACCCATGAGGTGAGGTTTATTAATTTCTGTGAATAAAAAATAAAGTGAAATTAGGCATGTATCCACCATTGCTTGCAGTAGCTGGAAAACACTGAGAAAACTGATTCAGAATGGTTAAATTTTGTATGTCCAGTGAACTGGTTTTTTGAGAGCATTTCACTTGTATTTGTGTGTGGGTTTAGATCTTACTGTTCGAACACTGAGCTTGTCAATATTAGATTTTAATCATCAGGAATGGAGGAAAAATGTAATCTCATGGATGAGCTGCAGGGAGTCATTAATTTTTGTGAGGCAACACATGACTGATGCCAGCTAACATAGGACATTGCTAAGTGTCCCATCAAGTGACAAGAAATTAATAAATAACGAGAGAGAAAAAAATCAAAGCCAGCAACTGGAAGGGGAAAAATGATGGAGATCAGATCTGGTAAGAGTAGAGATTCACTAGAACAAAAGTTCAGAAAATTTTAGGAAATGATTCTCCATCACTCTCTTTTTGTTTTTTTTTGGTTTTTTTTTCCCCTCGTGACATGCATGAATTTGACAGGAGCAGAGCTAAAGGGAAGGATCTTTTTATTCTCATTGAAATTTGTGGTTCAATAAGACATGTATTCTACCTGAAATTTAATTGCATTTGTCACGGCCCTGCCTAATCTTTCTCTCTGCCTTTAGACATATCTGAAATAATTTGTGCTAGTACTACCTTTTTCTGTCTTTGTTAACAGAACTACTGTTTTCTTCTGAGTGTAGAACAACCTTCGGAAAAATCTTTCTGCAGTAACAAAAGGAATTAATTAGCCCAAACTGACTGATTTGTTTCAAAGAATGTCAGAATGTCATCTAAGCTGCTTTTCTTTATATTAACTCTCATCACACCCTTCTCTTATATCTTAACTACAGATGACTATAGTTTAAGTATTTGATTAATTTACAACTTTTACAACTTGTTGCTTAATTACACACTGCATTTTTGATTTCTTTAATCTTACTTGCACACTTTTAAACCAAATAGAGAAAAGAAAGATATTTCAGTGTCACATGGGGTTTCAGCATAAGTATGTAAAAAATACTCATTTTCAAAACTGTCCTTTTATTAAGAATCATTACAGTAAATAATCTATTTGTTAATGTTTAATGCTTCGACATAACATATAGTTATGCAAAATATATGCAAACTGGACTATGTTTGTGTCACTTTGAAAGGGCTTCAGAAGTTCATGAAAGCATGCAACACAGAAATTAAACTATAGCTAGCAGATTTTCTATCAAATTGAAAATTCCTTTTATAATGCTAATAACTGTTTCTGTCACCAAAGGTCTATATGAAAATGTGTAAAGTATAGAAATCCAAATATGTAAACCTATTTTATTTTGTACAAATATTGCTTCGATTTATTATACAATCCCTTAATAAGTGATTTTAAATGTTGCTGTATTCATTCACGTTTTTAATTGTCCTTCCAATGAACTGTAAGATTGACAGTAAAATTTGTTGTTTTACAGAATTATTCTAAAAGTTTGCTCTTACCTGTTCTAAGATAAAAACAAAAAATAGAAAAGATAATGTAAACCTGAAAATAAGTCACTTTTAAAAAAGCCAGAAGACATGCCCTTAAACCCTCTTATTTATGATGATTTAAGTGCAGCTAATGAGTGAAATGTTCATAGGTGTGGAAGATGCCTACCAAAACCCCCACCTTACGAGACAGAATGTAACCAAAGTGAAATATTGTAGTCTTCCACTGTATAGTAAGATTAGTACAGATAGTTATCAAGCACATAAAACTTGTATTCTGAAATTCAACACATCTCCTTCTTTCCAATATACTTATGTAGGTACTTAATATATTTTATAAACTTTCTATATTTTTAGTTCTAACTCATTCCACTAGTATTTAATGCTCAGCTTTTACATAAAGTAATGATTATTCCAATTATTAATCTCACCTGTTGTGGATTTCCTTTGTGTCTTTGTCACATACTTGAAGAAAGGTGCCCTGAAAATTCTTCATCTCTCTCCGTTTCTCCTTTTATGCAATACTACGTTTCCACTTTTTTCTCTCAGTACCGAATTAACTAGGAACAGACCACTGCCAAGGATATCTTCTTACTCAGTGCAGGGTTGCCTTAGGATGCTAGGTTAAATCGTAACTCAGTGGGGAATCAGCCAACTGTGACACTTCTGGCAAATCAGGGAGAAGCAGAGGGTATCAAAACCGAGCATCCTATATTATTCCTAGACTGGGAATAACTCTTAGAGGTACATGCTCTTACAGTGAGAAACAAGTCTACAGGGATATGTTCATTGTTCATTGTCATAGTCTTTCCCATCTTCCCTGTTTTTCAGATATTTGAAACAAGTTCAGTTAATAGGAAATCCTCTTTTTCTCATGGGTCTGTAATAACTTCAATGCATATTTCCAACAAGCTTTTTCCTTCATTTTCTCTCATTTTCTTTCATTTTGTCTTGTTCTCTAGTGATTTCTCTCATCTTTTTTCACCTTTCATCCTTTTTTTTCCTCTCATCTCTTATTTTTTTTTCCTTTTTTATCTTTTTTTTTCCTTTCTGAATGCCAGTAAGCAACCAAATATTCATTCCACTCAATAGACATACCATTGTGTATGAATTTATGGAACAATAAAAATAATTACTTAAAAAATACATTTAATAAATTAAATACTTTTTTACTCTTATGGTGACTGAGCACTAAGAAAGACTGCGAAGTCTTCACCACTGTAAACATTCAAAAGCCATCTGGACATGATGTTGAGCAACTGGCTGTGGTTCACCTCACTTGAGTAGGATGTTGGACTAGATGATCCGACAGCCTCAACTATTTTGTGATTCTGTGAATGATGGGAAATATGAACAGAACCAATGGTGTATGTGGTCTGAAGATTTACACTGATGCCAAGTTTTTATATAGAGAGAATCATCAGTCCCACACTAGCTTGCTTTTAACAAGACAAATAGAATCATTAATGAGAAAGAGTAAACTGATGTGCTGGAGCTGCCACTACAGTAAAAGAGAATCTAGTTATGTGGCAACTTCTATGCATTATGAATAAATAGTGTGATGCTCTGAACAGTAACCATACACAGATTAACCCCTTGGCCAAAAGTACAAATGGTTCTGTCAAGGCTGAGGAAGCATACAGACTTGGTAATTTTTTCCAGCCTTTGTATTCTTCCTGTTGATAAGTGAGGATAAGCTATTCATACAGACAAGAGAAATGTATTTTGAGTAACTTTGCCTGTATAGAAGAAGTACACCAAGCTAGTGTGCACCAGGTGAGGTGTATAGCAGCAGCTGAATATTGATTAAAGTAAATCAAGCTGTGTACAAACAGTGTTTGTGGACTAACCCAGCACTCTAGTTCCTCCTGACTGAGACTAATGCAAGACTCGGGGCTAGACTTGTGGAAACTGAAATTTCTCCTCTATTTGATGCCAAATTGTTGTACTTTGGGAAAAGAGTAGTTCAGATGCTGTTAGTACTTGACATGTTTTAACTAAGCCTCAGGCCATTGCTGTGTGAAGCTGCCTTCTCACTGCAGAGAGAAATCAGATGTTTAGATTAAAAAGCAATAGAATAAAAAGCTGGGTGTTTACATGTTCCTGGCTCTTTCATTAGAGATTGTATCCATGAGTGGTCAATTGCTATCAAGAAGATTATCCTTCCTTATGGACTCAGTGTAACCCTATAGGTGTGTATCTCTGTGGCAGAGTAAGGTACCACTCATAGCTAAAAGGATTTCCTCATCTCTCTTTATTAAAGCCATTTTGAAGGGGATGGGCTGGTTTCTCCTCAGACTTTCATCTGAAACCTGTGCCTTCAAACATATTAGTCTTAACTATGAGTGATTGTTAATGACACATGCATCACAAAAGAAAATTGATAGATCCTAGTCTTGGATATGGAGTGCTGGTTGTTGTCAGTTGCAACTTTTAGTAAGTTACTGCCTATTGCCTGGGACAAACACCTCACAATCCTAATTTTGACAAAACACCAGTGAATGGGGGTGCCTTCCGAGTCAAGATTTAAATTTAGACCGAGTTCTAATATGCAATGAAGATGTAAAACTACATAGTACGAAAGAACATTTCTCCAGTGTTGAAAATTATGTTTTCAGCATCTGTTTTGCCATTCTTGTTGGTCTTTAAAAACGGTATGTCTTGTGATCTTGAGATCTAGCTTCTTCACTTTTCTCCTGCTCTCCTATTGTTTTCAGAACAAGTAGTCCTCTTAGAACCCATTAAAAGTGTTCTTCACATCTTTGGTATTGGGGAGAAAAGTACAATATGGTCCAAAGGCTTCATCTGACATTGTTTCTTTCCTGCTTTCTTTCCTTCTTGTAAAAGTAAATTAGTTCTTATATGTTCTGCTAGTATTAAGTTGTATTTATTTTTTTAAACAGAAACAGGACCAGCTTGGTTTTGTGTTTCGTTTGTATTTGTTTTTTTTTTTTTCTTTTTCTCTTCTAACAATAAGCTGACCTAAGTTAAGAAGACATATCACAGAATCACAGAATCACTGAATCACAGATTGTGAGAGGTTGGAAGGGACCTCAAAGATCATTTAATCCAACCTGCCCTCCAGAGCAGGATCACCTACAGTACATCACACAGGAACGCGTCCAGGCAGCTTTTGAATCCCTCCAAAGATGGAGACTCCACAACCTCCCTGGGCAGCCTCTGCCAGTGCTCTGTCACCCTCACTGTGAAAAAGTTTTTTCTCGCATTTTTATGGAACTTCCTATGTTCCAGCTTGCACCCATTGCCCCTTGTCCTGTAAATGGAAAAGAGCCTGGCTCCGTCCTCCTGACACTCACCCTTGACATATTTATAAACAGTAATGAGGTCACCCCTCAGCCTCCTCCAAGCTAAAGAGACCCAGCTCCTTCAGCCTTTCCTCGTAAGGGAGATGTTCCACTCCCTTCATCATCTTTGTGGCTCTGCGCTGGACTCTCTCAAGCAGTTCCCTGTCTCTCTTGAGCTGAGGGGCCCAGAATTGGACACAAGATTCCAGATATGGCCTCATCAGGGTAGAGTAGAGGGGGCAGAGGGCCTCTCTCGACCGACTTGCTACTCTCCTTCTAATACACCCCAGGATACCATTGGCCTTCTTGGCCACAAGGGCACATTGCTGGCACATGGGAATCCTGCTGTCCCCTAGAACCCCCAGGTCCCTTTCCCCTGTGCTGCTCTCCAGCAAGGCAGTCCCCAACCTATACTGGCACAAGGGGTTATTCTTTCCCAAGTGCAAAACTCTACACTTACCCTTGCTGAACTTCATAAAATTTCTCCCTGCCCAGCTCTCCAGCCTGTCCAGGTCTCTCTGAATGGCAGCACAGCCTTCTGGTGTGTCAGTCACTCCTCCCAGTTTCATGTCATCAGCAAACTTTCTGACAGTGCTCTCTAATCCCTCATCCAGGTCATTCATGAATATATTGAAAAGCACTGGCCCGAGCACTGACCCCTGAGGGACCCCACTAGACACAGGCCTCCAACTAGACTCTGCCCCACTGACCACAACTCTCTGACTTCTTCCCTTCACCCAGTTAGCAACCACCTCACTACTTGGTCATCCAGACCACACTTCCTCAGTTTACCTATGAGGATGCTGTGGGAGACGGTGTCAAATGCCTGGCTGATGTCCAGATAGACCACATCCACTACATGGCCACTGTCCATCTACCTGCTGTTCCCAGTGTGCTGGTTTTAGCTAAACAGGACCAGTTCCGTTCAGTGATTTTTACTTTCCAGCTCAGTCTCTTCTAAGAGGCTGCATTTTCTGAGGTTAGCAGCCTATTTTTGCAGACAGTGACCGCAGAAGTGATAACACTTGATGTTTACAGTTACTGCCTGAGACTGGGATGCAGAAAGGCTCTTTCATATACTTATTCCTATAGTGACCAAGGTCACTGCTGGCTCTTGTGTGCCACACTGGAGGTGTTGGGAAGTAAGAGGGGTCACGAGGAAGTAGAAGGTTGCACCTCCGGGGTGGTAATAGACAGGACAGTTGACCAACAAGAGTATTCCATTCCATATACACCATATTCAGTATAAACCAAGAGATCACAGGGCTTAAGGACTCATCTTCAGTGGCCAGTGTCCAAGGAGGACTCTGTCAATCTTCTATCTTTGATCCTGATCCTGAATTCCCAAATCAAGCCCCTATGCCTGGTTTCCCTCTACCATTGAGCATGAGGCTGCCCCGGTGCTGCCTGCTATGCAACATCCCTTGGGGTTGATATCAGGGGAGAGTTGTGTTCGATATCAGATTTATTTGTATTTAAATATCATTCGTTATTTCTATTATTAACTTATTAGTACTATTATTGTTTTATTAAAGCTGTTTTAGTTTTCTTTTCTAATCCATACGTCTCTCTACCTTATTCCATTTCCCTTCCTGTTTGAGGAAAGAGGGGGATTAGAGAGCATCTGTCAGCGTTCAGTGTCTGACCCATCCCTAACCCTCAACACAAGGCTTTCTAAACTTTCTAGAAACAAATTTAACAGTTTTCATAGGTAAAGCATACTACTTTACTTTAACAGAATCTTTACCGTCTTGTTCCTTTCGGAACAGACATTTAGCATACTATGATGTAATATTTGGAGCACAGAGTGGTAGAAAAAAAGTTTTGCTTGCTCAAATGGGACGTCTTGTTTGACATCTAATTATGACTGTTTAGCTGCTGAGACTATGGTAACATTTACAGCATTCACAATGCCAGGAAGACATCTGTTAAAGACAAGGTGTATCTGCCACAACCACTATCCATATGAGAAGACTCCCAAATTAGAATATGAAGCTTGTGTAGTACATAGGTACATCTCATACCTAGGTACAATATGGTTTTAGAAAATTAATCTACCACTGTGTTAGGCTGTGTTACCATTCTTCACTCCTTGTTCTGTTTCTCGAATGTAGTCTCACAATTCCTGTCTGAGAATGCTTGTGTTCCCCTCTTCAGTACTTTTAATTTGTGTGTATAATTATTGTTCAACTTGTAAACCATTATTAGGATTACAGGTGTTCCTGTATTGTAAAGTCTTTATCCTAAGACTTCTACTCTAATGGTGCAGTTCACAAAATGTCTGTGTCCTTCCATTGGGTTTTTGTAAAACTCCTGAGTCACAAAAATATGTTTCATTAATTACTAATGGCATGTTTTTACTGTTTCACAACAGTCTTCATCCCAATTGTTCACCCTCAGTATCTGTGTAAGAAACACCAGATATTTATCAATTATATGAAAAACATCTGATGTATGCGATGTACTTTTAGTGATGTCTCATGTACATAATGATCATGTATGGAAAATGATGATTACTGTAACTGGCAGACAGGTCTAGTTCTGTCAGAAATTTCCATGGACAAATGCTACAGATCTCATCTGTTTCTCTCAGTACCTCTGAGTGCAGAGATTAGTGTCAATATTTTGATTGTCACTGTGACTAGAGAGTGAAAGTGGCTGCATAGGTCTCTTCAAAGCATTTTTAGTCTGTGGGTTTTAATTAGAAAACAAGTATTTGCCTCAAAGCAGGAGTTGTCATCAGAGATCACATATAGCTTTCAAGCCCACTGGTATTAATCTTTGCATATCTTTAAGACTAAAACCCTTTCTAATTAAACTCTAAAAACCTCTTATCTCTGAGGCCTGGCTGATGCTGTAGTGGAATATATCACTCCTAGCAACAATGAGCAAAATTGTAATTCCCTACATAATACAAATCAAGTTGATTGTAGAACATTATGTTCATTAGAAAGTAATAGATTTTGTTTTTTGCATGTTTGATCAAAGCAGCTGGTGTTTAATCCAGGCTGAGAAGCAGAATACTATTTCATACTACTTATTGGTTAATATATGGACGAGTCTGCAATTTACTGAAAAAATGACAGAGCAATTTTTATGGAATGCATGGAGTACCTAAATAATGTATATAAAATACTAGTCAACAGACAAAATTAGAACAGGCAATTCAATGGGAAGAAAAATAACTCTCAGGATATAATAGTAATAATACACAACAATAAATTTTTGCATTTTAAAAACACAGGTGAGAGATGAGCGTGAATGAGGAGAGAATAAAAATACTCTTTTGTTATGTTTTTCATGTTCTAAAAAAGATGCTTCAGCTGGGGTTGGGAATAAAATAGAACAAACTCATGAGTTGTATGAAAAGAGAGGCAGAGCAGCAGTGATGTCTCTTTCTTTAGGGACCAAAATAAATTATTCTAATGAAAACTTTATAAATCCTACTAAAACCTTTGGGTCTTAATAATGACATACAGTGGTAGCATAATACAATAGAAGTTTATCTGCCTTTTGTGACAGTGGTAACTTTTACTGGTTTGTTCGAACTTGTACAAAAAAGAGCTTTTTAGAGGAAAGTTAAAAATGAATTTACAAAATTACCATTTCTTTCTGTTTTCCATCACATAATAGATAAATGTGTTGTGTTATTTATTCATTCTGTGAATATTTGCTTGATAATGGGTCATTTATACTGTTCTTAGTTTTTGTATTTTGTACTTGTCACTGTTTAGGGTTCGGCTGGCCACTAACGCTCTCTAACCCCCTCTCCCCACCTCCACCGCCCCGAAACGGGAAGAGAAAATGGAACGAGGCAGAGAGACTTACGGGTTAGGGAAGGAAAACTAGAACAGTTTTAATGAAAATAGTAGAAATTATGGTAAAAAGATAAAAGTAAGGAACTATATACAACTATAGATAGTAGCCTGATATCAAACCCGACTCCCTCCCCTGACAGCAATCCCCACTGGTGCTGCAGAGCAGGAGGCACTGGGGAAGCCCCAGGCTCAGCGGCGGCGGGAGCTGGATACAGGGAGCTGGATTCGGGAACTCAGGATCCGGATCAAAATCAGGAGGTCAGATGGAGTCCTCTCTGGACACCGGCTGTTGCAGAAAACGCGAAACGAAGAAAAAAGGGACGAAACTCTCGTGATCACTCAATTTGTACTAAATATGACATATATGGGATGGAATACTCTTGTTGGTCACCTGCCCTGTCTATTACCGCCCGGAGGTGCCACCTTTTACTTCCTTGTGCCCCCCTCTTATTACCCAGCACTCCCAGCGTGGCACACAAGAGCCAGCAGTGGCCTTGGTCACTATAGGAATAAGTATCAGCCAGAGCCTTTCTGCATCCCAGTCCCAGGCAGTAACTGTAAACATCAGGTGTTATCACTGCCAGTAGCACACACTGTCTGCACAAACATGCTGCTGACTTCAGAACGTGCAGCCTTTTAGAAGACACTAAACTGAAAAGTAAAAATCACTAAACAGGACTGGGTTTTTAGCTAAACCCAGGACAGTACTCCTCGTTGTTCTCTGTATTGTTCTCTTCACCCTCTGTTGTGTTACTTGCACATGCAGTCACGTATTTGTACTTAAAATTTTCTGTTGAGGTGTCACCATTTAAAACATTAATTAACTTTGCAGCTCAGCCTTTCCTTGGAAAGGCTATAATTTGACAGGGAGTCGTGTTGTAGGAAAGAACCATTTTCAACCTTGATTACTAAAATGGGATTACTGCTATTAGAGCAATCGAAAAATTGTCAGACAAAAAAGTGCCAAAATATACTACTCTACCTATTGGCTTATTAGATTGATACAAACAACGTGAATGTTTTCCCTGCTGTGTTTCTAGATCCTGTATCTGTATATCCACTTCTAGTATTTGTTGTGAAGCAATGAGCATAGGGCATTTATCTCTAGAAATAGGAAATGACAAAATCACACCTATGTGACTACCTAAATTACTGGGTAAAAGTGCATACCAATATTATTTTGTACCTCCTTTGTGTTTCAATAAGCACCTCTTTTCACAAATCCATTGATCAATTAAAGGCTTGTAACTCAAGAAAGCACAAAATAAACTACCAAGCTGTGCTAAATAGTACAACACTAACAGTCCCCTGAAAGACAGGAGAGCAAAACTGTCAGTTGAGTAACAGATTATTCTAAGCTCTCAAAAATTGCAGAGATCTAGACCATTCCCTGTAAAATTGGTGAATTGATATTAAAAAAAAAACAAAACAAAAATATGAATCTTGGTTACTACTTCTTCTCAAACCAAATTTCTAAATTCCTGTGTATTCTGTAGGTAAAATATTTATTTTATGTGGAAAAAAAAAATGGTCCTTGTACAGTCCAAGGCAAAGCAAGTTCAACAGAAAGATACTTGTTCAGTCTTCATTGTTCATTTTTAAACACTATTGGAACAAATGTGAGGTAAAATGTACCTGATTAGCTCTGTAGTAACATCCACATGCTTCTCTTGCAACAAATGTTGTGGAATGGATTGCTTAATGTAGTAAAACCAGCTATAACTAATCTGCAGTGTAGATGATTCCCATATGAATCGTAAATAGAAGAGAATGTTTAGTGAACAATGCCAAAATTTTTGTGTTAAAAATACTTTTTATTTCTCATTTCTTCATTACTTTCCAAATCAGCTTTTCTGATTTGCTTACTTCAGTTTTGATTTTATTTGCTTTTATTTTCTCAAGTTGCACTCAATCTTTTAATTGATTCTTTTTTTTTTTTTTTCTTGTATTTCATTTCCTGTATTGCTTTCTGATTAATTCTGGTTTGATTTGAACTAATAAACATAGATTACCTGTCTAAATCTGATGTAGAATATCTACAGTGATGTTAAGTTGTACAGTTACAGGCAGAATTCCATGTTAATTTGTCTTGCTGTTTGCTTCCTGCTTTAAAAGTAGTGTGTCGTGGTTTGACCCTGGCCAGCCGCCAGGTACCCACACAGCCGCTCACTCACTCCCCCTTCACTGCTAGGCAGGGAGAGAAAATATTTCCAAGGGCTCAGGGTTCGAGATAAGGACAGAGAGATCACTCTCATTTACCGTCTCGGGCAAAACAGACTCAATTTTGGAGTAATTAGGTACATTTATTTAAAAGAACTAATCAGAGAGGAGTAGTGAGAAGTGAGAAAGAGCAAACAGATCTTAACAAACAGAACACCTTCCCCCCATCCCTCCCTTCTTCCCAGGTTTAACATCAATCCCGGTTTCTCCACCTCCTCCCCCCGAGCGGCGCAGGGGGACAGGGAATGGGGGTTACGGTCAGCTCATCCGACGTTGGTTCCACCGCTTCTTCACTCCGGGGGAGGACTCTTCACTCTTCCCCAGGGCCATTGTGGGGTCCCTCTCATGGGAGACAAGCTTCACGCTCTCTTCTCCGAAGTGAGTCGACCCACGAAGGGCAATTCATCACAAACTGCCCAACATGAGACACCTCACGAGGGGCAGCCCACCCCTCGTGAGTCTGAGGCGCAGTCCTTCAGGGGAAACTGCTCCAGCGTGAGCCACCCGCAGCGTCCCAAAAGTCCCACCAGTCAACCTGCTCCAGTGTGGGCATTCCTCTCTTCCACGGGTGTCTTGACCCGCTTATACCTGATAGAGGTTAGGGTCAAGGTGATTCGTTTCAATCACAAAGGTGAAATTAAGACACAAACGGTGTCAGATGTCACAAAAGTAAAACCCTTTATTAACTAACAGCCACTAGAGAGCCAGCCTTGTTGTTTAGGTTTTAACACAGTCTCTTGTTCACAGAGCCTTTTAGCAAGGATGAAACAAGTATTTCTTCATGGGGCATTTTAGCAAGTTTTAACACCAGTAAGGTTGAGGCAAAATTTCTTAAAACAGTCTTTTACAACGGGCTACAGGTTCCGGCAGCGACTTGCTCTGATGCGGGCTTCCCACAGGCTACAGCCCCCTTCAGGCATCCACCCACACGGCGTGGAGTCCTCGGTGGACATCTACGCGGTGATCCTCACGGTGGACATCTGCACCTCGCCCATGGGCTGCAGGGGGACAACCCCCTTCACCATGGTCTTCACCACAGACCCTGGGGACTCTCTCTGCTCCGGCGCCTGGAGCTCATCCTCCCCCCACCCTCCTTCTTCACTGACCTTGGTGTCTGCACAGATTCTCACTCCTCCATCTCTGTGCCAGCTGTTATGGCGCAGTTCTTTTTCCCGTTCTTAAATATGTTTTTCACAGAGGCGTTCCTCTGCTATCACCTTACTGATAGGCTCAGCCTTGGCCAGCAGCGGGTCCCTCTTTGTAGCCAGCTGCCATTGGCTCTATCAATCTTGGGGAGCTTCTAGCAGCTTCTTACAGAAGCCACCCTGCAACTCCCCCCCCGTCGCAAAAATCTGGCCAGGCCAAACCAAAATATAGTGCTGCATTTTTTACAGATAAATTTAATATGAATTGGAACTCTTATGTCACTTCCACAGATCTTACTAATCTTCTGGTATTAGTAATAGAAAGAGTTAAATTGGATAAGATCCTATAGAATTCTGCTATAATTAAGATAATCTTTCTATGGAATTATTTTTTTATTTAATTATTTGATTTGATTTCACATAATGGGTAGAATTAATATGTTTTTCTGGTTTGGCTTTTTTCATGGGTTGGTTGGTTTGTTGTTTGTTTCCTGTTTGTTTGGGATTTTGTTCTGGCTGCCTTGTCCTATCTTCATGTCACAGAACTCTTTTATTTTTTCCTGAGATTTTTTTAAGGCAAACTTAAGGTCTGACATTTTCAGTCCAACTTTTCTTAATGGAGACAAGCCAGATGGAAGCAGTGTAACACATTGATAAGAAAGTCTATATAAGTTATTGAACCAAAAGTGAGTTTAACTTAAAACAACTAAATATATTGAGGTTAAAACTAGTGAGTATAGTGGAAGAAAAAGGAATTTATAAAAGAAGAGAATAGCAAGAGGTACTCATGGAAACAATATTAAATTTTATTACTTTTAAAAAGGAGTTGTCAGTACATTTTATTGCTTTTTAGATTCCAGGCTACTGAAAATTCTGACCTTTTCCTTTGTAAGACTTAACAGAAAATAAAGTCTATAAATCTTTCTGACTTCTTCTGCCACTCCGATACATAAACACACAGACACACACACACAAAAGGAAAGAATTCAATAAAGTAAGTTTAACACATCTCTCTCATGTTCATGTGCATTAAATTCTTACTTACACCAGGTACTAAAGAATGAAGGAAGAAACTGAATTATTTGAAATGAGATTTTGCACGATCTGTTATGACATATTTTCATCTGAGATGTAAAAAGAATTCAGTATTCTGTCAGAATCAGTCAGCTAGAGAAATGTGGTGAAGCAAAAGATGCAGTCACTGGCATGCAAATAAATTCCTGTCTCCATGCCAGCCCATTGCTCAGCTCTGGTAACTTTCACCTGATGTCAGGTCTACACATACCAGTTAACCAGAGCTAAAACTTACCAATGAGTCTTATTTGAAGCATGGGGTTAGTCTTTGTCCTGTATCAGCTGGCTATTTTATCAAACCTGGGAGGATTAAAACTTTTTTTCATGGAAACATACATCAGTTTTATACTGAGGTGTGCACTAGGTAATTGTCACAAGTGAAGAGCCAGTGATAATCACCATTGCGTCTGTATGGCAGTATCCCAAATATTACGCGACTGGAAAATTCTGTGTTTTTCTAAAGCAAATGCTCTGTTTAAACAAACTGTGTCAAGTTACAGTGAAGCTCTGGTAGAAAGCAAATTCTGCTAAATTCTGAACCCTATCATTAGCTTTCCGTCATGATCCCAGTGAGGAAAAAACCCAAACACACTGAAAATCCTTGCTCCTTCTGAAGGTAAACAATAATACAGTGTTTGTGCTAACATTGGAGCCCACAGACAGCCAAGTGTTTAAATCCCCTTACTTTTCAATTAACTACTTAGGCACAGAAGAGTATTTTAGAAAATGGTTCACTGAGGTGAAAAAAACAAATTTCACTTGCTGCAAACAAGTTATCACGTTGCTTTATTAAGCACCCTCACATAATGGCAGTATAGTTGTGAGCGATATTGTTTTATGAATGATGTTGGCTGCTTTATATGCAGATTCTTGATGACTGCTGTCGTATCTCCCACACAGGATCTTTAAGTAAATTGCCTGTTTTAATATGATGTCCTTAATCAGTATTAGTGAAAAGAAATATTACCATAGTGGAAAAATTATTTATGCAGGTGTGAGAGAGCATGCTCAACTGGAAGAAACTGGAACATTGTTAGATACTGAAATAATCACTGACTGACCATCTGCAGTTCCTACAATTACTACAAATGGGTTCCCTCAAACCCTCTTTGACACATAAACGGCCTTGGATATAAAGTTCTGGCTATGCTAGTACTAAGTAAACAGATCTTCTTAAACCCTCTTGTTCAGCATGTTTGGATTAAAAAACCTTTATTTTACAGTTACTTGATATTAAACAAGCAAAATTTCTGTCTTAGAAAGAAATGAATGATCTTGGAGAAGATGACGCCAAGAAATGATGTGGAGGGGTTTTTTTTTGTTTATTTAGTTTGTTTTTCATTTAACAGGAAATTGACTGTTTATTTCTCTGGTTTGTTTTGTCTTTTTTTTTTCTTGTTTGATTTTTTTTGGTGGTGGTTGTAGATTGTTTCTCTTAAAGGATTCGGGCAGATACATTACCTATGAATGTAATCTTATTTTCAAAGTCATTTGGACTATATGGATGCAGAAACCAAGTTCTACTTGGGGATACAGCTCCAAGCTGCTTTAACAACAGGAGGAGCAAACACAACTGCTTGGTTTTTCTGCTCAATACTCACTTTTTGTTTGAGCCTAAGTCACTCAGCTTTGCTTCCAATGGCAAATAAGCCTTTGGAAAAGATGAAAAATGGGAAGATTTATTTTTTAAGTGTAGGGAAACAATACTAAGAATCACAGAAATGTAGAACCTTATCCCTCCCCTTAACTACACATCGTGTCAATAAACAGCATTTACAACCTGAAGGGAACAGAGATTGAATTGGATAAGACACCTTCAGTTTGGCTACTACTGGATTTCAGAATTATGCCATAGCTACATCTGTTCTACAGATGTGGTGCAGTTCATCCATATGCTGCGTGTGCCCATACTGCTACACATTACAGACCTCCTTTCCTTCACTAGGTAGTGACTGTTTTGGTCAAAATGCTATCTGAATGAAAGCAACATTTGTTTTATTCTCAAATTCAGATTTTCAGTTGGTTTGATGGGGTTTTCTTAGGGTTTCTTTTTTTTTTTATTTGTTTTCTTCAGTCTTATGGAAATAGTTTAAAATTGTTAGGTGACCAACACTGTTATTTTGAAAACCTAAACCGTTTCATCTTATATATAAGGGAACTTAACATCCAAAGCCTTCCTCCCAATACTCTTCAACAAATGAACAAAGTATCTACTACAGTTAACTATGCGTATTGAAAACCAGAAACTCTTTGTTCTCCTCATCCATAACTGCAGATCTTTTAATTTCCATCTGCATTTTCTGTGGCTGAGAAATAACGCCTAGTTTCACAACAGTATCAACTTTTACTACTTGAAATTTTCCCATAATAATATTATTTGTGACACTGACATTGTTTAAGAAACTGTACAACCTGTACAACTGTACAATTATATTTTAATATGAAACAATTTGTAGAATGTACAGCATAATAAAAATACTTCTTCTTAATAAAAAATGAATTAAAGACCGTCTTTGTGTGGTTTCTGTTTAAGAACATAATAAGTTGGATATTTTTATTTTCTGATTGTTTCTCTGCTCTTTTTTATCCACTGCACCGGTGATATGTTTATTTATTTTGGTTAAAAATATTAGCACATTGAATAATAAATTTCTCAACTGCATGAAGTAGTTTGTATCAGACAATTTCAGTTCAGTGCAAACCAGTCTTCCTTTTTAATGAAAACTGGTTTGTGTATTTCTTATTGTCCTCCCTCAGACCGGGGATAAATTCATAGCACAGTTAATTCTACAACCCTTTGAAGAGGCACTTCTGAGGGATTACTGAATTCATTTCACATATTGCAAATAGTGATATTTCATTTGATATTGCTTTAAAAATCAATAGCATCCCTATGAAAGCAGTCCATACTTCATATAAAAATTCTGTTTCTATCAGACTCCATGTTGTTGTCTTTGAGTGATTTTGACAGCTCCCACAGTGGTTAGAACAAACTGCAGCTGGGATTTCAATATTTTATTGAACTTTGAAGAGATGTAAATTATTTGTATTAGTTATTATCTTAGTCACCCAGAATATTTAGACGTTTGTTTTATCTGAGGCCAGAATGGATCATTAGATTAATTAGTATGGCTTATGGTGTGCAACAGGCCATTGTTTTAAATACATTTAACAATTTGTTGAACCTAAAAAGTCTGAGTTAAAATAAAGAGCGTGGTCTTACAAAATCTGAATTTGTTCTAGGGACAGAAACTAGAAGCTCATGACATACCACTGAATCATGACTTCTTGCAGCAGGGTGTTTGTAAGCAGTTGTATAGATGATCATATTTTATGTTGTAGAGGAAAACTTGAAATAAAGTGTAAGAGAGACCGTAAGGCAATTTCAGCACCGTGGAGTAACAATGTGATTTCCTAGTCACTATACGTTATTCTCTCTTTATACATCCAGGGTTCATATATGACCTCTTTATATAATGGAAGTATCTAATTTGCTTTTGTTGTGGTTTGTCTGTGACAACTTAATGCTTTGCACCAAGAAAGTCCTATGTTTCTATTATCTTTTAACATGTCTTAACAGTCCTGTAAATAGTCACCTTGCAAAAGAATCAGAGAAGTCATTTGTCTCTAGTCTTACTCCTGCTTTGATCTACTGTACTTTAGGAAAGGAAATACTCATCATCCTAGCAAACATTCAGTAATATTGGACCATGAGCCAATCCCTACAGAAATGTACTAGCAGCAGTTTTGCTCACAGATGCTTGATGCTTCTCTAGTAATATCTACATTCAACAATGAATACTTTACAGCTATTCTTCTTAGGGAAAGCTGCTTCAGACAGTGAAAGCTAATTCATACAATACAGTGAAAAGTGAAATTTATATTATATGAATGCAAGAAAAAAAATAATACAATATAATGGTGATGCAACCTCTGATTAAAAAGCCCATGATCTGGAAGCCATTGGTGTGCAGAGTATCATCAGCAAATATAGCTCTATATGTACTCTTTCACCAGCTTCTGATTTTGGAGATGCTGCATCTAAAGTACATTACTGGTTTATGCAGACATTTGCTTTAACATAGCTGGTTTGTTCTTATACTGTTTTTCTTAATTCAAAAATGTTCCAATTTTAGTTCTTGATGTTTTATGCTAAATGTTCTCTTTTGTTGCCGTTGCAGGACAAATCTGTCTAAATATACGTGGTTCTGGTCTGAAGACAAAATAATTTAAACTTTCTGGAAATTATTGTAATTTCCCTGATAATTAATATTGCTAGATCTACATGCTAAACCTAAAAGTCTTTCCAAAAGCCATAATAGGTTTTTGCTCTAAGGAAACTGAGATGCATGTGGTTTAAGGAAAAAAAATAACTATTTATTCTCCTAGTTGACTTTTAGATATGCTTGCTGATTTATTCAGGAAGCTATGTTAATTGGTGGAGAGATTGGGAAAGCTGCCTTTTTCTTTGAAGGGATTTATTCTTTCAGTTCTCACTGAGCATGACCATTGCTAAAAGATAAACCAACATTTTCCAAATCACACAGTTTTGAGGGAAAAAGTTTCTATAGTTTCACCTGTCTAAGGTGATATATTAAGCATTTATTCTTTCTCATACGCCCTTCTGTACGGCTGAAGAGTTAGACAAACTTCAGCTGCTAACTATGTTCAGAGTAGAAAACGTGTTCAGAGACCACATAAACCATATCTAAATATTCTATATATTTCTACTATAAATGTTCTGCATGTTTCTAGTTAAAATATTCTACTGCATTTCTGTTGTAAATTTAAATAATTTAAAATTTGGTGTGCACATGAAAGTCACTGGAGGATAGTTAGGAATGGAGGAAACCAGAGACCTGTACAAGAAATCTTGTACAGCTGTTCAAACCATTGAAGACAGGAAACTAAGCTTACTTTCAAGGCAAATGAAGAAATATTTTTAATACAACGTTGCGATTAATTCAAAAGAAGTTTTGGCTTTATTTTCAAACATTCTCTTCTGCAGTATGTTTCAAAACTCATTTTTTTGCAAACTGAAACCCTTTCAGAAGTTAGGAAAGGAACTGTAACATTGAAAGCAATCTTCCACAGTACTGTTGTATGTAGAATTTTCCGACAATACTGAAGTTTATAGATACAGCCTTAGCACAAGTTTGAGCCTATAGAGACTGGCAGCTGTGCTTAATAACAGGAGCTCACAAAATTATATTTTTGTGTGGCTGGAAACTGGAGATAAAAAGACAGACAGTTGGCTGAGTTTTCTGTACCCTTTGTTGAAGTTTGTATGTGTATTTTTATATAATATTTTATTTCAGTCTTCCTCCAAATTAAAAGCTGAAATATTTTTAAAAAACATTACTTCTCAGTGAGCTGCCTAGACATTGGTAGTACTACTGTGTACAAGGTTTTTTGGGTTTAGATTTCTGGAGATGTTTTTACAAATATAGTAATATGCTATTGGTACTTCTGGAAACAATATTTACATCTAGACAACTGTATTCAAAGTTCTTTTGAGGTAGACGAGTATTGACATGTTGCAGAACAGGAAAACAAAATACTGAGATAAAAAAGTGTGCTTGTAAGTCTCTGTGATTCTACCAGACAGATATATGTTCTTTCACGCTGCCTACCAGTATTACCTCTGACAATGTGTTTACTTCAATTGGTACAAAGGGTTCTTCTGTTGTGAATTAATTTTGAAGCCAACTAATGAGCATTTTTGTTGCTTATCTGATGTGAGAGTACCTCTAATGTACAGTCTTGACATTTTTTGACCTTTAGAGGCTGTAGGAAGAGAGCACAAATGGTTCGCTTGTATAAGCTGATTACTGTTAGTAAAGTCAGCATTTAAGGATCATTTATAATCATATTTGAAGGTTATTCTCATATACCTATTGACAGAACCTGCTTTTAATTCAGTAGTGTTGTGCTTCAGGTGGAGAAGTGACACTCTAAGGGAAAAAAAACAACATTCGCATCAGCTGAGCAGATATTGATAACTGATGATGAAGGTAGCATTTTGAAGTAGAGGCAAGACAGCACTTCAGAGGAGCAGTTCTTCAGGGGAGTTCGGATCTTGTGAACTCTAGATAAATAAGTAATAAAATGAATTGGAGTAAGCTCAGTTCATTTCTTAAAAAGAATTCATGCTTTATATGAAATTCTGTGTGCATTCGAAATTAAGATAGTATTGACTCTCCTGAAAGATTTGTTTATTTGAGTTGATTGTAGTGCTGTAGAATAGAATCCAAGTATAGAGATTTATAATTTTACAGTTGTTCTTCTTTGGGAAAAAAATGTTTAAAAAAAATGGTGAAAGACAAATAGTGACATACTGGGATCCTTTACAGGTTACGAGAAGCATTTTTTACCTCCAGAAAGCAGTAGTGAAAATAAAAGGTAATTATGACTTACACCTTATGTCTTATAAAGGTAATTATGTACTTATGTTTGAGCTTCCAAATACTTAATTGTATCAGGGTGAAAAATGCAAACAGAAAGGCAAATCATGCTGTGCTCTAGTAACAGTGTCAAAAAACACGTCTTGGATAAAAGTCGTAAGAATTTTTGCTCTGACACAACTCTAAAGGGTCTCAATGAACATGACTCGGTTTCAAAAATATGTAAAAGTGGTTGTATCACTCCTTAGATTGCTGAATGACTTAGATTTAATCAGTCTAAGCATTTCTGCAAAAGGACATAAAATTTAATTGTGATTGATGTATTCCCCTGAAATGGAACACCAAATCTTATACATAAGCAACTGTCTTAATGAACTATTAATATACATGCAAGTGAACATATGGTAATCAAGTAGATAGACAAACTCCAGTTTCCTTGGAGTTCATATGATAAGTTAAAAATTAATTAATTTTCTTCTTGTGAATTATGTGTAACTGTTTATGTTTACATATTTTGAGTTTTAAACTATTTTTGCATTGATCTGCAAATTTTTGTTTCAGAAATCATATTATGAACCCTGAAGAAACAACATTTTCATCAGTTTAGCACCTGGTTTGTACTTCCTTAAATATGTTAATAGCTGAATTTTGTGTTCTCTCTCTCTGATAATCGCAGAATAACACAGTATCACAGAATGGTAGGGTATCGAGAGGACCTCAAAAGATCATCTAGTCCAACCCCCCTGCCAGAGCAGGACCATCTAGAGCAGGTCAAACAAGAACGTGTCCAGGCAAGTTTTGAATGTCTCCAGAGAAGGAGACTCCACAACCTCTCCGAGCAGCCTGTGCCAGTTCTTTGTCATCATCACACTTGTTGTGGTTTAAGCAGAGTGACCGGCCGGGAGAAACAAAGAACCACGTGGTCGCTCTCTCACTCGCTCACCCCTACCGGGAGTGAGGGGAAGAGCCCAGAGAGAGCAGCAGGCGGAGGCTCGTAGGGTTGAGATAAAAACAGTTTGGTTTAATGGTGAACATAAATGATAACGATAACAGTGAAGTAACAGTAACGTTTAACCAGATATAACGCGAGTAACATGTAACGCGATCTCACCAACCCGGACGTGCCCGGTCCCGGAACCGGAAAAGAGAGCGCCCCCCACCGCGACCAGCCCCCCTCTATATACCCCGAGCATGATGTCAGGATGGTATCGAATATCCCTTTGACAAGCGACTAGTTTGGTTCAGCTATTTCCCGACTAGCCCTTTTACTGAGAATTAACCCTATCCCAGCTGAACCCAGTACAACACTGTAAAAGGTTTTTCTAATGTTTTGGTGGAACCTCCTATGCTCCAGATTGCATCCATTGCCCCATCACTGAGAAGATCCTGGCTCTATCCTCGTGACACTCACCCTTTACGTATTTATAAACACTGAGGGCCGGTTTAGCTCAGTGGGTTGAGCGTGGTGTTTGAAACACCAAAGGTCGCAGGTTCGATTCCCATTCGGTTCTCACGTGTTGCCTGACCTAGTCGAGAGGTAGTGTCCCTGCCCATGACAGGGAGGTTGGATTAAATGATCTCTAAGGTCCCTTCCAGCCTAGGCCATTCTATGGTTCTATGATTAATGAGTTCACTCCTCAGCCTCCTCCAAGCTCAAGAGACCCAGCTTCTTCAGCCTTTCCTCATAAGGGAGATGTTCCACTCCCTTCATCATCTTTGTGGCTCTACGCTGGACTCTCTCAAGCAGCTCCCTGTCCTCTTGAACTGAGGGGCCCAGAACTGGACACAAGATTCCAGATGTGGCCTCCCCATGGCAGAGTAGAGGGGCAGGAGAACCTCTCTTGACCTACTTTCTACTCCCCTTCTAATACACCCCAGGATGCCATTGGCCTTCTTGGCCACGAGGGCACATTGCTGGCTCATGGGCATCCTGCTGCCCACCAGAAGCGCCAGGTCCCTTTCTCCTACACTGCTCTCCAACAGGTCATTCCCCAACTTATACTGGTACTTGGGGTTGTTCTTTCCCAGATGCAAGACTCCACACTTGTCCTTGCTGTATTTCATAAAGTTTCTCCCTGCCCCACTCTCCAGCCTGTCTAGGTCTCTCTGAATGACAGCACAGCCTTCTGGTGTGTCAACCACTCCTCCCAGTTTTGTGTCGTCAGCAAGTTTGCACTCTATTCCCTCATCCAGGCAAAGCAAGGGCCTGATGAAAATTTCATAGCTAAAAGCCTTTTAACAAGCAGCAGCAGTGAACTATGTAACAGGTGCATCATGAGATGGATATATACACACACTGTAATGCTTTGGGAGTGACTTATCTCCGAGAACGGAATGCAAGGCTGCAGACCTCGCTTGTCAACAAGAGTACAGGCTATAGTTCACCAAAAGAACATGGTGATGAAGAGGATGAAGTAAATGACCATGAGATATCCCTAAAGCCCACCAAGAAACCATAATGCAGAGGTGGGAGTGGGTGATAAATTATGAAAGTGAGTTCCCAGAAAATAATGAATATGTTAATAATTTCTCAGAAATATTGTCAATATGTATGTATAACCTGCATAGAAGCTATGCATCTGACTATGGCATGAACATTACGCAGAGTGATCCCCTGTGCATTCCACGCTGCCATAAAGAACACCTGCTTAATAGTCACCAAGACTACTGAGTCCTGATTTCAGTTTTTCACAGCATCACAGACCATTGATGAATATATTAGTCCTGGTCTTGGTACCAGCCGCTGAGGTACTCCACTAGACACAAGCCTCCAACTAGACTGTCCCATTGACCACAACTCTCTGACTTCTTCCTTCAACCAATTAGTGACCCACCTCACTACTTGGTCATCCAGACCACACTTCCTCAATTTAACTATGAGGATGTTGCAAGAGATGCTGTCAAATTCTTTACTGAAACCCAGATAAACCATATCCACCGCACAGCCATCATCTATCCACCTGGTTATGTCCTCATAAACAGCTATCATGTTGGTGAAACATGACTTCCCCTTGGTAAAACCATGTTGATGGATCCTAATGACCCACTTATTCTTGATATGTCTAGAGAGAATGCCAAGGATAAGTTGTTCATCATCTTTCCAGGGGTGGAGGTGAGGCGGATCAGTTGTCTTGACCCACTTATTCCTGGTAAAGGTTAGAGTCAAGGTGATTCGTTTTGATCCCAGAGTTGAAATTAAGACACAAATGGTGTCAGATGTCACAACAGCACAACCTTTTATTGACTAACAACCACCGGAGAGTGATAGGAAAGAAAGATAAGGAAATGAGAAAGTGAAGCAGTAAAACATTTAAGATAGCAAGTATAGTTAACACCACAGACCCAGAGATGTGTCGCAGGTCCACCAATTTTGATTCGGAGGGGAAGATCTTCAGAGAATAGTTGTTCACAGTGGCATTATACAGTGTCCCAAGAGCTGCTCTGCCTATCCTCCTTCTGTCTAGCGCATGTATTTGAGGGTCCTCGGAAGCAATCTTCACCCTCCACAGTGTCGCCTCGTAAGTGGGGCGTGCATAGGTCTCTGGAGGGCCCATTTTTTGCAGACATAGTATGACTTCACAACTTGCACGCCATTGGGCTTGCACACCACTGAGTTTTTGTGCTTGAAAGACTAACTTATGAGCGGTTGAGCTGGGCACTGAAGTTATTTAGGACTTATCAACAGCTGAGTCGAAACCCAAGGGTTATCAGTGGTCCAAGCTTCTAAAGACCACCCTTGAAGTTTCTTCATGGTGAATTTCAGCAAGGTTGACAGAAACATTTAACACAGTCTCTTACACCAGTTTGTAGTTACCTGGGTCCTCCTTCTTGCCCTTTTTGAAGAATGGAGTGACATTTGCTTTCCTTCAGTCCTGAGGCACCTGTCCTCTAGACCACAGCTTACCAAAGGTGATGACGAGACGCCTAGGAATGACTTCCACCAGCCCCCTCAGCACCCACAGGTCCATCCACGGATCTGTGGATGTTCAGATTGCCTAAATGATCCCTAACCGAGTGCTCATCAACCAAGGCACACTCCTCCTTTATCCTGACTTCCTATCAGGTCGCAGGGTGCTGGGGCTCCTGAGGACAGTCTCCAGCAGTACAGGCAGAGGGGAAGAAGGCATCCAGCAACTCTGCCTTCTTTGTATCTTGCATCACCAGGGCACCCACCTCATTCAGCAGTGGGCCTGCATTGCCTCTGGAGTTAGTTTTAACTGCAACGCATTTGAGGAAGCCGTTTCTGTTGTCCTTGACCTCCCTCGCAAGGTTTAATTCCGAGCAGGCCTTAGCTTTCCTAGTTGCCTCCCTACATCCTCTGACAACAGTCTTGTATTCCACACAAGCAGCCAGCCCCTCCTTCCACGATCTATAAACTCTTCTTCCACTTGAGTTTGCCCAGCAGTTGCCTGGTTAACCATGTGGCTCTCCTGGCTCTCTTTCTCTTTCTGGACTTCCTGCCCGCTGGGATGTGCTGATCTTGAGCTTGGAAGAAGTGGGCCTTGAATATTAGCCAACTGCCTTGGGCCCCTTTACCTTCCGGTACTCTGTCCCACGGGCTTTCCCCTAGCAATTGCTTGAAAAGGCCAAAGCTAGCCCTGCCGAAGTCCGGGGTTGTGACCCTGCTTGGTGTTCTGGGGCCCTGCACTGGGGCTTCTGGGTGTGGTCCCTGAAGCCTTTGTGATGTCATCAGAGAGTCATGGTTACCTCGCTGACATCAAGCATTTAATGGCGTGGGGCAGCCCTGAAGAGTCACACTGCTGTGCTCGTCTGTCGGAGATAGACGTGTGCAGGTGGAGGGACGAAGGACCCCTATCCCGCGGGCTCCCTTTGGAGGACGGGGGACACCGGCCAGGTCCAGGGTACTGGGCCAGACCAGTCGCACCCCCAGGCTCGTTCCGCTCTTGCTGAAAGGCCGGGAACTGCTTCCCTGCCTTCCCAGCTCCTGCCTGCAAGTGTGTCGGAGAGGTCAGTCACAACCCAGCCCTGGGAGCACGAACACGCAGAGGCACCCCTGCTGTCACCCTGCTGTCCCGGGGCAGGCCCGAGCCTTTGTGGCAGCACAAGCGCAGGCCCGAGGCAGAGCGGGCAGCCTTCAGCGCTCCCCTTCCACAGCTCTCCTGCTTCGTGTTACTGGTGTCTCTAGGACACGTCATCAGCTTTTTTCTGTCTCTTGTGTTTGCAGCACGAGATGTCAAGGGAGGAAGGTGTGCAAGGAAATGACACCTCTTCCCCTGCTGGTGGCACTGACCAGGTGCCCCAGGCACCGCCACCAGGTCCTTCGGGGGGCCAGAAGTGCCCAAGGTGCGGGGACACCATCACCAGCCCAGCCTCCGTGGACTGCTGCAGGCGCATTTTCTGTTTTTTCTGCCGAATGGACTGGTCTGACGTAAGACCTATGTGCCCCATCTGCCACTGCCCATTCCAGTCCATCTCATGGGACGTGGGAGAGGATATCTGTGCGGTGGTCCGCTTCCCGCAGAGCAACAGCTCTGCCTGCTGTGCTCCAGCAGGGAGATCTCAGTCTCCTTCTGCAGAAAGGAGCCAGCAGCCTGCCCCAGGCCACCAGCATGGCAGGTCCTCTGGCAGATCCCGCGGCGGTGGCGAGGACAGGGCCCCAGAGAGGGGACGAAGCAGGTCCCCGAGGAGGCAGCACCCCAACACCCACAGCAGGCCTCAGCACACCCAGTCCTCCTTGAGCACTAGGAGAAGTCAGCAGAGCAAGGCTCAGGAAACCGCTCCTGACCTGGGCCAAGCTCCAAGGCACCAAGGCCATGTCCCAGCCTCCTCGCAGAGCGGTGGTCACCATCAGCGAGGAGGACGTATCTCCTTCAGGGATCAGCAGGCCACAAGGAGCCGATCCCGGCAGAGGTCCCGCAGCCCTCTGCGCCAGGAACAGCAAGAACGGCTCAGGAGGATGGAGCACGACGAGGGGCGAGCTCTGATCCGCGCTCGCCGCTGGTGCGGAGGCTGGCTTTCCTCCAGGGATCAGCAGGCCACAAGAAGCCAATCCTGGCACAGGTCCCGCAGCCCTTTGCGCCACCGCATCAGGAGCAGCAAGGGAGGAGCCACGGCCGTCACGAGGGGCGAGCTCTGAGGCACGAACAGCCATGCCCAGATTATCCTGGGAGGGGTGAGTGCCAGCAGCAAAGACACCAGATTTCCTTCAGAGAACCTCAGACCACACAGAGGATATTCCAGCAGAGGTCCCGCAGCCCTCTGAGCCAGGAACAGCAGGAACGGCTCAGGAGGATGGAGCTTGATGAGGGGTGAGCTCTGATGCATGCTCGCAGCTGGTGCGGAGGCTGTCTTTCCTCCGGGCACCAGCGGGTCACAAGGAGCCGATCCCGGCAGAGGTCCCGCAGCTCTCTGCGCCCCCCGCAGCTGTAGCAGCAAAGGAGGAGCCGCCAGCATGAGGAGCGAGCTCTGAGGCATGAGCTCCAAGGCAGCAACGCGATGTCCCAGCCTCCTCATGGAGGGGTGAGTGCCGTCAGCGACGAGGACGGATTTCCTCCAGGGTTTGGCGGGCCACAAGGAGCCGATCCCAACAGAGGTCCTACAGCCCTCTGTACCCAACAGGATGTGAATGGGACCATCTGGAAAATCATATATTCTGTGCAGCTATGTTGTGATAATAACTTGGCTGAGCTTGGATGTCTGGCCAATGTCTCGTGCCTGTCTGGACCTCATGAAACAGTGCTCACCTCAACTTGGTATAAATCCAAGAGCTTACATGCACTAGATATGGAACTTGGTTGTTACTGAGTTTAAAGGCAGGAAAGCTCTGGGACCAGGTCAGAAGCCTCACCTCTGGGTAGATGCACCACACGGGACTTTCCTGTGAATCCTGGCACTGACTGCAGTGGTGCTCCCCAGCCAAAGTGTGAGCGTGGATAATATTACTGAGGTGCTAATTGGTGATGCATCCTTTTCTTAACTACTGTTATGCTTTAAAGCAATGAATGGATGCATTGCTAGCTCATATAATTTCCTTTTATTCCATTGTACATTCTCTTGTATTATATTGTCTGTTATTCTCTTTTATAATATTGCATATAATAAAGTACCTGTAAATTTATGTCTAATTTGGAGTCCAGTTTTACTTGATGCCTAGCCGTTGAGCAAAGCACTACACCAAAATTGCTGCTACTAGCAACTGCAAAAACAAGCTCAAGTCCAACTGTAAAGCTCAGGGCCAAGGATCTCTTCTGCCTTATAGAACAGGTCTGAAAATCTAAAGGGACTCTTGCAAGGCATTCAGGGGTAGGATGCTAATGGGGTAGAAACTTGGGTGCAGGTGTTCTAATGCCGTTCTCTGACACGCTTGTCTATAAACTGTTGTACTGAACATTTTATTGGGGTGTGCCTTTTCTTCTCATATGGCATTTTCACAGTATGTTCAGCTTACGGTTTTGTCACTTTTTCTGCTTCCTGCCCCCGTACCAACAACACCAACACCTTACCAGAAAACCTCTTGTCCTTCCACGTCCCTTGTTTTCTCCCAGTGCGCCCCAAATATGCCCCAGAATAAACTCGCCTGTTGCTCACCGCTTTTCTCACAGGGTGGCAGTGACAGGAGAAGGTGATCTGTGATTACTCTGCTCTATTGCAACGGCACTGCCTACAATGCCTGTCCAAAATTAATGTCTGGTAGCAAGACTTCGAAAAGCTTATTTTCTTCTTCTTCTTCCTCCTCCTTAGAGACTTTAGAAATAACTCCCAAGGACTATTACAGAGAAATTTCCCACTGTGGTGTGCTCTCTTTAATGCCCTCAGTAGGAGTGTATGCTACAGACTCATCGGAACATACCCAAAGACAACCCAAGTCATTCAAAAACAATGACCTATCAAGGACATCATTGTAAGTGAGTATAAGATGAAGCAGCATTCGCCTCCTGGTCGACCCATCCACCATTTGCATCAAGAAGTTATCACTGATGCCCTGGAGAAAGCTCCTGGACTGTGGATGGCTGTCTGTGTATGCTGTCCAGTAACTATGTGAGTAGTTAAAATTCCCCATGAGAACCACGGCCTGTGGTCATAGAATCATAGAATCATAGGATTGTCATGGTTGGAAGGCACCTTAGAGATCATCTAGTTCCAACCTCCGTGCCATTGGCAGGGACATCCCCCACTAGATCAGGTTGCTCAGAGCCCCATTCAGCCTCGCCTTAAAAACTCCCAGGGATGGAGCTTCCACCACCTCCCTGGGCAACCTGTTCCAGTGTCTCACCACTCTCATGGTGAAGAACTTCTTCCTAACATCCAATCTGAACCGATTCATCTCTAGCTTTAATCTATTCCTTCTAGCCCTATCACTACCCAACATCCCAAAAAGCCCCTCACCAGCTTTCCTGTAGGCCCCCTTAAGATACTGGAAGGCCACAACAAGGTCTCCTTGGAGCCTTCTTTTCTCCAGGCTGAACAGCCCCAACTCTCTCAGTCTGTCTTCATAGGAGAGGTGCTCCAGCCCTCTAATCATCCTCGTGGCCCTTCTCTGGACACGCTCCAGCACGTCCGTATCTTTCTTGTACTGTGCGCTCCAGAACTGGATGCAGTTCTCCAGGCAAGGTCTCACGAGAGTGGGGTGGAAGGGAAGAATCACCTCCCTCGACCTGCTGGCCACACACCTCTTGACGCAGCCCAGGACACGATTGGCCTTCTGGGCTGCAAGTGCAGGCTGATGGCTCATGTTGAGCTTCTCGTCCACCAGGACCCCCAAGTCCTTTTCTTCAGGGCTGCTCTCAGGCCAGCCACTGCCCGGTCTATATCGGTGCTTGGGATTGCCCCGACCCAGATGGAGGACCTCGCACTTGGTGTTGCTTCCCTGCCTTCCCAGCTTCCTTCTGCAAGTGTGTCAGAGAGGTCAGTCACAACCCAGCCCTGAGAGCACAAACATGCAGAGGCGCCCCTGCTGTCACCCTGCTGTCCTGGGCGTTCCCGGGCCTTTGTGGCAGCACAAGCGTAGGCCCGAGGCAGAGTGGGCAACCTTCAGCGCTCCCCTTCCACAGTTCTCCTGCTTTGTGCTGCTCGTGTCTCTAGGACAGGTCATCAACTTTTTTCTGTCTCTTGTGTTTGTATCACGAGATCTCATCGGAGGAAAACATGCAGGGCAATGACACCTCTTCCCCTGCTGACAGCACCAACCAGGTGCCCCAGGCACCGGCACCGGATCGTTCCGAGTCTTCCTCTGCTGATGACACCGACCAGGTGCCCCAGGCACTGCCACCGGATCCTTCAGAGGACCAGAAGTGCCCAATATGCTGGGACACCATCACCAACCCAGGCTCCATGGACTTCTGCAGTGACATTTTCTGTTCTTCCTGCCTACTGGACTAGTCTGAAATAAGACAAGTGTACCCCATCTGCCATTACCCATTCCAGTCACTCTCGTGCTACCTGGGAGAGGGTATCCGTGTGGTGGTCCGCTTCCGGCAGAGCAGCAGCTCTGCCCACAGTACTCCAGAAGAGAGATCTCGTTCTTCTTCTGCAGAAAGGAGCCCGCAGCCTGCCTCAGGCCACCAACATGGCAGGTCGTTTGGCACATCCCACGGCAGTGGCCAGGCCAGGGCCCTCGAGAGGGGACAAAGCAGGTCCCCGAGGAGGCAACACCACAATGCCCACAGCAGGCCTCAGCACGCCCAGTCCTCCTCGAGCACTCGGAGAAGTCAGCAGAGCAGGGCTCAGGAAACCGCTCTTGAACTGAGCCGAGCTCCAAGGCACCAAGGCGATGTCCCAGCCTCCTCACGGAGGGGTGGTCACCGTCAGCGAGGAGGACGTATCTCCTTCAGGGATCAGCAGGCCACAAGGAGCCGATCCCGGCACAGGTCCCGCAGCCCTCTGTGCCCACCGCAGCAGGATCAGCGAAGAAGGAGCTGCCATCATGAGGGGCAAGCTCTGAGGCACGAAGAGCAGAGTCCAGCTAATTCTGGGAGGTGTGAGCGCCCGCAGCGACCACGCCATGTTTCCTCCAGGGTTCGACGGACCACAAGGAGCTGATCCCGACACAGGTCCTGCAGCCCTCTGCGCCCACCGCAGCAGGAGCAACAAAGGAGGAGCCGCCATCATGAGGGGCGAGCTCTGAGGCGCGAAGAGCAAAGTCCAGCTAATTCTGGGACGTGTGAGCACCAGCAGCGACAACGCCAGGTTTCCTTAAGGGAACCTCAGTCCACAAGGAGCAGATCCTGGCAGAGGTCCCACAGAAGAGCAGGTAAACAGATGTCTCAGAACAGCAGGAACGGCTCAGGAGGATTGAGCGTGAAGAGGGGCGAGCTCTGATCCATGCTCGCCATCGGCGAGGAGGCCGGCTTTCCTCCAGGGAACGGCAGGCCACAAGGAGCCGATCCCGGAGGAGGTCCCGCAGTCCTGCCCAGCGCAGGGACTGGTAGCACACTCTACAAGGAAGCAGAGTCCTCACTGCCCTGCTGCTGGCGTCAGAAATGATCCTACTCTACATCAGAACCACCAACGGGAGGCCAACGTGACTTTGATTGTCAACAGTTCAGATCCGACACAGCTTTAAATTGGAATCTTGCTAATTATCTACTGGTAGCGTTGTTTTTAACTTTAACTGTCTGGGGAATTTACATAGAAAATCCACCATCTCCATTTTACCTTTCAAAAACTTAAGAATTAATAAGAGAGAGAAGTGTTCAGATGCCCAGTAAACTAATCCTATGATTAGATACAGTGGCACAAGGTACGTCTGTGCTGTGGATATGTGAAGGATGTCTCTTCTGGAAGTCTAAGATCAATTGGAGTACACAGACTAGCCATGTGACTTCGTTTGTAAGACATAATACCTGTTTCACTTCACAGGAGAACATGCATCTCTTTATGGCTGAATTTATTCAGAATATTTTGAATTGTATGCTCACAAATGTTGAGAGTGACCAAGTAATCCCCACAGACAACACATTTATTAAAACTAATTTTCATATCATCTTCTTATTGCTTAATATAGGTTATGTTTCATTACTTCTTAGAGCCAGGAAGCCATCACCACAACTGAAAGGCCGTGGTTAATCTATTTTAATAACAAAAACCTCTAATTTCAAAGCTCATTTAATTATTTTTTATTTTATTTAGCACTATTTATTTGACAATAGTTATTATTGCTTGCATTACTAGTATAAAAAAATAAAACCACAAAAAAAAATCTTTTAAAATTAGCTGCCTAATTCAACAGAGAATGACTGTATCATTCATTTACTGTGAGCATATAAAAATTGCTGCCTGTGAGCTATCTAAATTTCACAAATTTTTGTACTCTTGAGCTATTTCTCTAGTATGAAACTCCCCTGATGAATTATTTCCAGTCAAATAGTCTAGAGATTCATATTTAAATTGCTCAGTGTGATTATTGCTTGGCTCTAAAGATTAAATGAAAACTTAGTTGAGATTAAGTTCACCTCTCTGTATTTGAATCTAGTTTCCAATGAAGTCCTGAAAATAGCTATTATTGTTCCACTAGTCTGAAATGCTGGATGGGTGCTTAGCAAATTCTGTTAGAAAGTTTGCAATTCTCTTTTTCCTTATCTCTCTCCATCAAGCTATACAGTTTATTTTGTTGCAATTTATTGGTAGGCATGGTAGATTTGACCAACAAAATCAATACCTAGTGCTGGATCCAGCTATATCCACTGGGCAATTCAGAGACTTAACTGGAGTTTTATGTTAAGAATTTGCAGAAGACATGCAGTACCTTGATATCTGGGAAAAAATCCTACGCTTTAGACTTGTCCTAAATGTAGCCAGGAGGAACTGGATGTCTGCACTAACAATGTCTACGAAACCATTTTGGATCAGAGAAGTGCACATATATTGTTACCAAACCTCTAAATTTCTTCTTCTGTTTGTCTCTAGGCTTGACATAACTTTTATTTCTTCTTCAGGGAAAATGTTACTTAAATTGCTGTTTCTTCTGTGTTCAAGTTTCCTTGGGTCAATTCTAATAGCTCGTTCAGAAGAGTGTTTTAAAATTGCCACAATGATTTTTTAATCTTTTGCAGAAAAAGAAGCAAAGGGTCAAAACATGAAATATTTTAATACTTTTTTTTTTAGACAGAAATAATTCTCTTTTTTTTTTTTTTTTTATCCCACCAGGATAAAAACAATCTAAAGATATAATTATCATTGACATTTGTATTTCATTTCCATATTTATTATTAAATACGCACAAGCGTGTAAGGGAATTAACCTCAGGATTACTACCTCTCTGTGTGAGAAGATATTTTTGAAGAAATTAGGGAGTGCAGAGCAAAAAGTGGGGCAATCATGGTGAACTCAGTTCATCCAGCCATAGCAGGTAACTACAGACCAAAGACTGCTGGGAGAATCCTACAGGGCACCAGAACGTGAATATATGGGTGACCTTTGATCACAGACAGGTTAACCGATATATGATTTCCAGATGCCCTGGGTTGTTTCACCTGCCTGCATCTCCAAGGGCAAGATGAGAGGGTATATGTGGGCTTCCCCTTATGATGTTCAGGTGTTATGACCTGTCCGGGGGAGGGGAGCAAGTGACTTAGATTCATAGTTCCCCAATGGAGTGGACAATGGTGAGGCAAGTCTCGAGGTCCATACACAAACATTTTTTAATTTATCGAAGTGTATAGATAGGATTCATGATAGTTGGTTTTAGTTACAAGACACGTTATGGCAGGCAATATACTACGGCTAACAACCAGGAAGAGACTATCACACACCAACAACTTAATGATGAGGAAAAAGGACATATATCAACATATAACAGGCAGTATTATACTTAACGATTACAAGAAAGAAACTAAGTATAAATTAAGCAAGCAGTATGATAGACCTTGCATTACTTAGTGAGAAATGAGAAAGAGAGAGAGACTGAGGCTGAGACTGAGACTGAGACAGAGACAGAGATCATTGCTTCATTCAGTTCGCATACTGGTCCTGCCCAGGAGAGTTCAAGGATGTCATCAACTTTTCTTCTTCATTACTTCTTCCCTTCCTGCACTTCTTCTTCTTGAAGTCTTCATCTCTGTCTACATGCTTCTGTCTTGCTTTTTGCTTTATCTTA
The DNA here is from genome assembly GCA_020746105.1 of Trogon surrucura. Lineage (NCBI taxonomy): Eukaryota > Metazoa > Chordata > Aves > Trogoniformes > Trogonidae > Trogon > Trogon surrucura. Next base: position 37,475,478 of record CM036658.1, on the reverse strand, counting down.
TCACAATTTATACACACTTTTCTACATGGGACGTGTAGTACATCAGGTAGGGGAGTAAGGCACTTCATTGTTTATAACAATAGGCCTTATCTTCATGGGAAATATGTTACCAGACAAGACCACGACTCCTTCCCTCATGCATATTTGGCACCAAGGCTGTTTGAGCTATTTGTTTCCTGCTTCGGCTTACCAGTTTGCCACACTGGGCCAGAAGCTGGTCTCATTTTTGACCAAGCTGGGATTTTATAAAGCGCAAAGAAGTGTTTAAGGCAAACATTCACGTGTCTATCCACTACATCAGGTAAGGCAATGATCTTCAACAGAAATAGGCTGAAATTCCAGTTTAGGGTCCAACCTTAGTGAAAAAGGAAAGGAGGAGGGGAAAGTTACAAATCCCTAGTTTCTGTAAAGGAAATGCTATTAATCTAAACTGTATCACACAGCAGATTTTTTTTTTTTTCTATGATGTTCTTCATCACACAATTAGCATAATTAAGGCCATCTTTATCCCACCTCACAGAATTATCTTTTCTTACTGAGGCAGATTGAATAGAAAGTAATTTCAATGAAAATAACCTCAACATCTACGAATTTTGAATCGTCCCTCTGTTTCTTTGTTTCCTCATGAATAAAACAGTTACTGAGCCTGGAAATCAACATTTGTAGTTTCCCTGTTAAATGATGCTTTCTGCCCACACATACAACTTTATCATACCATTTTCTCTGACCTAGTAAAGCAGGTTCATATTCATACTGCTAGTTACCTTTTTTTAAGCTTTACTGCAAGAGACAGTAGGCTCCACAGCTCTATTTTAATCTCTAAACCTTTCGGGAGAATGCAGTCTCGTGCTCTGCTTTGGATGTAACTGCTCCTCACAGCTCATCTGCACCTTCAGAGGCTTTTGTTTGTTTGGATTCCTCACGCACAGTTCAACTAAAATTATCAACTAAAATTATCAGTTTTTAAGCTCTTTGCACTAAACACACATATTTGGCGAAGAAAGTCATCACTGAACTATCACAGCAAGCAATCTTTCTAGGTTAACTTCCTCAGCAGTCAGTGAAAGCACTTGGATTGGCAATGTCAAACTTTGAGTGATATTGTTGATCACATCAAATGCAGTTGACACGTAAAAAAAAAATCTGTAAACCAGATTTTAAACACAAGTAATGTAAAAAAATTATATGAGCAGGCTTTGTGAAAACAAGCTTGTGAATTACTCTCAACTTCTAGACTCAATCTGTGACATTTATAAAGCAAAAGTAGCCCATCTTTTCTTTTAATTGGTTTCTGTCAAATGTCAAGTTCCTAATTCAGTATCTCAGAATGTAAGGAAAATTAAAACTGAAAAGACTGCTTAGGTTATTTTTTTCCCAGTAAGGTCTGAACATTCTTTTCCAAATTTTTTGCAAATATTCTGTTTGAAACCAAAAAAAAAAAAATCACACCAAAAAAAGGAAAGAGCTCCAAGGCCAAGGGACCAAGAACCAGTGCAATTTTTAATTTTGCAAAAGTTAGCAATTCTTAACTATGGATATTCTGTCATATTATAGCATTTTTTTTCTGTTACAAAATATATAATAGAAAGACATTTATTGATCCTGTTTTCAGGTTTATAGTCAATCTTCTTATTGCTCTAATTTTACAATGCATTTTTAACACTTATAGTTGAAACATAGGAACTTCCATTTTCCAGACATTAAAGTTATTTTTATAAGTGGTTAGCTGTTGGTTTTGAGCTGCGTTAAGGGTAAGAGCAAAGTTTCTGACAGCATATGTTACACATACAGCAGGTTTTCTATTGAAGAGATAAAATATTTCTGAAATAATAAAATGCTGCACTGCAAAACAACAACACATCTAAAAAAATTATTCTGATCTGCTGAAAAGTGATATCTTCAAGAGAGCTGGAATAAGAAGTGACATTTTCTGTGTTTGTCTGGGAAAGCAGGGGCCATATATGTCAATATGAATAATCACCAGAAGCTTGAGAAGCTTAAGAAGTGTGGATTGGATGACTGGGCAGTGAGATGGACTGGGAGCTGGCTGAAGGACAGGGCTCAGTGAGTTGTGATCAGCCGGTCAAACTCTAGTTGGAGGCCTGTGTGCAGTGGTGTCCCCCTGGGGTTGGTACTGAGTCCAACCTTGTTCAATGTACTCATCAATCACCTGGACAAGGGGACAGAGTGTATCCTCAGCAAGTTTGTCAACAACACAAACCTGGGAAGAGTGGCTGACATGCCAGAGGCCTGTGCTGACATTCAGAGAGACCTAGACAGGCTGGAGAGTCGGATGGGGAGAAACCTAATGACATTCCATAAAGTAAAATGCAGCATCTGGAGAATCACAGAATCACAGAATCACAGAATGTTAAAGGTTGGAAGGGACCTTAAAGATCATCTAGTCCAACCCCCCTGCCAGAGCAGGACCACCTACACTAGAGTGCACAGGAACGCGTCCAGGCGGGTTTTGAATGTCTCAAGAGAAGGAGATTCCACAACCTCCCTGGGCAGTCTGTGCCAGTGCTCGGTCACCCTTACAGTAAAAAAGTTTTTCCTCATATTTTTCTGGAACCTCCTGTGTTCCAGCTTCCACCCATTGCCCCTTGTCCTGTCAGTGGACGCCGCTGAAAAGAGCCTGGCTCCATCCTCCTGACATTCCCCCTTGACATATTTATAAACATTGATGAGGTCACCCCTCAGCCTCCTCTTCTCCAAGCTAAAGAGATCCAGCTCCTTCAGCCTTTCCTCATAAGGGAGATGCTCCACTCCCTTCACCATCTTTGTGGCTCTACGCTGGACTCTCTCAAGCAGCTCCCTGTCCTTCTTGAACTGAGGGGCCCAGAACTGGACACAATATTCCAGATGCGGCCTCACCAGGGCAGAGTAGAGGGGCAGGAGGACCTCTCTTGACCTACTTGCTACTCCCCTTCTAATACACCCCAGGATGCCATTGGCCTTCTTGGCCACGAGGGCACATTGCTGGCTCATGGTCATCCTGCTGTCCACTAGAACCCCCAGGTCCCTTTCCCCTGCACTGCTCTCCAGCAGGGCAGTCCCCAACCTATATTGGTACATGGGGTTATTTTTTCCCAAGTGCAAAACTCTACACTTGCCCTTATTAAACTTCATAAGATTTCTCCCCGCCCAGCCCTCCAGCCTGTCTAGGTCTCTCTGAATGGCTGCACAGCCTTCTGGTGTGTCAACCACTCCCCCCAACTTCGTATCATCAGCAAACTTGCTGACAACATTCTCTAATCCCTCATCCAGATCATTGATGAATATATTAAACAGCACCGGCCCAAGCACTGACCCCTGAGGGACCCCACTAGACACAGGCAACCAGCCAGATTCAGCCCCATTGACCACAACCCTCTGGCTTCTTCTCTTCAACCAGTTCTCGACCCACCTCACTACTTGGTCATCCAGACCACACTTCCTCAGTTTACCTATGAGGATGCTGTGGGAGACGGTGTCAAAGGCCTTGCTGATGTCCAGGTAGACCACGTCCACTGCATGGCCACCATCCATCCACCTGGTTATGTCTTCATAAAAGGCTATCAGGTTGGTCAAACATGACTTCCCCTTGGCAAAGCCATGCTGACTGCTCCTAATAACCTTCTCATCCTTGATATGCCTAGAGACAGCGTCAAGGATAAGATGTTCCATCACCTTTCCAGGGATGGAGGTGAGGCTGACCGGTCTGTAGTTACTCGGGTCATCCTTCCTGCCCTTCTTAGAGACTGGAGTGACATTCGCTTTCCTCCAGTCCTCAGGCACCTCACCTGTTACCCATGACTTACCAAAGATGATGGAGAGTGGCCTAGCAATGACTCCCGCCAGCTCCCTCAGCACCCGTGGGTGCATCCCATCAGGGCCCATGGATTTATGAATGTCCAAGTGTTCAAACTGATCCTTAACCCACTCCTCATCAATCATGGCAGACTCCTCCTTTGTCATGACTTCCTCTGGGGCCTCAGGGGACTGAGGCTCCTGAGGACGGTCTCCAACAGTGTAGACAGAGGCAAAGAAGGCATTCAGCAACTCTGCCTTCTTTCTGTCCTCTGTCTCCAGGACACCCACCTCATTCAACAGAGGGCCTACATTGCCTCTAGTGTTAGTTTTGTCAGTAATGTATTTGAAGAAGCCCTTTCTGTTGTCTTTGACCTCCCTTGCAAATTTTAACTCCAAGGAGGCCTTAGCTTTTCTGATTGCCTCCCTGCACTCCCTGACAGCTGCCCTGTACTCCACCAAAGTGGCCAGCCCTTCCTTCCACAATTTAAACACCCTCCCTTTCCACCTGAGTCTGCCCAGCAGATCCCTGGATAACCAAGCAGGTCTCCTGGATCTCTTTCTTGATTTCCTACCTAATGGGATGCACTGATCCTGAGCCTCAAAGAAGTGGTCTTTGAATGCCAACCAACTCTCTTGGGCCCCTTTACCTTGCAGCTCCCTGTCCCAAGGGGTATCCCCCAGTAATTGCTTGAAGAGGCCAAAGTTGGCCCTTCTGAAGTCCAGAGTTGCGATCCTGCTTTGTATTCTGTTTTTACCGCACAGGATCCTGAACTCCACTATCTCATGGTCGCTGCAGCCAAGGTTGCCCTCAACCTTCACTGCTTCAACCAGACCTTCCTTGTTGGTGAACACAAGGTCCAGCAGCGCTTCTCTCCTGGTTGGCTCATCCACCATTTGCATCAAAAAGTTATCATCGATGCACTGGAGGAACCTCCTGGACTGAGGATGGCTGGCTGTGTGGGACTTCCAGCAAACATCTGGGTAGTTGAAATCCCCCATGAGAACCCGGGCCTGGGACTGAGAGGCTGCTGTCATCTGCCTGTAAAAGGCCTCATCAACTTCCTCCTCCTGATCAGGTGGTCTATAGTAGACACCTACCACAGTGTCACCTAAGCTAGCCTGCCCCTTAATTCTTACCCATAAACTCTCTACTTGCTCCTCATCTGCCCCTGGATGGGTCTCAATACACTCCAGTTGCTCTCTCACGTACAGAGCAACTCCCCCACCTCGCTTCATCAACCTGTCTTTCCTAAAAAGAACATAACCATCAAGGCCCACATTGCAGTTATGTGAGCTGTCCCACCACGTCTCTGTAATTGCAATAAGATCATAGTTCTCCAGCCGAACATAGACTTCTAATTCTCCCTGCTTATTCCCCATGCTTCTTGCATTGGTATACAGACACTTCAGAGATTTGATGGAGCATCTGTTACCGTTGCTTGTGCATTTTATGCCTAACCCTGGGATACTTCCCCTTGGTTCATGTGTAGAGACTCGGGTTTTATCCCCTTCCCCCTTCCAACTTAGTTTAAAGCCCTATCTATTAATCCCGCCAACTCTCCAGCAAGTATTCTCCTCCCTCTCTTAGACAGCTCTACACCATCTATATCTCTCATGCCCAGTACTGCATAAACTTCCCCGTGATCATAACACCCAAAACGTTGCTGGAGGCACCAGTCTTTGAGCCATGCATTAACTGCATGTACTTTTCTTTTCCTTTCACTATTCCTGTCACCTACTAAAGGGATAGATGAGAAAACTACCTGTGCCCCATGTATCAGTGACCAGTTGGAGGGCAGCTGGGGAGAAGAACCTGAGACTCCTGGTGGGCAACAGGTTGACCATGAACCAACAATGTGTCCTTGTGGTCAAGAAGGTCAACAATATCCTAGGGTGCATTAAGAAGAGTGTGACCAGCAGGTATAGAGAGGTTCTCCTCCCACTCTACTCTGCACTGGTGAGGTCTCACCTGGACTATTCTGTCCAGTTCTGGACTCCCAAGTTCAAAAAGTACAGGAAATTACTAGAAAGACTCCAGTGCAAGGCCACTAAAATGATGAGGGAACTGGAACATCTACCATATGAGGAAAGGCTGAGGGAGCTGGATTTGTTTAGCTTGGAGAAGAGAAGGCTGAAGGGGGTGTCAGTAAGATGGAGTCAGACTCTTCTCTGTGGTGTCCAGTGAGAGGACAAGGAGAAATGGTCACAAATTAGAAAACAGCAGGTTCATCCTAAACTTAAGGAAATATTCCTTTACTCTGAGGGTGGGTCACAGAACACTGGAACAGGCTGCCCAGAGAGGTTGTGGAGTCTCCTTCTTGGGACACATTCAAAACCCACCTGGACCGGTTCCTGCGTGACCTACTGTAGGTGATCCTGCTCTGGCAGGGGGGTTGGACTAGATGATCTTCAGATGTCTCTTCCAACCCCGACCGTTCTGTGATTCTGTGTTTCTGTGATTACTTCACCTTTCTATCATGCTGGTTTACAAGAAGAGGTTTGTGGAGAGGATGTTAGCAGAAAAGGCGTCTGACTTGAAAAATTTTCACTTCAGCCTGATTGTTTGGTTTTAGTGACTGCTAAAGCTGTATTCTTTTGTGTGTAAGTTTTCAAAATCACAGAGAATATGTAGGGCTAGATGCTTTTCTCATTTTTCTCCTGTTCATGATTTTACAGTTTTGTACTCAGGAGTCAAATCTGACTACAGATTTATCTGCTCTCTTTAGTTTTAAAGTTTCTACTTTTCATACAGACAAATGGGGAAAAATAATTTTTGATCCAAAAACTGTATCACTTGTCAAATTCTTTAAGATCCAAATTTTGATTTTTCTTTGGATAGAGAGTCTGAAGTGGTGAGCTCTGTCTGTACAGGAATTCTAAGATTTATACTCTGGGCAAAACATTTAAAAATTGTATGTAAAAAAACCAGACAACTGTAAGCTAATGCTGTTGTTCAACACTAAGTGACTAGCTCCTGAAAACCATCTATGTCTGTTTTCCATGGCAGTTTACAGCCATTACAGTGTAGAAAAAAAAAACACTCTTAAGAAGTTGAACTAAGTGATGCCTTTTTTTGTCACGTCTATTTGACAGAAACTGACTTTTCCCCCCCTTCAAGCAAAATCTATTCATAATATAAAGGAATTTAACTAAATCTGTGATATACTTCTGTTGTGTACAGACTTGATAAAGAATCTTCACTCTCTAGGGATATCAAGACACCAAGATGGTATGCAGAAGATGTAAACCCAAGCATATTAAAAACTTCGACACTCTGCACTCTCAAGACTCAAACTGAATCGGGTTCTTGTATGAACAAATAGAATTTTCAATATTCTCCAGCACAGAATCTAGAGAGATTGTGAAGCTTTGCCAAAAAGATGGCCTCTCAGTCATAACGTGCTTCTTCTTGGCAGCCTGTTTGTTTAAACATGGTATAGGCTCCAGCATTTATCCTTGAGTAAATCATTTAACTACTACTGGACCTATACCATAATAATCTTTTCCATTCTCAAGAGGACAGTTTAGTAATGCCAAAATAATAAATACTTGAGAAAATACAGACTTTTTAAAAAGAATTCTGGAAAAAAAATCTGCCTTTATCACAACTCATTTTCTTCTGTTAATTTCTATCTACTGATCTGAAATAAAAAGGTAAAAATAATGAAAATAATTTTGAAGTGAAAGGACGTATCCAGTAAATCAGTTGCTGAAAATAAAACTTTAAAGAAGATGTGGAAAAAACTGCTTTAAGCAAATTGCACTGTTACATAGATGAAGCTTCCCTGCCATGGCAGGGAGGTCTGAACCAGATGATATTTAGAATCCCTTCCAACCCAAACCATTCTATGATTCATTCTATGAAACTGCCCTAAAAAAAGCCCCTTATCCAGCTTTAATCTATGTGTGCTGCTTTCCTTTCCAAACCTAAAAAAAAACACTTTGCAGGAGGATTCAAATACTATGAAGACTCTTCTTGATGGTCAAGTTAAAAGTATTCTTTCCGTGTCCAAAAAAAAATTTGTATGTCAACAAATTTTACTTACTGCTTCTACAAGAGAAGGAGAGGGTGACTGTTCGTGTAAGGAGTTAAAAGCTGTGAAAAATGAACTCAATTTTGCTACAAAAAAAAAGACCAAAACCAGGTATGGGCTAAAACGCCATTAGATATTGGGTGCTATTTATACATGCAATTATTTACAGAACTTTGCATCCTTTCTTTTTCCCTCGGGAGGTGAATTTATAATTGCAGAATGTTCACGAATAAAAATTATTTTTTCACCTCCTTAAATTCCTAATAGGTGGTGGCTTCATCTGCCATGTGTTTTACGAATATTTAAGAGATCTGCTCCTAAATGTCACACTCGATTGAAGTAAAGAACATATACAGGTCCTTTACTCTGGGTTCATGTAATTTTATTTTTTTTTCTTTAATTACTTTAGAAACTGAACAATTCTGTATGAGTACTTCAAAATGAAAAAATGCTTTTATGTTTTTTGTCACTAAGACTTAGCCAACTTGAGAGATCAAATAAGTCATAATCTGAAATTCAGTAAAGGTTTTTCTTTCTTCTTTTACCGTAACAAATAATGGAAAATTATGTCTGTGTAGCTAATGAAAAAAATATTTGAAAAGAATTAATATTCATTGAAATATTCATTGAAGTAATATGATTAAATATGTATAATAATTTAAAACAAGTCATGCTGATTGAGGTCTATTACTATAAAGCATTGCTTCTCAGCTTACTAAATTTTTTTCTTTATTGTTAGTTCTTGACTATGGTTTCAGTATAAACCTCCATTATTTTTGATCAGTGTAAATTTTGTTGCCATGCAGACAATACTTCTAATGCAAGACTTTGTATTTTATGCATTCTTGTGTTACATAATGTAATTTATCATTACATTTCCCGGTTTGTGTTGTTCTCATTCAAAAAAACCCCAAAACTTTTTGACATTTTTCTTTATAGTGTACCCAGATGGGGATACTTCAAAGTCCACATTTATATTTACTTACTCTTTAGCTACTGCTGCAGAGTAATTTCCCAGAAGCTCACTCAGCTGAAGGGATTGTACCATTTGGTATGAGGTATTTCATTAAAGAAAGATGTGTCTGTTACACTTTTGCACAGTTTCAAAGCTGCAGATGGCTTCAGCAGTTTTTATTGGCAGAAGCAGGTGAAGTGTTCTCTGTGTGCGCTGAATTTCCTTACAACCCTTTGCTGGATGACCCTGGAACACCAGGGTGAAATTTTCCATTCTAGGCACATCGTACCCATGTATTTTTTTTTCGTGTAAGTTGTGAAACAATGCCATCTCGCCTGGATGAAAAGTCCTTCTGCTTGATTTGTATGGCCTGAGAAGTGAAATGGAAGTCAAGAGGTCTCAGTCTCAAAGTTTAAACAAATGTATGCTGAGAGCAATCTGCTTCTAGTGTGTCAGGCTTAAGGAAGAGTTTAACATTCCTGAGAAACTTCTCTGTCTCTTTCCAGCTTTATCAGTTGATCTAAAAATAAATAAATAAGTAAAAATCACCTGATATTGTTCTATTGTTTTAGACCATGGTGGCTACACTAAAGCAGCTGGTTAGACACACTTTGAAGTGGGAATCACAACCATTTTAAGACCACTTTTCAGTTTCCCACCACTTGACGAAATAATCAACAGCAGTTACTCTACGGCAAACACTGTTAATGAAGCAGGGAGTCCATAACACCATGTATAATGTAGCTTCTCATGAAGACAAAACACTTTAAAAATAACTATTGTTATCTAAAGGTGTAGACATATTTCAAAGAAATTTCTGTGTCTATATGCGTACAAGAACCCAACAGAGATAAAGCAGTAAAATATCTACAGCTGTCAGACAAAGAAGGACAAAACAAGGTCATTCTTACCCTTCTGGCTTGTGCATAATATCTAGTCACAAAGCACAGTAACATCATGGCAATAACTTCCAAGTGAAAACAGAATCCTATTAAGACTTCATAACAGCCTGCAACCTGAATTAACTCTGAAACAGTACAGATATTGCAGGTTATCATGTGAAACTTATGAAGTTCAGGTATTTTTCATTACTCACTTCAGTGTACACCAAATATTCCACACATTTTTGGTGGTCACAACAGTTGCTGATGGGGTAGTAGTAACAGCTGGTCTCAGCTATAAGCAAAATATTCAAACACCTAAGAAATTTTAATTTTTTTTTCCTTTAATGTCTACGATTCCTCACGTTTGCTTATGCCACATTTACCTATTAAAAAAACCGCCAAATACTTAAATAAGCGGATTTTCACAAATAAGATTTCCTGAAGATAATAACATTATAAATAACCATCCTTTTGGAATACTAATTTAAGTTGTGCAGTTTTTTTGCATCTGCACATATGACTCCAACACAGAAATGCTCTTAACCACAGTACAGAATGTTACTGAGCTGAGGTGGGCATTTTGCTGCATTATTTCAGTAGAATACCTTACATAAACAGTTTCTTGTATGAGTGAGCCTGTAACAGACCGGAATTATCTTGGACGTATTTGTTGATGATTTGATAGCAGAAAAATAAAATTTGAATAGGTTCTGCACAATATGTTATTAGATGATAACAGGTAGAAATACTCATGTTTTGGTAGGCATCGGAAGTGTCTAGGTATATAGGTCGTACTAATAAGAAATTTGTTGCTTCTTCAGACTCAATTTTTAAAAAAAAAAATTGTGGATACTTGAAAAATATGGTGAGATGACAGTTAATTTACCCTTTACACCTAAGGAACAAACAATCAGTTCCTGTATGTACATCTTCTATTACTATGACTTCCTACTTTCTTTTCCAGTTGTTGCTTACTAAGAAATATTTGTCTGAAGGACAACTATCTTTATCACAAGTTTTCCTTAAACCCTTGAAATAACAAGTACTCACTCATTTTTATCCATTTACAGAGGATAGGCTAATATGATCATGACCTTGAGCCACAAAAAAAGTACACAACGGGTACACAAGCAGCAAAAAAATTATGGTAGATAACTTCATATGCATAGACATTGATGCATGTGCTACTTGGCACTAGGGAATTTAAGAGAATAATAAGGTGTCTGCTTTTACTTTTTAAAGACAGTGATATACAGAAAATTATTGATTACAATAGAGAGAATTGCATAATACAATGTCCTCCTGACTAGATAAATGTATTAAAAATTTGAGAAAGACCAGTGGGTGATATATAGGAAAATAAATAAGAATTCAAGGTGCAGGAACACTGGAAAGAAAGCAAAAGCCTCTGTTATTTTCAGACATGAATACAGAAAGAAATTCAGGTAAGAAACAGGGAAGAAGAGAGTTGTTCTGCATAGGTATGGTTATCATCATCATTGTCATCATCATCATCATGGCTAGGCTTCGTGAATGAAGATACGGGAAGGGCCCTGCCCACACTTGCTACAAACATGCTGATGGCTAAAAAGGCCAATGCGGGTTAGGCGAGTCCAGTTGCAAAAGGCACAGGGGAAAGTCTCCTTAGGCAGTATTGGTGAGGCATGGTTCTTACTGGTTATCTTTTCTCCTCGAGACTCAAAGGAAGCAGCAGTGTTATGGATGGTGTGTCTTCACATCACCCGACTGGAGGCCAGAGTAGACCCCTGATGGTAGTCAATATGGCCAAAACTGAGGTATTGTTTCAGAGAGACCTTGTATCTCCTCTTTGGGGCTTCTCTGTTGAGGCAGCCGGTGGCAAGTTCACCACAGAGCACAACCTTAGGGAGGCGGTGATCCTCCATCCTGGAGATGTGCCCTGCCCAGCACAGCTGCGTCCTCAGCAGCACGGCCTCAATACTGGTGACCTGGACACCAGTCTGCCTGGACATGTTCCTATATAGCATTATCTAGGCGTTCCTGCTCTGGCAGGGGGATTGGACTTGATGATCTTTCGAGGTGCCTTCCAATCCCTAACATTCTGTGATTCTGTGACCTCTGTCTGTTCAAGGACAGTAAAATTAGTCACGTAATCAGTCCAGTGGATGTTTAGGATTGTACCGAGGCAGCGTTAATGGAAGCGTTTGAGGTGGTGGCAGTAGATGACCCACGATTCAGACTCAAGCAAAAGAGAAGACAGTGCAATGGGTCTTCTTCAGGTGTTTATTGCACCAGACTCTTTTATAGAGTCTTCCAAAATCTCTGTATGCCTTTGCTAACCTGTTGTCTATCTCTTTGTCAATCTTAACATCTGAGGAAATGATACTTCGTAGATAGTTGAACTGCCAGACTGACTTAAGCTCTGATTTGCCTATGGTGACAGGGGGATGATGGGAGGCTTCCTGAGGCGCAGCCTGGTAAGGAACTTCTGTCTTCTTCAAGCTGACTTCCAGCCCAAAAAGCTCAGCAGCCTCTGCAAAGTAGGATGTTAAGCTCTGCAGAGCTGCTTCTGTGTGGGCAATGAGGGCAACATTGTCAGCAAAAAGCAGCTCCCGGACAAGGTGATTTAGGGTCTTAGTGTGGGCCTTCAGTCGCCTTAGGTTGAACAGGTTACCATCGGTATGATAACAGATGTAATTGCCATTATCTTCATCAAGGTCTGCCATGGCCCTTTGGATCATCATGCTGAAGAAGATTGTGAATAGAGTTGGTGCAAGAAAGCAACCTTGTTTCTCACCATTGGTTATTGAGAAGGGTTCAGATAGTGCATCACCATATCTGACTTGGCTGCGCTGATCCTCGTGTAACAGGATTTTTGAGGAATCTGGGAGGACATCCTAATTGCACCAAGATCTGCCACAGGCCTTTTCTGCTCACAGTGTCAAAAGCTTTGGTGAGATCAACAAAAGTTACATAGAGTCCTTTGTTCTGTTCCCTACACTTCTCTTGCATTTTTCTGAGAACAAATACTGTGTCTGTGGTACTCCTGTTGGGTCTGAAGCCACATTGGCTTTCAGGTAGAAGTTCTTCTGAGATAGCTGGTCCTAGTCTGTTCAAAAGTATTCTTGCAAGGATTTTACCAGCAATAGAGAGCAAAGTAATACCTGGGTAATTTGAGCAGTCTGAGTTTTCTCCTTTCTTCTTGTATGGGGTGATGATGACTGCATCACGGAGATCTGGTGGTAGCTCGACTTTTTCCCAACAATGCACAATGAGTTTGTGAAATTTAGGATGGAGTGCTTGGCCTCCATGCTTCCAGACTTCAGGTGGGATTCCATCAATCGCAGCTGCCTTGCCAATTTTCACCTGCTGTATGGCCTTGAGAGTCTCTCCCATAATAGGTGCTATACCCAATTCGTTTTTCACCAGTTGCTGTGTAATGTGCCTAATTGCTGAGCCTTGAACTACATGGTTGACACTGAAGAGAGTCTGGAAATGCTCAGACCATCGATTCAGGATGGAGGCTTTATCTGTGAGAAACATTTGGCTGTCTGCGCTTAGCAGCTGGTTTTGAAAGTGGTGTGTGGGTCCGTACACTGCTTTCAGGGCCTCAAAGAATCCTCTGTGGTCACCAATCAGCACACAGTCGAGCCTTTTCTGCTAGGTTGATCCACCACTTGTTTTGGATGTCTCGAAGTTTCTGTTGGAGCTTACTGGATGCAAGACGAAAGGCTGCTTTTCTTACTTGGCAAGATGGCTGAGAGAGGTGTGCTTGATGAGCATTTCTCTTCTTTGTCAACAATTCCTGGATCTCTTGATTGTTTTCATCAAACCAGTCTTTGTTTTTCTTGGAGGAGAAGCCTAAAGATTCTACAGAAGACTGGAGGATGTTATTTTTAATATGTTGCCAAAGCACTTCAGGAGAGGGATCTATGAGACGGTCTTCCAGTCTAGTTTGAAGGTTTACCTGGAAACTGTCTCTCACTGCAGCTGTTTGAAGATTGTTAACTTGAAGCCTCCTCCTTGGAATGCCGCCCCTCTAAGGTTTGGGCTTAAAGCGGAGGTTAAGTTTGCATCGCACAAGGCGGTGGTCTGTTTGACATTCTGCACTAGACATCACTCGGGTATGACGGATATCGCGAATATTGCTCTGGCGCATTAAGACGTAGTCAATGAGGTGCCAGTGCTTGGATCAAGGATGCATCCAGGTTGTCTTCAAGCTGTCTTTCTGCCTAAAGATAGTGTTGGTGATGGTGAGCTGCTGCTCTGCACAAAATTCCGGCAAGGGGCGACCATTGTCATTGCAATTTCCAAAACTGTGCTTGCCTAGTACTCCTTTCCAGGCTTCAGAGTTCTTTCCTACTCTGGCGTTGAAGTCACAAGGGATTATGATCTTATCATCTGCAGGAACCTTTTGGCTGAGGCGGCGCAGGTCGGTGTAGAACTTGTCCTTTTCCTCAGGGTCAGCTTGGAGAGTTGGGGCATATATGCTGAAGAGAACAATATGTTGCTTGTTGTGTAGTGAGAGGTGTAGGGACATAATGCGTTTGGAATGACCTGTCAACAGATTTTCAAGTTTGGAGGCGATGGATGGGTTGAGTCTGCGGCTTCCAGTGCACCTTATCACCTGCTTTTTCATCCTTTGCCTGTTGCTACAGGACTTTACAAATGTGGGTGTAACCTTCAAGCATGTCCAATGGATTATTCTTTTTAGGTGAGGCTCAGCGTGAACAGAACTGGCCCCACCCTTTACTCCTAAGGTTTATCTGCCAGTGCCTAGCAAGCTTGAATGGTGACAGCAAAGTCCTCAGGATGTAGGTTTAGTTAGAACATCCTTCTCTTAGACAGATGGCCCTACAGGGCTAAACGAGCTCCATCTGCCTGGGTTTGGAGTTAGAGTTTTCGTTTTCCTAGGATGGTTGCCGGGAGGCTAGCAAGCCCATCCTACCCATGGACACACTTAGTCTGACCCTTCAGTTGAGACCTGTCTGGCATGGGAGACCCTATCAAAGGCATATGCCACCACCAGCAGAGCTTGTAACCTCATAAGGGCACGCAAGCTTCTCCCCCGCAACAAGAGGTTATCAGTGGAGAAGTGGTATGGTTATAAATTCACCTAAATATCATCGTAACTGTTTGTAATTTGCATTGTAACAGAAATCCTAAAATCCGAAATAAAGACTAGATCCTAAGTCCCAAAATAGTACATAAGGCACTGTGGAAAACACTGTGCAAATAGCAAAAGAAGAGCTTAGCAGCAGTCAGACAACACTGGCTGCTTTCACGACTGGTAGTAATTGCAATAGCAGGACTTTACAGCCTTTCAGTGGGTATTATAACAATGAACATTTTGCTTTCCCACCTCCGATGCTTCTTGAGAGACATTCCAAATGTAAGAATATTTGACTGACATTAGTCATTTGGAGAAACTTCTCTGTGTACTTGCAGTGACTCAATTCTGATAGTTAATGAGATGGGCTGTTAGGAAAAGGTAGCCTGTGTCAGTTATGTATTACTGAAGAATTCATCCCTTTATCCTGCTCTTTGTAACAAACATCAAATTCTGCAGCAATATTTGGAACTGGCATGCACTGGTGTCCTGGTTTCATCTGGGATAGAGATAATTTTCTCTCTTGTAGCTGTTTCAGTGCTGTGTTTTGCATTTAGGATGAGAAAAAAATTGATACCACACTGACGTTTCAGTTGTTGCTGTGCAGTGCTCACATGAAGTCAAGAACTTCTCAGCTTCTAAGTCCCTGCCAGCAAGGAGATTTGAGGCAAACAAGAAGCTGGGAGAGGTACAGTGAGGACAGATGAGTCAAACTGACCAAAGAGATATTATAGATTGTACAACTTCATGCTGAAGAGTAAAACTGGGGAAAACTGGCTGTCGGGTAATGATTACTGTTTAGAGACTGGCTGATCATCTGTCAGTGGACAGTAAGCTATTGCGTTGTGCATAACTTGTTTTATGTGTTCTTTTGCCATTATGATTTTTCTTTCCCTTTTTGGCTCATTAAACTGTCTTTACCTGAACCTACAGGTTTTATCTTTTTATTCTGATTCTCTCCCTGATCATACTGGCGGGAAGTGAGCGTGAGGCTGGCTGGTGTTTAGCTGCTCACCAGGTTAAACCACAGGAACTGGTCAACTTGGATGCACACTGCCTAGTGAATACTAGAAAAAGGACAAGGGTAGAGAAAATACAGGAATTCTTCAAGAAGAGGTAGTTGTTCATTCAAAGAAAAGTGACAAACACATTTTGTTTCACATTTTGTTTCATCCACAAGGAAACAGGTCTGCATCAAGCAGAGAGATATTCTTTGATCAGCATGAAAAGAATAGCTGAGCTTGGTGATAAATTAGGTTACCTAGTAATAATGAGCAGAAGTGAAAGGGATAATAAATCAAACAGAATGCAAGCCATAATCTCTAGATCAGATTGCTGTTTGGAGAGGATAAGAACAAACTGAATTTTGATGAGGGACATTTTGGTAGAGTGCAAGAAACCCTACTAGAAATCTTCTAAGATGCCACTGAATTCTACCTTCATTAGTAACTGAGAGATAGAAATCTAGACAGCCATTTGTAGGTAACATCTTTAATAAGGCATGAAAAGGAGGTAAGACCGTAGTATATATTGGGAGATTTATATTGTCTGTCTATCCTTTTCGATTACTCAGGCACATCCTCAGTATGAAGGAGAAACTTTCATTGCCTCCATAAATTATCACCTTTCACAAGTATGTGTCCTGCCATTTATCCACGCTGAGCAACCCTGTACTTTTGGAGCAATTCCCTTAATCTCCTTGAAACTTTCCATGAAATTAAGTTTGCCTTTGTGTCATTGACGGGCTTGAGATGAGGAGCACAATCCTGAGTGAACCTCCCTAATGCTCATCTCTCAGTCTGCAGCCTCAAATCAGTAAGGATAAAAGTACTTGAGAATCCACATTTCCAAGCACTGCAGAGAACTGTTAATCAACTTTCTGTAAAGTTTATAATAAAGGTTCATAACCTTCTGAGGTGGAATACCCCACAATTTTCCCCCTCAGCTATAAAAAGCACTGACATTTGAATGGCTTTATTGATTTGTGTTAGAGAACTGAGTTTCTATCTGTATTTATATACATTTCCATTGTTATGAACTTTCAGTTTAGGACAATTATTTTTCATCAACATTCCTAGCAATTTTCTAATATCTATCCTTCACTTGAAAAATGGAATGTGAGATAAAGAGCAGAAAGATTTGTGGATGTATAGATGTATGTATGTATGTATGTATTAATTTATTTATTTATAAAACTATTTAAGTATTTAATTATTTTAGAACACATTTGAATAAGGAAAAAAATTGTTTCCAAATTGCCTATGACTAAATCAAACATTGAGAAACTAGGAAGATTACAGGATGTTTCCTGAATGCCTAATATCACTTAAAATCAGTTACCTGTTTGCAGAAATCTTTGCAAAAATTAGCTATAGTTTGGGATGAAGATATTTCAAAAGTAGCTCTATATAAAAACCATATGAATGTTTGCTAGAGCTTTCATTGCATTTTCATCAGTCTTCTGGCTCTTTCATCTTTGAACAGAATTTAACTAAATCAATATGGGTTTACATTTCTGTCTTATGATTACACAGCTGAAGCAAATTGAGAGGAATGGCTTACGATTGGACAGAAAATCAAGATGTAAAAGTGTTCTTGCATGAAAATATTTATTACCTGCTCCGCAGAAACATACAGCATTTCAAATTTACAGGTGGTAACTGAGTTGTTTGTTACTTTTACTGAAACCTTAAAGCCATAACTGCTGTGCCCACCCAGTGCTTTAGGTGTTGGAACTTACAAAAAAAATAATTAATTGCTATTTTCCTTAAATGCTTAAGAGTAGAAAGACTCCACATCTAGCTATTATTTAATTCCCTCAGACAAACTCACCAAGCAAAGTTTTGAGGCTTCAGGAAACAGTCCAGGAGTTGACTTCAAGAAAACTGTAACTTTTCTCAAGCTCTTCCAACATCATTCTGGAATACTAGTCTTTATTTTTCTGGCATTGTATTGAGTCTGGAGAAAGAAGAAAAGAAAGGAACTAAAGTTCAATTTTAGTTCTCCACATGACTATTGTACACTGGAAACATTAAATTCTCTCTTTTCAGGTCAAAAAGGGTCTTTAGAAGTACCTGTGCATATTCGGTTTGTGATACCAGTTATGACAGCGGGAAAGACATTGGAATATATGTGCGACCCTCATTGATAGTGGCAGTAAGCCATGAAATAGGAAAAATATATTTTTTCTCTTTCCATTATGCTCATTTCTCAGTGACAATATTCACACAGAATTTTAGGAAATGGAGAGAAGGATTACTAATCAGAAGCCGGTATAGACTGAAGACTCTCTTTTAACAATTATCAATACCGCAATCATTTTCTTTGGGAAGGAAAGCACAGGAATGTTTTATGCTGTTTATCTAGTTTTTACAGACAAAGTGAATCAGAACCCTTATTTTTTTTGTTCTTCTCTCTGCATTTCTTTCTGCCTGATTTTAGTTTCTGACACTTTTTCCCTGCTTTGGGAAGGAAAGATGACAATCAGACTATACCAAACAACTCAAAATACATGTTCTTGGTAAAAGGTAGCCAAGAATATACGTAAAGAATATGTAGTTTTGTGAGAAGTAATTCATTAAAGGAGGGAACTAATTGTTTACATGAGAGATTTTGATTATTTAAAAAAAGATAAGATTACAAAGAAAATATAGACTCTGTATTAGAGGAAAAGAACAGAGATTAAATGGAATAATTTTTATTCTACCCCAAAATCTTACTGCTTTCAGTTAAGTTATTAGAGTGTGTTATTCCAGTATAAGCAGACAAATAATATTCAGTAGATTAGTGGTAAATAATCTAAATATCCAGGCTTCTTGTTCCATCATTCCTTGGGGTTGTATGTAGGGCTTCCAATAGTCTTCATAAAAGCATGAGAAAGAACCTTAAAACATACACCAGTAAAGCAAATTCTGCTTTTCCAGGATTGCAATATTTTACTCTATCTAACATATGTGCTTCCTATTTGTCTCCCTTTTTAAATAACTTTGACCCATAGACTTCTGTTACTGAAGTCTCTACTTTTTCAAGAGAAGGCTGAGCTATTCTTTTCTTGTCTCTCTTACGGTTCTTCATTTCTCCAGAAAGATTTTTCTTCCTGAATTTCCCATTTTGAACTACTTCTTTTAGCTTTTTCCTCAGCCTGATACCTGTTAAGGAAGGGAAATTGGAGCTCGCAGAGGTTGGTTTAACTTATATGCAGAGGATGAATTCAAGGATAGAATCATCCTAAGATGCCATTAATTTTCTTCTAGGTATTTGTTCTTGAACTGATTGTCAACAAACAAAATATATCTATCCCTACAGAGTTTGAGAGGTTTAGTGAACCCTCTTCTGTTCATATTTTAAAAGGGATGTCAGAAAAACAGGAGAATTAAGGTAGTAAAAAAAAATCAAGTTAGAAATAAAGACCTAATACCATTTACATGTTGTCAAATATGTTTTTTGTACTTCTAACTCTGAAGGTTTCTGATTTTCTGATTTGAAGCCATTGGAACAGCTCAGAAGCAACTAGGTTACTTCTTATGTTTTCTAATCGACAGCTCTTAAAAAAGGAGATTGACACTTAAATTTCCAGAATGCTTATATTACGTTCTTCACTTCCTTAAGAACTTATCTGGAAATTAACGAGAGTTTAATATGGTAATTAGTCACATGCCACCTGGCACACTAAATTATGTTTACCTTGTCAAACCTGTGAAAACCTTGTATCTAAACCCACAGTACAAGCAAATACTGACTACTGTTTAAGTTCATTAGGCAGTGCTGTCCAACAGAAGTGTTGTGAGTCAAAAAGCAGCAGAAACACAGATAACAAAAACCAACTGTTTTTTAATATGATGATTTTTGCTAAATAGTATGCCATCTAGTTAATGGGATTACAGACACATTCTTTGGGGATTTTCTTTATTTTTACTATTCCTGTAATGAATTATTAAAAAAGTAAGATTTTTTTTTAAAAAAAGGAAATTTAGGGAGAATGCTGAATATAAGAATGCTAGTTTATAGTAGTGTAACTGTTTGATAACAAGACTAGGCTCTTAGTTCATTGTTACTCTGGCTAATCTGTAGGTTCAGTTCTGACGTTTTGAAAGATACCTTTTCAAATCAAAATAATTAGGAAGGTGACACTGAACCGAAGTGAGATAATTTTGTTACACAAAACATTCAAAAACAAGGGAGTTCTGTGTGAAGCCTTCAGGCCAGCCTGTGAACAAGTTTTCCAACCCTTTGTTGTGCACGGTGTGCCTCTAGCAGGCCTTTAGATGACTTCTCCTAGTACCCATCCTTGTTCTCCTGCCCATGGTTCAAAACCTCGCACGTTTGCTGTGGTGCTTGAAGTGCTGTTCAGTCCACACCACAAGGTGTTCCATTAACATCCTATTAATTGTCAGTATGCAGAATGATTTTCACATTCTGGAATCACAATTAAATGGTTGCACTGAAGGTTTTCTTCAAAGCAAGTGTGAAATTGTTAGCGCTAGTTCCTAGCTGAGACAACTTGGTGCGTGTTTATTTGACAAAGACCAGGAAAGTGTCTTCTTTCACCCTGGGGAACAGAAAAAAAGCAAGTGAAGAAAGAAAAAGAATCTGAGAAAAAAGGCAATGACTGATATAGAAGGATTGGAACATTTTTTTATTTGCCTAGTTTTCCCCTTCCTCCCTCTCTATCCTTTCTTTTTCCTCTTCAGTCTGTCACCAGCTTCTTTTATTCCGTCATGTATCTCAGGCTCTTCTTTGCCTGTGGTTAAACATTTTTGTTTCTTGGAGTATATCGTGTGACTGATATATTTTGCCACATCTAGTTTCACTGAAGGACGGAGTTTTTAGAGGATTCACTACACCCAACCTTTCAATGTGTTACGGGTTTGAGTCTGACCGGGTTTTTGGGGAACAGTGGTAGAGCCGTGTGTGGGATGACTCTCATGAAACTTCAGGAACTTCTCCCACCCGCAGGTAGGAGTTGGATCTGCTTGAGACCACGGCCAAGCCAGTCAGCACTTCTGCCATCAAGGTATTTAAGAGACAGCCCCATTGTTCTTTTTGTCTTTTGGTTTCACAGGATGTTTTAGGTTGGAAGGGATCTTAGAGATTATCTAATCCAATCTCCCTGCCATGGGCGGGGATACCCATACATAAACCAGGTTGCTCAAGGTGTCATCCAACCTGGCCTTGAACATCTCCAGTGAGGGGGCATCCACAACCTCTCTGGGCAGTCTATTCCAGAGTCCTGCCACCCTAGGACTGAAGAATTTCTTCCTAATATACAACCTAAACCTATTCTCCTTCAATTTAAATCCATTTTCTCTTGTCCTATCAGTGGACATTCTTATAAAAAGTCCCTCCTCAGCCTTCCTGTACGTTCCCTTTAGGGAGGAAACTAGGAAAGCAAAGACCTCCCTAGAATTGAACCTGGCGAGAGGGGTCAAGGACAACAGGAAGAGCTTTTTCAAATACGTGGCAGATAAAACTAACACTAGAGGCAATGTAGGCCCACTGATGAATGAGGTGGGTGCCTTGGTGACAGAAGATACAGAGAAGGCAGAGTTGCTGAATGCCTTCTTTGCCTCTGTCTACTCTGCCAGAGGCTGTCCTGAGGAGTCCCGTTCCCCTGAGGCCCCACAGGAAGTCAGGGCAGTGGAGGAGTTTACTTTAGTCGATGAGGACTGGGTTAGGGACCAATTAAGCAATCTGGACATCCATAAATCCATGGGTCCAGATGGGATGCATCCACGGGTGCTGAGGGAGCTGGCTGATGTCATTGCTAGACCACTCTCCATCATCTTTGCCAAGTCTTGGGAGACGGGAGAGGTGCCTGAGGACTAGAGGGAAGCAAATGTCACTCCAGTCTTCAAAAAGGGCAAGAAGGAGGACCCGGGTAACTATAGACCGGTCAGCCTCAGCTCCATCCCTGGGAAAGTGATGGAACGACTTATCCTTGGTGCCATCTCAAGGCATATCAGGGATAAGAGGGTCATTAGAGACAGTCAACATGGCTTCACCAAAGGGAAGTCGTGCTTGACTAACCTCACAGCCTTTTACGAGGATATAACAAGGTGGATAGATGATGGCCGAGCGGTGGATGTGGTCTACCTTGACTTCAGTAAAGCATTTGACAGTCTCCCACAGCATCCTTGCTGCTAAACTGAGGAAGTGTGGTCTAGACTCTTGGGTAGTGAGGTGGACTGCGAACTGGCTAAGGGGAAGAAACCAAAGAGTTGTGGTCAATGGGGCGGAGTCTGGTTGGAGGCCTGTATCCAGTGGAGTCCCTCAAGGGTCGGTACTGGGACCAGTATTATTCAATATATTCATCGATGACTTGGATGAGGGACTAGAGAGTACTATCAGCAAGTTTGCTGATGACACCAAGCTGGGAGGAGTGACTGACACGCCAGAAGGCTGTGCTGCCATCCAGCGAGACCTGGACAGGCTGGAGGGTTGGGCGGGGAAAAGTTTAATGAAATATAACAAGGGTAAATGTAGGGTCTTGCATCTGGGTAGGAACAACCCCAGGTTCCAGTATAAGTTGGGGAATGACTTATTAGAGAGTAGTGTAGGGGAAAGGGACGTGGGAGTCTTGGTGGACAGCAGGATGACCATGAGCCAGCAGTGTGCCCTTGTGGCCAGGAAGGCCAATGGCATCCTGGGGTGTATTAGAAGGGGGGTGGTTAGCAGGTCAAGAGAGGTTCTCCTTCCCCTCTACTCTGCCCTGGTGAGACCCCATCTGGAATACTGTGTCCAGTTCTGTGTCCCTCAGTTCAAGAAAGACAGGGAAGTGCTGGAGAGAGTCCAGCACAGGGCAACTAGGATGATGAAGGGAGTGGAGCATCTCCCTTATGAGAAAAGACTGAGGGGGTTGGGGCTCTTGAGTTTGGAGAAGAGGAGACTGAGGGGTGACCTCATTAATGTTTACAAATATATCAAGGGTGAGTGTCACGAGGATGGAGCCAGGCTCTTCTTGGTGACAACCACTGATAGGACAAGGGGTAATGGGCTGAAACTGGAACACAAGAGGTTCCGCTTAAACTCGAGAAGAAACTTCTTCTCAGTGAGGGTGACGGAACACTGGAACAGGCTGCCCAGAGAGGCTGTGGAGTCTCCTTCTCTGGAGACATTCAAGACCTGCCTGGACATGTTCCTGTGTGGCATAATCTAGGCATTCCTGCTCTGGCAGGGGGATTGGACTTGATGATCTTTCGAGGTCCCTTCCAATCCCTAACATTCTATGATTCTATGATTCTATGATTCAGGTATTGGAAGGCAGCTATTAAGTCCCCCCGAAGTCTTCTCAAGAATGAACAATCCCAGCTGCCTCAACCTGTCCTCATAGCAGAGGTGCTTCTACCCCTGGTTCATCTATATGGCTCTCCTTTGAACTCATTTCAGTAGATCTCTGTCCCTCTTACGGTGGGGACACCAGAACTGGATGCAGTATTCGAGGTGGGGTCTCACAAGAGCAAAGGTGGAGAACCACCTCTCTTGATTTGCTGGCCACAGTCCCCTTGATGCATCGCGGGATACGGCATGCCTTTGGGGCTGCGAGAACGCACTGCCAGGCATCAACACCCCCAAGTCCTTCTCGTCAGGGTTACTCTCAACCCAGTCTCTAGCCAGTTTATATTTTTGCTTGGCATTGGCCAGACCCAGGTGCAGGACCTTGCACTTCAACTTGTTGAAGCTCATGCAGTTTGCACTGACCCATTTCTCCAGACTGTTCAGGTCGCTCTGAATGTCATACCTTCCGTCAAGTGAGTCCACAGTACCACACAGTTTGGTGTCGTCAGCAAACATGTGGTTTCATTTTGTCCTGCTCTGTCCTGCCTTTTGTGTTGGGGATTTTTTCTGCTGAAGAAGAGGGAGGTGAGAAGAGAACAAAGGAACGTAGTCCTGAGAAGTGGAGAAGGAGAAAGAGAACAGAAAGAGAGGGAGAAAGCTGCTGAAGCAGAAACTCTTCCTGGAGCCCCGTGGTGGTTGAGATGGCAAGTAGGTAATTGCCTACCAGCTGGAGTGATCGATGGCGGTAAGAACGTCCAGGATGCATCGGTACATACAGCGCCCCATTTGAGAGGGAAAGGAGAACGAGCATTAGTGGGAGATGTGCCTGAAACAATCCATGGCCCCAATGGACTCACACGCGGGAGATGATTATCTACTGTGAGGTGGACACCACGTGGCACGAAGGAGAAACTGTGAGGAACCATTTTGCTCAATGGACAGTGAGTAGTGGCCCCTCCTTGGACCTGCTACTCCCTGTCCCCCTTGCACTGGTGGGGGGGAGAAGGCAGCCAGGAAGATGAGAGGATTCAGGGGGGAGTGTATTTAAGATCAGGTTGCATTTATTTATGTGTTTCTCTTACTATCTTACTCCAAGAATGGTGATGATAAATGAAATCTATGTTTTCTCCTGAAGTCTCTCTGTTTTTTTTACTTGACATCTAAAATGGTAGGTTATTACCCTCTCTTTCCTTAATCTCAATCTTTGAGCCTTTCTGGTTGAGTTTTCTCCCTCCACATCCTTGTGGAGATGGGATGGGGGGAGGACCAAGCAAGTGATCTCATGATTCTCTGTCATTAGCCCAGGCAGTTGGCTTGAACCACACATGGTGACAATAGCAGATGTATTTTAATAGCAATTGTGAGGGATTAAATAATGCTGAGTTAAGAAAGACTTAAAAAAAAATTATCTGTTAAACACTACTGTGTCTGTACTGAGCACTCACAAGGTATTTTTAAAATTATTTTCCCCAGAGTGTTACTGAAGTGGCAAAATACATTTTCAGAGTGAGAAACTCAGCAATAAGACAAATCTTTGAATCACAGGGTTCTTTGTTACCACACATAACAACACTTTGAATTCAAGGGATTTAAACTTTGTTACAAAGCAAGTGTGAGTCCCCTAGATCTTCTGTAGCTGAAGAAATAGCGTATATGACATTCCTGTGACAAATACAAAGCTAGGTAAATTTCAAGCTCAGATAGCTAAAATGCAAAACTTATAAATCACTGGAAAAAAAAAAGTCTAAAAGAGAACTATTGAATTATCTACAAAATAAACTTCATACCTAACACCATGACAAAATCTAATTATTTCATTTAAAAAAAGGCAAACAAACTATATTCTGAAGTTTGGAAAACAAGCTACTTTCAAATCTTGAATCCTGTAACAATTCTGAGCCGTATATAAATGTCTTTTTTGGAGATGCAGACTAGATAAAGATGACTGTGTCCAGCCTATTTATACCTATATTGAAAACTCTCACAAAGTATATCAGCTTGAAACTTTTTAACATAAATTGTTATATACATTTTTTTATCTGATCTAGAAAACATATCCAGATCCAGATTCTGACACACATTTTGTTCTCATTGAACATTTTTATTTTATATTTTTTTAAAAAAATTAATTTTGGATTTTTCCACAGTGACATTTCTTGTATAAGGCCAGCTCTTCCTCACAGGACCAGGGAGTTATCTTTTGAAAAATAAATAATTGCCTGTCATTGCAATTTATATGTTGATCTCTTAAACATCATGATGCTATACAATTCAAGACACTATAGATAGGATGTGTTCTGCTTAAGTAAATATACTGCATGTAAATTTTCTGAACCCCGGGTAAGTAGTATTTACAAGGGAAGTGCCTAAAGAGTCCAACTAGTCAGTAAAGTGTTGGTGACAGTGAAAGCCTCTGTATTATCTAGACTGGAGAGTTTTCCTCTCTGCAGAGATCTTTAAAGGCTTGTACTCTCCCCATTAACTGCACAGAAACACGAACACCTATTTCACACAGGCTGCTTCATTCCATACATAAAAGTAAATGGAATGAAGCCTGGATTAGCTGGTCTGGATCTTGCTACGCCTTTAAGATTTCCGTATGACTTTTCTCTACAGCCTGTGGTTTTATGACACTAGTGTAGAAAAGAGATGATGTAGGGGATAAAAGTTAACAAGTTGCAATTCCTTTAGCTTCTTTTACACATTCAGGTTCATGCATTTAGGAAGTGTCTTCTTGTTGTATAGTACAGTATGTTCCAGTAATGAAAACCACACTTTAATGTGTAATTTCCTCCTTCCCTCCCTCCCCACTCCCAGCACTGGGGAAGGGCACAGCAAGATGACTATGTCACCTAGTGTTGTTCTTTAGACAGGCAAACTATTAAAAGATAACTCACCTTTGTCTGAACGCATTTTGCAGTAAGTCTCTGACATGAGAGCAAAAACTGCTTTCCTAATGGGACTGCATAAATAATGGCACTGCAGGTGGGCTAACATACATGCAGAATACCAGTAGCTGTAGAACTGTGTAAAGAAATGTGGAGGCTGACTTCTACTTCTTGTACTCATTCACAAGATGGATTGGTGAATTAAAATCTCATTACCTGTGTTACATTATGTAGCCTTGTTATGTGTAATTATCAGAGTCAATTTGCTGCTGTAACTTGATGACCAAATCTAAAAAGACCTTCAAAATAAAAGTATTAACTACATTACAAGATTTCAGGTTATGAACCACATGCAATTTACAGGTGTTGTCATGCTCTTGTTTTTTCAATGTTTGTCCTTCATTCTGCTGGTATGCAGCTTTAAGTCAAAACTTGCCTTCACAGGATTAAAGGCAAAGCAGAGGCTGAATCTTCTTAGTTCTGTGTTAACTCAAAGTCACAGTTAAGACATTTAGAGCCAAGGAAAAAGAACAGAAGATAGAAGTTATATTTGAAATCTGATTTTCATTTACACTAACTGAGGGCCCTTATGACTATTAAGAGAAAGTACACGGTCCTTCATAAGAGTGACATGTGATATTTTTCTTTAAACTCTGGGTGGGACATCTGCTTTGGTGTAAGAATAGTGTTACATGTGAATTCAGAACAAGACTAGAGACAAGACTGCTTTCTCAACACCATCAGTCGGTTCTGAAAAGTTCAGAGAATGAAATGTATTATTATGATCAGAGCTGCAGGAGTAGAGAATGACTTATCCTAACTCAATATCCTTCAGAATAATAACCTTTAGAGTTACTTCCCTTTTGATCTATAAAATGCAATATTGTCAGAACTATTATGACAAATGTTAGAAATCTTATGAACCACATTCCCATATACTTGTCAAAAAGATGTTTTGTGGTGAGTTTTATATTTTTTTAAAAATCACCAAGAAACTTAAAGTTTAGGGAGATTCTTATTTTCAGATATAAATCTGTCACCTGTGAATGCTCACAAATGAAAATATAAAATGAACAGTCAAGTGATTTCTAAGAGATCAGTTGGCTGCTTTTGCAAGGTCAGTGCTTTTTCTTTCTTGGTGGCTGGAGGGACTGGTGGACAGGTGAAGCAGTCTGCAGTCAAGGTGGAACAGTGGGTCTGCAGTCTGCTGCCAATGGGAAACAGCCTCTCTGCCCAAAGCTGACCATGAGGAACTGGTTTGTATATAACAGGTAGCCCACTGGCTCTAGGAGAAGTCCTGCTGTCAGTATTGCATTAATTACTTTTGAAAAGGCTTTGTGAAACTTTGGCTATGAAAGGTGCTTACTATGTAAAAAGTTCACTTTTATTATTTTTTTTCTTGTAGACCTTCATTGGGAATTACTGAAGCACAGAGAAGGAGAGCAGGACTGACACTGATAAGTATCTCTGGAAAAAGTTAGTGGAGATAATTATCTTGTCTTTGTCACTGTAGTCTGCAGTGTAATTTGCAGTGCAGAAGCTGAAGACATGTCTATGGGCTGATTTAGTTATTCAAGTATTAAATTCTTCAACCCTCATTCCCAATCAAAAATACTTTACTCTTGAGATATAGTCCCAGAGATTTCATTAAGGTTACTGAGTTTTGTTCACCAACCCAAGAAAATTTGTTGTTAAAGTGGAACTTCATGACGGGTTTTCTAAGGAAGAGGACTCTTCTGGAATAGAAATTTGTGGTATTGGGCTGTGTGTGAACACACTTCTTGTTCCCCAGTTTCCCATCCAATGGTATGACAGAGGTGTGTGATCAGTTAAAGATCTCAGAGAAGACAAAAGAGAGAAAATATAATTGCTATGTCCTCAAGGTGTGGGGAGTAGGAAACTACGTCCTATTGACAAGAAGCAACTGGCCAACCTTTGTGCAAATCCATGGTGACCACCAGCACTCCAGTTGCAATCAGGATCAAACATTAACTGTCCCTTGCTGAGTGGGAAGGTTGGAGTTTGTACAAGGCATGGTATCCCAAGTGCTCATATAATCCACATGGAAATAGGAAGATAAGAAACCTCAGTATTGTGGTCAACCTTTCGCTCTTGCTACTATTTTTCTGAATACTAGTCAACTGCTGCATTTACTTTAAAAATCAGTATAATTTTAAAAATTATTTTGCAGCACTTTATTTTAGAAAATTATTCTTTTGTTTTAGAGTGGGAACAAGGTAAGTACCTATGTCACTATGTAGTCATGAACTGTATCTTGCCGTGCAAGAAACAGAGTTTTCCACTCACAAGCAGAATTAAGCCTAGCTAAGAGAGCACTAACTGCGCACAGAGCCCGTTGAAATCACATGGGTGGTTCAGAAAGGGATACAGTGCTTCTACAGACATAACTTGAATTTTTGGACTCCAATTATTAATTCTTAAACTATTTAATGATCTTTCTGACAGTAGCACAAAATTATCATTTCAACTTACACCTGCAATTAAACTGTTTATGGACATACTGACATAACATGTTATTATTATCTACAGTTTCCAGTTAAAGTTGCTGTTACTTTATTTTAGTCATTTAACATGTACACACTGTACTTTTGCAGAAGAGAAAAATCTGACCTGTTTTGAGTTGAATTTATTAACAATGGTTTCAAGTATAGCTGTACTAAGTACTAATACTGAATTACAATACTTGTATTTCATATCATCAACCAGTCATTTCTCCTGTAAAACTGAGGTAGAAGAATAATGTGATGCAATTTTGGCAATATCCTTTTATTGTAACCTGATTACCTGCTACTACATTGTTTATGAAGTGATGAGCCTTGCACTGAATGGAAATCTACATACAAAATAATAATCCTAGAAACTGTTTCTTGCATGGTGAGAACAAAGTGATGGAGTATTAAAAGAAAAACCTTTTGCTGATGTTCTTTCACTGGAGTCAATGATTTATCTCAAACTGAATGAAATGAAAAGTAAACCTTTTTTTTTTTTCTAAGATGTAGATGTGTTATCTTAAATACGACATTATAGAGAACTTAGCTCAATCAAAATGGTGAAAGAAACACTGAACAACTAACTCATATGCCTTATCATATAAACAAATGTGGAGTGCATTGCAGGACTAACTTACTTGCGGAATCACCAGCTTTATGGATGCATTATTTACAACTCCAATTGTCAGACAGCTGGCACCAGGCTTCTCTCTAAGGATTTAGCAGTCATTTGCTGTGAGGTATTTAGAGAGAGACTTCACATTCCTCCCAAGGCATTGACTTTGTAGGCATTTCTGCTGGTAGCAAAGTGACTTGTCAAAGATCAAACAAAAATTATGCCTTACTTTTGTATTTGTCAATAGATAAATGCAGTATCAATATACATATATTTATGTGTAGGCCTGCAGAGGGCTTAGGGTCGTAGCTGTCCTCAATGAACTCCTCCCCAGAGGAAGTGCTGACACACAGACTCGGCTGTTTAAATGCTGTCAGGAAGTTGAGTGTCTCTGCTATAGCTCAGCAGTTTGACCTGTTGAGCACATCTGATCTTCAAGGAGTTTTAAGAGATGATCCCTTTGTTATTTGACGCTGTATAGTCCACTTCTCTGAAGTTCTAGTTTGTCCTAGATACTTCAGCTTCTATCTCGAATGCTTCTGTCACCTTACACTTAGTTTTCAGATTCTAAAGCCTTGGAGATATTCGCACAGTGAACAATAAAGACATGTATAATACTGAGGATAAATTAGATTGCATCTGAAATACACTTTTGTAAGATATAATTTCAGTGTTCATGACACTGAACTTCTCTGACATAAATTGAGTGTGACTTATAAATTGACATGGGCTCCCCAAAACAGTTTTGTTAAAACAATATGCCTATTGTGTTTCACCACTTCTTTTATAATAAAAGGTGAAACAGATTTGATTGTTTAAAATAAACAATAAAACAGAGATGTCAGTTCCATTACTGTCCTCATCTCTATCTAGTATAAGGATACACACTAAATTCTGACCAAACAGCTGATGTTAGTCTACCGCATAAAAGTCAAAGCTTAAATGGTGACATTCAATTTGGAATATTCCACTGCAGAGCTGTCCTCTGCAACTGTTATTTGACTTGTCATCCAGCTTTTCCATTCAGTGCTTTGACTGATCACTTGTCTCCAAAAGATGCTTTATAAAACACCATCATTTAGATTCCTTCTGCTCATACATTTTATCACTGTATGAGTGTTTATGTATGTATAATAATACTTGACAAAACCCTTGAAACACTCAACATGTAAAAAAATATGGATTCAGAGATTTCTTAGGTCATATAGTTTAACAGCTATATCTCTAATATGAACACCAAATAACAAAAACTACTGTACTGGTGTGACTGCAGCTGTGTCTAACTGGAAGCCTAACTGATTTGTATAAAAAGATTAGATTTTTTCAAAGCACAATGTTGTTCTGGTAATGCTGATACTGTTCCTTGTTGCAGGTAGAGCATAATGATGCAACATGTACATAAAGAGAGTGAACTAATGTTTCATTTACATTCCTATTAGCTGAAGTTTAGTTTTTTGAACACAAAAATTTCGAACGATCTGGCTTTCTTCTTTCATTCAGTATCAGTAAGCATTGAAATACAGCCTTTAAAGTCTTCAAACTGAATGAAAAACTGTTATGTGTCTCACTGTCTTTTGGTGGCCATTTGTAAGGATGGTGATGAGTTAATTTGATGTCAACAGCAGAAAAATCCTGCTGAGAGTTGTATCAGTGCAATTTCTGACAGGGTTTCTGCTATGTATCCTTGCCAAAAATTAGAACTGCAGCTGATTCCCAAATGTGCTCATCCAGAATGAACTCACGGATTTTCAAGAGTGCATGTAAAATTGAATTTTCTTGTCCCAAAGGTAGGACTCTGGTCTAGCTGGGGCCAAGTTCCTGCTGTGTGCAAAAGGAGAGGAAAATCAGAGTGGGAGTGGAAAGAGGAGCCAGAACCCCTGTCAAGCTGGGGTTCTTAATTTCTAGTGCTTTGAGCAGAGCAGCAGCATGAACTAGTGGAATAATAATAATAAATTAATAAATTACTACTGCTACTACTGCTACTACTACTAAAAAAATAATCTCTTCTGTTTTCACAGACTCTGTGTGTTGCAGACATTGAGGAGCTGTGCCTGCAGGAACTGCTTGCAGAGAGCATTAGGAACTGATCATCACTGCATTGCCCAGTCCCATGAGTGTGGACAAGTGGGAGCAGACACATGCTGCGTCCCTGAGAAGGAGAGAGGATATTTTCTCTCTCCTAGGGCAATCTTTCAACTCTGATTTTTTAGGAATTTATGACTCAATTTGATTTAACTTCTAGTCGTACAAGAAAAACAGGCAAAAAGAAACCAGAGATAGAGTACAACTTGATTAAGAAAGAAGAAATCCCACAAACACTAAAAAAACAAAACAAAACAAGCAAAGAAAAAAAGTGCCCAAAAGCCTGTCTAAAACCTGATTCATATATTTCTGAGTAATTTATACATTAAAACCTGTCTGATTCTGTGTGTGCACCTATGTGTGTGGCCAGGCAGCTCTCTTATTAAGACTATCATCAGTGCTGACAACAGAGTTATATTTTTTTAACTGTCCCTTCTCCTGGCAGGAAAATAAATAATTCCACATGTTAGATATCTTGTATATTCTTCAGAAATCATCTGAAACAGCAGCCACAGTTGTTCTGCAAAAGAAAACGGTCTATGAACACAGGATGAGGAAAAATCTTCTAATAGTAGAACTGCATGATAATCTTTTATTATAGAGGCTGATTTCACTTATTCTGGAGGAAGGTAAAGCATGCTAACCTAAACAAATTCATATGGAGTTTAATTACAGACCGGTTCAGTACTTTTTTTCAGTTTCTTCCATAGGCACTTTTGTCTTGTTTGGGTTAATTGTTTCTTTTTTATTATTATTTTTTGTTTCTTTTATTTCTGTCTTTTTTATGGCTTTTTCTCATCACTTTCTTTTAAAAACTATTCACAGGAACTTAAGCCAAACAGAACATTGTAGCCCAAAATCCGAAAGATGTCAATTGTAAGAAAAATAGTAACTGAAGACAGATTTTTGTTGTTTTTAATTCAATAGATATATAAATAGATATGAAAAGGAGGACACTTTTATTTCAAATAATTCTTATTGCCTGGTGGAAGAAGACATCACCAACTCATTTAAGTGTTTTGCTTATTTTCATACAGGTATTTGTGGGGAGGCGATAAGGAAGAGGGGAGAATGAGCTTTCATAATGACAATGTCCAGATTTTGGTGTAGTTTTTTTGCCTGTCTGGAATTAGAATAGCCAGCAGAAAAGTATTTTGTTCAATGATCTGTAGTAAGTGTACTTTTTTGATTAAATTGCCCTCCTGACATTTTACTTTGTTTCAATAATCAGCTCAGAAGAACTCAAAGCCAGGGGGAAATTTTAACAGTGGAACAAATACTGAAATCTGATCGCAAAAAAATCGTTAGCTGTGATAACATTATTACAGAATACTGACTTACCATCATTAGAGACTTGGGCTTGTGGTAAATATGAATCTAGGTTTGTTTTTAGGAGGAAATAAAAATACTTTCATTTTAAAAACCTGAAATTTTCCTCACAGCATGATGGGCAGAACACCTGTTTATGTGTTGTACGTCAGAGAAATATCAAAAAAAGCAGGGTGCACCCATATGTTATTTCCTTTCTTCCAGAGAAATAATATGGGTCTGTTTCTTGATTTGGGTTTTTTGGGGGGGGGATAGAGATAATAATTTACTTTCCCAGAAACACAATCAAAAAAGACAGATATTATTAGATCAAAGTAAATTCTAAAAAAAAATCTGTATGAGCTTCAGTTGAGGAAAGCATCTGCTTTTGAATTACATTTTATTTACAGATTAGAATTAAAATCCAGTTATATGCTATTTTACAATAAAACAATCCACTTTATGGCACTGAACAATTTTAAGGGTCATGTAAGCCATATATTTTTGGTTTACAAACATGGTAGGTAAACCACAAAATAAATTATGTATTTCAAATAATATCACAGAATCACAGAATCACAGAATGTTAAAGGTTGGAAGGGACCTCAAAGATCATCTAGTCCAACCCCCCTGCCAGAGCAGGATCACCTACACTAGAGCGCACAGGAACGCGTCCAGGCGGGTTTTGAATGTCTCAAGAGATGGAGATTCCACAACCTCCCTAGGCAGCCTGTTCCAGTGCTCAGTCACCCTCACAGTGAAAAAGTTTTTCCTCATATTTTTCTGGAACCTCCTGTGTTCCAGCTTCCACCCATTGCCCCTTGTCCTGTCAGTGGACGCCGCTGAAAAGAGCCTGGCTCCATCCTCCTGACATTCCCCCTTGACATATTTATAAACATTGATGAGGTCACCCCTCAGCCTCCTCTTCTCCAAGCTAAAGAGATCCAGCTCCTTCAGCCTTTCCTCATAAGGGAGATGCTCCACTCCCTTCACCATCTTTGTGGCTCTACGCTGGACTCTCTCAAGCAGCTCCCTGTCCTTCTTGAACTGAGGGGCCCAGAACTGGACACAATATTCCAGATGCGGCCTCACCAGGGCAGAGTAGAGGGGCAGGAGGACCTCTCTTGACCTACTTGCTACTCCCCTTCTAATACACCCCAGGATGCCATTGGCCTTCTTGGCCACGAGGGCACACTGCTGGCTCATGGTCATCCTGCTGTCCACTAGAACCCCCAGGTCCCTTTCCCCTGCACTGCTCTCCAGCAGGGCAGTCCCCAACCTATATTGGCACATGGGGTTATTTTTTCCCAAGTGCAAAACTCTACACTTGCCCTTATTAAACTTCATCAGATTTCTCCCCGCCCAGCCCTCCAGCCTGTAATATCTTCAGTATGAATGAAATATCTTCAGTAATGAATGATACGTGGCACAACTGATACTTCTTTCCTCTTTTAACATACTAGAATAAAATATTTACAAGATCTCTAGAAGAGTAGGTACTTAGCAGACACTAGGAAACATAGACTTTGGTGTTTTTATTGCTTGGATTTTGTGCCTGTAATATCTTCAGTATGAATGAAATATCTTCAGTAATGAATGATACGTGGCACAACTGATACTTCTTTCCTCTTTTAACATACTAGAATAAAATATTTACAAGATCTCTAGAAGAGTAGGTACTTAGCAGACACTAGGAAACATAGACTTTGGTGTTTTTATTGCTTGGATTTTGTGCCATTAAACGAGTTTTAAAAGAGACTAATACAGACTCAAAAGGGTCACCTTCAAGGTTGACAGGTAGAAGCATTAACTTTCCTGGAAAACAACTTTTTTGGTTTTGATTTTTTTAACCTTCAAGTGTGACATGATGATGGAGGAAAAAGAAGAATTTATCATTCTCAGAAGAACGTTCTGTTTGATAGGGAGTGAATGTCTTGGCAGAGTACCTGATATTCAGCTCAGGGTCAGCAAGGAAAATTTCTTGGTTTTATTGTTAGACGGATGGAGTGTGGTGCCAGGTAACCACAGCAAGCGATGCATAAAATAAAATTACTTCAGCACAACCAGAAATTGCAATGATGTTCCTAAAGTTGATTAAAGTCCTTTGTAGTGACCCTATATAACCCGGTGACTGCACTTGGAAACATCATGCAGAAAGGCGAATTTTGGAGAACGATTCCTATCACATCAAATGCCCCACCCTCCAGATCCTAGAACAGACCATAACAGAACCTGTTTGTTTCTCACAGTTGCAGTGCAAAACGCTCATCTCATAAACATGCTTAGTTACTAGACAGAGCTTCAGTGTGGAAATCTACTATTGCATCTCTTCTTGTCCCTCGTGCGACGTTTTGTGTTCACAGATGTATTATTCTGTTGTTTAGCACCACATTAACACACAAAACTGACATGTTACTCTTATCTTTCCCACTCTCCAAGCTTTAACCTAGATTTATTTTAAAAACAGGTCCATCATTATACCTCTTTGTGATCATTAGAAAAACCAGTACCTGCTGATGTCCTGAAGATTCAGGCCAGGAGAGTGGGAATCCATGATGGCCAAGCATGGGTATGTGACAAAGATGAAAGTTATCCTGGACTTTTGAGACTCAGAAATGGCCAACTATGGATATGGACATGCAGTGTTATGTTTAGTATTATAACTGGGATGTTCATAGTCATGAGGGCTTGTTTTGGTTTGGCCTGGCCGGATTTCGGCGGCGGCGGTGGAACTGCAGGGTGGCTTCTGTAAGAAGCTGCTAGAAGCTCCCCAGGTTTGATAGAGCCAATGCCAGCCGGTTACAAAGAGGGACCCGCCACTGGCCAAGGCTGAGCCTATCAGTAAGGTGATAGCAGAGGAACGCCTCTGTGAAAAACATATTTAAGAACGGGGAAAAGAACTGCGCCATAACAGCTGGCACAGAGATGGAGGAGTGAGAATCTGTGCAGACACCAAGGTCAGTGAAGAAGGAGGGTGGGGGGAGGATGAGCTCCAGGCGCCGGAGCAGAGAGAGTCCCCCGGGTCCGTGGTGAAGACCATGTTGAAGCGGGTTGTCCCCCTGCAGCCCATGGGCGAGGTGCAGATGTCCACTGTGAGGATCACCGCGTAGATGTCCACCGAGGACTCCACGCCGTGTGGGTGGATGCCTGAAAGGGGGCTGTAGCCCGTGGGAAGCCCGCATCAGAGCAAGTCGCTGCTGGAACCTGTAGCCCGTGGAAGAGGGAATGCCCACGCTGGAGCAGGTTGGCCGGTGGGACTTTTGGGACGCTGCGGGGGGCTCACGCTGGAGCAGTTTCCCTCGAAGCACTGCCCCTCAGACTCACGAGGGGTGGGCTGCCCCTCGTGAGGTGTCTCCCGTTGGGTAGTTTGTGATGAATTGCCCTTCGTGGGATGACTCACGCGGAGAAGAGAGCGTGAAGCTTGTCTCCCGTGAGAGGGACCCCACAATGGCCCTGGGGAAGAGTGAAGAGTCCTCCCCCGGAGTGAAGAAGTGGTGAAACCAACGTCGGATGAACTGACTGCAGCCCCCATTCCCTGTCCCCCTGCGCCGCTCGGGGGCAGGAGGTGGAGAAACCGGGATTGATGTTAAGCCCGGGAAGAAGGGAGGCATGGGGGGAAGGTGTTCTGTTTAAGATCTGTTTGCTCTTTCTCACTTCTCACTACTCCTCTCTGATTAGTTCTTTTAATAAATGTACCTAATTTCCCCAAAACTGAGTCTATTTTGCCCGGGACGGTAAATGAGGGTGATCTCCCTGTCCTTATCTCGAAACCCTGAACCCTTGGAAATATTTTTTCCCCCTGTCTAGCCGTGAAGGGGGAGTGAGAGAGCGGCTGTGTGGGTACCTGGTGGTCAGCCAGGGTCAACCCACGACAGGGCTGCACACAAATGAGCTATAAAACCCAGTAGTTTAGTTACATATGTCTTTTACGCACAGATGGCTCTGGACCCATACCAGAATTATGGTGTCAGTACATAAGACCTCACTCCAACTCTCTGGTGGCTGTCCAAGATTAATTGGTTTGTTCATTGTTACTTCCTGATATGAATTTGGCTGTACCTGCTTCAGACGTGAGATTCTCTGGCATCCAGATCCTTTATAAGCATTCCTGTGGTAATCATCTGCTTTGGGCAACTCTCCATGAGCTATGGTTATGAAGTTACTTTCAACATTTCTGGCCAGATCTTTGCTGCTCCTTTCCGTACTCTGCCCAGAAAGGGAAAGAATTGAAAGTCTCCCTTTTTTCTCTTATCTCAGTGTAGCCTAATGTGTCCTCACCCCTTTCACATAACTCAAATGCAGTTGAAAACAGTTACAGAAGCCAGGAGAATAGATATGGCATGAGGCAAATTTTTTATTGAAGTTAGGAGCAAAATTTGTGGATTTATGTATTTGCCAAATCAGATGACAAATAGTAACTATGTCCTTTCTATCAATTAACAAAAAATGAAAGCTGGGAAGAGAGAAAACTGCCTTCTAAGTCAAGGATGGAGGGAAGGAAAAAATCGGTTGGGAGTTGAGGGCTGGAGCTGTTACATTTGGGTGACTAAAACTTTTAAGCCATCCTACACATCTGACTTGGCACAAACCTTTCCAGCAGGTCTGTAAATGGCAGTCTCCTGATTCATCGAGTTCAACTCTGCAAATACCACTGACCTATAAGAGAACACAGCAAGTCAACAGACTGGTAAGTACATAATTTTTATGTGAGGTTTGTTTTAGAAATACAGGCAGCAAGGATTCAGTGAGGAGAAAAAGAAAAAGCTTTTGGCTGCTTTGAGTTTCTGGGAGAGGCGAGTGAATTCAGAAAAACTCAAATGTAGAGCGTGTATGAGAAAAACAGTCAGTTCTCAAACTTCATTCCTGTTTGAGAGCACAGAAACAGTTGATGCCATCTTTTATTCAATCCAAGCTTTCATCCAGACAAATGGGTAAGTCAGAAACCCATTAGCGTAGTAAGGACACAATAGGTTGCCTGATATTTGAAGGATAATAAAATAATTTAGATAACTTCTCTATCTCTCCTTGTAAACACTAAAGGATGAACCAGCCATATAGTCAACAGAAACTTGTCACAACTGGGGAAAATACTTAAATTTAAAATATTATTTTCAATAAAAACAAAACATTATTTCATACGGTACAAAAAAAGGAAATGAAGAAAATCCAATGAGAATCAATAAGGAAAGTGTGTGTGTGTCTGGTGAGAAATGTTGTTCTTATTTGCCTCCCATCAACATCAGCTGCCAACATGAAGGAATGCAAGTTCTTTTGGACTTGAAAGATGCTCTTTTACTCTTGCAATGAGAAGAAACTAAAATATTACAACTGAAAAGTAGATCATATTTTTTGTGGCTATATTTTTGCTTTTAGTCTGCTGTTAAAGACCAATCATTGACTTGATACAAGCTGAATACTTACCATTTAGCAAAATGGTGAAAATCATTTTTTAAATCAGTTTAAAAAGGGATGGTCTTGGCTTCACAAAAATAACCAAGACACCAAAGAACTAGATTCCTGTATCTCTCTATTTTAGCAAATGGAATTTATTGAAGAGTTGGGAGAAAATCAGTTGAATTTATTCTACCAGCTTTACTCAGATACTTGTAGTTTCTCATTTCAAGGGACTATTTGTGCAAGGGAAACCATTAAGAGGCAGAGGAGAATATTCTGTTCTGTGTATCTCTCACTTGTGTCTCATGACTGCACAAATACCAACAGAACTAGTTTCTGTGAACTAAGGTCAGTTGCAGAGAGGTGTTAATTCAGCTCAGCTCTTCTTGGCTTAACAGACCCTTTATTGCGATGATCCAAGGCAGAGTTGTGGAAAATGACGCAGCCCAGAACCAACCCAAAATGAAACAGCAGACAAAGGACCAAAACCTGAACGGAACCAAACCCCAGATAACAAACATTTTGCCCTGAGTCTCATATTCAACCACTATCTACTCTTGAGATGTGATAAATTCGCCTGAGAAAATCATTTATATGTGAAATATGTTAAATATCAAGATACATTAATTTGGCTGAGTCACAGGTGTGTTGGTGATCACACACTTAGTAGGGGGCACCAGGAGAGATAAGGGGAAATCTCATCACAGCACCAAAGGTAAACATTCTAGATAGTCCAAGTCCCCTAAGGCATGCCTCTGGCCCCCTACATCCCATCCTTGCAGTATAGAAACTAAGATTTGGGGCAGAATTTGTGAGAGTGAGACAAGTTTTACCAACCTGGTGGACTGCAGGAGATTCTCCCCCCCACTTATTCAAGATGTTGGATAAGGACAGCTTCCAGGGGATTGAGAACCCTTACCCGAGAGAGGGTAACTGACTAAGACGTGTGTGGCATACTTTAGGACTGCTGTTGTTTACTAACTTGTATATCTCTTAAACCTGTACTTGTACACTTTTTCCTGGGCATCACTTGAGTTCTATAATGGCTTGTCTTGTGCAATGTTGTGTTGTTGTTTCTTTCCCTTATTGCAATAGTGCATTCTTCCATTGTATCCGTAAAACCTGCATTGTGACACTAGACCTGTAAGTGTATCTCTAATATACTGACGTTTGACCCTTGCAGTGAAGTCCGTGTATTGGACCTGTGAGTGAACTTCAAATAGATCTCTAGCTAGAACTTTGCAGTGAAGTCTCTATGACAATGACTATCTCTTATTCACCCCAGTTATTTGGCACTTAGCCACTGCACTTACAATATATTCCTTTCTGTGAAATTTTGATCTTGTCATCACTCAGGCAGGACTCAATACATGTCATGCAGAAATCTGAGAATAAATATAGACTTATGTAGCATAATCATCCTGTATCCTTTTCTTTTTAATTCCAATGTAGAAGCAGATATTCAAGCAGCTCTTATTTTATCCAAGTCAGTTCATACAAACCACAGTTATTTCAGTGCATAAAATACTGTTCTTATACTTAATGATTACTATAATAATTGCATGCACGGGTTATGCAGTACTATAGTATTCACACAGCATATTTTAAAGCATTATATGACTTTATATTTTGACACAGAATGCAGAACTAGGAAAACGAGGTATTAAATCTTTAATCAAAAATAGGCACCTTACTTGACAGCACTCAATTCAAAATGTAAATACAAACCACAATGTTTCACAAAAAAAAAGGTATTTTATCAAGTATGATCATGTCTAGAGTAATTATGTTAAATACTGTAATTGCTTTTAGAGTTTTCTAAATATTTTAATTTTGTTTAAATTCTAAGTAAGATGTAATTCTTTTACTTTGTTTTTGCTAAACCTGTTAACGGTTTATATATTCAAGACACTGAAACTACACAGACTTTCAATAAGGAAATGTTTCAACGTTTGGAAACATTCTAAGTAGCCACAGCTAACTGTTTCCACAGTGCTTCTTACTTGACAAATATTATTCATCATAGAGTACAGTAGAGAAAGTTACCATTAAACAAATGAACAGAGATAGCTACATTTTTTCAAAGTGCAAAAAAACACTCAGATAACAAAGGTAAATGCAGTCATGGTGTAGAAAAAAACACATATAACTAAGTCATTGAACTAATCTGCAGTCAAGATGGACATTTGAATGTGATTAGTTGTGTTACTTCATTTGCTATTTTAAGAGAAGTTGAATAAACTTAGACATCAATAATTCTACTACTTTTTGATCTAATGTCTATTTTGCAATACCAAAGATGCAAAAGTAAATAATGTATTACGATTATAAAATCATAGAATGTGTTGGGCTGGAAGGGACCATTAAAAGTCATCTAGTCCAACCCCCCTGCAGTGAGCAGCAACATCTTTAGCTAGATGAAATTCCTCAGAGCCCCATCAAGCCCAGCCTTGAATGTTTCCAGGTACAGGTTTCTACTACCTCTCTAGACCACCTGTTAGAGTGTTTCACCACCCTCACTGTAAAAAATTCCGTCCTTATATTTATTCTAAATCTACTCACTTTTAGTTTAAAACCATTATCCCTTTCCCTATTGCAACAAGCCCTGCAAAAACGATTGCCTCCATCTTTTCTGTAGACATCTTTAAGTACTGGGAGACCACAATAAAGTCTACCCAGGGCCTTCTCTTATCCAGGCTCAACAACCCCAGCTCTCCCACCTGTCTTCATAGGAGAG
The DNA here is from genome assembly GCA_020746105.1 of Trogon surrucura. Lineage (NCBI taxonomy): Eukaryota > Metazoa > Chordata > Aves > Trogoniformes > Trogonidae > Trogon > Trogon surrucura. The sequence continues at coordinate 37,434,912 of CM036658.1, read as the reverse complement.
GTGTTACAGGCTTCTGATCGTTTTTGTGGCCTTCTCTGGACTCCCTCCCACAAGTCTGTGTCTTTTCTGTGCTAAGGATCCAGAGCTGGACACAGCACTGCAAGTGGGGTCTCACTAGAGAGAAGTAGAGGGGCAAAATCCTCTCCCTTGACCTGCTGGTCATGCTTCTTCTGATGTGGCCTAGGGCATGGTTGGATTCCTGGGCTGAGAGCACACATTGCTGGCTCATGTCCAGTTTTTTATTCACCAATGTCCCCAAGTCCTTCTCCACATGGCTGCTTTCAATACACTTATCACTCAGTCTCATCCACAAATACTCCATCCATCAAATCCATATCTCTTCAGTATACAGTGAAGGATGTTGTGGGATGTCAAGGGCCTTGCAGAAGTCTACATAGATGACATCTGTAGATCTTCCCTTGTCCACTGTTGTAGTAACTGTCTAAGTATGTATTTTGAAGTTCTTCAGTACAAGGGTGACAAGACTCTGAAAAAATTGCCCAGAGAATCTGTGGATGCCCCCTCCCTTGAGATGTTCAAGGCCAGATTGGATGAGGCCTTGAGTAACCTGGTCTAGTTGAGAGGCGTCCCTGCCCATGGCAGGGAGATTGGATTAGATGATCTCTAAGGTTACTTCCAACCTAAGCTTTTCTATGATTCTATTATTCTATTATTCACATGTAAATCAGAACATGTGGACATTTGTGAGTGATTATATCTTTGTAGAAATACTAGTGGTATTGTAAAATCCAAGACAACAGAGGACCAGCTCTTCTTTCCCTGAGAATTCACCATCACCTTGCTCTAATATCAAGGAATTACACAAGTCTCTCCTTAACTTTTTCAGATCTTATAAATTCTCAGATCTCCAATGGGAAAATCTAACTGAGTCAATGCCTAAAAACTGTAGCAGATTTTTCTTACTAACAAAATTATGAGCATCAGCATTCACCTTGTCTATTTTTTGTTGCTCTTACTGTTGCCTTGTATGTTTTCAGCAATGGTAGAAAAGCATGGGGTGATAAATGATTCTTGACGCTACACGTATTCAGCAGCATTGTTGTAACTCCTGTATTAGAACACGTAATATTCCTGTCAGAAGGTAGTAGAATTTGGGACACATTCTGGTTAAACTCACATGAGTCTTCGTGTATGTCTTCATTTTCTTGTGTTTTCAAGTGATGGAAATCTGCAGAGCACAGTGAGGAGATGTGGGGAGGACACCAGCAAATGGTGGCATAGTAACTGATAAAGGAAGATGCTGCCAGAGCAATATTTAAGTCCTGCAGCAACTTTGTAACAAGATCTATTATTACGGGGGGAAGAAAATTCAAAGAAACAGATGGTTCTCCACTTCTAAGAGGGGTTCTTGATCTTAAAATATAGGAAATCGTAGAACTAAGTAAATGCAGAAATATGAAACTGAACATTGCAGAGACAAATGAGTTATTTGCACTTAGGAGGTGGCAAAATTTATTCCAGTCCACATGGACTTGTCAAGAACAAATCATGTCATGCTGTTCTTGTACTCATCTTTATATCCATGACAGATTTACAAACCTTACACTTGTAAGGGATGAAATAGCAACTACCATTTCGTTTGACTTCAGTAAGGCTTTTGACTGCCTTGTGTGATTTTTTTACAAGCAAACTAGGGAAATATATTAAAAAGAAATATATTTCGGCTATAAACCTTCTAGTAGAATTTTATTTTCAGGGTAATCAATGGTTCACTGTCATACTAGAAAGATATTTTAGGTAACATCTACTCTGATCAAATTACTACCTGATATTTTCTTGATTATAGAGTTAAGCAGTCTAGCTGAAACGAACATTCATGTTGCACTTGCAAATGGTACCAAGTGTTTCTGATTTGATACCATTTGCAAGTGCAACATGAATGCTCTCCACAGTAGGATGTTTTTAGTTACAGATCAGACAAACTCTTTTTAAAATTGGTGTAAGCATGGCCAGAGTTACCTGGTAGAAAAGAATGGACCACAGAACCTTCTCAGGTCCTTTCTAATTCAATAACATAACACAAAAAAAGAAAAAAAATCTATAGCAAGAAGCTAAATACTTTTCTTATTAATTCTTAATGCCATTGGAAGTATTTCAAGTCCTGTCATTTTTAGGTTACGAAAGACAGTGTATTTATTTAGTCATATAACCTGAATATCTGTAAAATAGTAATTCTATACATGTGCACGAGGGAGATAGAAATGCTATTCAGATAGCAAGCACATTTTTAAACCTTTCAGTCTCTGAATTGGGAAATTCTTCCACTTCTATGATCAATGTTATCTGTCCATTGCATAAACCCAGAGGATAAAAGAATAAATCTGTTACGTAATTGGGAAGGAAGTCTTCAAATAGGCTGAATGTTTCAAAATAGTGTAAGAGCTTATGGGCACAGGATTAGAAGTGCATCAGTGATGCTAGGTGCTATTTTTACACAGTATGTAGGGGTTTTTGTTGTTCTTTTTGTTATTTGGTTTTGGGTTTTTTCAGTGTGTCTGTGTGTGGGGTTAATGTAAGACAAATCCTAACTATAAGTTTTGGTTTTGTATATGTAGAATGTATTAAAAACAATTTTAAACGTCATTCAGTTGAAAATTTTTATACAAGACACGTGAAACTTTATATATGTTAGTGAGGCTAGACATTTTGATCATCTGGCTAAGCCTCAACATTCTAAAAGGAGAGATATTTTTAATGTTGTCTAAATGAACAGCAATAACTCTAGCAAACTGAGTTACGTGAGCACTGAAGAAATACGTTGAAAAGACTTAAATCTGCACAGAGAGAAAAATCCACAGAAATTATTAAAATAGACCATTTCAAACAGTGTTTAGCTCCTCGTAAGGGCAATTTTGTGAAAAAGGCATTTTCCCATAGTGCTGAGAATTATTGAGATATTCATAATTCCCTAGAAATTTCTACAATATCTTTTCCTTTAAAGAAGCTTTAGAAACTGAGTATCACTGTCCACATAGTCCAGATACTGACACTGACATGAAATCTCTTCAAAAAGTTTCATTCTTATTCTGAAAAGTCCTACATCTGAGATGTAATTCTTTTTATTCATGTATCAAGAGCCTGAGTCTTACTTGTAAATACTTTTATGTATTTGTAACCATTTATAGATTTTTGTCACATTAGGTGTTCAAGCGGATGTTAACTTTGAAAAACAGTAACAAAAAAGACCTTAAAATTAAGCAGGAGTGGTGAGTAAGCAGAAATATATGAAAAAAAGAAGAAGAGCTGTATAGCTGAAGGGAGATAGAAGTCAGGATAACTCAGGTTTGTGGAGCTACGAAGTGCTAATGTGACACTGGAAATAAAATATATAAAGTGATCCAAATTGGGTATTGCTCCACATCTATTTAGTTACAGGTAAACTATTTATTCTGTGCCTCTAAAATCTCTACAAGCTTAACAGCATTTTTAAAAAGTGAGATGAATTTTAACAAGGAAAAAATAATATGGGTTAAGTATAGGACGAAAGAACTACACTTCATTCAAAACAAAGGTCAAGCATAGGTCTTCAGATCTATACTTTTATATATTTCTCTTTTTTTGTTCTACTGTATAGGTGAGATGTGCAATCTGAGGACTCGGGCTGGAGCTAACAGGAATTTTTCCCTTGACTTCATTGAGGTCAGTCACTTTCAAGGAAATGGTCAGATCAGCAGTTTTGGCCTGACAGAAGGATATTAGGCTGCAAGAAAATAGATGAGAAAACAACTTTTAATTAACAAACATGAGTTGTTCAAAGGAATATGCTGACTGGGTGATTTCCTTTTTTTCCTTGTTTTGTGGAATGGAGAAGTCAAAGCAAAGTTGCTCTCATCTTAACCTTCGACCACGTCCACCTTTTAATTACGCTCGGCACAAAGAAGACGGAATCATGAAGCAGCAGTCTGAGCCTGACAGCTTTAGTGCTCTGTCTTTGTTTAAAACTCAGTCTACAGTTCTGCCACAGCTTTCTTGTTTATTTTGTTGACCATTTCGTTCTGTAGCTTAGATGTGGAGTTTTGGGGTTTGGGTTTGGTTTTTGTTTTTTTTTTCTTTCATGGTCTGATCAGACTTTTAAAAAATTCATCCACTCCTGATCTTACCCTAAAGCTAAATAACAGTTCCAAGAATACCTCTTATGTCGTAGGTTTCAAACTAAAAATCAACAGGGAAATAAGATTTGAGGTGGACTATTAAAATAAAACTGATTAGGGCAGTGGAGTGGTGATACTAGAATTCAGATATCTAAAGAAGGAATGAAGATAAAGACTTTTCCTAGAGAGAAGAAAAGAATCTGTATATAAACCAGCAGCATAATATGCTTGAAGAAAAGGTAAACATTAAAAAAAATAATTAAAAAATCTGGTAGACAAGAACAGCATTAATAAAAACAATGATGTATATTGCTTCCAATCACCTAAAGAAAGGGCCTCTGTGAGATTGAGGATTTTCATTTTCCTACTATTTAGAATTGCTCAGAAAGGGATAGAGTCTCAGATGACACAGCAACATGAAATGTGATATTAAGAAAAGGAGCTGATTATGTTTTATTATGTACTATGTGTTGCAAACTGGAACTCAGCTCAAGATGCTCACAGTAACATCCACATCTGTCGGTGAGACTGCAAAATTGTGCCAAGGAATTTATAGCAAATATGATTTATAGCCAATATGATACCAAACTACATTAATCTCCCAGAGTGTTTCTTTTTTGGTAACTGATGAGTTACCAAAGAGGTAAGTACAGGTTAAATAAATTAAAAGAGCTGATATCCTTCTGTAAAATCATGTGATATCACTGACAACCTGTAAAATGCCTCTCTTGGTTTTTTATGGTTTCAGCTGTTGCTTCAGAACTGCAATGTGAAAAATCCTTTGGTAGCCTTACAGAGACTTTGTCCTCTCTTAACATGAGAAAATTCTTATTTTTGGACAAAAAATTATTCTAACATAAAGCAAGAAAATACAGAGCCTTTTGATTGTCATTGAATGTAAGTTGTAAACAAACAGTGCCTTCTGTGTGGAAGAACATGGTAATTTGTCCATTGGGTAGGATGTCTTTAATGTCAGGAATGCTTTTTTTATTTGTGATGCATTAACTGTAAACAGAGGTATGACACCTTGAACAACAACTAAAGGTATGACACCTTGAACAATGCTGTCCATTACATGTCATCAATTGACATTGGGTTACAGAGAATGAGTTGAGAAACACTCTCCATGTCACTGGAATTCTTTCTGCAGGTTGCTTATGCTAAAGTAAACTGCCTGAAAAGGAGCTTTTAATCAGCGAACATTGCGTTTTTGAGTTTAGTTCCCTTACTGATGACATTGCTTCAATACACTGGGAATGAAATCTTCCTCAGTTGAAACCAATCACAAAACTTCTATGGATTTTAACAATAGCAGAATTTCAGCCAATATGATAACAAACTACATTAATCCCCCAGAGCATTTCTTTTTTTTTTAACTGATGGGTTAACAAAGAGGTATGTACCGGTTAAATAAAAATTGCAGAAGAGATACAGCAGTTACTGTGGCACTAAGTGTCCCAGGATAATAGAGAACAAGACAGTAAAATCAAACCAGAAGATGGCAGAAAGCAAGAAAAGAGTATTGAATGGGTGGGTGTGAGGGAGAAATACTGTAAGAATGCCATGAGTAATACCTGTGCAACTCTGACCCAGCACTAGACACGTGTAAGTAAGTAGTGCTAGGAAGACTGGTAGAAAGTGTAGGATTAGTAGGATTTTACTTATATCTCCACACCTCTTTTTTTTTTCCCCCATTCCCTTTTCAGAAACTCGTATTCGATTTGGAATGTGCTGTGCTCCATCAGATAGATTACTTTAAAAATGAGTTTCGGGGGATGTCTGAATGATGGTCACCATCTTGCTTACTGGTGGGGAATGAGCTAAGAAATATTTTGGAACTGGAAGGATAAATATCTGCACATTCAGCTAACAAACTGCATTTCAAATCTGAATCTCGTGTTCTTTACAGATTATAGAAAAATGCAGATGAATAATGCAAATTAACAAATGAGTTATATTTGAAAAAAATATTTCAAGGATAGTACTCACCATATTCCTCTTTTACTGTACAACATTTTTACTATTTGAGGTACTTTTTTATTAATATTATCATAACTTCAAAAATGGTGATACAGATTAACAGTAACATCTTCAGTTTGATATAAGGTCTTGTGTCCTGCAGGCTGGACAAAAATTTATGTAACAATTTATTGATGTTTACTTGGAAAAATATCTCTTTCACGTTTTAGTGGACAATTGCATATTAACTATAGTAATGAAGTTAATATTCCTGGAATAATACTTGGGTTTACACCTGACAGATGTATACCATTCTTCTACATGATGTAGCATACATCTTTGAAGAGATCAAGCTGATCAGAAGACCAAGATTTGTAGTGTTGTTGTAGTTATTTTATATTTCAGGATGATTTTATGTTCCTGTAATGTTGTTATATCATCCCTACTAGTCAATGCAGACAACATGATTACTTCATACAGAAAAGCTTTGCAGAAGACAAGTTCATCTGTGAAGTTTCTCCATTGAAACTGTGAAATAAGTAATGGACAGTAGCTTGAAATCCTTTAATATAACAGATTATAGTAGATCACCTCTTATTTTCATCACCTAAACAAACCTGATGGCTAAATATGCTCTTTTTTTCCACACATACTTTGTCTATTTTGAGCAAAAAGCATCAGGAAAGAGCAATGCACGTAATATGAAATTCATGTATGTATTTTTAAGAGATACTATTCTTATGTGGTTGTAATCTTATGTTCCTTGCTTCATTTTATTTCAATATAAGAATATATTTGGCAGCCACACTTTTTTACTGACAGTTTATTACTGCTGGTAAGAAAAAAAAAAGAACGGATGTAGGAGGAAAAGGAAATAAATTAGAAAAAATGTTTAAGTAATTCTAAATCTGTGCCATCATCTCTAAGATAATCTTCCCATATTCAGTATCTTTAACTGCAATGTCATGACGGTTTTACAAAAAGTCCTTATCATTGTAGATTTGGTGGGGGTCTTTAAGCAGGAAACTGTTTCCAAGGATGTGCAGCTGTGTGGTGAAAACATAGATTTTTGATTATTAATTACTGTGTCCTATTAAGGACATTAAATCAGGATGTAAAATGTTCACAAAAAAGTTAATATATATAAAAGTCTCCAGGACATCTATTGACTGAAGTTTGTAACATTAATATACAGAAAAGGATGCATAAGAATGTGTGAAAGACATATGATGTAAAATCTGAGAGCTGTTTAAGTTACAGAGAATTTAAAAGGTCATATAAAATTCAAGGAAAGGTCTAGTGTTGTCCAATCATGATGTATTTGTGAAATCAATTAACCCTTTACATCTTATTGATTCCGATTAAAATTAAAAACACCTTATGATTACTAAATGACTGCTTTTAATGTTCTCATTCTACTAAAATATAGCAATAACTTCCCGTTATTCATTCACTTGCCAGCAAAGAAGTGTACAACACCGATAAGATGTCATATTCAGACCTTAATATTATCTACATTATTTAGGTATCATATTTCAATATTTAAGCAAGCATAACCAGAAAAATAAAATTAGACCTTTGGCCTCCTGGGGCTCAAAATACCTAATGGAAACTCAGCAAGCAAAATAACTATTTCACACCTTTAATTATGCTGTTTGGGTATTCTAAAGTGTTACTACCTTATTTTCAGCATTGGTGTTTTTCATGGCAGATTAGGGACTAATTTACTAGTTAATCAAAACCATTGACATCCAGTAATGAGAGTGTCATCTGCTTCAACCAGCAGAAGCAGTACATTGCCAACCTTTCTTTTGTATTTTATTTCACATTACTGAGTCTTCCTCACTGGATCTAGACCAAAGTGCTTGGAAATCATCTGGGATGTGCCAAAACTTCCCACTGTGAGTGTATACCAAGGAAGTTAGTATTAAGAGTGATAGAAAATATACCTCTCCTTGGAATTTTCCTACCTTCACACTGGAGTGTCAAAACAGCTATTTACGTGACTAGAATGTAAAACTAAAGGGAAGAATGTCCTCTCCTGTTCCAGTATGGTATGTACTTGCATCATATTATTTTTGGCTGTCACGTCCCGACCTTTCAGGACGTTGACCCAGGTTCCTTGATTCCAAGATCAGGATTACAGTGACTTACACCAAGGATCCGTAACAACAATTTTATTTATCAATCACCTGACAACGAGATATTTCAATTGCCCCCCCAGTGCGACCAACACACTTCACAACAATGGGTTATTAATAAGCAAAAGAAACCGGCCTTGCCATAGATAGCTTCCTGTTAAAGCTAGAGAGAGAGAGAGAAGGAAAGTGATAGAGAAAGGAAGGATCACCACTCCTGGATCCCGCAATGATCACAACAATCCTCTAGTGGTGGGCGAAGAGCGCCCAACTGCCCGGGGTGATGGCCTTTTATACAGTCAAGTTCCTGCCACAGATCGGGAACTGGTTTGGGGGGTGGTGGGGGCTTCTGAGTGGGGATGTGTTCCCCCTGCCTCTCCTGGCTTCTTGCAGCCACAGCTCCAAGCCCTGTCCACCCCCACAGCTCCAGCGGTGCAGAGCTGGGGCAGGGGCTCAGCAAAGCCCTGAGTCACCCCTACACAAACATAGACAGGCGCCAGGCAGGCGGCTCTGGCTTGTTTACTGTTTGAGACATCTATCTAGTCCCTCACATTGGCTATACTGGCAAAGTTGTCTACAGCTCTGCTGGATCAAGACCCTTCCCTTCCCAGGTCAGTCTATGTAGGAGGTAGATCTGGCCCTGTTATGGGATTGGGCAGAAGCTGAATTCTGTATGCCTGAGGAAATTTGTTCTCCAGGAAGATTGTGCATGCGACTTGTAAAGACCAAAGACGTGGTTGACAATTCTGCAGGATTTACACTTTATCTGACTCCTGTTTCATGCTTTAAGATACTCTTTCTTCCTTTACACTTTATAGTTCTGTAAGGAAGACTAGATAATCAATAAGTAAAGTGCTGGGTCTGGATTTGTGGTGTGGTCTGATGTTGTTTCAGGCATGTGAATTTAGAGTGCAACAGTTGCTCCATGGTAACCATGTGCATGTTATAAATCCTTTGTAAATATGAGAGAACTAGATTGCTTTGCACTAGAGATCGATATAATTTTTATTTCTTTTGTGAAGCAGAAGTATGGAGAGTTGCTAAGAAATAATTGGAATTTACTAAGCCTGTGCGCCAGTTTATATCACAACAGGTAGTTAATTTAGTTCATTGCAGTGGTACCTGGAGTCTCACATTCATATACTAGTGCCTTCTTTTCTCCATAATATCCAAATGAAAATGCTCCAAGAGGAAGAGTTTCGTCTTCAATTTAGAACCCACTCTACATCACACTGAATTATGAGGGTTTAATTGCAACCTAAGCCTGTCCTACTCTAGATTTAGGATATTGTTGTCCATCTCATTTCCTGAAACAGGGTAACACAAGAACCTTGCTCAGACTTTGGTCCATCACTACCTTCTTCCCACAACTGCACTCTGTTTCTTACAAAAATGTTGGCCAAACATGTCTGCTGATAGAGATTAGACACCACAAGAAAGCCAATTTAAAATGAACAACAGGTGTTTTTGTTCATTGCCTAAGAGGTTATACTCCACCTTCCTTTAGACCAGTCTCCTTCTGCTGTCCATCAGAGTGCTGCTCTGAGAGTCACTGACAAGCTCCCAGTCACAAAGTTCAGAAATATGGCAATTGTCTGCTTTTTAATTGTAAGAGAAGAACATTTTATGCAAAATGAGTAGCTGTCTATGCATCTTTTCTTTTCCCCCCTGATTACAACTGCAGTATTAAAGATGATTTTGCTTTCAGTTCACTTCTAGTTTTTCTCAATTTTGACTTTTATTACTAAAGAAGGAGAAGTTATGATTTAAAATCTATAGTATGAAAAGCTAATTGATGCCATAAGCATTTTCAGTATTGCCTTTCACAAAATACTACTAAACAAGGATTTCTAGTTGCCTTACAGCGTGTTATTTGAAGCTGGACATCACAATGTGGTCAGCAGGGAAATCTGCCGATACAATTTTGACATTGTAGCATCGCTTCAATAGACACACTCTGGGATTGGCTTCATTTTATTTCAGTTTATTATTCATAATTTCATCTCCATAGACTTGCAATGACATTGTTTGTCTTGACATTATAACATAATCTGCATATATTTGCATAAAATATCAGGCACTGGTTGAGAGTCTCAGGCAACAATTGTACATGTTCAGAAGTAATATCTAATCTCAAAATGTCTACAGAGTTTACTTCAAGAATGACTTAAAATTTCTGGGCCTTTAACTGGTAGCTCCTGGGATCAAAAACTTCAGTTGAACTTAGATTTTTAAAATATGTTTTATACCATCTATGTAATCTCTCAGAAGTTATTAACTGTTATTAGTTATAATGCCTAGTTGTATCCAAATAGATTAATTAAACCATAATACTCTGAATATAACTCTTCAAACTGATAAATAATAGCCATATGTATATCTCAATGTAAATTTTCTTCATTAGTTTTCCTGTTGCTGGGACTTTTCTCAGGAACAGAAAGTCTTTATACTTTTTATCTTCTAGTTAGACCCATCCTTTCTTGCACCAATAAGGTTTCCCTGAATCTTTGTGGAGGCAGTACTTACCAAGAAAATTATGCTGAATCTTCAGGGAAAACAAACAAAAAAAATTATTGTGGAGCATTAATTCTATAGCTGGATTGATGCATGAATTTTCTGCATTGAAATAAAAATTGTTCAGAGTCGCATGTTGTTGTAACTACAAGATACAGCTATGAATCCATGTGGCAATATATTCCACATTTTTACATTTGAGGTGCTGTGATAAAACTGCGACCGATTGCTCTAAATGAGCAGTAGCACAAGCTTTATAGTTCTGTCAGTTCATTAAACTGGCACTGCAATAGAGGTGAGCAAATAGTTTGGTTCCTTTACTAACTCGGGTTGAAGCAATTTGAGGATATGGAAAATACAGTCACAGGAAACCTGGTACCAGAGCTGACCTCGATATGGAGATCATCTTGGATATCCAAATTAGCAGTAACAGAGTTGAGTAAGGGTTTGGAAGTGAAGATACATAATAAATTGGTGCTTACAGGTGACTATCAACATCTGGAGTAGCTTCACGTAAGTGGCCAATTTCAGACAGGGTGGTAATACCTCAAAGTGGAGCTGTATTTTGAACTTAAGGCAGAATCTTTGAGATTCACTCCAGGAATGTTAAATGAGATAATTTTTTCTCTTTTTTTTTCAGACTGTCAAGACTAAAGTCTACAATTTTACATGTATTAACAAGAACAGAGTCTCTGAAATACCTCTGTTTTCCTGTTTCTGTACCCATTTCCTGGGAAAAAAAATACAGACTTCTGTCTGTTTCTTACTCTTTCTTCTTTTTAATACATATTTATTTATATAAATATAAGCATATACAATAAGTAAAGATATGTGCACATATCATGGTATTATCTTCTTCTCGTTTTTAGTAAAAAAGTGAAGGAATTCAGGTGTCTGACTTGGACTACTTTGTCCGTGTTGGGTAGTTAGTTATACCAAGGACATTCAACTCAATTGTAACCTGAAATTGACGATTTTCCTGTAAAAAAAGGACCTGAGAATTAAATGTCTTTTTGTTGACTGTCACATCGTAAGAAAATCTAGTGTCATGAAGTTTCTTTGTAAGGAGACAGAAGACATGAAAACAGCTGAAACACTGAAAGAGAACACATTGTAAAGACATTGAGGAGTTCTGATAAGACAGAGAAAAAATTTGTCATTTTTGCATTCTAGAAAACTTTGCCTTTCATCTACCTCAGTATGGATTTAAATTGTCTTAAAGAAAGGTTTTAAGAAGCATCAGCCCAGGTCACCTTCCTTTACTCCCAGCTGCTGTAACTCAAACTTTTTGCTGACACCATTATATTAAACAAATAAAAGGTGAAATTTCACCATGAAAGACAGACTTGGGATGAAAAGTGAAAAGGAGATGTCTGTACTGGTGTGACCTCCCTGGCCAAATAGCTGTTTATAGGCAAGATAAGAATGAAAATTAAAATGGAAGAAACCACCACATCTGAAGGAGACTTAAAGTTTATACTTTATTACATTAGTTTCACCATTCCATGGGCAAATTCTGAAAAGAGGAAACAGTCTTAAGGGTAAAGCACACTATTTCAAGCATCTAGTTAACTGATTTCTGTCTTCAACAATCTTCCAGCACCTTCAGAAAAGTTATATTTTTCCACTTTCATATTGCAAAACCTTAAACTTAGCTAGATTTATCTGGGTCAAACATGATGCTATTGATCTACATTTGTGAAGATTCTGCTCTATGGTCATTGTCTGTAGGTATTAGTAATGTAAAATAAAGTATCACTAAAATGCTAAAGAAAGAAAGAACAGTCTTGGTTTTTTGAGTTTTTTTTTCTCCCCTTTGTGTATTTTTGATTTTTTTGGTGGTTATTTTGTGGTTTGTTGGGTTTTTTGTTTGTTTGTTGTTGTTTTTTTTTTAATGACTCGTCTAAGCAAGGCACTTTCAGGCCTCAGATCCATGTTATTAATAATGTTCCTACAAGTTAACCGATCAAATGTTGCTTGTAAGCACGAATGCTTTCATCATTAGTTAAGTAACACTGCAGTTGCATGTGGACTGGTTATTGGATTTTACTCGTTTTGAACTGACAATGACAACTATACAATTAATTAAGGCCACTTTTCTTGTAGAAAGTATTACTGGGTAAGCTGTTTTGGGGAATTATACGTTACTAATATTCTGTGTTTGGTGGTGTATGTCTGAATGGTCTGTAGATAGGCTTTGACTGTTATAAACATCTAGGAAATGCTTAGCTTCAGAATCTGATTTTCTGTGAAGCTACTACCATGGTCATCTGTGCTAGCTGTTAACTGTTTAAAAACCCTCTTCGTAGGTTTGGGGTTGTTTTTCTGACAACATTTCTGCAAGACAAGGTCACGTGCAGATGTCTAAGCACCTATTTTCAGATTAGTTCATGCACTACATATATGCAGATAATTGTCCCGAGTATTTGGCATAAGAAAAGCCATGATGAAACTTGATGATTTTTTTTTCCTGTGTGAGGACATAGAATCCAAACCTACTGGACAGAACCTTTCATTATTGTTGATATATTCATAGTATTTTATTCTTAACCTCATGCATGATGGCAACATGTACCTACTAGGTCTTTTCCCACCTCTGAGGACAAATTGCACAGCAGCTCACGAGGCTGCAAAACTGATTAACCACACGTATGTCAGTTTTCTTCTCTTTTTCTTTTCATTATTTTTATAAAATCTCTGAAGTTAAATAACCCAGATGTTATTATACTCAAGCTATCCTACAGAAACATTATCAAGAATGCAAAATGCCACAAATGAAAATCAGGAAAAATAAAAATTATGTATTTAAATATAATTTAGTCACCTTTATACCTACAATAAAATACAAATTTCATAGAAGTTCTGTCTTGTTCTTGAAGTTGAGATGGATTTGACAATGGACACATGTGTAAGAAAGATGTGTAAAATGAACAATAGAATCATAGGATCATAGAATCATAGAATGTTAGGGATTGGAAGGGACCTCAAAAGATCATCAAGTCCAATCCCCCTGCCACAGCAGGAACGCCTAGATAATGCTACACAGGAACATGTCCAGGCAGGTCTTGAATGTCTCCAGAGAAGGAGACTCCACAACCTCCCTGGGCAGCCTGTTCCAGTGTTCCGTCACCCTCACTGAGAAGAAGTTTCTTCTCGAGTTTAAGCGGAACCTCTTGTGTTCCAGTTTCAGCCCATTACCCCTTGTCCTATCAGTGGTTGTCACCGAGAAGAGCCTGACTCCATCCTCGTGACACTCACCCTTTATATATTTGTAAACATTAATGAGGTCACCCCTCAGCCTCCTCTTCCCCAAACTAAAGAGCCCCAGCTCCCTCAGTCTTTTCTCATAAGGGAGATGCTCCACTCCCTTCATCATCCTAGTTGCCCTGTGCTGGACTCTCTCCAGCACTTCCCTGTCTTTCTTGAACTGAGGGGCCCAGAACTGGACACAAGATTCCAGATGGGGTCTCCCCAGGGCAGAGTAGAGGGGAAGGAGAACCTCTCTCGACCAACTAACCACCCCCCTTCTAATACACCCCAGGATGCCATTGGCCTTCCTGGCCACAAGGGCACACTGCTGGCTCATGGTCATCCTGCTGTCCACCAAGACTCCCACGTCCCTTTCCCCTACACTACTCTCTAATAAGTCATTCCCCAACTTATACTGGAACCTGGGGTTGTTCCTACCCAGATGCAAGACCCTACATTTACCCTTGTTATATTTCATTAAATTTTTCCCCGCCCAACCCTCCAGCCTGTCCAGGTCTCGCTGAATGGCAGCACAGCCTTCTGGTGTGTCAGCCACTCCTCCCAGCTTGGTGTCATCAGCAAACTTGCTGATAGTACTCTCTAGTCCCTCATCCAAGTCATCGATGAATATATTGAATAATACTGGTCCCAGTACCGACCCTTGAGGGACTCCACTGGATACAGACCTCCAACCAGACTCCGCCCCATTGACCACAACTCTTTGGCTTCTTCCCCTTAGCCAGTTCACAGTCCACCTCACTACCCGAGAGTCTAGACCACACTTCCTCAGTTTAGCAGCAAGGATGCTGTGGGAGACTGTGTCAAATGCTTTACTGAAGTCAAGGTAGACCACATCCACCGCTCGGCCATCATCTATCCACCTTGTTATATCCTCGTAAAAGGCTATGAGGTTAGTCAAGCACGACTTGCCCTTGGTGAAGCCATGTTGACTGTCTCTAATGACCCTCTTATCCCTGATATGCCTTGAGATGGCACCAAGGATAAGTTGTTCCATCACTTTCCCAGGGATGGAGATGAGGCTGACCGGTCTATAGTTACCCGGGTCCTCCTTCTTGCCCTTTTTTTGAAGACTGGAGTGACATTTGCTTCCCTCCAGTCCTCAGGCACCTCTCCCGTCTCCCAAGACTTGGCCAAGATGATGGAGAGTGGTCTAGCAATGACATCAGCCAGCTCCCTCAGCACCCGTGGATGCATCCCATCTGGACCCATGGATTTATGGATGTCCAGATTGCTTAATTGGTCCCTAACCCAGTCCTCATCGACTAAAGCAAACTCCTCCACTGCCCTGACTTCCTCTGGGGCCTCAGGGGAACGGGGCTCCTCAGGACAGCCTCCGGCAGAGTAGACAGAGGCAAAGAAGGCATTCAGTAACTCTACCTTCTCTGTATCTTCTGTCACCAAGGCACCCACCTCATTCATCAGTGGACCTACATTGCCTCTGGTGTTAGTTTTATCTGTCATGTATTTGAAAAAGCTCTTCCTGTTGTCTTTGACTCCTCTCGCCAGGTTCAATTCAAGGAATATAGGAACAGCTCCTCATCTCTTTGTCTGCCGTGGTTTTCCTGTGTAACACTAAGAAAGGTCCTAAACTCCCTTTCCTCAGTTTACATGAGAATCTGCAGACTCAGTCTCAGGACTGCTCCTCATTTAAAGATACAGTTCACGCTGAGTGCAGAACCACCTGGTTAAGCAGATCCAGAAGGAAAAAGCCATAATATTCTCCTAAATTGTGCCTAAATTTCAGGAACTTTGGAACTACAAACAAGCCTCTCAGCAGAAATCATTAGTTGAAATACTGGAGACAGCTCATCAGCCTGTCAGCAGAACACACATGGTCTCTTGTAGCTCAAGTATTTCTTATGCACTTGCCCATCAGATCTGCTTTTCCTTGTAACTGTTTTTCACACTTGTCCTCACTTTCTTATCTATGTTTACCACAGTCTCACCATTTTTGGTTGGATTTATGACTAACAAAACATACTAGAAGGGGATATTATTCATCACTTACACTCTGGGTTGCATATGAGCAGTTATACTACTCTGTCTTACATTTATATACGGTCTTACTACTTCTCTCTTATCTGGTTTCCTTACTTCTAAGGTATGATCATCTCAGCATAAGACAAAGATGTTGAGGACTATATGTTTTTCAGACACTTATCCATTCAAGTACATTCAAATTTGAAGGATTTGATTTAAAATATGTTGAAATAATTGGAATTTTTTAATGTTTTCCTTTCTTTTAACCAGTGTTCTACAGGGTAAACCTTACAATTCCTGACAGATTCCCATTTGCATAACATATATAATTTTTTTTTTCCTCACATGGATAGTAACACTTAAACAGTTTTCAAATAAATGTATAGAACTTGACCATTGTCATGTACATAGGAAATCATATTAATCTTTAGTATATTTTCTTCATTAGTGTAAAATTACATGTATTTATGTATGTTTTATATTCCTCATGACAAATATCCAGGAGAAGACAACTGAAGATTTCCAGTTTACCTTTCAGTTTGAAAGAGATACTGTTTAAAGCCTATCACTTCTAAACAGTCAACAGTTACAGATAAGGGAGATTTCCATTGTTGCAAAATCAATTTCATTTTAGTAACGATTTCACCTCTGAGTAACTATTTCTTATTATCACTATCTAAATCTTTTAAAAAGGAAAGGTTTTCTGATATTTAAACAGCTAGTTTGCAGAGACTAAAAGAGGTGTATATCAGTTATACAGTAATAAATGCAATATTATTTTCATAATCTCAGAGCATATGTTCAGTATTTCATCACATAAATCCATTGTTTCTATAACATCTGTTCTCCTCAAAATAAATGCGTATGAAAGCTAAATTCATTTATATTAATGATTTCCTGATCTTTTTTATTATTATTATTTCTTACAGAGAAACTATATAGTTTCTATATAGGGCAATATACTGATTTTAAAAAAAATATTAATATTTTGAGCAGCTTAGTTTCCAAGCTAGTCTTTAATTTATTCATTTATATACACATATACATAACTTTTCATACTTATATTGGTACAACGACAATATTTTTTTTCCCTAATAAAGAAAACATGGATTATTGTCTCTTCTGCCTTAGTAGTTTTCAGAGTAACTTTCACCTACACCATTGCTGACAAGGATCTACTGTACTGTCAAGATGGAGGGCCTGAAATACAAGGCATTGTTTTAGTCTGGGAACCAAATTTTAACTCCTGCACATCTTCCATATTCCCTGTCCTTTTTGTTTAGTAGAGGATTACAAACAGTAGTGGTGGTAGGATAGAACCATAGATGTAATCTAGCCAGGCTGGGCCAGTGACTCTCATCAGATTGTCTTTACTGCAGATGAAAAGTTTTGCCTGATTTGCCAAGCTCAGCTTATCCAAACCTGAGTGAATAATCTGACTTTCAATGAACTGTTCAAAAAACCCCACCCAAAAATCCTGGGAAAATCAAAGCAAAATAAGAACTTGCTGCTCTATGGATAGGTAATTTTTTTCAGATATTTACTTCTGTGGACCACTTTTTTCGTTGACAGCTGTCCCAGACCTTTTCTGCAGAACCGAAAGTCCAGATCAGGTAATGAACTTAACAGAGAGTACCAGACTGAAAGGCTTACTCTAAAAACGCAAAGTTTCTGTAAATGCAAATACCTGTGAAAAATCATATAGTATTTTATTCACCTGGAACACTTAATTCAGTAATGGTTTCGTGGCTATCTTTTTTAGTTATAAGCTTCTTTTCTGTTATTTTACATGTAGCAAAATTAAAGGTGGGAAGGGTAAATATTGGAAAATTGAAAAGAAAGTCAAGTAGAGAAATGTCAAAAATGTAATTTATTTAAAACCAGCATGAGTCAAACAAGGGGAAAAACACAGGACATTTAGAAAGAAAAGGTCAACAGAGACAGACTTTTTTATTAAAGTCAACATTGCAGCAAGCAACCTGGAGTCTTGATTCATGGAAATAGTCAGGTATCTGTAATCCTTGTTGATAAAGAATATCTGAGTTTACGGGAGTAATAAATAAGAAGCTGTTAGAAATTCCTCTCCTAACTTTTCTTCCCCTCAAAAAAAAACCCCAGCCATTAAAATGAGAAGTCTAACTCTCATGAAATATTTTCAGAAATATGTTATGTCCTTTTAATTGTTAGTGGTGAGGAGTGAAACTTTAATTTTTGCCTTCCTCTTTTGTGATATGTTTTCCTCCTTCATACCCATAATCTATATATGTGTATAACATAGAATCATAGAATCATAGAATGTTAGGGATTGGAAGAGACCTCGAAGATCATCAAGTCCAATCCCCCTGCCAGAGCAGGAATACCTAGATTATGCTACATAGGAACGTGTCCAGGCAGGTCTTGAATGTCTCCAGAGAAGGAGACTCCACAACCTCTCTGGGCAGCCTGTTCCAGGACTCCGTCACCCTCAATGAGAAGAAGTTTCTTCTCGAGTTTAAGCAGAACCTCTTATGTTCCAGTTTCAGCCCATTACCCCTTGTCCTATTATTGGTTGTCACCGAGAAGAGCCTGACCCCATCCTCGTGACACTCACCCTTGATATATTTGTAAACATTAATGAGGTCACCCCTCAGTCTCCTCCAAACTAAAGAGCCCCAGCTCCTTCAGTCTTTTCTCATAAGGGAGATGCTCCACTCCCTTCATCATCCTAGTTGCCCTGTGCTGGACTCTCTCCAGCACTTCCCTGTGGTTCTTGAACTGAGGGACACAGAACTGGACACAAGATTCCAGATGGGGTCTCCCCAGGGCAGAGTAGAGGGGAAGGAGAACCTCTCTCGACCAACTAACCACCCCCCTTCTAATACACCCCAGGATGCCATTGGCCTTCCTGGCCGCAAGGGCACACTGTTGGCTCATGGTCATCCTGCTGTCCACCAAGACTCCCAGGTCCCTTTCCCCTACACTACTCTCTAATAAGTCATTCCCCAACTTATACTGGAACCTGGGGTTGTTCCTACCCAGATGCAAGACTCTACATTTACCCTTGTTATATTTCATTAAATTTTTCCCCGCCCAACGCTCCAGCCTGTCCAGACCTCACTGGATGGCAGCACAGCCTTCTGGCGTGTCAGCCACTCCTCCCAGCTTGGTGTCATCAGCAAACTTGCTGATAGTACTCTCTAGTCCCTCATCCAAGTCATCGATGAATATATTGAATAATACTGGTCCCAGTACCGACCCTTGAGGGACTCCACTGGATACAGACCTCCAACCAGACTCCGCCCCATTGACCACAACTCTTTGGCTTCTTCCCCTTAGCCAGTTCACAGTCCACCTCACTACCCGAGAGTCTAGACCACACTTCCTCAGTTTAGCAGCAAGGATGCTGTGGGAGACTGTGTCAAATGCTTTACTGAAGTCAAGATCCATCCATTTAAAAGTTTTGGACAAAAAGCCAAGAAGAATTTAGAGCAACTTTTAGTGGCTCTAATTTAGCAGAAGAAAAGACAAAAGTATATAATACAGAAGTAGCTTCCACTATCAATCTATAAACTGTAAAACTCAACTAAATTCTTCAGAGACTTGTATTGTGTAGGTCTCTTTTTTTATATGTTAAATTGAACTGCATTTAATTAAACACCAGTATTAAACTATTAATTTATCTTCTAACTAAATCTCTAGTGTTTTATTTAAAACCTCTCTGCAGAATATGTGTGTTATTCCATATTTTTAAAATTAGTTTTGAAAGCTACTGAGTATATGTAAAGAATGTCTTCACATAATCTATTACATATTCATATAAAACTCAGACAGGGTTTCTTTTACAAAGAAACCAAACCACTTGTTAATTTTTGAAATTATTTTAAAAACTTGATTAGGGCAAAATTAATTCTACTACATAGAATTATCCAAATTCCTGTCACAACGAAATTGTTCTGTATTTTGAAGATATTTTGCCCTCTCTCATGCAAGTTAATCAAGGACTACAGTTTACAAATATCCCTTTGGGAAGCATCTGAAAGAAGTTCTTTGATATGAACTTCTTTGATAAGAACTTTCTTCATAGAAATCCTAAAATTTTCTTACATTTTTAAAATTTTATTATTCTTCCAGTTCTTTTTAGCTTCAAAATCTCTGATCTTCTTGAAATAATTATCTTCTTCTTTTACAATTAAAACCTAATTTTAAATTTATTAGAGTCATAGAAAGCTATTTCTCTGAACAAGAAATTTTAGATTGGAACTTAACGTGTTTCTAATATCTGTGTATAAGTCTGAGTTTGAGATGCTAGTGACATGTTAGCCTAAAGCTACCAGCTTTCTGAGAGAAGAAATATATAGCTGCATGTTTCCTCTCCCAGACAAATATTGCAACGAAAAATTGGATGTGTTAAAGAAAATACAGTTCATGTTTTTCCTGTTGTTAAATGGTAGGGAATTTTGAAATATCTAAAAGGCAGTAGAAAAGCCATCAGGAAACAGGAAAACAAAACAACCTCAGCCTTAACTCATCCTTCATCAAAAAGTCAGAACTGATTAATGATGGTTTCTAAACAAGCATAACTTGTAAAAAACCCACATGCTAAACATTATATAAACAATATAGGAATATGTGTCACTAAAGTGTATACGTGAATCTATATAGCTAAAGCAATAGAAAAAAAACAATGGAATTGAATCCCATTGATGAATTGATGGAATTAGGTTTCATAGATCAGACGTATCAATCATTTTCAGTGTCATCAAAAAGAACTGGAACTCTGTCCTTCAAATCTGGACAGTTAATTAAAGTAGTTTAGCATATAATTTGTTTTTTAGGCTTTATTTGTGCAAAGAAATATCAATACATATACATCTGAGTTATAGAAAGACATTTGTGATT
This sequence comes from Trogon surrucura, assembly GCA_020746105.1. Lineage (NCBI taxonomy): Eukaryota > Metazoa > Chordata > Aves > Trogoniformes > Trogonidae > Trogon > Trogon surrucura. The sequence goes on along the minus strand of CM036658.1, from coordinate 37,414,061 downwards.
CATATATATTGAAGTTTAAGAGACAATGTTTAAAATGCCAAATGTCTTAGCATATTTACAGGTCTTTGAGTTTTACTTCATGAAGTCACATAATGAACTTATATAGTTTTATTTATAGAAACATTCTCATTTGGATTCTGAAAGTAAAACAATGCATATGTTTGACATTTGCAGAAGTTGAGCCTTGAGCACTGAATAAGTTCCAATATAAAAAGAAAAAAAACAATTTAAGTTAATTTGAATCATAAAACCTTCAATATGACTCCTAATCCATTTTGGACTCTGGAAGAAAATTGTCTAATTTTGACAGCTGTTGATTTTTCGTGGTGTTTTATGAGTCTAACATCTATGAAAAGCAGTAGGTATAAACCTTCCTTGTTGGTTTGGATTTTGATTATTTCCTAGGGTCAAATATGACACATATGTTTGTTTTCTCTCATTCTCACAATATGAGTACAATACCTTTAGAATATCTTTAGAGTTATGAAATGAAGTCAGAGGCTAGAAATCAGAAAAAAAAGTGCTCTAATCTAAAAATTTTACAATATTTTCACTATCTGTCAGTCCTTTCTCTGACCAACTGAACCATACACAATTCTTACCTATTATTAAAGATAAGTTGCTGTGTTACAACATATACTGAATATAAGCACTTCATTGAATTGAATTAGAAGACATTAACAGCAAAAGCTACATATTGGTCCCGATGTGATCTGTCTCCCTGTTTCATTGTTATGTTTTTGCAGCACAGACCAGAAGAATTTCAATAGCTGATCAAAACAGAGCTCATCATTCAAAAATCCATTTTGTTTCACATTTAAATAGTGATTAGACGAAGAACTTTACTAGATTTACATAGAATGAAGTAGTACTGTATTGGACATTTCTGACACTAGTAAAAATTAAAGTCTGACTATTTCTTGGATTTTTCTTTAAACTTCCCTTTATATATAACTGTTGGAGGTGTGGAGGAACCCACAAAAACCTCCACAAAAAAAAAAATCCAAAACCAAACCCCAAAGTAGAATGAACAATGTCTTTCATTCAACTGTTCTTACCAGCTCAATTAAAGAAATATAAAATTAAAGAGACCACAATAATGAAAGAATATCATCTCCAGTGCTGTGGTGCCCTTAACTAGTGCTCTGTCTAAGATAATTATAATATTAAGCTATCACATGGTCAGTTCTAGAAGGAATTTTGCTTGAAGGAAACAATAAAAATCTGAGAAGATCAGGAAAATCAGAGGCTACTTTGTCCACCAGAAGTCTCTGATAACTGAGTGGGAGGAACTCGGTGAAAAGGTAATCCATAGGGAAATAAAGACTGAGAACTGATAATTCTGACTGTGTGTAAACAGACTTACTCCTCTGAGAATCACTAAACAATGCCCAGATAAGTATTTTGCTGCACAAATCCTAACAAAAGCACAAGAGCTTTAATAAAGTACATGGGTCATCAACAAATATCTATGATGAATCATTCTTTGGCTTCAGGGGCAATAAGCATATATTCAGTTTACTTTTTTTTTTCCTTCAAGTGATCACAGTTTATCTCACATCAAACATTGTTTCTTGTCTTATAGACAGCCTGATGAAACATGCAGTTTGATCCTTGTTTTCTGGTAGGTACTTACCTCTCAATTTAAGGTTTTGGAGCTGACCTGAAATTATCTCAGGAGTTATTCCAAGCTGTAGAACTGCACAATAGTAGTTCACAGCAGTGAGACAGCTTCCTAAAACTTATTTAAAGAAAGAAGCCTCATAAACAAACAAGAACTGCCACACTGGAATAATGCACCCATGTAAGTGATGTCATCGTTCAATGGTACTTGTTCTGCGAACTGCAAAATCTCTTCAACAACTTTTATGTATAATCTTTTAACACATCTGACGTGACTCACATGGTTGAATGTAGGGATATCCACCACAGATATCTATCTACATTCTCTTTGTGACCCCTAGGATGCAAAAGCCAGGTTTAAGGTATGTTTAATTTCATCCTCAAGCTGATCTCTAAAGTATTCTGGATCAATCAAAACCATTGTTTGTTCTTCACTCATTACAGAGGGAGCCTAGCCTGGGAAGCTGGGCTGTATGCCAGTACAGTGCAGAAGTTTAAAATGTCCTAACTGACTTAACGGTAGTCACAAGATTTTTGACTGAGCCGGGTCTTCTGTACGCAGTGAGTATCACCACACCTGCTTTTAAAGCAACATCTTACTATTCTTAAAATGATGAAAATTTCCATGTCTTTAATTATTTTTTTTCTGAAGACCTGCAATCTCTTAGGAACCACAAGCTTGTCTGTTTCTGTTGAAATCTATTAAACACTAAATTATTATTCTTACATTATATAACCAATTCTTTACCAACAATTATTAAAGCTAAGAAAGTTCAGGGCTTTCTCCTGTTACTCATGCTGCAGTCCTTTCCCTAGGTAAATCTATTTTACATCCTATGCCTGAAATGTGTTTTGTATGCTAGAATTAATGGTTTCCTACAGTGTTGAGGATACAGAATGGTTTTGAGTGTGTTGTTTTATTACAATATTTCAAGCATTTGTAAGAAAATCTATGTTTTCTAAAGTAAAAAAACTTGACAAATAATAAACAACTTAAAATAGGTAATTATTTCAACTTAATTGTGAATGCAAAACTGCTAACACCAGTGATATCTTAATCATAAACTCACCCTTTTTAAACCTAATACTATGAGTACTGGTTCCTGTTTCATTAAATGATTATTTTAAAGGAGGAAGAGTTTTTCCCTAACTTTACGTTCCCACTTATAAAAGTTTAAGAAAAATTCCTAGTGAAATTCTAGCAGGTAATCATTTCTAATGATAATAACAATTTATTGGAGACATAAAAGGCTTTCTAAATTATTTTTATTTTTATATATAATCTTAGAAAAAGAAAAAATAGTATATACCATCAAAGAGATTATGAGCTCAGGAAGACGTATAAATTTCTACAGGGCATAAAGTAAGCTAAATTCAGATATAAGCACATGACTCTGTTCAAGTCAATAGTTAATTCTTTGATTCCATAATCCCTGAAGTAAACTAGGATTTTATCTGATTTGTCTTGACCCCATGAATTAGTAGGACAGTTTAATGACGTTTTTTCTGATTCAGGTGGTATCAGAAGAAAAGGGTTTGGTATCATTTCCATGGGAACAATTAAACATGTCCTCAGGCATTTTGAAAGATATAGTTGGAAAAAATACAGTAAAAATGTTTTACATATATATGTTTTTATTTTTGGTCAACATTAACAAAATTCTAGATTCTTGCACCAACATCTCAATGAGATAGAAGTTAAAAACTTTTCTGATTTTTTTTTTGACATTTGTATTTTGATATGTGTACTTTTCCAAGTCAGATATTCTTATAAAACTTTGAAACTTTGTTTACTTTAACTTTTTAACTCACAACACAGTTTTGCTCTTTCCAAAATTATTTTTCATTTTCCTTATGAACTGAATTCATCTCCTCCAGCATGACACGACCCTGTTTGGTATGAAGAACAAACAGGAGAAAGATGAATCTGTGTTTCAAAAAGGACAGGCATCTATTTTCTTAAACTGCATGTTGTCAGTAAAAAGAAACGGTCATTTTGGCAATCCGCATGTTGCTGTATTGATATTTAATGAAAACTAGACAGCTGGAGTATGCTGCAGGTATTCTAGTGTGACATTGTTTAAAACAAAGGACAAGGACTGTTGCATAAAAGGATGGCTGAAGAAAGATGAACATGGGAGTCCTCTGGCGTGTCTCAAAATCATGTAGCAGATACATACATTTGCCAAACTTAAAGAGCCTTTATTGATTATATGATTTCTGGAAGCTCATAATTTAGCCAAATTTGGACATATTTTCATGGCAATAAGGAAAGGAATACTTAACACACAAGAGTCATGTGTTTCCAGGTTTCAGCAAAGTGCTGGAGATTCTCACTGAAATAAACACATGTATGTTCAGCAAAGACAAAATAATTTCTACCTTATTTCATTCACAGAATTAGTTCAGGGATTTAGGTTGGGGGTTTTTTTTGTTTGTTTGGTTTTTTTTTACTATTTGACATGTGACACTTTAGAGAATTAATATTTACCAGACTAAAAAAACCCTGAAGAATGTTGCAATGAATAGAGGTTTACAACTTTGTTCGTATAAGAAACATACAGATAAGTAAACAGATGTATTTTATATCCTCATTCCTTTTTATTTACGTAACATCTCATCAGAATAAAGATTTCTTATAAAAGGTTTATCCAATTAAACTATGGACCTGTACATTTTCATTTTAATCAACACCAGGAACATGAGTAGAAAAGACACATCTGTCCAAAAATATTAGTATGTCAAAATTAATCTTGGAAATTCCTTTCTAGCGTTGCTTGTTAAGGCTGAGGTGGTTTTATCACTTCTTTTCATGAAAGTAACTGTGTAACTTCATACCATATTTCTTAACCTCAGGTTACTTCCTCTAGTTACATAAAAATCGTCATAATGATGTGAAACCAAAATGGAAATAATTTTTTTAATAGCCTTGAACTACCAGTAAAATATTACTTTTTGTGTATACTTCAGCAAACCCTTTCAAAATTTTGACTTAGACACTGTTTCATTTTATTTATAAGAGAAAGCTATTATTTATAATTGATTGGCAAGTAAAGCTTGGATAGGGTCCTGAATTTGTGACATTTTTCAAGTGCTTCAAAGAACTTGAATATTGTAATTGTAAGAAAAAAAAATTTCATGCTGAGCTACATACTGCAGATATGCTTTTCATGTTATTATTTCTTCCATGTCACTTCTGCTTCAATTGTTAGAATTAAGTGTACTGTTAGTTATACAAATCATGATTTTCCCACCCTATGCCCAGCCCTGTTATCAGATGAACTTATCTGTGCAGGGATCTTTTTTTCAAAGCTCTGGTAATAGGTAGAAAGCATAGACAGAGGGAATGGTTTCATATATTGGTAGTTACTTCAGGTTCATAATCTTTCAAATTTTATTAAAAAGACCTTAGGGTGGTTCTTTTATGTCTTTTTACTGGAAGTCTAACTATTGGATCAATCTGAAAGAAACACTCTGTTCCATTTCTTCACTGCTCTCTCTCAAATGAACATTCATTTCCATAAAGCATCTGTGAAATATGGACCTGGAGAACTACCAAGCCATATTTACAAATGAAATGTACAAGATATCTCACTGTTTCTCCTACAGATAAGCATGTTCTGCTCTTGTCAATGTATATGGATAGTTAGTTATGTCACACGCAAAATCGGTTTTGAAATATAGAATGAACTCAAACCCATGGAGACATTAGCTCATTATCAGGTGTTTCAAGGATCCTTTCTAATTAAAATGGATACAGGGAGAATATTCATACAACCAAGTGTAAAAATTTATGGAGCAAATGATGTGGAATTTACATGAAATCAGAGATATGTATGTTAATATAAAACAAGAAAGCTGTTCAGAGTTGAGATTTTATAATCAGTTAAAGTCAACTACAGTAAGAAAGAGTTTAAGTTCAGTTTTTGTTAATTATGCCAGCATTGTGTAAAAGAACGAGGTTAATTTTAATTATGTATTTGTGTTCTGTCTAATCCAATACACCTAAAATTTTTATACCATTACCACAGAATAGATGCCATCTACTGTCATAGGATAAACTTTCAATTACTACATTGACATTTGAAATTTATTAGTGTTGTGATGACTGACACTTTGTATTTATCTTGTGATTGTTACAGGGGGAAGATAAGTCTTGGCAGCATATTAAAAACAGAGTTTAAAAAAAAATAAAAAATCCCACAAACATTTAAAATGTCTTGCTTCATTCAAAATAGGAGAGTTAAATTCAGAGACAATCTGGAATTTGAAATCATCAGAGTCCACAATTAGCTGAAGACATGTATGAGTTTAATTAGAAGAGAAAAAACATGTGCTAAAACATAGTTACATTTAAAGTAACTGTGCTGTGTAGAACATCTTTTTCCTATTTTTTCTTTCTGTTTTGTTAATATTGTTTGGGAAATTTACAGTTTGCGTTATTTATACATGCCCAGAGACCAAACTCTAAAATATCCTTTTCAGGTGTCGTCTAGAAACTGGGCTGGAGAGCTAGTGGTAGTGTTTAAAAGTTAACATGGGTGAGCAGTACTGTAGCAATCCAGTGCTCAGCACATGTTCTCAATGGCTGTGCCCAAATCAACAGAAGTCAATAGGAATCAAATTGAAAAGTGACAAGGAATAGGCCCAGTGAGGTTCACATTCGTTGCTCTCTCATTTACTTAATACAGAAATGTTAAATTAAAATGTGCCATAGTTTTAACAAGTGACTGTTAACAATGCTGGCCTGAAAAGGGAGCACTGGCATTTGAAATGCTCCCTCTTTGCTAATTGGAGTAAGTCATAAATTTGCTACCAACATCAACACTGCAGAATGGACCCTTTAAAAGAGAATCAAAGTCCTCATCAGATTTGCTTTTATGGACCCGTTGAAGTATGTGGATATACATCTGCACAACACACACAAAGCGTACATCGAACTAAAAATTTTTGTGATACAAAGCTCCTCACTCAGCCTACTGATTTGTTAAGAATGAAAGGTTTTGTTGGAAAGTTTGGACTTTATTTAAATTCATCTATAATAAAAATTGAAACAGAAATTAAGCAGTCTCATTTTCCATTCTCAAATTATTCTAAATTATTATTTTATTCATTACGTTTTTATTTAATACTTAAGTAATACATTTTTTTTCCATAAACTTAAATATTTAGTTATGGTAGAAAAGAAAATGTCTTCTCAAAAGGAAAAGTTTCAGTTTTTACACAACAACAACAGATTAAATTAGTTACCTACTAAGTTTTGGGGTATTTATCACATCAATTTGTAGGCATTCATAAGTTGCATTAATGTTCACAAAATTTTATCTAGGTATCTGAGTATGTTATATGCCATCATACTTGAATTCATTTAACATTTTAATGCTTTTTAAAATTCTTTTATTTTACAAAAAAATGAATGCTTTTGTTTTTCTGATGAAGACAGCATACTAGGGATTTGTCATGTAAAACTATTTCTTGGATTATTAAGTTGATATCCTCCAATTAAATGATGAATAACATATGAATTTTGAAATGGAAGTGGATATTATTCTAAAAGACCTGACAAATTTTGTACATTTTAAGAAACTGGTAGATATAGGTATGTGGGAGGCATCCATTTATTGAAATTAAGATTTAAGCATCTGATAGCAAAACCTTGAGCAATTCAGACATTTGTGGCGTTTTGTTCTTCTCTCAAGGCCTTCCTTCTCAGAAATGTTTGTATTTATTTTTTTAAACATTAAGGCTAATATAACCTGTGTCCTACTCCATGAAATATTGACTTTTTTTTTTTTGTTCAAATTCTAAACAAATGTTAACAAGAAAACACTTAAAAAACCACCTTTCATTGTAAAGAGCTCATCTTCAATTCAAGGGATCAAACACAGAAAAACTAATTAGGATGCCCTTAACATTTTTCTAAAGAAGGGCAGAAGCAAAATGTTCCAACAAATTCCTTGCAAAACAGCGGGAAGACAATTTGGTAATATTATGAGTGGATTGTACTGCTTCTCTTCCCCCGATATGATCACTTACTGCAGCACTTTCCTTTGAAATAGCAATTATCGTGCTCCACTGTTGCTAAGATTGATGAAGGTTGGTGTCACTTTCCCTTCCAGTCACTGTCAGCTGCTGCTCTTTAATACTGCAGTCTGGCTACCAGTGAGCGTTCACATCCTCACTTTGCAGATTATCAGACTTTCCAGCGGCATCACTTGCTTTAGAATGCAAGGTTGCTTTGCCATTAGGGACCCACTTAGAAGATTTTCACCCATAAACTGATAATGGAAATGAATAATTAGAAGAGATGCATGAGATTCTTCATCAAACTTTTGTCATTAGACAAAAATAATGGATGTTTTTCCTAATCTCAAATTTTCCTGTGCTAGCTAGAAAGGTGAAAATAATGACATAGATATGCAAGCAATCTGTAATCAGACATAAATTTTAAGGGCTAGAATATTAATCACACTACTGGTGTAGTGGTATTAAGTACGATTGTATGGGTATGCCCTCTTGATTTCTCTAATAATAATTAACCTAACCATTGAGAGTACAATTCTTTTTCTCTGTCAGTCATAAGACTTTTGCTTTGTCTTTTAGTCCTTCTTGTTGAATCCATCCTTCCAGAAGAGAAAAACACAAAAAAGGAGAACTCTATTTGGTAAAGAGATAACATGTGGATGATCAGTTGTGTACAACTCATGCCCACTTTAAGGGCTAGCTGCTGTCGTCTGTATCTGCAGTGAGTTACAGGTAAAATATAATCCTTGTCACATCAATAAATCTCTTTACAGCCTGGTTGTCAAAGTTACTACCATTAAGAGGTGTTACCAATTTGTAGCATCCAAGTAACAAAACAGACTACTTGAATTCCCACAGGTTTGCTACGTTCAGTCTCTTTTATAAGGCAAAAGCAACACCTTGCGCATGGAGAGACGGGAGTTCATTGTTAGCCTGACTGGAGCCTTCACAGCCTAATCCATTACGAGTCTGGTCAAAAACTGTGTCCAATTCTGGGCCCCTCAGTTCATGAAGGACAGGGAACTGCTTGAGAGAGTCCAGTGCAGAGCCACAAAGATGATGAAGGGAGTGGAACATCTCCCTTATGGAGAAAGGCTGAAGGAGCTGGGTCTCTTTAGCTTAGAGAAGAGGAGGCTGAGGAGTGACCTCATTAATGTTTATAAATATGTAAAGGAGGAGTGTCAGGAGGACGGAGCCAGGCTCTTCTCAGGGATGTCCAATGACAGGACAAGGGGCAGTGGGTTCAAGCTGGAAGACAGGAGGTTCCATAAAAATATTAGGAAAAATTTTTTCACAGTGAAGGTGACAGTGCCCTGACACAGGCTACCCAGAGAGATTGTGGAGTTTCCTCCTCTGGAGACATTCAAAACCCACACATTCCTGTGTGACCTACCATAGGTAATCCTGCTCTGGCAGAGAGGCTGGACTAGATGAACTTTTGAGGTCCCTTTCAACTCCTAACATTCTGTGATTCTATGTGATTCTGTGAAATGGCAACAACACCTCTCATATTTCAGAGTAAAACCAGTTTAAATGATACACATAAAAATGTTTTAGCACCTATCTCTTCTTTCCTGGTGCTGTACTCACCTCTAGGACCTCTAGCAGATGGTCTCTGCCTCTTGGGAGCATATGAGGGGTCATCATCAGCCTTCCCAGTGGTGTTTTGATTTGTTTGCCAGAATGTTCTACACTTTTCTCTTTCATGACAAGCTTGCAGTCCCACATTACATCCCAGTTTTCTATATAATGTGAGTTGGGTGTTTCTATACATAGAGTAAATATTCTGCATCCTCTTTACTACTCCTATTTAGCCCAGCTCTCAAGATTACATTCCTCTGCTAACTCCCAGCTGACTACTGATTATCTTTCTATATCCTCAAGACCTCCACTATTACCGGGTGACTGCACCTTCAAGTCCTTTGTTGTCGTCCCCTGCCAGTAGTCCTCCATGCTATGTGCATAGTATTCAGCAGTCTTCCATATATTTAGACTAATCAGAGTAGTAAGAACTAGACAACTGTTGGTACAATCCAGTAAGATAAGTCTGGAAGAAAAGCTTGTGGCCTTGTGCAAGCAATGACGATGACATAGTTTCTGGGCTACAAGGTCATAGAACTGAGTAGTTGCTTCGGTGATCAAGAGGTCAGAATACACTGAGGAGCTGCATAAAATGGCTAAGTGCAAGGATTATTTCTGTTTATGTCTTTCTGAAGTGTTCTTTCTTTTCCTGTTTGTTCCTAGACTCACTCATGTGTTAATCTAATTGAGAGAAATTAAAGTGAAGGAACCTGTCCAAAGAGTAGCAAGGTTAGGTCAGGCATCTCTTGTTTTGAAGGATGTGGGATGAAGTTAACAAGGGTGTTCAGTAGCTAGTTCATGTGGAAGCAAAACACAGCCCACAATTAAATAGAAAGTACAACTATGAAGGCAGAGAAATATGATACAATCAATGGAAACAAATGACTAGATTACCAACAACCTCTGGTATTTTGGAGACAATCTCGCGAAAAAATATTTTTCCATCTCCAAAGCTCCTCAAATATGAATGTTCCTTCTGAGCAGTCCTCCTTAACCTGTGGGAGAAAATAGAAAGATAATGTCTTGCAATACCTGCAAAGACACACCTGTTAATGCAAAATGCAAGTTTGCATTTTCCTGTGTCATACCTTAACTGTGAACCTACCCAGGTGGAGGCCATCTCACAATTTATTTGCTTAAAATCCTTATTTATTTCTAGCTAGGCTTTCATTACAATGATAATTCACTGACTATGTAGAAAAATAATTAAGTACAGACAGAATGATTCATGTGGGAAAAAAATGAAAATAAGGCCTTCCAGTAATTATATTTGCATTTGATGATATATATGATAGTCTCAAGATATTCCTAAGAGTATGCCCTGAGTCTTTCCCTTATCTTAGTAATTTCAAACTGTAATTAATATTGTTCTGAAAGTACAGTAAAGATCCAAGTGTTGAGGTTTAAAATTGACTTTTTATGTGGTCATCAAAGTTTTGCACCTACAGTCAGTAAAATTCCAATGTAGGGACAAGAATGTCGACATGTGCAAGTACCCACGGGTACTTAACCTTGCATCGCTCAGGGTCAGGAATGTTAACTACTAACATTAAGTCTAATATTGCTTCAAGTTAAATACTTCTCAAGAGAAAAAACACATCCTTCAGAAGCAGTTGTTGTTACGGTGTGCATTACATTCAACAAAAGCTACAATGAACCTGACAGAAATCACATCTGTCTAAAAATTCCCTGCATGCATCTGGATGCTAGAATTTTCCAAGCAGCAACTCTCTGCTTGACAACAACAGGAGCTAAGTGAATCCTGACACAAATGATAATATTTAGTATGTTTATGTAAGGTATTCTGCTTTCAAGATGCTACACAAACATTTAGTTAACAGTACAAGGAAACCTCCACTATACACAAGATGATCCTAAGTGCCTGCTTCATTTTGCCTCCATACGGAAAAAAAACTTATTTTCATTTTAAAGTTGAAATAATTTAAAATGAAAAAGTCATTATACTTATTTTTTAAAAGAAGTATAGAACTTTGTTTCTCTAATTGATATCATCTAACCCTGGGACCTAATAGTAGATTTGGTTGGGTTTTGTATGCAGCAACCTAATCAATTTATACTAAGTATCCAATCTTCTATCTTACTAAACAGCAACACTTTTAATAATGGAATGATTCAAAGGACAGAGAGTTGGTTCTGCTGCTCTCAGGAAATAGAGTATCCTTTCCAGGTTACCTAACTAGTAACCTGGAAAATTTTCTATACGTAAAAGTTCTCTTTGGATGTAATCAGGTATGGCAAAACCATCTAGCTAGTGAAAAATGTGTGATTTTCTCTGGGAAACACAAATCAGCTTTACATTTACCTTCAAAGGAAGAAGTCATGAGACACCTTTCATTCCACAGCAGTCAGGACTAATTTGCTGAAGTGATGAGAAGAAACCATTGCAATAAGTTGTCTGCGAAGTGTCTTCGCTTCCTTTCCCCTCACACAGACTTCTTACACAATCTGTGCTCCATGGTGATACCGTTTAATTTTATTTTACCTGAGGGTGGGGATCAGTTTCGTTCAAGTCTGATTTGAGTTTCTACCATATCCTGTGATCTGTAAGTATCAAAAGAACCCCACCAGTTTACTGGGTATTTGTCCTTTTCCCCTTGGAAAGCTAACATCAGTACACTAGAGAACAGACCGGGAACTAAAAAATGTTCGTAAATTCTGTCATTCAATACTCTGCCATTCAATACTCTGCCTTTCATCTTCATTCTGTGGTTGGATTTTAGTTGACATAATTCTTCCAAAGTTGTTTCTTCAAACAGGAACTCTTTCTCATGTGCACATATTAAAATCATTGTTAAGACATATAGATATTTTCACAACTGGAGTCTATGTAAGTGGATAAATAACTTCATAAACAGTTGTCCAGAATCTTATTATTACCCTTTAATTAATGTATGCAATTACAATAACAGCTTTTTCCAGAAAACGTCAAAGATAAGAAACTTTTGAATGTGCTGAAACTGATATTGATTCTGTCTGATTAAGACAACTAAAAAGTTGTCTCAGAAAAATCTAGATATGGGGGCAATACAGTTATAAAATCAATACTTATGGTAAAGAAAGAATATAGATAGAACACTGTTATACCACAGAATCAAAGAATCACAGAATGCTAGGAATTGGGAGGAACCTCGAATGACCATTTAGTCCAACCCCTCTGCCAGAGCAGAATCGTCCAGAGTAGATCACACAGGAATGTGTTCAGGCAGGTTTTGAACGTCTCCAGAGAAGGCGACACCACAATCTCCCTGAGCAGCCTGTGCCAGTGCTCTGTCACCCTCACAGGCAAAAAGTTTTTTCTAATTTTTTGCAGAACCTCCCATGTTCCAGTTTCCATCCGTTGCTCGTTGTCCTATCATTGGACACCCCTGAGAAGAGCCTGGCTCCGTCCTCCTGACACTCACCCTTTACATATTTATGAACATTAATGAGGTCACCCCTCAGTCTCCTCCAGGCTGAAGACACCCAGCTCCTTCAGCCTTTCCTCATAAGGGAGATGTTGCACTCCCTTCATCGTCCTTGTGGTTCTGTGCTGCACTCTTTCAAGGGTCTGTGATAGGCTCCTTCAAGAGTCTAGTTTAGCTACGAGGATGCTGTGGGAGACAGTGCCAAATGCTTTACTGAAACCCAGAAAAACCGTGTTCACTGCACAGTCATCATTCATCCACCTGGTTATATATTCATAAAGGGCTATCAGATTGGTCAAACATGACTTCCCCTTGACAAAGCCATGCTGATTGCTTCCAATGACCCTCTTATCATTGATATACCTAGGGACAGCACCAAGCATAAATTATTCCATCATCTTTCCAAGAATGGAGGTGAGGTGGAGTCATCAGTCTTAAAGAGGATATAATTCAGTTTACTTTTCTAAAAGTAACTTAAGTGAATAATTGTAGTTTCAGTGGTATGTAAGTTTACAGCAGATTTTCTATCCTTTCTTTCATGCGTATTCTTAACTGGTGTGTCTTCATGACAACAGCACCAAGGAACTCAGCTCTGGTGGAAGCCCAGTGAGTCCTGGCTGGTTGTAATGAAACTTGTTGATGAACCTGTCAGTGATAAATTTAACTTTAGAGGAGTTTTAGCTTTAAATCAGCTTTTAGGTTACCTTGTGGTGGTTTGGCCCTGACTGGAGGCCAGTAGCTCATCAAAGCTGCTCTATCACTCTCCTTCTTTTTTTAGACGGACAGAGGAGAGGGAAGATATAATGAGAGGCCCTTGGGTTAGGAAAAAAAGCAGTTTAACATAACAAAAGCAAAGACAATGCAGAGAAGGAAAACAAAACAAAGATTATTCTCTACTTCCTGTGAGCGGCCAATGCCCGGGTGCTTTCCCAGGAAGCAGGGCTCTAGTACACGTATCGGTTGCTCCGGAGGACAAACACAGAGAATGGCCCCCCGCCTCGCTCTTCCTTCTTGCTTTTATTCTGAGCTGACGTCATATGGTATGAAATACCCCTTTGGTCAGTTTGGGTCACCTGGCCCGGCTGTGTCCCTTCCCAGGGTGTTGCTCACGCCCAGCCTACTCTTGGCGAAACACTGGAAAACCACAGCCTTGGTGCTGTGTGAGCACTGCTCAGCAGCAGCCAAAACACCATGGTGTTATCAACACCCTTCTAGCTACCACTCCGAAAACACAGCAGTGAGAGACCTGCTGTGGGAAGATTAACTCCGCTTCAGCCTGACCCTATACAAGGAGGCTGCTGGACCTTTTCCCAATGAGAAAGTAGCTATTACCTATATTGTGGTTTTGAGGAGCAATCGGTAAAAAGACAAGTTTTGGTGCTGATAATGCCAAGGTCACTGGTTCATTCCCCATAGGGGCCACGAAAAAAACTGTCGTGGTTTGACCCTGGCCGGCAGCCAGGTGCCACCACCCCTTCTCTGCCTGCTGGGGAGAAAACATATCAAAAGGCTCAAGGTTTGAGATAAGGACAGGAAGATCACTTTCGTTTACCATCCTGGGCAAAACAGAGTCAATTTTGAGGAAATTAGTTAGATTTATTAGTTAGATTTATTAAAAGAACAATTCAGAGAAGAGTAGTGAGAAACAAAAAAAAAACCCAGACCTTAAAAGAAAAGAAAAAAACGCATTCTCCCCATCCCTCCCTTCTTCCTGGGCTTAACATCAGTCCTGATTTCTCCACCTCCTCCCCCTTAGTGGTGCAGGGACACAGGGAATGGGGGTTACAGTCAGTTCATCCGATGTTGATTCCACTGCTTCTTCACTCCGGAGGAGGATTCTTCACACTTCCCCAGGGCTATTGGATGTGTCTCCCTCTCAGGGGAGACAATCTTCACACTCTCTTCTCAGGTGTGAGTCATCTCATGAAGGGCAATTCATCACAAACTGCCCAAAGTGAGACACCTCACGACAGACAAATCTGCCCCTCATGAGTCTGAGGTACAGTCCTTCAGGGGAAACTGCTCCAGCGTGAGTCCCCCGCAGCGTCACAAAAGTCCCACCACCCAACCTGCTCCAGCGTGGGCATTCCTCTCTTCCATGGGCTACAAGTTCTGGCAGCAACCTGCTCCAATGCAGGCTTCCCATGGGCTACATCCCCCTTCAGGCATCCACCCACCCCGGCATGGGGTCTTCCACCCCATGGTGGACATCTACACCTCGCCCATGGGCTGCAGGGGGACAACCCGCTTCACCATGGTCTTCACCATGACCTGGGGGACTCTCTGCTCCAGTACCTGGAGCACATCCTCCCCCACCTCCTTATTCACTGACCTTGATGTCTTCACATATTCTCACTCCTCTGTCTTTCTGCCAGTTGTTACGGTGCAGTTCTTTTCCCCCGTTCTTCAACATGTTTTTCACAGAGGTGTTCCTCTCCTATCATTTTACTGATAGGCTCAGCCTTGGCCAGCAGTGGGTCCCTCTTTGGAGCTGGCTGGCATTGTCTCCATCAGACTTGGGAAGCTTCTAGCAGCTTCTTGCAGAAAACCTACTGTCCCTCCGCCACCCAAATCTGGCCAGTCAAACCCAATACATACGTATGAAAACGTGGCACGTGAGAGCTGAGGGTTAACATTTTTTTGTTAAGCCTAAAGCAAAAACAATGAGAGAAAAGTAAAATTTATCTTGCTATTACTACAAACTAGGTAAGGAGAAAAGCATATGTATAATCCAAGTCACTGTTTAGTCATGTCACGATTTGAACCAGCTCTAACACGAAAGTCCTGTGCTGCTGCCCAGGGCTCCACCAGGACAGAGACTGAAACAAATCTGAAACTCCTTCCAATCCACTGTGAATCAATAATCTTTAAGATTTAAAAAAAATTTAAAAATAGACAGCCCATGAAATCCACATATCTCAATCTTCTTCTGTGATTAATAAAAATGCCCTTTAAAACCCAATCAATCTGCCATCAGATCTTCATTTCTGTCAAGACCAAAGACTGTCCCATACTTGTTTACTGTCAGAAAAACACTGCACTTAAGTCACATCCAAAAAAAAAAAAGGAAAGCTTTAGGAGATCAGTGACCTTTTGTGCTTTATTTAGACACCCTATTCAGTGTCTTCCTTAGTTCTTTTGTGGATTTATCCCTTAATAAATATCTCTGAACATTTGTCACCTTTGAACATGCTCTTACACTTCTTAATTACCCAGACTTTTTTGAAACCTGTTCATTAACCCAGGCTAGAATGTTATGAAATATACAGAATATGTAAAATTTATTTCACAATGCATCACATGCAGTTCAGCTTTAGGGACCTAAAAAGAGTTTCTGTGAAAAAAATAATTACATGGAAGTGAATTTTAGCAGAATAAGAGATATAGTTTCTGGAGTTTTTGAAGTGAGATACTTTGGAAATCAAAGAGCTATCCCTTTGTAACATTTAATATAAGAACAAAATTTTTTTTCTAAACTATTTTTTTTTGAGTTACAGTGCATGGCTAAGTCTGTGCAGAAACTGTTTTTATTTTACTTTAGAAGTAACTTAATAGAGACAATTAAAAATTAACTTTCTTCAAAAAAAATGAGCAAAGTAAAAAGAGACAGTCAGTTGATAGGTGAAATTTAAGATGTAAAATCATTGTTACCTGTCATGTCATTATGAAATACTGCTAAAGTATGTTTATCTTTAGTATTTAAGATGGACTTTACTTTATAACAGAGACAGTCACAAACACAGGCGTTTCATGATCATTTTTCCAGGTGTTACCATGAAAGCAATCCATACTTTTAACAAAATAACTATTTTCTTATCATCGCTACATGCACAAATGTCAACTACTGCCAGTGATAAAACCTCTGTGTATCTACTTTAACTGACTTAACTGAACTGTCTTGAAGGTTTACAGATTTCTACCTTTTTTTTTTTTTTTTTTCCCAGATCGTAAGATAAGATAGTTAATTTATATTCAGGTCCTGTTAAAAAGCTTGCCAATTTTCCTGATTTGCTGATACTTTAGAAAGTGCAATAGCTACAGACCTCAGTGAAAATGTGTAAAACTCTGGCATAAAAATAGATAGATAGATAGATAGATAGATAGATAGATAGATAGATAGATAGATAGATAGATAGATAGATAGATAGATAGATAGATAGATATTATACCTGTTTTATGCTGGTTAGCTGGCAGCTGAAAGATGTCCTTGAATTACAAGGCCATTATTTTGCCATTTAATTCTAATAACGTAATATGAATTTTAGATTGTGCATGAAGGCAATGAAATAAAGTCCCAGTGTTGCACGATACCATGGGTAATTATTGGTAAAATTTATAAACCTTCTGATCAGTTTAAACCTTCAGAAAGCCATTAAACCATAATTAATACATATATTGTGGGGAAGAAAAGGAAAACACAAACTTTTTATTGTTTAAATACTTATTAAACTGACTTCAAAGGCTGATACTTCCTGTCTCATTTTATAAGCCTGTCCAGAAAAAAAACACTTCACTCCCCAAAAAAACAAAATCAAAAGATCTACACTCAATACATAAGGGAAGAGAGTCAGTGGTATCAGTTAGTTAGCTGGATCTTGTGAGGCTTTTGGAGAGAGAGGTGAGAAAGTGACAGTACACTGCAGAAAGAAATGGAAATGCTGTCTTGTATGGCCTTCCAAAGAGTTCAGAGCACAAATCCTTGATTCTTTTAAGAGTACCTTAGAAAAAGAAATAATAAAGTACCAAATCAAAGCTGACCAAATAGGTTTTATACCGTTGTTATTATTCCATATATGCAGGGGGGTTTTGGTACCTGAGAATACAGTTGGTGATTAGTATTGCCTCAAAGAGATTTTATTCCATGGATGTGTGATTTGCTTAATGTTGTCAATATGCATAGAGGACATAGTGTGCATGTGGTTGACTGCTGTTTCATGCATACGCAATTAATGCAGGAACATTCTCCATTGCAGACCCCATGAATGGATAAAATAGTTGCCAGTTCTTGTAATTTATCTTTATTTTCCAGCACTGCTAAAATGCCTTTAAAGTTAAATATTTAACCACACTGATTTCAAGAAATATGCAGGCCAGTGAGAGGAAAATTCAGGCCAATGGTAAAAGATTACTTCTACACAGTTATACTCAAAAAACTAAGCTACTTTTTTTATCTTGTCAGCTCTGGCACATAGCTTATTGGCTATCAGATTTCACAAGTTTCAAGTCACATTATTTATTCATTTTATAAACTTGGTGGTCTGTATCTGCTTGCCTGAGTTGATACCATAGTCTCTCACTGCCTTTGCGTTATACATAATAGATACCCATCAGAAGGTGCAGCATTGACATGCACAGGTGTTTCTGAATGCAATATATATGTGCTTACTGTTTTCTGTGGTGATATGTGATGTGATGTCTCTTCTTGTCATAAAAGAAGGTACCAACACAGCATCTAAACAGTTCTGCAGTGTTTAGCTTTCTTTAAGAACAGATAACACTTTCTGCTTATTTTGGAAGTTTCTGTCAATCAAATGGACAGCTTGCTTTTCCACTCGGGTATAATTTCTGGGATCTCTCATGTTTTTACTTCTTTCTCCTTAAGTTCTAAAAGAGAGGAACACGTTTCAGAAATGTGCAGTCAACAGATGGCAGGAGAAGCTGAAACAGAGGGAGAGTGAAAGGATAAGAGGAGCAACATCGATCTTTTTGTTATAACACAGTGCTAACTCACCTTGGGATGCTGTATCTCTTCTTTATCCAGTAAAAGTGCCCAAAAGCAAAGAACTGCTGCCTTAGTGTTACTCTAGTCTCCCAGATTTGAGAATCTTTAGCTAAAAACTGTCTTTGAAAGCTGGTGAGCAGTCTGTCTATCTGGAAAACAACCAACTGTGACAGGCAGGGACAGCAGCAGCCCATGCACTATACGTTACAGGCTTTCTGCACCAGTAGCCATCATCCCAGGACAGGACAGAATTTACTGTGAAGGTGCTGGTCATTTTTTATGTACGAACTATGGATTTAGGGGGAGAAATAATACATTCATTAATCACATTAATTAATTCTTTCATTCAGGAGAGAAAGGATCCAAGGAAAGCACCATCTGTGTTGACTGTGAATGGTTCCCTTGTCCAGGTGACACTAGGAGGCAACGTTATGACCAAAGCTGGGGAAAAATATTTGCAGAGGAACCTCAAAAGAAATCAAAGATCCCACTCAGTCATATCTTTCTGCTAGATCAACACCAAAGAGGATTATACTGACAAATCATTTCTGTTGTTGCTGACATTAACATGAAGGAACAGAGCACTTCAGTAATGGATTCCCTTATTTTGTAATTACAGTTGTAATAACAACTTCTGGGCTGGAACGATTCATGCCCCAGCAGGTAGGTGAATCTGCCCAAGCTATGGATTTGGGTACCATTAGCATTTTTTGAACAGAAAAGTGGCTACTCCAGGCTGTGAGTTTCACTGTGAGTTATTTTACCTTGGGTCAGAAGAAAGGCTGGATAAATTCAAGGTGTTGTGAATCTTTGAACTACATTACATCACCGCATCACATTGTTCTACAGCAGCTAAGGCTCTGTTCATTTCCTACTTTTTCTACTATTACAGAAAGAGAGAAATATAGACCAGCTATCAACTGAATTTTCCAATTTTGTTAATGATTTCAGTGACTGAAATTGAAATTTTAGGCATGTTGCACACAAGGAATGTGGTCTGAAGTACTTTTTTTTTAAAAAAAAAAGAAAAAGAGAACCTTTATGTAAAATGATTTACTTACTAATTTATTTTCAGAATACTGACAAAGTAGTACGAATTATCAATAAATAATCAAAATGAGGATTCCTTGAAGAAAAGTGTTAAGTTGGTCAGAAAACTCTCTTGTTCAGAAGAAGTTATGAAACCTATGTATTGTTTTAAAAAATGTGTGTATAAAGTTGGTTGTTAGATGGGAATATATATGAGTCCCAAAAAATCTGTAGAAAGAATCAATGAGATATCAATAGTAAGTATGAGAAGGACAATAATAAGATACTATTTCTCTTTTTTTTATGTTAAGAAGAAGACCGATAGTATTACTTTTTTGATTTCAGTGATAAAAGTAAAAAAACACAGTCTATAGAAGGGCTACTCCTCCAGGGAAGTGTTAGTTTCTCTGTGTTGTAGGAGCACACAAAAGCTAACACATAGCTGAACACAGCTCCAGCTTTTGCTGGTAACTTTTACAGATGTGCTGTAATAAAGAACAAGGTGAATGGGTTATTGGTAGAGGGATTTGAGCCATGTAGTTGAATGAACACAATTCGACAAAATGTTTCACAAGAGTTAAGGAAGAACGTGGACTGGATACTAGAAAACCAAGATTCTCAGGGAGAAAGAGTAGTGTGTGGACTCTCAGAAATCTCCTGGCAGAGAAAATGATTTAATATAACTGAAACTTAAAAAAAAAAAAAAAAAAAAAAAAAAAAAAGAAGAATTGTAAATAGTGGAAATGGGGTAACAGCCTCAATCAAGAAATGAGAAAAGGTTTTAACTGGACACCAGGGGAAGTGACTAATGACATCCAGTCCCCAGTCATTTGTCATCCCATTTTTCTTCTTCTATGGTGTCCTAAAGATCTTGTTTCATCATCCCTGATTTTGCTTTTGCTGAAGTTTCATGCATTATTTAGCTTTTACTGTGCTTAGCTATTTACAGCGCATGAATAAAGAAGACCAGAAACTAGTGTGGATACACAGTACATAATATATGAGTAGTAAAGCAACTAGAAAAACATATTATGCCATTTCTTTGTACAGAAGTATTTGAATGTCAGCTAATACCACAGTCTTGCTCAGAGATATTTGTTACATGATGGACATCAGTGTAAAATGCCTGTAAAAGCCTTTCTAAAAATTTAAATGTTTACTTCTGGTTTTGGTAATTACTCAGTAGATTAGTCATGCTTTCATATGTGTTCTAGTTTTTTTTGAGTACTTGTCAAGAAATGATTTATTTTTTTTCTTTATTGTAAACATTTAAGTTTAACAATACTCTTTGGTCAGGACAATTTTGGTTTTGTTTTTCCTTTGTGGAGCACTCACTACTTCTTACACTGAGAACCTTTGATTTCCTTTCCTCCAGTTTCTCCTAATTACTCTGCCAGCTAGAACAAACCAATTTGTTTTGTTACAAGCTCAGTGTGATTATCTTCCATGGGCATGCATGTGAACACAGCCAAGCTACACCAGGACTGATAAATGAGCCATTTATTTGATACAGTAATAATCAGATTTATCAGAGGCCTGTGCATTGGCTGTGTTACAGATATATTAATTAGAAAATTTGAGCTGAACTTCCTCAAGGTGACAACTTGCTAAGTCCTTCCTGAAAACCCATTTTCTTCTGTGCTAAGTATAATACTTTGATAATTATAAGCTATTGTGAACGGCATTTAAGCCACCTTGAAAAAACTCTTACCTTTGCCTTTGCCTCACCATTTTTTTTTTTTTTAAGGCAGCATTCAGGTACTGTTTATTTTTTTTAGTTCAGTGTTTTTCTTGACATGGACAAACTTTATTGAGTGTCCTTGTCAGCATTTGTCCTTTTAACCCGACATTTTTAAAAGGTATGAGAAATCAGCACAGGATTCAAAAGGAATAATGTGCTTGCATGAACCTTGCTTTGGCAGATTGTGTTTTGATCCTCACATCGTCAAAACCCCAGACTTCTTAGACAATCAGTATGGATGGCTTTCTAGCTGGTACACCAATTTTTCTGCTCATTCTCCCTGCATGTGGTAGAGGAGCCCATGTACCTTACCCAAAGCTGTGGATTCTGCTGTGGCACCAGCTGTTGAAGGGACTCCTGAAGGGACATTGAAGCTCTGAAGAAGCTCAGCACCCTATCTGCCTTGCCAACCATCAGATTCTTCCTCTTTAGCTTTGGGAATCTTGAAAATTTTCCAGTTTCTGCTGGCTTGAGAGAGAGGCAAATTTTGAAATATCTTAACCCTTGTGAAGTAGAATAACCTTGTCTGCTTTCTTCTATCTAAAGATGAATATTTTATAAGCTGGTAATTAATGCTTCAATTCAAATGACCCTAATTCTACCTCTTGTTGTCTTGCATAGTCAGTTTTCTTAAATTTAATAAGATTGACCTGGAAATACATTTTACACTAAAAACCTTGTAATATATCTATGGAAAAATTAATACTAGAAGTTGGGAAAACTTTTTCCTTGTTATTGTAGGTGACCTTCAGACTAGCATATGATTGACTTGAGACCATTTTCATATTCTCTAAACATACATTGAACTAGTATATTTAGTACTTTACCTGCAACACCTGCAATTTTTGCCTCTGTAAAAGGCAGTCTGATGTTTCATACCAGTGATGAGTTTCAAATACTGACAATGGATATAGAAATATGATTTGAAGTCATAGTGAGAAAACAGTATTAAAGTCTTCCTGTTTTTATAGGCTGCATATCTTGCTAGCTCATTCTGCTGCATAAATTGAAGATCTAACGAAGGAGTTTTCTTTCTGAAAAAAACTCATGCTTCATTGCTTACACACAGAGAATAATGTGGTACAACTCTTGTTTAGCATCTCTAATATGATACACAGAAAGGAAGAATACCTCTTTCTAAACTTGTTAGACGAAATGCTAGGGTAAAGGGACTTTTTTTTTTCAATATTTTGTGACTTCTAGTTCATAAAGCTACATTTTGTTTGTGTATTAAGTTATATGTTTATTCTTCAGATGGAGAAAGTAAAATTTGAGCAGGAATAAAATACATCCTAACCTTGATATAAATGTGAGAATGTCAATGAAATGCAATTTATAATCATATGTTATCTTGTTATATCATTCAGAAGATAGTTCAAAAAAAAACGAAGGCCCTACTTTCAGTGAATGTATGAAATGACAGATAAACTGAAGCATAGGAAGAAAATAATTTTGTTCGGGTCTTCCAGAGAAACAGTGGCAAAACATGATATACAATACTCCTAGAACATGTTTCCTTTACTACAGTTTACTATATTACTGTACTAATAAGAACATTTCAATCTCTTGCACACAAATTAGATACAATAATTTGACTGCTTCCGCCACAGACTGTATGGCAGAATATGTTACTGAGCTTAGATGTGACAAGTTTAGTTCTGAAACTGCAAATTGTAGTTAATGAATGCTATATTTTCCTCTGCATGGAACTTGTTTAAAGGCAGTATTATTAATAGTCTATACAACTTTATTTGAAGGTAAAAGTGCATATTTGAACCTGCTTTCAAAGTGGTTAAGCAGAAAATTAGTGAGCTGGCATAAGAGCATGTATGAATATGAAATGACTCTTCAGTATTCTGGAAGACTAACTGTGCAAGACATTCACAGATTGCCCTTGAAATCTGAAAGTTAAAACTCTGTGTTCAGTAATCTTCACTGAAACTATTACAAAAATTTTTCACGAATTTTCATAGATTCATAGGAACAACAAGAATTTTAGTCCGATCAGTTTCTGAATTTATTGTGTCGTTTATTGCTAAGGCAGAGTAGTGGCACCACCAGTTCATGTGAAGACTACATACCTCTGTTTTGCATAAAACAATTTTATTGATACTTGGTAGCAAAAAGAAAACACAGTGCTTAATGTAGACGTTTGTTAAATAAACTTTTTTTTTTTTTTTTTCTTTCTCTAGGCAGTTTTAACGACTGGTCTTCATACATTGACCCTAAAGAAATTAAAATGAATTTTTTTCCATCATATGAAGTAAATTAGCCATATATTAAGAGTTGAAAACCAAACCAGATGATTAAATAGTTTAAGTGGCTAAATTTCCTAAAAGATGGAATAAAATAAGTATGGTAATAGGCTGACTGAGAGGCTGGGGGAGCTCCACCATTGCAGTTTTTGAAAAAAAACAACTTTCTATTTAATACAAGTTGTTATTCTTGCCTTCAGACTTGAAGATGGTCTTGGTGACCTCTTCAGTTTTCTGCTAGCCCTGTTATCCAATACTCTCGAGGTCTCACATAACTTCTTCCTGTGAGTGAGCCCAGCTTTGCTAACCCTACTCAAGAGCTGAGAAAGGCTGCCCCTGCCTTGCTGCTGGCTGCAGATAACACTTGTCATAGAGCTGGCAGGGACAGCTCTTTCTTGTCATGACAATTGGTTGTGTCACTCCAGGATGGTCAAAATATCTTGCCTCCACCATCCCAAGAAGTGGAGCATGCCCTCCTGTGGCTTGTGTAGCTCCAACAGCATGGCCACCTCTGAGTCTGGGCACACATCCAGGAAAATACATCAGCTTAAGTGATTTTCTTCCTTTCACAGATATTTTTTACATCCTACTGGTTTTGTTCTGAAGCTCCAAAATCTCATGATAGAATAAACACAAGTGTCAGAAAAGATTACAATTTTTTTTTTTCAAAATTGAGATTTAATTAGCTTTGCAAGAAATTGAAGTACTGTCCAAGAATTTGTATTGCTTATCTGAGGAGTTAAAAGGCTGAATGTAAACCATTATTTTTTTTACCATCAGATCTATATGAATAATTTCTTATTCTTGATACTCAGCATCATCCTTCAAATGACCTTGCATGTAGTCAGAGATACAATTATAGGGAATTTTCATTAGTGACCACACCTTATTCTTTTTAACTGTGATAAGATTCTGTATTGTAAAGCTCTCAAAGTACTTAATGTTGTGTTATTCAAACAACTGCACTTAAATCACGATATAGTCTACTTTAACCTCAACAATCAAAGATATTCAAAGTTAAAATTAAGGGTACAAAAAAATATGAAAATATAATTTTTTTGCAAGCCAAAAATCTGCTTTCATTTTCTTTCTGAAATACTTTATTTTGGCTTTAAAACAGACACTAGACCAAATCGCAAACATAATCTATGATGATTCTCTATGATGTATTTAAATAAATAATAATAGCACTAAAATATAACGGTATTCATGCAAAAAAAAAAATGTTTTAAGACACAAAGTATTCCCAGTTTGTTTGAATAACATTTTTTGCATATATACATCTAAGAGCAGGCTAAGAATACAACTTCAAAACCAAGTAATGACAACACTCCCAAGCCCTGGTCTTTTCGTGAGACAGTGAAACATCTCTAGTCCTGAAGCTGTTTAGATATATTCGCTCTGGAATGGACCTAATAAATCCAGATTTTTTTTTGTGGAAAAAAAAATAAAAAAGGCTTGATTTATTCTCTTACTTTGCAAAAGAATTCAAGCCTTTCAGTGGAAGTAAAGGTCTCTGATTATCTTTCAGCTGTTAGCGTTTCCTCATCACTTGCTTCAGAAGCACTTACATGCCATACCCTGATTCTAGCACAGAATACTGACAAATACCACTTTGATGCGCCTTGCAGAGTCCCCATCCACTGGCTGTCCAGGACAGGGGCTCCTGTGATGTGCAGGGTATGTTCTTCATCCTGCCCTGATGGACCAGCATGCAGGGATATGTAGGTCTGTATGTGTTCCATCCCACTGTCAGGATAAAGTCTTGTCAAAACATGACCCAGGTCCCAATTCTACGGAAAGAAGTGAATGAGGAGACATAGTTATTGCTATAGTTACGGTCTATCCTCAAGGTAGCACATGGGCTCTGAAGCCTTGCTAGTTCAGAAGGTAAGAGCAAAGAAAGGCCAGACTGCTGGGATGATACTAATTTGCAACAGTTTGAAATAAAGTAAAACTGTCAAAGATCAGAGAAAAAGAAGCACTGCTGTGATAAGATTAAAAAGCCCTAGGAAGGAAAGCAGAGAGCGGAAAATAATAACTCAACAAGGTAGAGGTTTGGCCCATACCAAGGTTCAGTAGAAGTCAATCTTTTCCTATCTGGGTGACAGCTTTGAGAGCAGAGATTCAGTGAGAAACTGTATGGAAGGTGGTGAGCCTGCTGCTGGTTTGCCTAATAAATTAGTCACAACTCATGACTATATGTACTAAGGTTAAATAATTGTTTCATGCTCATGATCATCCTTTCAAGTCTGGTACTAGTAAAATATACCCACATAAAAGAGATCTGTATATTTGAGGACTGCAAAGTGCCCTTTTTTTTTTTTCCTTCAAGATGTCCATTAGCTATCATTTGTAGCTCAAATTTTCAGTCAGTTTAACAAGGTTCATTATCAATACCTTTTTATCACTGTAACTGTTTTGGCCATATACTTACCTCTCTTTTGTTAAATTATTTATTTTTGTTTTCCTTTCTTTCTTCTGACCTCCTGGAAAAAGCTTTGAGAGATTTTCTAATTTACTGTAGGGCAAGTAATGTTTCCTATACATGGTTTGTACCTCATGCTGAGTACCTCATGTACAATGCTGAGTACCTCATGGCCTATAGAATTTTGAGTATGTGTTTAACTTGCAGAACATAAATGACCTAGCTGAAGTCAAAGAAATGTGAACTCTTCTTTAACTGCTTTGTTGGACTGAAACCAGCATTCCTAGGCCGTTTCTCAAGTGACGTGCTTCACACTTTGGAAATTAAAATTTTGAGCGTACCTATACAGAAAATGTAGCTGAAGCAGGAATATCTATTAGCCTTACATAGCTGATACCACAACAGGACAAAATTTATTTCTGCTCTCGTTTTTGAAACAACTCACAACTATAAAGTGTATGCACACGGGAAAAATATCAGAATTTAGGAAGAGATGACATAAAGAGATAAAATACACTTAGAATTTTCACTCTGGAAAAGAAGGCTAACATGGGATGGTAGAGATAAATAAAATGATGAATGATAGATGGAAGGTCAATGAGTTACAGTTTTTCTCAATTTCTCATGTGGCAACATCTGGGACCATCAAACAAAATGAGAAGACAGATGGTTTAAAACAGAAAAGAAGTTTAGAAAATTCATAATTAAATTGGGGATTTCATTGCCAGAGGATGTTGTGGATGCCAATAATATTAACGCCTTCAGAAAGCCATTAGACAAATTAATAAGAAAAATACCCATTAGAAGTTGTAAAACACCATGATTTCCATGTACATCTGGCTCCAGAAATACCTCATCACAAATTCTTGAAGGCAGAGAAGATATATGTAAAAAATATATAATCAATACTTCTCCAGTGTAGCCATGATCAGGGTTTTTTTTACGTTCTACATACATATTTAAAATATATGTTATGTAATCAAAAAATCAGACACTTTTCTGTGTATTTTCACCTAGTAAAAAAACATTTTATTGGTTTATTTACAGATGCATAATAATTCAAAAAATTAAAAGGTTTCTTCATATCAGGATGCTGTAACAAATTGATGAAAATTAAAAGAAAGTGGATTATTACTGTCCTCATCTAGCTGCTCTGAATATATATCATTTAATTTAGCTAGATTATTTTCTTCTCATTTGCATAAATTTTTCCTATATTTATTTTTTTCTTAGTGAAGAGATGAAAGTAGAAAAATCAACAACACTAGAGATTCACTGAACAATTATCTAGGAATCCTGAACACCAAATTAAGTATCAACAGAATAAAAGACATTTTACTAAAATTGAACTTTTTTTAATATATAATTTAAGGTTTAAGTGACAGCAATCAAAAAAAAATCACAGATAAAACAATGGGTAGGGGCTTTTACTCTGTTTGTGTATCATTTGTAAGATTTCTTTGAAATAGGAATTACTGAGTAATTCATAAAGACAAAAATAGTTGTAATTCCAAACCTGCAAGTGGCTATTTTTGTTATTTAAATATGTATTATAAGTTTTAAAAATTAGACCTTCTCATGTATGTTGCTGTCACCTCATCTAGAGTAGCATTTTAATTCTATTTCAAGACAGAGCTGTGGTGATATGCAGGATGGAGAACTGTGTGGTTATGAAATGTTTTCTTTCCTTCTGTTCATCTACTTAATGAAGAGAGCTAGAGATTCTCCTAACTTTCTCTGTGAATCACATTTTATGTAGTCCTGTCAGTTCCCACCCTTTTCCCCATATGATCCAAAATGCTACTTTTCCACCAGTTGACACAGAAGTCTTTCCCTGTCTGCTCCCACTTTTGGCCTGGACATTCAAATTAGTCTGTCCCACTAGGATGGATGGAAATGAAAGGAAATACCAGGAGTCCATGTGCACATCCTAACCTGAAATGTAACTGTCATTAAAAAAACACTATGTAACTTGAACATTCACAATGTGACATAAAATACTCTGTTATTAATAGAATTTTTATGAATTTTGAGGTCATTCAAGAGCTCCTGGTAACAAAGGCCCAACATTATAATTGTCCTTATATCCTGGCAATATTAGATTTGCTAAACGGTTGGCATGTTTGTGCAGTCATGTAAGACAGTAAGGCACTTAATTCATTTTTCATGGGCTGCACTTTTTTCCGATTTGAATCTTGCTGAATTTCAAGTTGTTACTTTTCTCAGCAATAAGGTTGTTTATATCCTGGGTCCTTGTTATACATCCTCTCTACTTGCAGTTGTTATTACAGTCATTAAAATCTGTATCATGAATTTGTACTAAATAGGTCTACAAACAGAGTGTCATGTACAGTCCCAGTATAATTGGCTACTGAAGAGACAAAGAAGCTGCCAATAATGGTCTCATTTTTCACCGCGGGACTTCTACTGATGCACATAAAAATGATACATCACACTAACTGGGGAGTTTACTGGGTGCATATTCTGATTTTGAGTGAAAAAGGTGGATATGTCAAGACAATTCAGCTGGTATTTAATATATGCAAAATTGCTCATAGTCAGTGAGTCAATTCTCAGAGTAGAAAAAAAAGAACAGCATAAAAAAAAAAAGGAGCTGAAGTTATGAACTTGCAAAAACTATGCTAGCACTGAAATAATATTCTGTCCTTTCTTTTCCTCCATATTTATGGTAATGCTGGATATCCATCTGGAAAACTATAATAAAATATTAACATTCACCTATTTAAGTTGTTCAGTGCCCAAAGACAAAATACTGTTGTTTGTTCACTGCCTTGAGAGCCTTTCTGAGTTTAGGTTAATAGAATGGTGCACAGGTTAATGAGATATATGTCTGGGGAATACCTACCTTTATACATCTTTTGTAATTAATAATGACAGCTTTTCCATTCTGAAATTTCTCTTTTCACTTACTCATATTTCAAAAACAAATATGGAACCAAGACAAATAAAATAGCAAAAAAAGTAAGCATAATATGGAAATTAAGATTGATAAATTATCTTATGTTTATTTTTATCTTAATTGAATTCTTATTATTCAGAATACTAAGATACAAATATTTTTCTTTGATTACAAGCATCTTCTCTCATCTTCCCTCCCATTTGAGTTCAATATTCTCTAACCAGATTCTTTTAGATAATCTATATGAGGACTGTTTAATGTTTAATGCCAAATTTACTTACGTTATATACCTTATGTATAATCATAGAATCATAGAATCATAGAATGTTAGGGATTGGAAGGGACCTCGAAAGATCATCAAGTCCAATCCCCCTGCCAGAGCAGGAATGCCTAGACTATGCCACACAGGAACATGTCCAGGCAGGTCTTGAATGTCTCCAGAGAAGGAGACTCCACAACCTCTCTGGGCAGCCTGTTCCAGGGCTCCGTCACCCTCACTGAGAAGAAGTTTCTTCTCGAGTTTAAGCGGAACCTCTTATGTTCCACTTTCAGCCCATTACCCCTTGTCCTATCAGTGGTTGTCACCGAGAAGAGCCTGGCTCCATCCTCGTGACACTCACCCTTGATATATCTGTAAACATTAATGAGGTCACCCCTCAGCCTCCTCTTCTCCAAACTAAAGAGCCCCAGCTCCTTCAGTCTTTTCTCATAAGGGAGATGCTCCACTCCCTTCATCATCCTAGTTGCCCTGTGCTGGACTCTCTCCAGCAGTTCCCTGTCTTTCTTGAACTGAGGGGCCCAGAACTGGACACAGTATTCCAGATGGGGTCTCACCAGGGCAGAGTAGAGGGGCAGGAGAACCTCTCTCGACCTACTAACCACCCCCCTTCTAATACACCCCAGGATGCCATTGGCCTTCCTGGCCACAAGGGCACACTGTTGGCTCATGGTCATCCTGCTGTCCACCAAGACTCCCAGGTCCCTTTCCCCTACACTACTCTCTAATAAGTCATTCCCCAACTTATACTGGAACCTGGGGTTGTTCCTACCCAGATGCAAGACCCTACATTTACCCTTGTTATATTTCATTAAATTTTTCCCCGCCCAACGCTCCAGCCTGTCCAGGTCTCACTGGATGGCAGCACAGCCTTCTGGTGTGTCAGCCACTCCTCCCAGCTTGGTGTCATCAGCAAATTTGCTGATAGTACTCTCTAGTCCCTCATCCAAGTCATCGATGAATATATTGAATAATACTGGTCCCAGTACCGACCCTTGAGGCACTCCACTGGATACAGGTCTCCAACCAGACTCTGCCCTATTGACCAAAACTCTTTGGCTTCTTCCCCTCAGCCAGTTCACAGTCCACCTCACTACCCGAGAGTCTAGACCACACTTCTGCAGTTTAGCAGCAAGGATGCTGTGGGAGACTGTGTCAAATGCTTTACTGAAGTCAAGGTAGACCACATCCACCGCTTCGCCATCATCTATCCACCTTGTTATATCCTCATAAAAGGCTATGAGGTTAGTCAAGCACGACTTCCCTTTGGTGAAGCCATGTTGACTGTCTCTAATGACCCTCTTATCCCTGATATGCCTTGAGATGGCACCAAGGATAAGTCGTTCCATCACTTTCCCAGGGATGGAGCTGAGGCTGACCGGTCTATAGTTACCCGGGTCCTCCTTCTTGCCCTTTTTGAAGACTGGAGTGACATTTGCTTCCCTCCAGTCCTCAGGCACCTCTCCCGTCTCCCAAGACTTGGCAAAGATGATGGAGAGTGGTCTAGCAATGACATCAGCCAGCTCCCTCAGCACCCGTGGATGCATCCCGTCTGCACCCATGGATTTATGGATGTCCAGATTGCTTAATTGGTCCCTAATCCAGTCCTCATCGACTAAAGCATACTCCTCCACTGCCCTGACTTCCTCTGGGGCGTCAGGGGAACGGGGCTCCTCAGGACAGCCTCCGGCAGAGTAGACAGAGGCAAAGAAGGCATTCAGCAACTCTGCCTTCTCTGTATCATGTGTCACCAAGGCACCCACCTCATTCATCAGTGGGCCTACATTGCCTCTGGTGTTAGTTTTATCTGCCACGTATTTGAAAAAGCTCTTCCTGTTGTCCTTGACCCCTCTCGCCAGGTTCAATTCTAGGGAGGCCTTTGCTTTCCTAGTTGCCTCCCTACACACTCGGACAACAGCCTTATATTCTTCCCAAGTGGCCAGCTCTGCCTTCCAAGATCTGTAAATTCTCCTCTTGCCCTTGAGCTTACCCAGCAGATCCCTGTTTAGCCACGCAGGTCTCCTGGCTCCCTTCCTTGACTTCCTACGTGTCGGGATGCTCTGATCTTGAGCACAGTAGAAGCAGTCCCTGAACGCTAACCAACTGTCTTGGGCCCCTTTACCTTCAAACAGCCTTGCCCATGGGATTTTCTCTAGTAATTGCTTGAAAAATCCAAAGTTTGCCTTGGCAAAGTCCAGGGTTGCAATTCTGCTTGCTATTTTGTTTCTGCTACATGAGATCCTGAACTCCACCATTTCATGGTCACTGCAGCCAAGGCAGCCCTCAACCTTTACTGCTTCAACCAGATCCTCCTTGTTAGCGAGGATGAGGTCCAGCAGTGCTCCTCTCCTAGTCGGCTCCTCCACCATTTGCATCAGAAAATTATCATCGATGCACTGGAGGAACCTCCTGGACTGTGGCTGACTGGCTGAGTTGTCCTTCCAGCAAATATCAGGGAAGTTAAAATCCCCCAGGACAACCAGGGCCTGTGATTGTGAGACCGCTCTCAGCTGCCTGTAGAAGGCCTCATCAACTTCCTCACCCTGATCTGGTGGCCTGTAATAGACACCCACAACAGTATCTCTCCTGCCAGCCTGCCCCTTAATTCTAACCCATACACTCTCAACTTGCTCCTCATCCATGCCTGGATGGTATTCAAGACATTGTAGTTGCTCTTTCACGTAAAGAGCGACTCCACCACCTCGCCTGGCTGGCCTGTCTTTCCTGAAAAGGACATAGCCACCCATGACCACATTCCAGTCATGTGAGCTGTCCCACCATGTCTCGGTAATTGCCACCAGATCATAATCTCCTGCCCGAACCCAGGTTTCTAGCTCCTCCTGCTTATTCCCCATGCTGCGTGCATTGGTGTATAAGCATTTCAGGGAGCAAGCTGAGCACACTGATCTCACCCTAGGGGGATGGAAGGCCACCCGGTCCTCATAATTTCTAGAGCACTGCCCCGCTGCAATCCCAGCTATAACCCCATCCCCCTTCATATCTAGTTTAAAGAACGCTCTATGAGTCCCACCAGCTCATGACCAAGGATCCTTTTTTCCCTTTGTGTCATTTGAACCCCAGCTTGTTTCAGTAGATCAGGTGCCCTGTAGATCTCCCCATGGTTAAAAAATCCAAAGCTAGACCGCTGGCACCACCCCTTTAGCCAAGTATTAATCTGCTGCACTTTATATTATATTTTCTTATACATCTTGTTTGACATTACGTGGGATTTTGATTTAGCAGAGTGATAGAGCGATGCACTGAAATCGCAGCACAAGCACAGCATAGCATCTACAATCAACACCAGGATGACAAAGCAGATGTGATTCCTTTTACCAGTCCACATATGCTCACCATCATGCTGGCAGTCTCCAGTCAAGAAGAAAGAGTACGCAGGTTGAAGTCTCAAGCCCACCGATTTCCTCAAAGTTCATTTTATTAGATGTTTGAGTTTTACACTGTATATTGGACTGAGCTGTATACACATTGGCCCCATGCAAGGTCTGGCTGGCTTTGGTTAAAGTAATCTACAGGTTATTGTAGGGAAGGACATTTATACAACCAGTTTACCCACTCAACAGACCTATTTCTCTAAATGGAAGCCACACAGGTCCCCATTGTGTTAAGTTCAGCTCCCTTTACAACAGCTCTTCTGAGCTCCATGAGTCCATGGCCCTAGCCTACCTTCTCTGAGTGTTCTTCCATTGCATGCATTCTCTGACCAGTCACGCTAGTTTGTGTGCTTTTTACACAAGCTTTTCCTCTGTTGTGCTCCTTCTTTTTGGACACTGGCACTGGCACTGTGTGCTCTCTGCTCTGCTTCTGTATTGTACTATCAAACACTTCCCCAGTTTGGACCAGTACATGAAATATTTTCTAAAATTTATTCTTCACAGAATCACAGAACGTTAGGGGTTGGAAGGGACCTCGAAAGATAATCTAGTCCAACCCCAGTTTCTGCTTTCTCGTCCTCTACTTTTTCCTCTCCTTTCTTCAGTTTGTTTTGTTACCCCGTATCTGTAGATCTGCCAAACAAAAGAACTGTGCCTCCACGTGGCCCAGTAACCACAAAGAAAAATAAAAAAAAAGGATCACTTAGTCCAAGAATAAATTGAAAGAATAAAATGTTGTGCAAAAATTAGATGATTTTCATGTACTTATGTATTTTTTACAATTACAGAAAATTCTGTAGTTACCTCATGGTAATGTCTTCAATACATAAACTAAATATCTGGTGTAGTTTTAATAATTATTTTTTTAATATCTAATTTGAAATGTAGTTCATTCAAGTCAAGTAAAAAAAAAATGGTTATATAAAAAGTTTAATTTCCTGGTACTTTGTAGACAACAAGGAGATGTAGCAGTTAAAAAAAAAACAACAACACAACACAACAACAAAGAAAACCTGTCACCAAAGACTTCATCAAGTACTGAAATTTCTTTTTTTCCTGAAGTTTCTTATTATCTTGGGCAAATCAACATATGAAAAATAACCCTCAAGCCCAAAAATTAACACAAGAGTAGACTCTCCATTTGCCTGTTTAACAGCACAAACACGAGCTATTTTATGGTAGCTACAAAAGAGTGCCAGAAAATATTAATAGACTAGAAAAGACATATCCATAGTAGCTCTTTACTCTTTCATTCTACTTATAAGCACCAAATTTTTAGTTGCTTGCTATCTCTAAGATTGTTTCTACATGTCAAATGCATTTGAAATCAGCACAATATATTTAAAAACCACAGATTTCTAAACTATTGTCGTTTTTCTGTTGCCAAACTTCTTTTTACACCTTCCACTCCTCAAAAGATTAGTGCAGTAGCAGCTAAACAAAATCTGTCTAGAAACTGTCACTGCAAAGGGGTTCAGTCAGAAAGGAGCAGATATCAAATACAAAATGGTCAGTACAACAAGACTCTGGGCTTCAGAATGCCACTGGCTTTTTCCCCAAGTAATAGTAAAATTAACAGATTAATTACAGGCACACACACTTCTCTAACAGTGTTTATCACTCACTGATGGCAACTCAAAGGAATCACAGAATCACAGAATGTCAGAGGTTAGAAAGGACCTTGAAAGATCATCTAGTCCAGCCCTCCTACCAGAGCAAGATCACCTACAGTAGGTCACAGAGGAATGCATCCAGGCGGGGTCTGAACGTCTCCAGAGAAGAAGACTCCACAATCTCTCTGGGTAGCCTGTGCCAGAGCACTGTTGCCCTCACAGTGAAAAAGTTTTTCCTAATGTTTTTGTGGAACCTTCTATGCTCCAACTAGCATCTGTTGCTCCTTGTTTTACAGGAACCTGGAGCGGGACTTTTTACGAGAGTGTTCAGCAATAAGACAAGGGGAAATGGATTTAAATTGAAGGAGAATAGGCAGACATTCCTCAGTATGAGAGTGGCAAGACTCTGGAATAAATTGCTCGGAGAGGTTGTGGATGTCCCTTCCCTGGAAACGTTTGAGGCTGAGTTGGATGAGGCCTTGAGCAACCTGGCTAGCTAAAGATATTCCTCTCCATGGCAGGGAAGATGGATTAGGTGATCTCTAAGGTCCCTTCCAACCTAAGACACTCTATGATTCTATCATTGGACATCACTGAGAAGAGTCTGGTTCCATCCTCCTCATACTCACCATTTATAAATTTATAAACGTTAATGAGGTCACCCCTTAGCCTCCTCTTCTCCAAGCTAGATGTTCCACTCCCTCCATCATCTTTGTGGCTCTATGTTGGATTTTCTCAAGCAGTTCCCTGTCCTTCTGGAACTGAAGGTCCAGAACTGGACCCGATATTCCAGATGTGGCCTCACCAGGGCAGAGCAGAGGTGGAGAAGAACCTCTCTCGACCTACTAGCTACTCCTCTTCTAATACACCCCAGGATGCCATTGGCCCTCTTGGCCGCAAGGGCACAGTGCTGGCTCATGGTCATCCTGTTGTCCACCAGGAACCCCAGGTCCCTTTCTCCTACGCTGCTCTTCAGCAGTTCAGTCCCCAGCATATACTGGTTCTTAGGGTTGTTCTTTCCCAGGTGCAAGACTCTACACTTGTCCTTGTATTTCATAAAATTTCTCCCTACTCAACTCTCCAGCCTATCCAGGTCTCTCTGAATGGCAGCACAGCCTTCTGGTGTGTCAGTCACTCCTCCCAGTTTTGTGTCATCAGCAAACTTGCTGACAGTTCAAGGAATACCTCCTACTCACTCCTGGAGACAAAATTACTAGTTATGAATAATTGTGTGTGCTAACAGAAGTCTTACTGGAGGTAAGAAAAAAAAAAAAAAAAGAAAAAAAAAGAACAATATTATGTAAATATAAGCCACAAGTTTTGACTATCAGGCTAGTTATTAAACAGTGTTATGACTTTACACAATTAAGTACAGGAGGTTACAGGCATTAATCTTGTTGAATACAACTGTACTAGAATTAGCTGTGATATTAGGAACAAGTTATATCCTTTGTTAACATATTCAGCTTACAGTTTCATTTAATCTTTCATTCCTATTACACAATAGACCTGCAAAGTAATTCATCTAGTAAGTTCATTTTGTTGACATTTATTCTCTATTCATGTAAACGTTAATTATAACAGGTCAATTTCTACTTATATTATACTCTTTATTTCAGTAGTCCAATGTATTAAACATAGACAGTCATGTTTCTTTTCCTGAAATTTCCAGGGTTTTTTTCTTGGAGTTTCCAACAGATTGTTAGAATTCCCCTTGTTTTAATCTATTTCTGATATTAAATTTTTTAAAAAGAGGTATTGAAACGTACGTATAAAATTTTTCTTCTCTTTTCTCAGATTTAAGGCAAATGTGTAGAAAATACTGATATAGCTGAAGTATGTATTAAGACATTTTATTTGTTTTACCATTCATCCTTCCTTCCGTTATTGTTCCTCTTCCAAATTCAATTTCTTAAATTATCTTGCTTAAAATGACTGCATTTAAAAATGTCTTAATGTGCTCACTCAGAGGATGAGAATCACTGCTTAGAAATTGCTGGAAATTTAAAAAAAATAAGTAGAAAGTCTAGCACAAGTATATGATATTATTTGTGGCAATTATGATAACCTTTAGAAAATATAGTAGAATAAATTTTCCAAAGTGTTTTGAAATTTATCCATATTTACATATTTATCCATATTTACATATTTATCCATATTTACATATTTATTTACTACAAAGCTAGAAGAAGAGAAGTATATGCTACTAATAAACATACAGTATTTCAGACACATCTTGGAACTGGTTTCCCACTTCACTGAGTTTTGCCCTAACCCTTGACAGTCTGCTATCTGTTTTTCCCAGAAAAAAAGTTTATAAATATTTCCTATTCATAAAGGTAATGTTTTACAATCCATTTTCGTGGATGGAAATTTTTAATAACATATGAGGATCTAACTTAAAGATTTTCTGTTTCCAAAAAGAAAATTTTATTGTATTTTATATTTAGACCTGACCCACAAGTAAGAATAAATACTTTGAGTGAAAGGAAAAAAAATCAAAACCAAAACCAACCAAAAAGCCCCCAAACTAAACTGAACAAATATCTAAAGAGAAATTCATGGAAGAAAGAAGATATTAATCTTGAAATACTTTTGTATCTGAGCATATGTGTCTTAGATGAAAAAGGTAAACAGAAACAGTTATTATACTTAAACAAAAATTAACTAAGATTGAATTTAAGCAGTAAGTAACTGGATGCGTTTTATGTTCAATCAAGTCCTGTGGCAGGACTGGTAGCTATGTACTGAAAGACAAGCCTCTTAGCAGGCTTTAGTTTGAAGTATTATTTAATTCTTTTACATAACATAGGAGAGAAATGCACAGATAGATTTAACATAGAGAGTACCTAAGAAGTCAGCTTTCAGAAAATTAGGTTTCTTTATCATTATTTCAGAAAATTAGGGGTTTTTTAATCTGCAGTCGTGGCTGACTGGAGAGGTAGGTACCAGCAAATGAAGTCAGTCAACATAACATCCATCTATAAGACGGGATTGAGGGATGATCCGGAAAATTACAGGCCTGTCAGTTTGACTTCAGTGCCAGGGAAGCTGTTGGAGCAGATCATCCTGAGTTCTGTTATGCAGCACATGCAGGACAGCCAGGTGATCAGACCCAGTCAGCATGGGTTTGTGAAGGGCAGGTCCTGTTTAACAAACCTGATCTCCTTCTATGACTGGGTGACCTGCTTGCCCAACGAAGGAAAGGCTGTGGATGTTACAGAATCACAAAATCACAATTGTTGAGCCTGGAAAAGGACTCTAAATTCATTAAGTCCAGCCTACGTCTTAACACCACCACATTGGCCAGACGATGGCACTAAGTGCCACATTCAGCCTCTCCTTAAACACCTCCAGGGACGGTGACTCCACCACTTCCCTGGCCAGTGCATTCCAGTGCCTGATCACCCTCTCCGTGAGGAAGTGCTTCCTGAGATCCAACCTAAACCTCCCCTGACGCAGTTTCAGGCCATGCCCTCTCTTCCTGTCACTGGTTGCCCGAGAGAAGAACTCGATCCTCACCTGACTACGACCTCCCTTCAGGCAGCTGTAGAGAGTGATAAGATCCCCCCTGAGTCTCCTCTTCCCCAGGATAAACATCCCCAGCTCCCTCAGTCTCTCCTCATAGGACTTTCCCTCTAATTCCTTCCCCAGCCTCGTTGGTCTCCTCTGGACCCACTCCAGCACCTCAAGGTCTTTCTTGCAGTGAGGGGCCCAGACCTGCACACAGCAGTCAAGGGGAGGCCTCACCAGTGCTGAGCACAGGGGCAGAATTACATCCCTGCTCCTGCTGACCACACTGTTCCTGATAGCACAGGGGCAGAATTACATCCCTGCTCCTGCTGACCACACTGTTCCTGATACAAGCTAGGATGCCATAGGTCTTCTGGGCCACCGGGGCACACTGCTGGCTCATGTTCAACCAGTTGTCACCCAGCACTCCCAGGTCCCTCTCTGATGGGCTGCTCTCCAGCCACTCCTGCCCCAGTCAGTAGCGCTGCAGGGGGTTATTGTGGCCAAAGTGTAGGACTCGGCATTTGGTCTGCTGATGGACACCCAGCTGAACATGAGCCAGCAGTGAGCCCAGGTGGCCAAGAAGGCCAACGGCATCCTGGCCTGGTCAGGAATGGTGTTGTCAGCAGGAGCAGGGAGGTGATCATGCCTCTGTACTCGGCTTTGGTGAGGCAACACCTTGAGTCCTGTGTCCAGTTTTGGGCCCGTCACTACAAGAGTGACATTGAGGTGCTGGAGAGGGTACAGAGGTGGCTGCCAAGCTAGGAAAGGACTTGGAGCGTGTGTAGTACGAGGAACAGCTGAGGGATTTGGAGCTGCTGATCCTGGAGGAGACTGAGGGGAAACCTTATCACTCTCTACAACCATCTGAAAGGAAGTTATAACAAGGTTGGGATTAGTCTGTTGTCCCTAGTGGAGAAAGACAGGACAAGGGGAAACGATTCACTATTTCACTGAAGAAATTTAAATTAAACTTAGGTGGCTTGGAATTGAGCATTACTAAATATAAATTTAAGTGCAATATCACTCTGAAACTAACAGAGCAAATACACTAATAGTATTGCTTAGCATTCCTGCCACGGTTATTGCTGTGCTAGAAATGTATTTTTTGTATATAACTCTACATTTGTAATGACATTTTTCTAGATTTTTGATCAGTATTTTTCAACTCCTGGACAACTAGGTCTTTGTAGTTATCCTATCAAAAATAATAAGAATTTAGTTTGAATGGAACACATTAAAATGCACACAATTCATAAACTACTTATTAGTATGATAATTGCAGTAACCTGTACTTATTGGCTTGGAAAGAACAGCTATTATTAGATATGAATCTGGTGGTGACATCACATGCTAAGTACTATACAAAAATACACTATCTTACATTAATTGTTTGAATTACTCTGGAAAGCTTTACAGCCTTTCTCTCTTCCAGAAAACATGACACAGACACAAAAGATGTTCTTTTTTTGGTAGGAGACACTTTAGATATGTTGAACAGTATGTGCCAAAATAGTACATAGGCTTCAGAGGCTGTTATCTTCCTTCATGCCCAACATGAGAGCTACTGCACAGCCACACTTATTAAGGAATAACTTGCATGTTGCTTATTCCTCTGTGAGAAACATTTCAAATTAATTTTGAAATGTCGTCAAGTTTAAATAATCCTTCAGGTACTTGTCTCAAAACCTCAAGTAGGGTGCTGAGTAACAGCATAAAGTGGGATTTCAATAGCAAAGAAACACTTCCTAAGGCCCATGTGTGTTTTTCCCAGTCCTCCTTCTGCTCTTCCCACATCAGAGGGTGGAGGACAAGTGCAGGGAAGTTCCCTCTGGATGCGTTCTTCTTAAGTGCCACACTTAAGCTGCATATTAACAAACAGTGAACGCTGCACTGTGATCCTCTCTAGTCTGTGAATGTGAGTAGATTAATAATACTTCCATGGCCCAACAGGGTAGTGTTTAAATTTTCATGCGGAGTTGATGCTATGGGAGGAAAAAATTGCATTGCAGCTGAAACTAGAATAAATTAAGTCCCCACAAGCAAAACAAAAACCTCAATTTTAAAAGCTAACACCACAGTAAACATCTGACTGCTTCAGCTGGGAAGAGTGTAAGAGATCATGTGCAACAGAGAACATCCTCAGCCTCTAGAGAAAACGATGAGATCCCAAAACCCAGGGTGAGTTACTACAGTGTAAAAGGTATTCTATGCAAGAACACTGACAGCTTCAATACTTATTCCTGACTATACACCAACATAGGTTCTGTAGAACAATGCACTCTTAGATACAGAGAACCCCAGATAATCTGATTTTCTACTAAGGATTTCCCAGATCTCTAAATATTTTCTAACATGAAAAATACGCTTGGAAAATGTCCTCTGAAAACCTATGCCTACTTTGCAGGTTAAATTAAATAAGCAGATTATAGAGAAAAGGATCGTATTTTCTCATATGTGTAATACAGTAAATTAGTACCACACTCTCTTGATTCTGTGGAAGTGCCTGAGATTAGTATTGTTGGTTTATTTGCAGAGTGGGAGCATTAAAATCTTTGTTGAAATGTATTTGCAAAAAGTAAGCTTTACTTTAACTGGTCTCAACTCCTGCAGGTCAACTTCAAGGAAAATACAGGAGTTTAAGTCCTGCCACTGTGTGTAATAAACCCCAAAATTTCATTGAATGTATTCAGTGAAAATCTTTAATATTGAGAGTATGTGCATATTATTATAAAAGTATGATTTATGTTTCTTATACAATTCTCTCCAGAAAAAAAAACAAAAGAGATCTCAGAACAACTTCCACTCTCCAAACTCCCTAAAAACCACTACAGCTTTCCTTTCCTGAAGATGGAATCATTTTGGCTTATTAATTCTGATACGGTTTTTAGATTTTTTGCAGGTTCCTAACCTGACTGGGTTGGAGAAAAGGAATTGGTAAGCCTGTAAAAAGTTCGTATATCCCTGTATATCTGTGGAAATAAATGTTACAGTAATTGTTTAATTGCACTCAATTGAGTATATACTGCACAACTCAATCATGTCTAAAGGAAGGAAGATGTAGGGCTGAGTGTCTGTCAGATTTTGAAATTGAACTGTCTGGTTTTATTTTGTATTAGAATATCTAAGGATTAAATTCTGAAAATATTGTACTTGTCTATGAAATGAAGAACTAAAGGCACGCATAGAAGTTAAAATGCAAGAAGTAATTCATCAGTCCACCCAGGTTCTCAGCTAACAAAATGCAATTAGCAGTCATTTAGCTACATTAGTGTGATAACAAGTCTCAGATAAATATATTCAGCTGCTTAGCTGAGTTTCTTAGCACAAGCCCTGTGGTATGTTAGCAAGGAGCATACAGACCAGTGCTAGTACAAAAGGCTTGCGGAGCTCCTGAGGGAGAGTTGCAAGAGCAAGGATGTAACCTTCTGCTGTGAGTCCACTGTAGTTTTGCCTTAACACATTCTTGTATCAAGAGTTAAGAGAGACAAAACAAGACAGAAAGAGGTTTAAATGCAGGAAAATTATAGGTCATTCACAAGTTCATCACCACCTATATTTTTGTTGGATCTAACTGACAACAACACACTAGACCAACTATCTGATGTCAGTACAACTTAGCCAAGCATTTAAATCAGAATTTTGATGACTATCTGAGTTCTCAGTCAAAACCACTGACCTGCAGTTGGGCAAATTATGAAATTACTGCTCTTTCACTTCCAGCAATTGTATTTGATTTTGGTTTGTACCAAATTCCTACTGTTGTAATGAATGTCAAATCTTGGCTCTGTAAACATCTGTAATAGTAATTTAAAAAAATATTAAGGCATTAAAAACAGACTGTGTTTTAGGGGGAAGCACTTCATCACCTCCAAGTTTTATGGAACTATCAAAGAGTCAGTCTGTTCACATGCTAGTATGGCATATTTATAAGTAGTTTTACAGTTTAATTTTACAAGAAAGTGCTGGTTTAGTTACTATACTGCATACAATAGCTTTAACATTTCAGATATGTATGATGATCAGAGTTGCAGGAGATCCCACTGAGCATCAATATCTTTGTTCTGTGCAACAGTCTTGAGATCCAAATAGGATTTTGGGGGTATATATCTTTCAAAATAATTCTTTTCTCTTTAATCTTATGTTACCATAAGATTAAAACCAAATCTAAGCCCCAAGGCAAGTAGACCAGTTGTTGTGGAAAAAAAAAACAAACAAACAACAGCATTCCAGAGGACAGAAATACATAACGTTCATGCATGAACTATAGAGGGATAATAAGTATAAATTAAATACACTATTAAATACCGATTTAACCTGCAGAGGATACTTCTCCATTGAAACAGCAGAGTAGAAATGGATTTTCCTTCCATTTGCTTTCACAGTCTTTCTTAAGTGAGAGAGAAACCAAATAATACTTGGCTCAGATCGTAATATTTTCTTGACTATTTAAATAGGTTTGTTATCAGAACAAATGTATATACCACTGTTAAAATATTTAAGTAATTTAATTTAATACCATAAACATTAACTTTAATGCCATTGGATACACATAAGAAGCAAAAGAGCAAACTGAAAATCACTGTATTACTGGTATGTGAGGGATGGTTCAGAGAAGGCAGAAGCAATGCATTTTGCAGTATTTTTTATTTCTTTTCCAGAAACCAAACATTTAGTGGCCTTACCAGATTCCCAAAACTGTCAGTCATGCTCCCCTTGTCTCCATGGTCTGCTACTGGGTGATGGACCAAAAGCTTTAGCACGAGCCTATGGTGAAACCAGTACAAGCCTAGCTGCTGAGTTTTTAACAGTTTGAGTAACTTATGTCTCATCTAAGCTATCAAAAATATCTGGCAAAATGAAATATCTATCAACAGAGAAACAGAGAAGTAAATGTGTTTCAAGCTTCATGAGATGCAGAGGACTGTAACAGAGAAATTGATACTTATGGAAAATATTTGTCAGAAATCTGTGACAGAAGCACAAGTCTGCATGTGTCATTACCAAAACCAGTTAAACCTCTTAAGTATTTTGAAAGAAAATTGCAAGCAGAATAAACAATTAGAAAATGGTGTTACACATCAAGGGAAGAAGTGACAAAAGCACCATTCAAGTTGTCCTCACTCTGTGTGTGTGAGGATAAGTATTCTTTTCCATTTAATTTTTAAATCTAAGTGTCACTGGGAAAAAAAAAAAAGAGGAAAAAAAGTACTACTTCAAAGAACAAAGTGTTCACCACACTGTCCTTATCTATCATATCCTTCCAGGTTTGTGATCCAGGAAAAAGTCAATTCACACATACCTATCTTCCTTGTGTTCCTCTGTCTCAGAGTCTATTTTTAAGCTCTAGTCTATGTTTAAACAAGAGACAGACTGAGTTCAGCCTGTTTGACATAGTATACGAAGGCTAACATTTTCAAACCTGCTATGTGAATTCCTACTGAAATCAGGCTTCAGATGCAATGTAATTTATTTCATAGAGGTTGATCCTCAATACAAGTATTAATATCTGTTTAACATACAGATATTCAGCACACTAAAAATGAGGCTATTATTAGGTTACATAAGCAATTGCTATTCTTTCAG
Organism: Trogon surrucura; assembly: GCA_020746105.1. Lineage (NCBI taxonomy): Eukaryota > Metazoa > Chordata > Aves > Trogoniformes > Trogonidae > Trogon > Trogon surrucura. Next base: position 37,370,932 of record CM036658.1, on the reverse strand, counting down.
TAAAGACATTGGAGCAATATCTCTGGTGCACATTTGGTTATTCCAGTCCAGAATCTACATATACCTCTTCTAGAACATACCTTTGGGCTCCTGCTGTACTGAGAGCAACATCAAGATGGCCTTACTACATTTTGCTTCTAGGAAAATACCTGTGAAAACTCCCGGGATGTAAGCCCATCACTGTAGAGAGGAGAAATATGCTTAAACTTGCTCAGATCTCATATGGATGAAAACCAGAGATTTCCTTTTCATGGCAAATCAGGCTACAGGGTCAGGGTTATAGAGCTCTTACATACCTGTAACTCATCCTTGGATCGAGTCGGGACATGGAACAGGTGCCTGACTAGGAACCAAGACACGGTCACAGATTTGTTATTCAAGATGTGACTCCAGAGAACACCATAAGTATCTTCAGTATCCTTGTCAGTTCTGAAACCAGACGTCTATCATTCTTGGGAGAAGGGTCCACTGTAACTGAATTATTAATAAACACTACAGTTAAATCTACCTTGAAAAGTGGAATCTTGTAGTGAGTAATGGAAGAATTACTGAAGAGGTACCACAACATTTAGCCATGAAAAGGTGCATTCCTCACCTGTTTCCAAGTCCACGTTGAGAGAAAAAACTGCTGAATCTTGAAAAAAAAAAAAGAAATTGATGCCAGAGACTTACTTGTGTCTGCTTTCCACCCGAAACTCTATCAAAACTCATAATTGCATAAACTAAACTTTCAAACACTGCCTCTCAATTCTGTTTTAACCTCTTGATATTACTTTTTAAATGCTTTTATGTTCTCAGTTCACTTCTCATGTTTTGCCTTTTTTTTCTGAAAGCTTGGGTAATTAGCTATTCAAGAAGACAAATTTCTAGGTCATAAAATTATTATTCTCACCAGTCACAGAGTTAAGTGATGTAGTAAAATGACTACAACCTCAAATGTTTTCTCCTGGTGTCACACCCACTAACTAGTTTCATTACAGTAAACAGTAACTAATTTCATGCTATTGATATTTGGCAACACTGTTATGTAAATACATTTCAAAGCAGCCTTCATCAATTTTAGAACAAGCAGGAGGCATTCTGTTGCTTTTCTTCTTGGTTTCTTATAGCATCACCATTTTAGGCTAGATGGTGTATAAAAGACCTTGCAACCTGCAGAAACTGAATAACCCTCTGCTGACATTTACAGAAAATGTTAAATTACTGGGACTTTGTACACTGCAACAGCTCTCAATTACTGATTTGTAGGAAAGCACACAGTACAGAAAAATCTGTATTGGAACTGCCTGAGGCCCTATGAATATATAAGAATGCAAGAACATTTTGTTGTTCAGTGTCTGAGGCAAAAACATCTTTTAAAGGTCATGCAGTATTTTTTGGTTTTTTTTTCTCACTCCTTAAGGATTCTTTTTTTAATTAAATTTTCTTATTTTGCACATGTCATATATTTAAAAAGTCATATAAACAAAAGAGTTTATATAACAAAGAAAAAAGAAAAAAGTATTAGAGATATGCAATTCCTCAATTAGTCATAGACTCTCTGTTTTATATACAGTGCTAGACACTTTTTTTCTTATTACTACCTGGGGAAGTCAGTGGATTTTTATAAATAAGGATGCTCATTGCTGAACAAATAATCAGCCTTTATTGTGAAAGACACTTCTATATCTTACAGTTCCCAGATAGTATTAATTAGAACCCAGGCAAGCTTCACTGCTGTAGGAAAGAAGAGGGAAATAAAATGAATGAAAGGGAAAGAGAGAAAGAGAGAAGAGAAAGAGAAAGAGAAAGAGAAAGAGAAAGAGAAAGAGAAAGAGAAAGAGAAAGAGAAAGAGAAAGAGAAAGAGAAAGAGAAAGAGAAAGAGAAAGAGAAAGAGAAAGAGAAAGAGAAAGAGAAGAAAAAAGACAAAGAAAATAAAAAAACCTCCAACTTATAGAAATTCTAAGCTCTACTAAGGAAGAGAAGAAAATCTATGCAAGTATTCCCACTGGACAACAACATATTGTGTAATAACTTTCAAAGGCTCTTTATGTTATCAGATTTGGTAGTGTCCACCACTTAATGCATATATTATGAAAAAATGTATTTGCATCTGAACATTACTTGAAACCACTTTATGAAGTGTAAAGTTCCCTCAAAGCTAGGTATTACATGGCTTGATTGCTCTAACAGTAATTAATATATATGGCAGCCAAATTTAAGCCTAGTCTCTTTTGCATACTTTGCTATCAAATAAACAGATTTTGAGTGCCAATGGGCTGTTGGGTGCAGATAAGAGCAGCATTTTGTGTTATTTAATGATGACTACAGTTATATGTGCACTGCCCATACAGCTTCATATGGGAGTACAATCTCTTCTATGTACTACGACATTTTTTATAACTTTGTTCAAAAAAATGTAGCAACAGAAGGCAAATTTAAATATACGGGGATAAGAATACTAAATAACATACCAAGGAGAGAAGCAAAAGAAGATACAACATTTCTAGTGTGTCCAGTGGAGAAGCAATAGAGGAAAGAAGGAGTTAGTCCAGGAATGGACTAATGCCATGCCTAATTCTAACATGAATATAATATGCTACTCTTCTTTGTGACACAGATATCTTTCTTCTTTCTTGTGTGCCTTAATCAAGAAAGTAGGGGTTTGTAGGGTTATTATTTAGATTGTTATCCTTATCTATCTTAACACTCCAATATAAACATGAACACTTTCTTTAGATCTGTGATTTCAAGCTACAGAAGTGTCCTGGGTTTACCTAAAAACCCGGTCCTGGTTAGTGATTTTTACTTTTCAGTTTAGTGTCTGCTAAAGGGCTGCATGTTCTGAAGTTAGCAGCATGTTTTTGCAGACAGTGTGTGCCACTGGCAGTGATAACACCTGATGTTTACAGTTACTACCTGGGACTGGGATGCAGAAAGGCTCTGGCTTATACTTATTCCTATAGTGATCAAGGTCACTGCTGGCTCTTGTGTGCCATGTTGTGGGGGCTGGGTAGTAAGAGGGGTCACAAGGAAGTAAAAGGTTGCACCTCATAGAATCATAGAATGGCCTAGGCTGGAAGGGACCTTAGAGATCATTTTAATCCAACCTCTCTGTTGTGGGCAAGGACGCCACCTCTGGACTAGGTCAGGCAACATGTGAGAACCAAACGGGAATCAAACCAATGACCTTTGGTGTTTCAAGCACCAAGCTCAACCCACTGAGCTAAACCGGCTCCCTCTGGGGGTAATAGACAGGACAGGTGACCAGTGAGGGTATTCCATTCCATATACGTCATATTCAGTATAAATTAAGTGATCACGAGAGTTTCGTCCCTTTTGTTTGCCTCTTTCGCCTCTTTTCTGTGATGGCCAGTGTCCAGAGAGGACCTCCTGATTTTGATCTGGATCCTGAGTTCCCGAATCCAGCTCCCTGTATCCAGCTCCCACCACTGCTGAGCCTGGGGTTTCCCCGGTGCCTCCTGCTCTGCAGCACCGGTGGGGATTGCTGTCGGGGGAGGGAGTTGGGTTTGATATCGGGCTACTATCTATAGTTGTATACAGTTCTTTATCTTTTCACCATTATTTCCATTATTTTCATTAAAACTCTTCTAGTTTTATTTCTTCTTTAACCTGTAAGTCTCTCTGCCTCATTCCCTTTTCTCTTCCTGTTTGGGGGGGAAGAGGAGGTTAGAGAGCGTCTGTCCACATCAGTGGCTGTCCCAGCCCTAACCCACGACAAGAAGTCAAAAGGGCATGCTGAGCCATGAGTTTATATTTGATTCACATCCCAAAGGTTTTGCTCACAAGCAAAGTGCTTAATTAAGGATTATGCTATTTTAAAAGAAAATTTAAATTCAGCCACCAGAGAAAGGGTCATTTTCACAGCAATAGCTAAGATAAGCTTAGTTAGCCTACCCTTATACCACTCCTAGTGGGTTCACATTGGCTGGACCCCCAGTGCCCAACAAAGCTGTTCTATCCCTCCCCTCCTCAGCTGGACGGGGGAGAGAAAATATAACAAAAGACTCATGGGTCAAGAGAATGACAGGAAGATCACTCAGTAATTTACCATCATGGGAAAATCAGACCTGGCTTGGGGAAAACAGTTTATTACTAATCAAACCAGAATAGGATAATAAGAAATAAACCTAAATCTCAAAAACAATTTTCCCCCACCTCTCCCTTCTTCCTAGGATCAAATTCACTCCCAATTTTCTTTACCGTTACTTCTGCCTCTACCTCTACCTCAACCCAACTATTACATGTCTCTTTTTCCTTCTCAGGATGAGGACTCTTCACACTCTTCCTCTGCTACAGTGTGGGGTGCTTCCCTGGGGACACAGTCCACCATGAATTTCTCCAATATGCGTTTGTGTCTGCAGGGGTGTTTCTCTCACATATTCTCACTCCTCTCCTCCAGTTGCTGTTCCCCAGCAGCTTTCTTTCCTCAGAGAATCATTACCACTGTCACTGATGGGCTCAACCTTGGCCAGCAGCAGTTCTGTCTTGGAGTCAACTGTGTTAGCTCCTTTGGATATGGCAGCTGCTTCTAACCTCCCTGTTGTGAAAACCTTGTCATAAAAACCCAATACACTTTCTTAAATGATCTTTGAAGGATGCCCTGCCCAACGCTAACCTGTTGTTTAGCCAACATTAATATTCTTTTAATGTTTCAATGGAAACATTAAAAGAATGTTTTGTAGAATGGGAAATATTTAAACAGTAGTTTATCACTGCTAGTGAGATATTTTGTTTAGAGTGTTAATCATTCAGTCACACAAAATCACACAAGTCCGTCCTGTCTAAGAGCAATAACTACTGACCTTTCCATTTAGAGGGAAAGTATTGGTTCAGTGTTGTTTTGTGCCTATCAGCAGAAACCTTTCTTGTTTGAATTAGATGGATATTGGAAGTGTCCTACCTTTGACTTTAAATCACTGGTACAGACATCTGTTAGATTAGCTTGTTTGGCTTCTTCCCAAATGAGAACTGCAAGAGGTGGAAAACAACATGAGTTGAGATTATTTGCCTCAGAGAATCATTGTTTTCAGTTTTTCTCTCTGTCAGTTCCAAGCTGTGTTTTCTGTGCCGTACAGTCTTCTCGAATCCTTTGATATACTACGGTTTGCACTGCTCTAAAACTGTGTTTCAAGACTCTGCTTAAGAGGTTAGCAAGAAACAGACAGCTAAGATATTTAGAGTTTTCCTGAAGGAGATACTATGCACTTTCAGGTTTCAAAGCAGAAGAGTGTGGTCATTTCCAGTAATTAATTTTGCAGATGATAGATGTAAACTTGATAGTTATTTAAAACATGTGATTACTCTGCCCACTAACAAACAGAAAAATTCTTTTTGGCTAATGTGTCTTGAGTTTAGTTTTGGTTTATCCCTCCTTTTTACACTTGAAGTTATTTTAGTGCAGATTAATGTGACTTTCCTAAAATACAGTCGAGGCCATTCTTTGCCATGTAAAGATCTAACAACTCTGCCACATTTATAAGGGCAGGAGCTATGTTTTACTTTTCATCCAGATATGCTCACCATAGGCTTGAAAGTTGTTATTTATGGATCTCAAAATCCAGTTCTTCTTTATTGTCTGATGTGGAAGAGCTTGTCTCTCCTACGTGTGTCTCATCTTCACTTAGAAGGGTCTGTTGCAGGTAATCTCTGTTGCTCATCATAGTCCCGTAGTGGCATTTTCAGGAGCCAAGATTAAAAACTGTCAGCTGGCAAAATGTTCCTCCTTTCCAGTAGGAGTATATGTAAGGACATGGTCCTAAATATTTTTTTCATTTTTTGGCCCTTGCAAATATGCAAATCTTGAAACATCTTAATCTTGCTCAGTGCAGCTAAACTTTCACCATGTGCATTTCCCAGTGCGTTACGTGGAAGACTTTCTTACTGGTTATCATTCTTATGACAATTCCCTGCACTGAAACTGGCATAGATGTTAATGCTGAAAGCAGGCACTACAGAATGTGTGGATAGAGCTCTTTTTTCACCTGTTCTATTACTGTTGCAGTACATCGAGTAACAATTTGGTGCCAAATCAACTTTAAAATGTTGTCTCTGACATTCACACAATGGCAGACATCACTCCGAGTTCTCAACTTTTCTACATTCTAAATGGACTCCTTGATAGAGTATCAGCTTGGCTGACTTCAACTGGTTAAACATTGCCAGACACAATCTCCAGGCTTATGAAGCTTGCACTTTTATCAGCAGTGCTCTTCCTTACAGGTTTTCTATATTTAGTTCCTTTTGTTGGCCTCCTGTGATGTGAATATCAATCAAAGCTTACTCTAACAGAGCTTTGCCATAGAAATTTCATATTATATCTCAAAATCTCAATTCAGTTGTTAGAGAATACTCTGTTTTCATGCTTTTGATTTAAAAAAAAAAAAATAGGAAAAACTAAAAAGTTAGGATTCATCGGGGTTTTGCATTTGACCTGAATATTTTCACAGCCAGTGGCTGGAGGTCTTGAACTGTTTTGAGTTCTGAGCAGATTCTAGGAAGAATTGGAATCCTACTTTCATATAATTTCCTCTGCTAGAGAATTTCAAACCAACTTTTTCAGCCCTAGTTCTGCTAGAGACAGACATGCCTTTGCCTGAGATGATTCACTGCTCATCCGTCTCTCTAAGACAAGGAAAAACTTTCATATTCAACCCTTGGAGAAGACACCTGCATTAAGGAACACTTGTATTAGAGTCTACTGTGGTGATATTGAGCACACTCCTCTGATCATTGGAAGACCAGAAGTAAGGGCCTTATCTAGGAAGGTGAGGACTAGGGCTTCTCTCCCTAGGAAGATCCATAGTCAAGAATTTTACCTCTCTGTGGGAGACAACTTTCCTTCACAAAGCCCTTTTGTTCAGAATGTTTTATTGATTACAGCATCCTCAACAGTCATTGTAAGACAGCCAAAGATGGACCAGATAGGAACTGACTTCACCTCATGTCATCTTATTCTTCCCTGAACTCACCTGAGTACAAGATTTCCTTGTTCTGTTCCTCCTTTTCTTATCATTTATTCCACAAAATATGAGTGATGGAAGTTTTCACAAGTTTTCTGTCCAGATTGCATGAAGTCTTGTAAAATTCATGGTAATGTCAATGCACGAACAGTAATGAAGAGTATGCCAATATTAGATACGGTTTTATGGTTATGGAGGATATTACTTCTCACCAAAAAAAAAGGTGAACAGAGCATAATTCACAAATAACATTTTAAAAAGAAAAGTATAATAGGCTTACTACAAGTATTAAGCTCTTAAACTGCCACTCCTAAGGATAAATGAATGTATGAACAAATGAACAAATGAATAAATATATAGTTTTAAAAAATGCTTCTGATCATGCTTTTCAATATCAATTCTTGATTCCTTCTTCCGAGCATGAGTTCAAAGTGTCAACACTATGGTTATTCTTTCTGTTTGGCTTTTCTGAGATCCACTTCAGATAACTAGCCTGAAAATAAAGAGTCTCTAAGAGAAAAGTAAGAAATGAACCATCAATTCTTTATTTTAGTAAGACAAAGTCTGAAGCAAAAGTCTTGCTTTCCATTTCATAAGTGAGGTCATGGAAGAAATTATTTTGCCTAGTAATTTTCACGGCTCAGGAATTAGAAAGCCAGAAGATCCAAAAGTGAAGTTATGTATTGCAATGAAAAAAATGTGATTATGTTCTAGTCACACTATGATGTTTGAAAAATACCCATTATAGGAGCTAAATATTAATTCAGACGGGTTTATAGTGGTTGAAAAGTACATGAATAGTTTTTGCAATGTGCATAAAACTCTCAGAATTCCAAAAGAAACCTGTGGTGCAGAGAGAAGATTTTAGCAAGAGCTTTCCTTCTGTAGTCTCATGCTTGCCAAGACAATTTGGAATGACATAAGTTTCTAGACTGCCAAGAATAAATTTAGAAAGAATGATGCCTCGAATGTTCGAAAGTGCCTGCATAAACGAATTTATTTTTCAGAAGTTTCAGGCCTCCACTTTGAGAGACCCTAAAATTGGCTCTCTGGGGTCAGTTCAAAGCTGATGTTAAAAAGTGGAAATATTTCCTTGTAAACTCAAGGTATTTGCACATTCAAAGTGTTAGATCAAAACAATTCTTAGAACAGAAGTTCAAAGAATTTGAGATAAGCAAGCAGACTTGTCTTCCTCAGTCTAATACCATTTCAGTTGCTTTAAAAAACACCGAACCAAGCCACATTGATTTTTATTATTTTAGTTTGTAATTATGGCAGGAAAAAGTACAGTCACCTTCATTTTATCAAAACCTAATCAAGTTTTTACCAGTGCCTTCAGTTAGACCAGAAAAAGATCTAAAACAGATGTAAAAAGTATAGAAGTCCAAATACATTTTTTGGGTTTTTTTTTTTTCAGTGATGAGAACTACCTCTTCACTGTCTTAAATCGCAGTCTGCCTTCAATTTCTCCGTTTTTGTTGAGTTTTAAAACACCAGTATGTCCTAGTTTTAGTTTAAAACCCCAATTCTGTTTAATGATTTTTACTTTCCAGTTTAGTGTCTTCTCAAAGGCTGCACGTTCTGAAGTCAGCAGCATGTTTGTGCAGACAGTGTGTGCTACTGGCAGTGATAACACCTGATGTTTACAGTCACTGCCTGGGACTGGGATGCAGAAAGGCTCTTGCTGATACTTATTCCTATAGTGACCAAGGCCACTGCTGGCTCTTGTGTGCCACGCTGGGGGTGGTGGGTAGTAAAAGGGGGGCACAAGGAAGTAAAAGGTGGCACCTCTGGGGGGTAATAGACAGGACAGGTGACCAGGAAGCGTATTCCATTCCATATACGTCATATTTAGTATAAATTGAGTGATCACAAGAGGTTCTACCTTTCTTTCTCTTCTTTTCCATCTTCTGCAATGGCCGATGTCCAGGAAAAACTCTGTCCTATCTCCTGATTTTGATCCGGATCCTGAGTTCCCGAATCCAGCTCCCTGTATCCAGCTCCCGCCGCCACTGAGCCAGTGCCTCCTGCTCTGCAGCCTCAGTGGCGATTGCTATTGTGAGGGGAGTCGGGTTCGATATCGGGCTTATATATATTTTATATATTTTCTTTATTTTTATCATGTCACTATTATTTCCATTATTGTTTCACTAAAGCTGTTCTAGTTTTTTCTTTCCTAACCTGTAAGTCTCTCTGCCTCATTCCCTTTTCCTTCCCATTTGGAGGAGAAAGAAGGGGTTAGAGAGCATCTGTCCTCATTTGGTGGCCAGCCCAGCTCTAACCCATGACACAGTATTACTGCCAAAAGATTGGCCTGACTGCATGACCTTGTTCCAGTCATTCTGTATTCTGGTTCTTTGTAGAGTTGAAACATAGATAAGCATTGCCTTGACAGAAGATTCCTGACACTAATATCTCATTCTTCTATAAATCTCAAGTTATATTTTAAGTTAATTCCCCAGATGGTCCTTAACGGACAGTCCTTAACTGTCTAAGTGTTCTACACTAAAGATTAGTATCTCTAACATTAGTAACACGCATCCATCTTGCCCAAGTCTCAAATGTAGTATCAAGAATTATTTACGTTCCTCTGTACTGTTGTGGCTTTGAACACTGTTACTTTTAAAAAATATTTGGGATGGATTTAGACTCTTTTCAAGTTCTTTATTCTGATGATAAATAAGTATTTTGTTTCACTGTAGTTATGGTTACGTTGAAATATTAAATGGTGACTTCTGTCCTCGTTTAAATTCTTGAATTCATGAATGGCAAAAAAAATTATTTCATTCTAGTTACCTTGACATTATTTTAGTCTATGAAAGTTTTCTTGAACAAGAAATATAAGGTAGGTGTAAATAAACTTGATGATTGAAGAACATCAAACATTTGAGATACAGCTTACATATAAGTATTTGATTCAATGTCTTTTAAACATAATTAAGAGTATTTTAAACTCAAAATTACACTATTTATTTTGGCATTGTATTCTGGAATATGCAACTCAGAGGACCCTTACTATTTCTTGCTTTCCATTGCTTGCAAGACCTATAGCTTAAGTTAGAATACATACTCATTGACAATTCAAGTGAAGCAGCCATAATAATATTTATTTCACTTGTCAGTGTAGGTTATTTTTGGATCTACTTTCTACAAATTCCTGAAGGTTATTCGAAAATTCAAAACATTTTCACCTGATGCAGTTTGAATCAGTTTTACTCAATCAATTTGATCATTAAAATATACTAAATTATACCTTAGGTGAACAGTTAACTTCACGCTTAAATGTTTTAGGTTTCCTAAAGACAGTTTTTGAATGTGACACATGTAGATTAGCCACGTTAAGAAAGTTCTACAATAAGTGAATTAATCTACAGAGCTTTTCAGAGTCATACAAAAATTGTACATGACCAATCATATTCTCTCCTTTGCTCACATTTATATGAACTTTCCCCCTTAAGAAAATTTTTCAGGAAAACCTCCATTTAAATTGTTTTCCCACTGAATAAGCCAGACAACACAGAAGCCTAGATTCCTATCCACTTCATTGCAGGATATGATGGTATTAACTAAGTCCGTGGGAAGAATACAACAGGAGCATTCCTATAATTCACAGATCCAAATTCAGCACTGTGGCATGGAAGCACAGCTAAAAAAATTATTTCTTCATTGACAGTAGTAAGTGATTTGGGCAAGGCTGACCTCGAATCAGCGTCTCATGTATGCAAATACCCAGGACAATGCAGTTCCTCAGGCAAGGCACATCATACGACCGCAACTACTGGGGTTTCCTTTAACCAGTCAACACTACCATTGGTTCAAAGTGAGTTCCTTAACTACAAGCTAGGCCATCTCCAGTTAAGTAGCTTCTTATCCATCTCACGTGCCTGGTAGTAATTCCTATTTTACCCAGCTATGTTTTATTTTGTGGGCTGTAAACAGCTCCGAGAGAAGTGTATCAGTAAGGCATCACAGTAATTGTTTCCCTGCTACTCCAACTATTTTCTTTAGTTCTTCTTTTTTCAAATGTGCAGCATGTTCACTTCCAGAAATTATACTTTTTTCTCTTCAAAAGAACATTAAAGGCAATATTCATGTCAAGCCAACGGAGCCAGCTGTTTAATTTGCCACAAAACCCTATGAAACTCTCCAGTAGATACATATCATCATTAAAGTTGCAACAGATGGATAACAATGCAAAGAGATTGAATAAAATTTGTGGAAAAGGAAGCCATTTTGTCTGAGGAATATGTGAATCCCTTACAATATTGCATTGCTCTGAACCTATCTTTTAGATTTAAAATAAGATTTGACAAGCAATTAATAACACTAAACTTAAGAGTTTTCCAGAAACAAACCGGCAAACACAAAAGTTTTTACCAGTGTACTGACACATGCATCTGCAAGTTAATCATAGTATGGAATAACAGAGGGAGGTATCATGGTTCCACACTCAGTGTCACAGACTGGTTTTCTGGTCGTGATTCTACTGAATGTGTAGTCATACCTGTAGATAATGTCAAGGTAAAGCAACGTTCAACAATTCCATTGTTCATTTCCCTGTAGAAATTAAAATCCAAAGCACTTTACCCCTATCGGAGTGTGAGACAATAAGGATCCAATGTTCCTTGATAATTACAGTTGTCTCTTACCGTAAGTATACTACATGAATTGGAACTAGAATTGGAAATATATGTTATAAAACAGTCACTGAGATGATGGATACGCTAAATTTGGAGACAGAATAATAGGGCTGCTTTTACTGTACTTATCTATTACGGCTCTTACACAGCAAAAGCTTTCACAGCATGTTTCATGAGTTTCTCTCTTCAAAATCCTTTAAGAAAAGAAAAAAGATCTTATAGGTTCAAACCACAGCAAATGTTTTTTTTGGTTCATCTCTTTGTTCTGTTGTGGTTATTTTGGTTTTTTTTTGTTGTTGTTTGTTTTATGGCTTTTTTGTTGTTGTTGTTAGTTTTGGTTTTGGTTCATTTTGGTTTTATTTTTAATATATGAAGTGATTTCAGCTCCATTTCTTGTATGTTTCTACCCGTCCAATTCTCAAACTGAAAGTCTTGCATCTAGGTTTCTCTGGCATTTGTCTTCTTTCATAAAATGCCCCACATACCTTAATTTACCTTGTACCAAGAACAAAAGAATTTGTGTCCCAAAAGCATTTTAAGCAATGTTGAGTGAGTGTATGAGCACACTAGTAGTGACTGTGGTCTAAAAATAATATTCTCATTCTTCCTTCACTGGACAGCCTGAGATTTCTGGGGAATCTGATTTTTTTCTTTAGTTTTTCTTTCCAAAAATGAACCTATTTTTTACTTTTTTTGTGTGTGTGTTTTCCTATACTTACATTTTTATCTTGTCTTGCTTCAGCAAAATCATTCATATGATGTAGTCCAAATGAATTCCCAGAAATCCTTTTTAGTGACCTTCCTTTGTTAAACTGTAAAAAAAAAAAAAAAAATAGAAAAAACATTTGCTTTAATAAAGACCGAAGATTTACTGCAACTATAAATGGATAAACACAAACTGCATGAAGTTTCTTGTGGAAGAAAAGAATTTATTGAGATAATTTTCCTTTTATTATCTCTCTAATTCACATGGCACACCTTCTTGGAGTCCATCTTATTTTCAAATTTGGAGTCAATGACATTGTTCAGAGTCAGATTCAGTCTATCAGCTATGAGTTATAGGACCTCATACATGTTCTCCTAGAAGAAATATTAGTGCTGGAGCTCCTTTGGATATTCTTAACCACATTTTTTGATACTGTAAATGATTCAAAGAATGACAAATCTACCTTGTGGCAATCCTGATGATTGCTGGAGTCTGAAACCAAACAAAACAAACGTTTTGTTGACCTGTTTCCACCTCTTGTGCCACCAGTGATGTAGTTAGTAGTACCATCCTAAATATTGTTTGATTTGCAGTAATACATCATAACTGTTCCACATCTAAGACAAAATGAGCTTCCTCCAAGCACCACTTCCATTAATTTCAGCATACAATTGACAATTTACAACTACTGTTTTTTTCCTACATTTGTTGAGACACAAAGTATGCTTTTGACAGATGAAGAGACAGAGAACAAGCTGCCTGCGTAGACAAAAGTAAAATAAACAGCCCTATCTTAATCATCAGATAAGAAATTATGATACTTATGAGTACCTAAAGGAGATATATATATATGTGTATACACATATTTATATGCTTATACATGTGTGTGTATATGTATACTGAGCTTTAACATCTCTAAGAAAGAGACAGTTTACTTCCACCAGTCCTAGAAACTTCTATGATATACCTTCAAATTATAAAGATTATAACAAATTTCTTTTTATGCTCAACATTAAGACATAGAAAGTATCAAAATAGCATAGTTTTGTCTAAGTTAAAACTGATCAGAAGGAAGAGTGCTTGTAATGTTGTGAAATTTACATCATAAAAGGTTATGGGGATCTTAGATCGATAGACATGTTTCTCTGAGAAGCAAAAATGACTTTTTTAAAATCAATTTCTTGTTTGCTCTTTCATTTTCTCTCCTCTCCCTCCTACCAAAAGAATTTCTTCAATGTTTTCAATAATCTAAAATAGACCAAAGCCCAAAGCTGTCATGTCATTACTAATGTATGGGATGCAGAGAGGTGCTAAAGCATTATCATGAAACTATTATGACAGCATTTGATACATGTTCATTACAAAATACATCACCATGAGATGAGAGGATCCAGAGATGAGAGGATCCAGTTAGTGCAATCATTATCATGATGCTGCCTAGATGGGCACCTGACACTAAGAGTATAAGGAGAACACTAAATCCTCTCACAAATGTCAATATCTTATCTTTATGTGCAACTTTCTCCAGTCACTGTCTGGCCCAAAAATATCATTTTATATAATACCTAGGACAGATGTAATATTTCAGCACTTTACTGTCTCCCATTTGTTAAACTGTATGTAGGCTTCTTCAAGTATGAGTGGGAATATGAACAAAAGATGGGAAGATTTGCATTGACATCATTGTATATGTTATTTTATTTTAATTCTATTTTTTATAATTCATGTATGAACATGTAATAAATGTTCTCAAAATATTTAACTAACAGACAAAAAACCAAACCCATGCTTCCAGTGATACAATGCCAAATATTTCTTCTTAATATGTTAATGGGTAAAAGTAATGGCAAAAAAATAAGATATTCTTTAAAAATCTGAATACATGATTTTCCAATCATCCATATTTACACTGTTATATCCATTCATTCCTGATTTGCTAAATCAAAGTTGAGATTGTGATGGGGACTCATGTGATAATTACATGTTAGACATGGGGTATTCAAAGGCCAAGTACAGCTTGCAAAGGCTAGTTTGACATCCCTTGTTCTGCAGATAATTTATCATAGAATTATAGAATGGTTCAGGTTGGAAGGGACCTTGAAAATCATATATTTCCAAACCACCTGCTGTGGGTAGTGACATCTCTCTCCCACTAGTCCCAGTTGAACAAAGTGCCATCCAATCTGACCTTGAACACTTCCAGGGATGGGGCATCCACAACTTCCTTGAGCAATCTGTTCCAGTGCTTCACCACCCTCATGGTGAAGAATTTCTTCCTAATAACTAATCTAAATCTACCCTCTTTCAGTTTCAGGCCATTGCCCCTTGTTCTATCACCACAGGCCCTTGTGAAAACCCGTCTCCAGCTTTCCCGTAGGCTCTCTTCATCTGTTGGAAGGCAACTACTAGGTTACCCCAGAGCCCTGTCTTTTCTAAGCTTAATAACCCCAGCTCCCTCAACCTGTCTTTGTAGGAGAGGTGCTCCAGCATCTTCATGGCCCTCTTCTGGATGTGCTCCAGCAGATCCATGTGCTTTTTTGTAACGTGAGCTCCAGAACTGTACACAGTACCCCAGGTGGAGCCTCATCAGACCAGAGTAGAGGGGGATAATCAAACAATTCTTCACAGATGGCCAGTGTTACTAAAGGAGACTATCTTTTCCAAAGCCACAGGGAGTTATATAAGTGATGTATACATGTTCTAACTGGAAATATGCACAGGAAAACACATGGTTTATTTAACATATGCTACAGTGCTTTGGTATTTTCTTCCATGTTGAATGTTGGGAAGTATTACTGAACATACAAAGCCATGTCCAACGGCCTTTGACTTCCAGGCAATAAACAGTAGATGCAACTATTATCATCTGAAGTAATAATGATGTGTACAGCACACCTAATGGTGAGACTTTTAACTCAGCATCAAGTAAAGGTATTGTCAAGCAGTACGACTATGATATGTCATGTACATGGCACAAACACAGACTCAGTTTGGTCCTGAGTGAATGGTGATAAATGTTATGCAGTCATTTATGACTTACTTTAGAAGATCCTATCTTCATGTACAGGCAGGAGTCACACAAAAACCTCAAGGAACATTGCTATACACGCAAGAATTGATCTTTTGGAATGGTTGGCTACTGTGAAGCACCTGTCATTTAACCACATTTGATTGAATATATGAAACATTGCTTTATGTGACTTTGATTAGCATATCTGATATCTCCACGTCAAATACAGTTTAGTACTGAATGAAAATATTTTCCTTTCCTCCACGGGAAAAGTGAAAAAGAAGAAAAAGCCTAGTCTACACTCTACAGGTTTTACTGAATTTAAACCAAAATAATCAAGAAATATTAACTGTTATAATAGTTGTTGTAAAGTGGACTGAACTACCTCCTTTCCCCATACATTGGTTTTAATTTTCCTCCAATAGTTTGCCTCAGGCTGAAGGTAAAAGACATTTCATGAATCTTTTAATTTTTAGGTATGCCTACAAAATACTATTATGTTCATATATACACACACGTAAGCATTTCTTTTTCCTTTTGAATATAATAGTGTATGTTTGTTTGGAAATAAATGTCTCCACAACAGTAAATACAATCTGATAAAATTAAAGAGTGAATTGATCCACAGCTACAGTCTTAGAATTCTTGTAATTTAATTGCATATAAATCTGCACTCTTTTAAAATTATGGATTTAAAATAGAAACCTGCTGAGGCTGGTGTTAGAATATTTGAGAAAAATTTATCAAGTTCTGGAAAAGACATGCTATAAGCTGAATGGCTTAATTTTATTATTCTTTACTCATCTTTATTGCTTCACCTACGGCTTGCTGTTGTGGATCTTTCCAAAAAGAACCTAGAGATCCTACTTTTTCTTGCCTCTTGCTGTTTTTCCCAATATCTATCAAGGTCAGCTACCAACAGTGTCATTGCCATATATAGCACCTCTGCTCTTAAATCACAGTGGCCTACTGGAACACACAAAAATTCTGCTTCCTGAGGTAGCCCAGTTGTCACTGAGAACAGAACAACATTAAAGTATATCTCACCACATTTGGTATTATTAATCTTCCCTAAAGCATTAACTCAACTTCACTGCTTAAGATCTATGATGTAGTTCTTAGTTTTTCTTTTACTGAACTTCATAAAAAGTGACATGGAATATAACTAAGTATATGTCCTGGGTTTAGCTGAAAACCCAGTCCTGTTTAGTGAATTTTACTTTCCAGTTTAGTGTCTTCTCAAAGGCTGCACGTTCTGAAGTCAGCAGCATGTTTGTGCAGACAGTGTGCGCTACTGGCAGTGATAACACCTGATGTTTACAGTCACTGCCTGGGACTGGTATGTAGAAAGGCTCTTGCTGATACTTATTCCTATAGTGACCAAGGCCACTGCTGGCTCTTGTGTGCCACGCTGGGGGTGCTGGGTAGTAAAAGGGGGGCACAAGGAAGTAAAAGGTGGCACCTCCGGGGGGTAATAGACAGGACAGGTGACCAACGAGAGTATTCCATCCCACATACGTCATATCTAGTATAAATTGAGTGATCACGAGAGTTTCGTCCCTTTTTTTTTTTTTTTTTTTTTTTTTTTCCCCTTTTTGCCCTTTTCGGCCTTTTCGCCCTTCCTTTCTGCAATGGCCGGTGTCCAGAGAGGACTCCATCTGACCTCCTGATTTTGATCCGGATCCTGAGTTCCCGAATCCAGCTCCCTGTATCCAGCTCCCGCCGCCGCTGAGCCTGCGGTTTCCCCAGTGCCTCCTGCTCTGCAGCACCAGTGGTGATTTCTATCAGGGGAGGGAGTCGGGTTTGATATCAGGCTTAGACTATTTTACCAGTTATTTAGACACAACTGGGCTCTGATATATTGCCCGCATAGTTTAAATTCCATCCGGCACATTTGAGAGCGTATCAGATCTTTTCTTTGAGAGTTCTGAAGGGTTAGAGGAGAAAAACCGGACAGCTCACATCATGTTATCGGTCGGTGAAATGTTATGTCATGTGCTTTTAAATGTGGGTTCCTCCCTGGGTGTCAAAATTTTGTCCAAACTCTCAAGTGTGATTTGGTATATCATTCTGTGGTTTGCCTGTTCTGGTTTCATGACAAGATTTCTCACTGTACTGGGTTTTTTTGGGTCGGTGTATTCTGCAGTAATTTGGGTGATCGGCATACCTGAATACCTTAAGAGCGCAATGATGAATTTTGTTTTTAACTACACTTTCAATTTCACTTTAGGAAATTATACCAATTTGTTTGCTAATCTGAGTATACCAGGTTTTGGGGATTGTGATTGTGATTGCAAATGCAGTTATTTTAATCAAAAGATTGAATTGTTATTGATTCTGATGTTAATGCCCATGAATCTCTTGGCATTGTGGCGTTTCTGTAGGAATTTGTGCAAGTCATTGAGTATCACTGTGTCCTTTAACACTCAGTGTGTATCAGCAGATGTCGCCCCTGTGACTAGAAAGAAACATCGGAGAAAGTCAATTGCCCTACCAACAGATAACACAACTCCAGGACAAAGCCCTCCTAAAGTAGCACCATCAGATGACTCAGATTCAGACTCAGGAAAGAAAGCTGGTATCCCTGTGACTGGGAAGAAACATCTAACAAAGACAAATCACCCAACATCAGATGGTTCTGATGCAGGAAAGGGTCCTTCCCAATCGAAGTCATCAGATAGTTCAGGGTCAGAATCAGACGCAGTTGTCAAACCTTTAACTCTGAGGGACATGCGAGATGTGAGAAAGGACTTTGGCCGTCGTGAGGGTGAATCATATTACAGGTGGCTGCTCCGGTGCTGGGATAAAGGAGCCGAGACCATTAATCTGAACGGTAAAGAAGCCAAACAGTTGGGATCCCTGTCTGGAAACGCAGGCGTTGACATGGAACTTGCAAAAGACGACAACAGTCTCAGCCTCTGGAGACAACTCTTGACAGCTATTAAGAACCGTTATACCCACAAGGACGATATTCCTATCCACACAACCAACTGGACCAGCATGGAAAAAGGCATTAAGTTCCTGAGAGAACTAGCAGTGAGAGAGGTGATTTACAGTGATCCACAAACAATCTTAAACCCTGATCAAATGCCCTGTCACAAACACGTTATTCAGATGTTTGTGAGGAGTGCCCCACCAGTGTATAAGCACACCTTGTCAACAATGGTCTGGGCATTAGATGGAGATGGTCAGGTACCAACAGTGAGTGAAGTGGCCAACAAAGCACGACAGTATGAAGACAGTACTGCCAATCCCCAACAAATTCAGATTGCTGCCATGGAAAAAATAATCGAGGAAAACAACAGATCACTGGAGAAATCAATTGAGAAAGCGATTGAGATAGCAATGGAGAAAACTAATCAATCCATTGGGAAAGCAATGGAGAAAACCAATGAAGCAATGGAGAAAACCAATCAAGCAATTGAGAAAAATAGTGAATCATTTGAGAAAAACAATCAATCATTAGAGAAGTTGATTGAAACATTGTCCAAGAGAGATGACAGACCTCAATGGAGCCGCGTTGATGTTGTTAGAAAATACAGACCTTCAAGATCAACTAAAAATGATGGAAACTTGTCACGGAATGACTTGTGGATTTTCCTACGTGGATATGGTGAGGACATGAGAAACTGGGATGGAAAACCTACTTCTGCTCTACGAGAACGAGTATCCAATTTGCGAAACACCAATAGAAGACAACAATCTGCCACGAGAAGGAACAATCGGAATGTAAATGTAGTTAATACTGTGAATCAGGTAAACCCTGTGAATCAACCTCAAAATTAGAGGGGCCCTGCCTCCAGCCAGGTGGAGGAGAGGGACAACCGAGTTTATTGGACTGTGTGGATTCGGTGGCCTGGCACATTAGAACCACGAAAATATAGAGCTCTGGTGGACACTGGTGCACAGTGCACTCTAATGCCATCGAATCATACAAGTACTGAAACTGTTACTATTTCTGGAGTGACGGGTGGTTCTCAACAATTGTCTGTATTGGAAGCCGAAATGAGCCTTACTGGGAATATGTGGAAAAAGCACCCCATAGTGACTGGTCCAAATGCCCCATGCATTCTTGGCATAGACTTCCTCAAGAAAGGGTATTACAAGGATCCAAGAGGGTATCGATGGGCTTTTGGCATAGCAGCTGTAGAGACTGAGGACATTGATCAGCTGTCTAGCTTGCCCAAACTTTCAGAGGAGTCTAGTGTTGTAGGGCTGATGAAAACTGAAGACCAACAGGTACCAATTGCTACTAAAACAGTACATCGACGACAATATCGTATCAACCGAGACTCTGTAGTTCCCATCCATAAGCTGATACGTCAACTAGAAAGTCAAGGAGTGATCAGCAAAGCTCGCTCACCATTTAACAGTCCTATCTGGCCTGTGCGTAAGTCTGATGGAGAATGGAGATTGACTGTAGACTATCGGGGCCTAAATGAGGTTACACCACCGATGAGTGCTGCCGTGCTGGACATGTTAGTGGCCGGCCCAGCCCTAACCCGCGACAGTATAAAATGGACTAATAAAAGCAAATCAAAAGTCAACATACTTAAAATGAGATCATTGTGTGAAATGTAGTTTCTCCTCTTTTAACAAACAAAACTGCCAGTTTGCAATGCTTTGTTATCATATCTGCTAAGGAAAATTTGGCAAAACGGCACCATTAGTGACCTTTTATTGATGCTCATAGATTATTTGGAGCAATTCTACCTCCTCTAAACAGCAGCTTTCATATCCGTGCTTGTTTCCACTCTGATTTGATCACATTTTAAATACCCTGTGCTTTGCTCAGGAAAAGCAGGGGAGTTATTATTTATAATAAACACATTTTAATTCAGATGTGGAAAGATGATTTAAAAACTGATTAAAGAAACTCATGGGATTTTATGTGCATAGTCTATGATCTCTGGCAGCATTTAGCAAGGTGGGAGGTGTGATTCTAACCCATCCTTCTTCTAAGAACTGGTAGTAACCCTATACACATAGTTAACATGGTATCACGAAGAACATCGTTCTCCTTTTTTTTGTTGTTTTTTTTTTTCCCTCTAGAAAAAAAAAGAATCAAAGTATTTAACACACATGCTTACAGAAATTATGGAAGATGATGGACAAGGAGAGTAAATTTTTTTATCGGTTTGCAAAATAATATTGATACTAATGGTTAATAACTCACAGATTTGCAGTGCAGGCGGTATAGTAGGTAGTAAATAAGAGATACAAAAGTATTCAAAGCCACAGGGAGGCACCCATTTTAGTTTACATTCAATGCATCTGTTGACTTTGTAGGGAAAATATAGTGAGAAGATATGCTATTTCATAAAGAACATGTACTTATATATACTGATGAGTAACACATACCAGTTTTAGCATAACAACAAAAACTCTTGGATTTACAACAGGTAACAGCTCAAAGTTAAAGATATGTTTCACTGATGAAGATGTGTGTTCAGTTGTTCAGGCCTTTTCTTTGATGTGAGCCTTCCAGCTATCCAAAGTCTGAGCAGACCCAAGTTTATAGAGCTTATGTGACCCAGGAATGTTTCTGCAAGTCAAGGCTTATTATTGCTGTGGTTTCCTCCGAATCTCAGCAGGCAATTTCTAATGATAGATTCATTGTATACAACATTCCTCAAATGGTGAAAAGGAGATGCAAATTGCCATCAGCTACTCATAAGGCTTTCTAGTTATTTTGTTTGTTCTTTTTCTAGTTCAAGGTGGTTTTGCTAAGCAGGGGTGATCGGTGTTTTTATTTTACACGGCATTTTAAATGTCATGCCAGGTATCAAAGTGAGCAGGGAAATACTTCTTTGTATAATCTTAATCACATATAGTCGGAGGACAATTAAACCAAAGAACAAAATTCATGTTTAATAATAAAATATTACGGATTCATTACTATTACAATTTGAATGCGGGTTTGAATAACTGATCTTAAATAAAAGGAAGAAAAAAACCCAGCTATACAAGTAATAAAGATGCCAGTACCTCAAAAATCTGTAGCTGTAAGTCTAACATTTAAAATTGTAGTGGAGAGTATTACAGACTGAGCCTGAACTCTAAAATTCATTCTACAAAGTCACAAAGTGAAAACTAATAAACCCAGACCCTTTTTTTTTAAAAAAAAAAGTTTAAATTAATTATTTAATGAGAAAATTATCAAATGGTGCCAGTCATAAATCTTTTCAAAGGAAAAACAGAAAGGAGGTATTCTAAGTAGTACACAATAAAACTATTCATCTCCCTGAAAAAAACTCATTTGGGATAATAAAAATAGACAGGAATTGCAAAAGTGACTAGATCCACTTGTGGAAGAAAAGTCCACCTAATATTTGTATTGCATAACATCTGAACTGTTCCATGTCTTCCACCTGCTGTCTACCAAGAGTCATTTCTGAAGAGGTGATGCTGGACTGAAAGAACTTTCAGTCTGGCATAGTATAAACAATATTACACTTCTACCGTTTCTTAAAATACTAATTGGGATATAGATACTTGTCTGGAAATGAGTCATTGTCATCAGTCGCCTATTGTGGTCTGATCACTGATTCAGGATATTCCACAGGTGAAAACATGCATCACCACCACAGAATCAGAGAGTCACAGAACAGTTTCGGTTGGAAGGGACTTTAAAGATCACCTAGTTCCAACTCTCCCACCACAGGCAGGGACATGTCCCACTAGACCAGGTTGCTCAAAGCATCATCCAGCCTGGCCTTGAACGCTTCCAGGGAGGGGACATCCAGGACCTTCCTGTGTGACTTGTTGCAGTGTCTCACCAATATCCCAGTGAAGAATTTCTTCCCAGTGTCTAGTCTGAATCTTCCCTGTTCTAGTTGGAAGCCATTGTCCCTTAGCCCTCTCGTCATCTTTGTGGCCCTCCTCCAGACTTACTCCAGGAGGTCCATGTCCTTCTTGTGCTGGAAGCTCTGGGGCTGGGCACAGTACCCAGGGTGGGTTCTCACACCTGAGCAGAGTGGTGTGGCAAAATCGTCTCCCTTGACCTGCTGGCCATGCATCTCTTGAGGTAGCCGAGGATGCGGTTGGCTCTTTCGACTACCAGTGCTCGTGGCCAGCTGACAAGTGTGATGATGACAAAGAACTGGCGCAGGCTGCTCGGAGAGGTTGTGGAGTCTCCTTCTCTGGAGACATTCAAAACTTGTCTGTATGACACATGCAGATCCTGATGTTTTTAAATAAACTAAACTAAGAGATGTGAGTGGTGTGCGAACAGAATTGGACACCTCGTCTGACAGTAGAGTACAAAAATTTCAATTCAGTGTTTGAATTTGTAAAAATCACTTACTGTCTAATCCAACTTCCTGTCAGACTTTCTCAGACTCTTCATGCTCCGCTCTCCAAAGGGTGGAATCCTGTCTTCATCTGTTCAATCTGTTTCACATACGTGAGCACATGGACTCCAGTTCGAATTTTAAACTCAAAATATGATTTCACTAGAATTGAACATTGAATTTATTTACTTGGCTGCACTTGCTGAATGATTCACCAAGTAACTTTTGAGTGATTTTTACTCCCATGTAAACTAAACTTGCGATATTTCAAACTTCCCTGGGCAACATTGTTAGCAACACATGATTGAACTTTGCAAAAGGATTTTTCTGTAATACAATGGCTTCCTTGCAGATTTGTATTAAACGTGCCTCCATAAAAATCATCTTTAGAAGGTGCACTTACAGCTGAGTACAAACAGTTATTATACAATATGTGTCTGAATACAGCAAAGCTACATGATTGACATTCAGAGGTTTCATCTGTTGAACGACAAATGTATGGACTGTGGGTTACGCTTTTTCCCCCTTTCGTTTTTCATAGCATAACTAACACCACAGTGATGCAAAAGTTTTAAGACTAATGAAAGGGGAAAAAAACCCCTACAATTACCATGCCTGACATCCTTGATCAAAATGAAAACTGGGAACATGTAATTTTCTGAGAGAAACTGCAAAAGATGCAAACCTGGACTTCTTTCAGGTGTAAAGTAAAAGAGAAGTAGTTACAATGTCCAATACATGCTTTAAGTTTTTCAGCTGAGGATTTGAAATGAGCAAACTAGTAGTTTGGAGCTTTGGGAAGAAAAGTGGTTTACCTTGGTGAATACTAAAGACTTGTGAGAACCTTATCACAGGTGGAGAGTGTTCACTTAAACAGACGGGTAACAGGAAAGATTGTATTGATATTTGTTTCATTTCTGTTAGGGACTTTGGTAGGAGGTAGAAGTGCCTAAAAATTTATTATTTTTCATTAGAGAACTGCAGTGTGGTGGTTGAATTTGTGAGCAGAACAGCTTTCTGGAGGCATTTTAAATCTTGAAACATTTTCTCTCTTATATAAGAATCTTATTATTTACTATCCCTGAGCAACAGGGCTACAGATTTTGCTTCTTATCTGAAGAGATGTTTATTTCAGTTTTACAAAATTAAAATACAAATCCTAAAAAAAGCATAAAATGTGTGCAATAATATGGCTGGAACTCAGATTTGTTTGTTTTTTCTTATGTTTTGTTGGCAGTACAAACTAGAAACTTGATGGTAGTTTAAAAGAAAGATAATTTATTAATATTAAATTGTAATGGTACATGTAATGCCTGGAAGAAAGAATCCAGACACACAAAAATGCAGACATGAACAGATGGGTTTGTAACCAGAGTGCTTACGGCAATAACAAAATACTTTAGAGCTGATTTTCTTTAGGGGAGAGACACAGTAGTTATATACATCTAAAAAATACTAGAAGAAGCAGTAAATTAGTGCACTAAAATATTTCCCTTGGTGTATGGAGCATCAGAAATCATCCTGAAGTACATCGAAGAGAATACAGAAGTCAAATCAGGCACTAAACCTGATGACTGACACTGATTTTGTGACTGATTGTGAACTTATACAACAGCAAAGACCAGAGCCAGGGTTGTAAACAAAAATGCAGCTTAGCAAATCCAGTTTTCAGTAAATGCTAAACTGTAATATGTGTCTAGATGTTCTACTTTGAGAGTGTTTTAATTATTTTGTAATTTGAATTGTTTGGGGAGTGAGGAGTTGTGTGTTTATGTATGCAGTGGAAGATAATTACTACGGAAGATATTACTAGAAGACAGCTGAGTTACTGCGTTACATTATGGAAGGCTACAGAAGGATAAGGAGGCAAGGCAAAACCAAACCAAACAAAGATATTTAACAAGGTATACAACACAGGACATAGATATACATCATTTATTCACTCTCCTTAGATTTGTTTCTTATAGGACTTTTTATTCTATGTTTATTTCTCAATATGAAGCTAGACCTCTGTCTTAAAACACACATACACTGGCAGTTGTCACAAAGAGAGTATCCAGAAGGTTAATATTTGCTTTCATATGAGCTGAGCAAATAAACTATCTGCAATCTATAGGCACAGAAAGACTGATGCCAGTTCCTGCCACGCTTTTTGCGGCTTCTGGGGAGGATTTTTTAAAGCAACAGTTTTACTTTTATCATCCTGCCTTTGATACTAGGAAGATCACAATCTCTAACTCCTGAGTCAATTTTACTCCTCTTCATTGCATGCCATCAGCATGAGTACTCCCCAGCTTTCTATTTACAAGTACGTGAGGCTGCTGCTAATTTGAGATCTGCTCCTGAAAGAAGCTGGCACTTGCAACTCTCGTTAATAACAAATGAGATAGAACACAGAGCTTTGAAACACCGCCATTGCCATTTTGCAATGGACTCTTAAAAGGCCTGTCACATGCCCTCTCCTCTGCTCTAATCATTAGGATTCTTGTCTAGCAATTATCATCCTGCTTACTCTGTTCCTGCATCAGAATATCGAAAGAGCGCATTCATCAGGGTACACACATGACTGTACATCACCACAGTCACTGACACATCTTTCCCAATTTTTCTTCTTTGTGCATGGGCTATGCAGTCTTTTGTGTTCTGTTTTATTTTAATCCACATCTCTGCAACTAACTGACATTTTGAAAAGCATGGCAATACTTGTCAAAAGAAGCAATATGTATCAGGGTTGACAGTTGCAGGGAAAAAAATAAACTGCTAAGCTAACTAATCTGTTCCACACTTTTGCAAAGAGATGTAGTCTTAAATTTCTAGCTTCTTATGTTTCCGTATTTCTGGATTCCGTCCTATCACAGACTAGGATGATGCAATCTCTGCAGATGTTTATCACTTCATAGCTTTTTAGTAGGCCTGGGTTTATTGAGATGAAAGTGACTCAGAGAGATATATCACCAGATGTACTTTCTGTTGAACTTGAAGTGCCATATATACTTTTCTGACCTTCAGAACGTAATTGTGCTCAATGTTGTATAACATGATTACCTATATTTTTCACCATGTTATGAGGAGAAGGAAGGTTTCTTGGCATCTTTTAAAACATGTCCTTCATTAAAGAAAGTGCTATATGGCCTGTTAGGGAAAAAGTCTAAAATTAGTTCAAAACGAAAAATAATTCACCTCAATAAAATTGCTGTAAGAATGAGGACAAATACAATAGTTTCCAACTGATTGATTCAGAAATAAAGAAGGAATAAGTAACTGAGAAGGAAAGAGCAGGTTTTTGTATGAAATCTCAGCAAAGTTCTGAGGAGGATTCTTAATTTAACAAACAGTGGCAATATAAAATCCTTTGTCCTTACTTTCTTCCTACTATTCAAGAAAATCCTTGATTAATATATGGCAGTACTGTGACTGCAAAAAAAAAAAAAAGTGCTAAACCTGTAAATTTATATCCGTAAAAAAAATAAAATTAGGGGACATTCACAATGGAAATATCCATTTTGATTCATAAGAAAAGTATTCTTACACAGAGTATTGTGAATATACCATGTGTTTTTTAATGGACACATATATGTAGAAATATACATTATAATCTTTCACATGTGTAAATATATATGTACCTTAATCAGTATTTTCAGAAATAATTTGTTATAATATAATCTACAATGTTAATAGGCAAAAGAAAGGTAAACTCAAAAGGGCTATAATATCTTTCTGGTAGAAAGCCAGAACCAGGATTAGAAATCCAGATGTTCTAATTCTCAGGTCACAGCTTGATCCATCAGATTGTGTTGTCTACAAAAGCCGCCCAAAACAAATTAATTAAAGCCAATGTTATATTCTGCACTTTAGAGATATAGTTTTAGCAGTTACACAGTGCACTGTGTAATAACGAAAAGTACTTTAGGTTAAAATGTTTATGCTCTGTTCATTTGCATATAGGTCAATCTATTGAATAATGCATATTCTTTTATACCTATTATCACAAAGTACCTGGAGTCTGCCTCTGGATAAATTAAGCACATCTTGAAAGCCCACAGAAGGAAAAGATTAGGCAGCTACTCTAAAACTTCTTTTTTTTTCCCCAAGAATTCTTTTGGGGAAGAATAAAAATGAATGTGTTAGGTGCCCAAAGTCTTTTCTATCAGAAGATAAAATGTTTTGCATTCCAGAATAACTTGTTCTGAAATTTGTTATGTTATTCTAATTTATATATTTTTGTAACAGGTTGAGCAATAATTTCACATAATTACTCACACCATTTGTTTAGTGGTCATTGCAAATACTTTCAAAATGAAGTTTTTCAATAGCATTTTAGAAGTACATAAGCTACATTGGTATAAAGAAGGGAAACATACAGTTATAACTAAGCACAGATATGCAACTGTAAAACCATTCCTGAATTATGCATTAAATAGAAGTGATTTCAGTGATGGCTAGTACTGAAATTCTTTGCTGGCACAATAGTTAATGTACAGCAGAAGTAGACAATAACATCTTGATTATGTTAGTCACATTAGCTTCCTGAAGGTATTAGATGTTTAACCTTAAGAGTACATTTTGCTTGTTCTTGTGTAAGTAAATAAAACTTCTACGAGGATAACTTCTGTAATTAGTATGAGGTTACAAATTCTCCATAAACCCCAAATTTCTGTATGTCTCCACAACAGCGATCATTTATTGAAATAACTGTCAGAGCTGTGTTTACTGTTGCTCTTATGACCACAGCATTAACGTCCTGTCGAGACACAACAGGGAAAGTACTATCACCTTTGGCTTATGGGTCAGAACAAAGTTTTGAAAACTTCCCTACCAACTCCTCAAGCATGATTGTACAAAACTAAATGGTTTGATTTCATTCCTCAGACTGACCAGGAAAAAATACGAACACAAAACTAGTTCCAGGGAAATGTCTCCTCTTTCTTTAATTACGCATTTGTTGTTCTGAAAGAGCATTTGTCATCCAACAGCTAATCTGTATGTCTTTATCAACCAAATTTCCAGATCTGTTCTCCATGGAATGTCCTTAGTAAGATTTTAGAACCTCAATTAGTCAATAAAATTGTACTAGAAACGGCATTTAAGAGAGAAGTAATTTTCTCAATGTGGACGTGATATGAGTAAAGGTGTTTTGTTTTCTATTTATTTATGGAAGGTCTTTTTCATTTGTTTTGGAGGGGGTTGATTATTTGTTTATTTCTTCATTTTGCATTACTACTGACATTGAAACTATTTATTTTCTGTTACTATACACAGTAACATGATGTCTCTCAAACATGATAATCTTCTAATATCAAGCTTTGGATATCACAGGGTACATCTTCACACCAAACAATGCCACATTCACCCAAACATTTCATTATTCATGCTATCACAACACCATGACTAGTTCCTGTGCCAATTAACAGCTGCTGTAGATTTTAATCATCAGGCTATATTGCTTTCCTGAGGGGAAGGAATTCAATATTTTTGCAACAGCTTGGTATTTTATGTTAACAAAAAATCTTTATGACTGTCATTTCTCTAAAGCATGTGTTTTAGAAATACTAAATATTAAGATGTTAGTGTCATCCAGTTAAGGGATGAAATCTGTTTTGTCTTGCAGAAAGATGAAGAAGAAAGTTGCAAATGCTTATATTAATCATACATAAAGACCCTGAATACTCCCATAGTTAAAAACTAAACATGTAGAATGTAACAGAAATTCTGGTCCTTTAACTATGTGGTAGAATAAACCTAATGATTCCTTAGCTTGGCAGTGTTGTAATATTGTGCAATTGGATTTGAGTTTTATGTCAAAGCTGTCTTGAAGTATTTCAGACAGAATAATAAAATAAATTCCCAGAAATGTGTAATTAGGCTACAAATATTATATACATCAACATTTAAGGAGTTGGAGAGCAAAATGCTTTATTCATGGTAGCATATTACTGAAACCTGTTCTGCATCAGATAACTAGATCGTGCTAACTTAAAATGTAGAAAATAGTGAATAGATAATGATAACACATTTTTTCAGTGTTTTTGGTGTTCTTAGGTTTCTGTTACATCTGCCTCATATCCGTCATTCTGACTTAGTCATCTCAGAATAATCTTCCTGCTTTTATAACACCAACTCATTAAGTGAAATTAAGAAAAAATAATAAATATCCTTTAAAATAGATGCTTGCAAATCTCTAAAACACCTGACTATCTAAAGAAAAAATAGAGGTAACATAACGGGTTACTGTACATAAACTGCAAGATTTATTAAGAAATCTCTTGGTTAATCTTCAAATGATTCTAGCAGGCACGTGTACAACAAGAATTTTCACACTTTTTTTTTTGTCTTTAAAAAACTCAAAAAAATTAAGTGAAAGCATGAAAATATGTTAATTTGACCCTTAACATGTACGGAGTGCCCCCTCTTGTATCATAACCTAGTGTTTCAGACTGAATTTCTAGAATTTTGAGGTTGTCTTTTAAATTCAGTACCTCAGCAATTATAAAGTATCAGTACCTTGGTAGAAACCAACTGCCAAAACAAGGCCAGTGATTTCATTATTGGCAAACTGTTGTTGTTCCTCGTTTTGCAGCTTGTAGCCTAGCCACCTTGCATCTGTGTAACAATAGATCCACTTCTAAAATTACTCTGTTTTACAACCTATCTTCTGAGCCATATAAACAAAGGCTGGAGTGAGGTAAAGGGTGGAGAATGTAAAATGACATGTCAGACTCACACGGTAATTCATATCAGTACGGTTCCTTCTGCCCTCAGGAGTGATCTTGCCAGACGTGCACTGACTTAACACATCTGTGACCAGAAAGCTCCATACTGAATGACTAAGCTGTTACTAAAAAACCTATCTTTCAAAAAACGTGCAATTCAGCAAGCCAACTGCTTCTTGCTTCTTGAGTAGGATGCATTCTGGTGATAAAATAGGTAGATGTCTGTTAGTTGTTTTGTTTAACATCTTCATGCACATGATCTCCCAGCTAGGCATCTGCTTTCATCTGTTATAAAATCCTTGATTCTGATCAACTGTTTGCCACTTTGCAGCTGAGTAGAAACCCTAAAGAAGAACATTACACAGAGATAATCAATTCACAGGCTGTGCACATACTTGAAAAACACAGTGCTCAACATGAATACTCAGCTAGAATATTTATCAAATTGTAAACTCTGTTGCCATGCTCAAGTAGATTTCGTTCTAATACTCAGTAATCCCTGATTTACACTTGGATTGTCAAACCCAGGAAGTTAAAAGCATATTGAGGGCTTGATAAATGCCCTCCCTGTATTTCAGCTGCTTAATTGAGTTTCCTGTTGCAGTGCTCGGCCTCAGTGAAGCTACATATGACTTCTCCTTCTGTGAGATTTTGGTAATCTAACTTTTTGTTTTCACTTGTAAGAATGGGTCCAAAGATAGTCACCCTGCTTTTCAGTGGTGGCTTGATTATGCTTGCTCTTCCTAATGTGCATATGAGGCATTTTGGATTCTTTACACAAAGCAATGCTCTGTTTCTTTCCTTGCTACCGTCTGTCATACCAAAACCATCACCATTGCTCACTCATTTGAACAGCTACTTCTATTATTTGCTCCTCTGACCTTTTCCCTGTAGAGCTCTCTCTTAGCTTAACCTCTGCAAGATTCAATCACAAGATGCTTGCCGTTTCTTACTCTTAAAGCTGTAAAACAAGCAAATGAACCTCACACTTCTATCATTCAGACCATAAAAGCATAAGCAAGGCTTGAAAAAATATCAAATGGTAAGAGCTTGCCCTTAGAGATCAAGGGTCTCGAACTGAGAATAATCACCCTCATCTTTCTCAGACCTCACATCTATGTGAGATACCAAATACAGAATCACAGAATCACAGTATGTTAAGGATTGGAAGGTACCTTGAAAGATCATCAAGTCCAATCCCCCTGCCAGAGCAGGAATGCCTAGATAATGCTACACAGGAACATGTCCAGGCGGGTCTTGAACGTCTCCAGAGAAGGAGACTCCACAACCTTCCTGGGCAACCTGTGCCAGGGCTCCGTCACCCTCACTGAGAAGAAGTTTCTTCTCGAGTTTAAGCGGAACCTCTTATGTTCCACTTTCAGCCCATTACCCCTTGTCCTATCAGTGGTTGTCACCGAGAAGAGCCTGGCTCCATCCTCGTGACACTCACCCTTGATATATTTGTAAACATTAATGAGGTCACCCCTCAGTCTCCTCTTCTCCAAACTAAAGAGCCCCAGCCCCCTCAGTCTTTTCTCATAAGGGAGATGCTCCACTCCCTTAATCATCCTAGTTGCCCTGTGCTGGACTCTCTCCAGCACTTCCCTGTCTTTCTTGAACTGAGGGGCCCAGAACTGGACACAATATTCCAGATGGGGTCTCACCAGGGCAGAGTAGGGGAGAAGGAGGACCTCTCTCAACCTACTAACCACCCCCCTTCTAATACACCCCAGGATGCCATTGGCCTTCCTGGCCACAAGGGCACACTGCTGGCTCATGGTCATCCTGGTGTCCACCAAGACTCCCAGGTCCCTTTCCCATATACTGCTCTCCAATAAGTCATTCCCCAACTTATACTGGAACCTGGGGTTGTTCCTACCCAGATGCAAGACTCTACACTTACCCTTGTTATGCTTCATTAAATTTTTCCCCACTCAACTCTCCAGCCTGTCCAGATCTCACTGGATGGCAGCACAGCCTTCTGGTGTGTCAGCCACTCCTCCCAGCTTGGTGTCATCAGCAGACTTGCTGATAGTACTCTCTAGTCCCTCATCCAAGTCATTGATGAATATATTGAATAATACTGGTCCCAGTACTGACCCTTGAGGGACTCCACTGGATACAGGTCTCCAACCAGACTCCGCCCCATTGACCATGACTCTTTGGCTTCTTTCCCTTAACCAGTTCGCAGTCCACCTCACTACCTGAGAGTCTAGACCACACTTCCTCAGTTTAGCAGCAAGGGTGCTGTGGGAGACTGTGTCAAATGCTTTACTGAAGTCAAGGTAGACCACATCCACCGCTCTGCCATCATCTATTCACCTTGTTATATTCTCGTAAAAGACTATGACGTTAGTCAAGCATGACTTCCCCTTGGTGAAACCATGTTGACTGTCTCTAATAACCCTCTTATCCTTGATATGCCTTGAGATGGCAACAGGGATAAGTCGTTCCATCATACAGATCTTTAATGTACCTGTGTAGTTCTTCTGATATGTGAAGAGAGTTTCACTTAAATGATGGCGTAATTCTAAAATCCCATGTGAAACTTCTTAACGTTTGAGTTTCTTGTGGTCAAAAATACAACGGTAACAGAGATGCTTTAAAGTTCCTCCTAACAGAGAACTAAGACAAAAATCTACGCAGCCGAAAATACAATACCTTTCAGTAGGCAACTCTGGCAAAATGAAGTGGGTACACAGAAGCCTGAGTAAGTTGCTTGCGGGTGTCAGTGCATTTAGAACATGATAGACTACCACTTTTGGAATGACGTCAAGGAGGGCAAGCAGTCACTTTTGCTCAGAGCACGGGGTATCTTTGGTCATACTAATGTACTTGATAGGGAAGACCCTTGAAGACTGAAATATTTAACATGGAGAGGCTTACTTTGTATCCTATTTTCTATTTAGCACATTAGTACTTAAAAGTCAAAATCTAGAGTTATGAGACAGGCTCTGGATTCCAGGTAGAGAGCTGAATCCTCTTGTAGCAATTGAGCTTGGAGTGAAGCAATCTTGGAGTTACAGCTAGGCATTGTGAACCTTGTGATTGAGGAAATGGAAAATCAAGTTCTTAAGAATATTTTTAGAGCACTTCAAGATTTTAGTACGAGGGAATCATTGGATTAAGCCCTGAGAAATCTGTCCATTTCTTCCCAGAAGAGTGGAAATGTGTATTTCTCTTATGTATTTATTCTCTCATACTACCTTTTCTAGTGGCTACACAGTTGCAACAATCTAACAAGAAGAATATCATACTTAAGATATGATTGCCTCTTTTAACGAGGAACTTCTGCTCATTTAGTCATCTCCCATCAGAAAGGAATTTAACTAATTTGAATCCCAGTTGCTAGAAATGCCTACACCATAGGGCCTGAGGCAAGACTGTGTTCCTGCTGCCTGCCGCAAGCCAGAATTTAACTTGAGTCTGACTGTTAGTGATTACATAAGCCAAGATTGGGGTTGTGCAGTGGGTGGAAGAGCTCTGGCTGAAGCGTGACGAAGACTCCAAGGTGGTCTTAAAGCATAGGTGGTGGTGCACAGCTCTTTCAGCTGGCAGTGTGAAAACTTGCACATCTCAATTAGTTTGTGCGAATCTCCTTGCAGAGACTGGATAATTCTATTTTTTCAGTCTTAAACAGGTATATGAACATGTTCTGATATTGCATGTCTGCACAATGTATTTGAAATGGGGTATGAGACTCAACATTTCCAAATTAGACATGGCAACATTCCTGATCTTGTACGATCTGATGAATCCAGACTGTGTATGTACCTTCAGAAGTCTGGCTCAGATATTGTACTTTAAATGTCCCAAATATTCCTTCCCAAAATGTAGGGCATGTCAATTTAAGATACAGCAGAATGATCCAGCCAACCATTCTTATAATACAAATTATAAGAGGCAGAAGGACAGTTTTTCTGTTGTGTTTTGATGCTGTGAATATTTTATGGTAAACCTTCCTCCTACTTACATAAGCTGTGTTGCTACAGATGGGTATTCATTCTTAAAGGTTCCCTGCTTGTTTGCTTACAAAATCAATAGGCACAGTAAGAGATTGTGGGTCACAAAGCCATTACCTCGTCCAAACAACACATCTTTAAGCTCAACAACTCTTAAAGAATATTTTTAAGAGTAGGCAAATTGTTTTCATTATCTATAAATACTGCTGAAAACTTGCTTTAGAAGTAACTTGGAAGAGTGTGTTCTGGGTGGTTTTTTTGTACTGGACTTTGCAAGAGCAACAGAAAAGCATCCTGGGAATGTGGTGCATTTCTTAACACTGTGAAATCCAGAGCAAAATGCTCACCAACTTGCAATTAGCTTGTCCTTATATTTTGTCTCACTGTACAACCAGACACACTGTAAAAATGAAATTTTAAAAGGGATTTAAAATCTAATGTCTTACTGTTGTTTTCAGCAGTAGTACTAAATCAGAGCAAAAGACTAAGAAGTTGCAACTACTGGAAATGAGTAAAATGTAAATAAATAACACCTGCTTTTCATTACTCTATTATACTATCACCTTCAAAGAAACCTCAGGTAGTTAAACATTTCTAGCAAAGAACAGAAGGGAAACAGGTACTCCTGAGTTTCTACATTGCTAAATATCAGTTAAAAAAAAAAAGTTTTTTTTCTTTCATTTTCAGAATTCATTAAAATCATTAAATCCAGTTCTAAGCTAGACCTACAATGTGTCAGATGATAGATCTTCAGCATATGTGACTACAGGAAATTTCTCTTGGCTTTTGTGCCTGCATACAAGGCTACTATCAGTTTAAACTCTTAAACTGTGAAGTTGTAATCCAAAATTTGTACAGATTTTATGGCATTATAAATGCAGCTTAGACCTTCATGAGTAAAATTACAGACACCAATATCACCTATAACTTCTTGAGAAAATGTAAACAGCTTTCTGATAGATTCACAAATTTTGGTGCAGTGTTCATCCTAGATTCTTTCTAAAAAAGAATGTGAACATTGTGGTGACTTTTGCACCTGATTCATGGTGAAATATTTACATGAATGGTTTATTTATGTGATTAATTTTCATTGATATTTAATACTAAACTTTGAACAAAGAAACCAGCTGGTATTGACTTTACTGTCTTAAAGCTAATTGATTAATCAGATCTTCTGTTTGCTACAAATTACCAAGAATTAGATGACACTAATGTGGTATGTGGTATTGTAAAATCTCTTTCTAATGTGAAAATAGTTAGATTTTTGTGGGAGAGTATGAACACACATATATACTCTCTCTAGACTCTCCACAAGTCTTGCTGTATATATACTTGTTAGTGTCCTCTAAAATGTTGTTTAAGCATTTTTCTTCATTTAGTGTTACAACCCTTATCTCCTAATCATAATTAAAGGATTATGGTGAGAATATTGCATCTGCCTCTGT
This sequence comes from Trogon surrucura, assembly GCA_020746105.1. Lineage (NCBI taxonomy): Eukaryota > Metazoa > Chordata > Aves > Trogoniformes > Trogonidae > Trogon > Trogon surrucura. The sequence continues at coordinate 37,336,204 of CM036658.1, read as the reverse complement.
CTCTAATTAATACAACCTATCTGCACATTAAGGATAACCTAATATTTAAGTGAACAGAAATATTGTTAGGTAAAAAATAAACAGGAATTTAGCAGGGGCAATTTGGACTTTAACTTTGTGAAAACAGCAGCACTTAACTGAAGAGACCATTAGTAAAATCAAACTGTAACAAATATGAAACTGCTAAAAAAAATGTATTGTATACATTGTTAAAAGTTAAACTCATGGCATGAAAATGACAAATGCACATATTCAGAGAAACTCAATCTTGGATCAGACTTTTATAAACAATAACTCTCCACAAAACTGAAATTATACACGCAGTCTTGTATTTCAAGAAAAGATAGGATAATTAATACTATGTAAAAAAAGCATGACAAGTGCAGCTATGCTCTTCTCCTTTTACCATTCATAAAAGATTTTGCACCTTCCATGTATGCTTGTGTTACCAGCACAGTTTGAATAAAAGCAACAAAAAAAGATAGAGTTTGTACTGCGTACAGATCCCCCATTTCAATATTCCAGGTAGCTTCAGACCCACTTTGTCTCCTTGGACAGATCAACTCACATTTTGACCCCATAAAGTTACTTGAAACAGTTTGTGTCCAAAAATAAAGGTCTGTATCTGATTAGCACTTGAATCTAGCACTTGAGTTCTTCATTTCCATTTATACTACTTGCTTTCACACAGGTATATGAATGTACTTGGAAATGTCACAGTTTCACACCAAGTAAATTCATGTTCTCAAACAGTGCATCAGATCATTTTTTAAAGCTTGTTATTTTAAAAGAAGTTTGCCATATTTATATATATACAATTCCTTCCACTTTTAAGGTGCCATCAGGAGATCTTGTCAGCAATCCGTTCTGTGGAAAGGTGATGGAAGGAAACTGCTGATGTGAAGACAGCACTTGTTCTAAAATAGAGATGATGTGTTTGGTTTATATGGCCAGCAGGTTTCAGTAGTGGGGGGGAGGCATAAGGTCAGCTTCTGTGAGAAGATGCTTGAAGCTTCCCCTAGGTCCAACAGAACCAATGCCAACCGGCTCCAAAGACGGACCTGCTGCTGGCCAAGGCTGAGCCTGTTGGTGATGGTGGTAACGCCTCTGTGAAAACATATTTAAAGAAGCAGGGAAAAAACTACGGCACCACAGCTTGGTGAAGACACCAAGGTCAGTAAAGAAGGAGGGGAAGGAGGTGCTGCAGGATCCAGAGCAGAGATTCCCCTGAGTTGTGGTGAGGCAGGCTGTATCCCTGCAGCCCATGGAGGTGATGGGGTGTAGATGTCCACCTGCAGCCTGTGGAGGACACCACACTGGAGCAGGTGAGTGCCTGGGGGAGGCTGTGACCCTGTGCGAGGGCTGCACTGGAGTAGGCTCCTGACACAACCTGTAACCTGTGGAGGGAGAAGCCCACGCCAGAACAGATTGGCTGGCAGGACTTGTGACCCTGTGGGGGACTCACGCAGGAGTAGTCTGCTCCTGAAGGACTGCACCCCATGGAGAGGACTCACATTAGGGCAGTTTGTCAAGAGAAGGACCCACATTGGAGAAAGTGTGTGAAGAACAGTATCCTGTGAAAGTGACCCCTTGTTGGAGCAGAGAAAGAGTGATGAATCCTCCTCTTCAGGAAAAAGGAGCAGAAGAGACAGCATTTGACCACCAATGAACTGACCATAACCTCCATTCTTCGTCCCCTGGCACCACTCAAAGGGGAGAAGTGGATAAAACAGGAGCAAAGTTAAGCATGGGAAGAAGGCAGGTGTGAGGGAAGGTGTTATTTTTAAGATTTGGTTCTCATTGCCCTTCTCTGTTTTACCTGGAATGATGATTGTGAGTAATCTCCCTGCCTTTATCTCAACCCATGAGAGCTTTGCTGTATTTTCTTCTCCCTGCCCAGCTGAGAATGGAGGGAGTGATAGAGCAGATGTGGTAAGCACCTGGAGTCCGGACAGAGTCAAATCACTACACATCTAATCTGAATTTGGGTGTACCCCAGGACAGAGCTTGAGTTTAATAGTTTACATGCATGGTACTGTAACAAAATATTTAAGGAAGGGTTTTTGCATGTTACACCTTTAAATTTCTAAAACTTTCCTAAGTGGTATAATCTACAGTAGGAGATATTAACATTTTTAATTTTGCCATACTTACATAAATGTCTAACACTTGGCATATACTCCCAATCAGCAATTTGAGCTATAATTTCCCATGAGAGGTATTATACATAGAAATTGCAGAAATAAAGGATGGTCAGCATCTCACCAGTAGAAGCGCTGTAGAAAATAAGATTTACATAATGACATCTTGCAACCAGAAGAGTCAATCTTTTGACATCATTAAAATAAACAGAAAACATACTGAGTTTAAAAAAAAAAAAAAAAAAAAGGAATAGGGGCTGCCGGACAGAAAAAAATGAATTTGCTGCTTTACTTGGTCAGTCTGGTCTGAAGCACTGTGCCATGCCTTGAGCAAAATCGAAATGGAACAAATGAAATACATTATTTCAGAGAGAGCAGCAAGGGTGTTGAGATACCAACTAACTGATGCACAGGTAATGATTGAAAATGTTAAAACATTTCAGCTGAAAGAAGGTGGAAAGGAGATGAATCTTGCCATTGTAAACACTTGCTTATGGCAAATCAAAGATCAAACCTCAGAAAGTAGTGAGTATTGTTGACAGTAAACTTTAAGCAAGGGAAAGAAAGTCTTCTGAAGTATTTTTGACACACTGCTGAAGAGGAGTTACTGAGCAGCTCTTATCACTGGAGGCATCGGGAGACATAAGGAAAGCTGAGTGCCCCAGACAAAGAACCAGCTGCCTTCTCTGCTTCCCTGAGATTTCATAATAGTATTGGGTAGAAAGCCAAGAGGGACAGAGTGTGCTTCCTTGTTCCACTTCCATTAAATTAGCATACACTTAAAATTATGCTGGCATTCTCTGCTAATTACTTTAAGTCACATTGTTCATAGTAAGATAATATTCCATAACTACAAGGCAGAACAAATCAACTCACTCTTCTATTTTATCCAAAAAAACATTTCCTTCACAGCCTTTTTCCTATGCAGTTTACTTTTTCAAAATAAAAATTGAAGAAAATACGTAGCAATTAAACTGATATTATCAAAGACTGATGTCAAAGACGTGATTATACATGGGGGAAAAAGAAAAAGTACCCTTCTGAATTTTTTGTTATATGATAATTATATGTAGATATGATTATGCAATACTATAATAATGCCCTTTCTAATCTATTTCATGTTACTGTTTAGATACTTTGATTAAAAATATATGTCTATTTTCATGTGGGAAGAGACTAAGGAGTTTTAAATAATGTCTGCATTTATTCTTGGGGAAGAAGAAAGAACCTTGCCCCTCATACTAAATTGCCACTGTACTATACATACAGTGTGCTGGGGGTGGTTAACGAAGGACACGTGAGTAATGGGCAGGATCCAGGGGAAGCCAACTATGAAAACTAGGTACAACTACCCACCACCAGAAAAGCATGTAAAATATTAGTTATTGAAGATTCCTTACTGAGAGGCACCAAAGTACCGTTCTGCCATCTGGACAATTTCTCTACAGAAGCTGCCTAGCAAGAGCTTACATTTATGATCTCACTGAGAGACTGCTGAGCCTGCTGAATCCTCCAGATTATAAATGACTCCTAATATTCCACGTAGGGTCTGATGATACTTCAGCAAGGAAATTTAGAACTGTCAAAAGAGATTATACTCTCCTTTGAACAATGTTAAAAGGATATGGAGCACTGATGGTGTTCTCTATCTTCACAGTTAGAGTAAGAAGTTTAGCAAGGAGGAGACACACAATGTGTGGCTGGTGCCATGCCTAAGGTTTTGCCTTCTATGATCATTGATATACCTTTGAGAAGCTGGGTCTGTTGGGAGCTGACAGAATTCACCTGACCAAGTGGAGCAGGAAGGTCTTCACCAACAAACTGGACGGAGGTAAACAGAGATCTTAAGAAGAACTAAGGGGGAAACACATGATAAACACCTCAGAGGATTTAGGACATGTTCCTCTAAAAAAGTGACGTGGTTGATAGTCCATCTTAAGCACCTCTACACCAATGTACACAGCATGGGTAACAAGCCGGAGGAGGTAGAAATTGTGCAGATAGAAAGCTACAATCTAATTGCTCTCACAGAGACAGTGGAATAAATCACATGACTGGAGCACTGCAGTCGATGGCTATAAACTGTTCAGAAGGTATAAGCAAGAATGGAGGAACTGGGAGGAAAAAGGAGGAAAGCTCTATGTGAAAGAATGGTTTGACTGTGCAGAGCAAGAGAGTGATGGAGAGGTCAAGATCTTATGGGTAAAAAATAGAAGCCAAGCCAACAAAGAAAACCTATTAGCTTGGTGTTTACTAGAGGCTGCTGCACCAACTGGAGTCTGTAGTTGAAGTGTTGCTACTTCAACTATGGGAAGTATTGTGCTCACAGGCTCCGATGCTTCTTGAGAACTTCAGTCACCCTGACAGCAGCTGGAAAACTGTAACAGCAAGCTGTAAGTTGCCTAGGCAGTCTTGGAGACTGTCAATGATAATTTCTTAATTATTGGATTACTGACAGTCTGACCAGAGGATAAGCATTACTGGACCCGTTGCTTACCAACATAGAAGAACTAACTAGTTATGTCATGGTTGGTGATAGCTGTGGCCTGGTGGAATTCGTGATCTTGAGGGATGTGGGCCAGATGAAGAATAGAGTCAGGGCACTGAATTTTAGGGGAATAAAATTAAAGCTGTTTAAAGAACTAGTGGATTAGATTCCCTTGAAAACTGTTCTCAGGGGCAAAGGAGATGAAGCAAACTTGGAAGCTCCTTAAGGACATTTTTCTTAGAGCACAAGAGCTCTCAATTTCCACATGTAAGAAACTCGACAAAAAAAGGTAGGAGATTGACATAGCTTAATAAGGACTTCCTGGTCAAATTAAAGTGCAATAAGGAAATGAACAGGCAACGGAATCAGGGGTGTGTAGGAGTGGGATTAGGAAAGCTAAAGCACAGCTGGAGCTGAATTTGGTGGACAGTGCAAAGAATAGTATGAAGAGCTTTTGCAAGCATGTTTGCCAGAAAAGATACCCTCCTGGGTAAATAAGGTAGAAGAGCTGGTGACAACCAGTGTAGAGAAGGCCGTGTTAGTCAACAAATTTTTTCATCAGTTTTCAATGATAATCTATTTCACCACATCTCTCAAGTCCCTAAAAATCAAGACAGCAATTGGGGAAATGAAGTCCATCCCATCAAAGGAGAAGGTCAGGTTTGAGACCACCACAGGAAGCTGAAGATATGCATGCTCATGGGACATGGCAAGATGCATTCCAGAGTTCTGAAGGAACTGGCTGATGCAGTTGCCAAGCCACTCTCTCTGATATTTGTATAGTTAAGGCAGTCAGGTGAAGGACTTGATGACTGGGGAAAAAAAACCCCAAAATTTCACTCATTTTTAAAAAGAAAAACCCTAGGAACTACTGACATGTCAGACTCATTGCTGTACCTGGGAAGATTATGTACCTGGGAAGATTATTAAAATCCTTCTAGAAACTCAGTTAAGGCAAATAGAGGACAGACAGGGGACTTGAGACAGCTGGCATGGCTTCCCTAAAGGCAAATCATGTTTGACTAATCCAGTGGTCTTCTATAGTGGAGTAACTGCATCAGTAGACAGGGGAAGAGATACGGATGCTATCTATATCAACTTCCGGACTGTTGGATTAGGGGTTGGCTTGATGGTCATATCTAAAGTGTTATAGTCAATGGCTCAATGCTCAAGTGCAAACCAGAAATGAACAGTGTCCCTCAAGGGTTCATACCTGGACCAGTACGGTCTAATACCATCATCAATGTCATAGATAGTGGGGGTGAGTGCACCCTCAGTAAATTTATAGGTGAAACCAATCTGTGCAGTGCAGACAGGAAAAGATGTCACCCAGAGGGACTTTGACAGGCTTGAGAAGTGGACATATGTGAACATCATGAATATCAACATGGCCAAGTACAAGGTCCCGCACTTGGGTTGGGGAAATCCCAAAGATCAATATGGTCTGGGGGATAAATACATTGAAAGCAGCCCTGCAGAGATGTGCTTGGGAACACTTGGGACAAAAAAATGGATGTGAGCTAGCAACTGGCCATTACAGCCCAGAAAGTCAATCATATCATGGGCTACATAAACAGAAACATGGTCAGCAGGTCGAAGGAAGTAATTCCTCCTTTTACTCTGCTCTTGTGAGATCCCAACTGGGTCTGGGGTCCTTAGCAAAAGACAGATATGGATCTGTTAGAGTGTGTCCATAGGAGATCCATGAGACTGGTCAGAGACTCGCAACACCTTTCTCCGACGGAATGCTGAGAGAGTTGGTGTTATTCAGTCTAGAGAAGAGAAGGTCTTGGACAGACATTCTGTAGTCTTTCAAAATATAAAAAAAAAGGTTAATAAGGAGGATGGAGAATGTCTTTTTATCAATGTCTGTAGTGGCAATACAAGGAGAAATGGTTTTATACCATGGTTTTATACCATGAAAGGGAGCCAATTGAGAATGGACAAAAGGCAGACACTTTTAATGATGAGGGTATTGAGACACTGGGACAGGTTGCCCAGAGAAGTTGAAGATGCTTCATCATCAGTTATATTTAAGATAAGGTTTGTTGGGCCTTTGGCCAACTTGGTCTAGCAGATGTCCTGGAGAATGGCACAGGGATTGGACTAGATAATCATTAAAGGTCTGTTCCAACCCAACACATTTCATGATTCAAAGAAACTGGAAAGGACAGATGTTGATATTGTACTGTCCTTTTTCTCTCCTCCAGGGCTCTTCAAAAGTGATTGGTAAGTAGATTAGAAGGGTTTTTTTCATCCAGGAAACTGGAGCACTGGATGCTTACCTTAGTTCCAAAATATTCCTCCAAACCAGAGGCTCACTGGATGCAGGAGTTGTAACTGGTCTTGAACTTATCTCATATCAGGATTCTTGGTTGCCTTCTAGACCCCCTTCCCAGTAGCTTTGGAATGTTGTGTTGACTCTGCTTGTTGGGTTTTTTTCTTTGTTTCTGAGCCTTCTTCCTACTCTGTTTATTACTGCAATGAATGACTACAAAGCCTGAAATCATTGCCTTCCTCTGACAATGTCTGCAAGCAATACTAGTAAAATCACAGTGTTCTTTGAACAGGCTATGTGAATGTCTGTAATTAATCATATTTTTGATAGATTTCATAGTTCTGAGAAGCATGTAATTATGTATTTAACAAAAGGAGTGATATTTAGTAGCTGTATACAGTGACTAATCTTAGGCATTTCGCAGATATTTCTTTGTTTTATAGCTGATCTGGAAGTAAATATTCTTATTCTTCCATGTTTCCACCACTAAAATAGCTAAAAGACAGACTTGAATAGGATCCCTATTGTGTGAATACTTCCATAGCTATGTGAGTTCAAAGAAAAGATCAGTATTTTCATTCTTCTGAGAGGGGAGTTTAGAAAAAAGGAAAAAGAAAATGAATAGGCTTCAACTTTCTCTTCCAATGTCTATTTTTCTCCTCTGGATAACGCTTAAAAAAAAAAAAAAAAAAAAAAAAAAAACAAAATACAAAAACATGTTCCTGCACAGTTGTAAGGTAAGAATTAAGATGTAAAAATAAACAGTCATCCATTATGGATAGAAACTGGATAAGATTAATAATACTTAAGAATCTTATATATCTCAGCAAATTTTATAGTATCTTTTTCACCATAGTGAGGAAAATGATTCTAGAAGCTAAAGCAGACATTCCCGTAACTATCTTGCAATTATAGAATGGTTTAATTGTCAGTAGTATCAGACGGTGGGGTTTCATGGTTTTCATACTATTTTATGATAAATAATAATTTTAATACTCTTGATTATTACTAAAAGTATTTTCATATAGTTGTATTATAGTTGTGCCTGTAGGTCTTCAATAACAAACTCTTCTCCTTTGTGGGACCCTAACCCCTCGCAGCAGAGAGTGCCCACATGTATTTGAGTAATCACACTGTATTGGGTCTGCATGGCAAGGTTTTGCTAATGGCAGCTGTTGCGTTAAAGGGGCAAACCAGTCTGGCAGAAATTAAACTTGCTTGCATTCCAGCTTGTCTTCAGATATCAGAGGGGGTGGGGGTGGTCAGGCTTAGGTTCTGAGTGATGTCCAGTTCAGCATCAATAGTCTGGACTAACAACGCAATGCACGCTCAATCTAGCAGTGCCCGTGGACTCACATGGACAGCCTTAAAGAGTGTGGTGGTGTCTAGTAAAACTCCCACGGTCAGACTCAGCCTGGCAGTGCCAACAGGAACTCTCACAGCCCGACTCACAGAGTCTGGTGGTATTCAATTAAGAACTCCCATGGCTAGATCAAGATATAATACAGTTTATTGAAGCAACAGATACACTTTTTGGATTGGAGGTGACAGTGACTGTCTGCAAAGCACCTGCAGAAGTATAGATGATACAGCGTGGCTACATATATCTTAGACTATAAAACAATTCTCTAGAGATTTTCTAAGTGTCCTGGGGAAGCAGTCAGTATAACCAAGTGTTTGATTCTTACCCAAAGTCATCCCTATGGGGAGGAAGAGAGGCTCAGCCTATCAACTGATCCCAGAAGTCAGAGATGGTCTGTGGTGACAGTGATTGTATCTTCCCTGACTGTGATGGTATCTTCCCTAATATCCCTCCTTTCTTAGGCCATTTTTATACTGTTTGTTAGCTTGAGTGATTCTAGTCATAAATACCTTTATCATGATTGTTGTAAATTCTCCTCACTTTGCTTTTAAAGGTAGACTATTCAGAGTGCAAATTCAGTGAAGGGTGATCACACCTCAAAAGCAGGTATCTTTTGGGATGGAGGTGTGTTTTGGTATTATAACGAGATTATAATGATCATAGTTCACACAAAGGATGGCATTTTGTTAAAAGATGACAGACTATTGGCCCAGCGTAGCAAATATGCAGCTTATCAGTTCTAGGGTAACTCCAAATTCCTCTGTTGTACACAGAGACTGACCACAGTGTCTTCACTCCATTCCATCCTCAATGCGGTTGCTCTTAGGGTCAGCACATCAAGCTTCCTTAATGTTACTAACATCTTAGGTTTCCCAGGGAACTTTTGTAGAAGGATTTTTTGCATATAAGCCGCACACTGTCCTGGAAACTTTCTTGATATTATACCCTTTCTGATGTATGGATTATGCTGTATACTTAAAATTAGTTTAATTTTAAAATTACCCTAAGCAATTATTCCACAGAGGGGCTACAGCTGCCAGAAGCCTCAGTAGAGAGGAGTAGAGAGGAGTGAGAAAGTAAGAAAAACAACCCTGCAGACACCAAAGTTGGTGAAGAAGAAGCACAAGGAGGTGCTTCAGCCACCAGAGCAGAGATTCTCCTGCAGCCCATGGTAAAGGTCATGGTGAGGCAGGCTGTGTCTGTGCACACTGTTAAGTTCCATGGAAGAGCGGACCTCCACCTGCAGCTCATGGAGGACCTCACTTCAGAGCAGGTGGGTGCCTGAAGGAGGCTGTGACCCTGTGGGAAACCAGTGCTGGAGTAGGCTTCTGGCAGGACCTGTGGACTCATGGAGGGAGGAGCCCACACTGGAGAAGGTTTGCTGACAGGACTTGTGACCCCTCAGGAGACTCATGCTGGAGCAGTCTGTTCCTGAAGGACTGCACCACAGCAGATAGGACCCACACTGGAGAAAGTTCATGAGAGGGACTGCATGCTGGAGCTAGAAAAGAGTGTGAGGAATTCTCCTCCTGAGAAGGGAGAAGCAGCAGAGATGTGTAATAAACTGACCACAACCTCAGTTCCTCATGCACCTGTGCTGCTCAAGAGGAGATGGTAAAAGAAAGGAAGAAGGTAGTGGTGAGTTGTTTTTAAGATTTGATTTTATTTCTCATTACCCTATTCTGATTTGATTAGTAATAAATTAAATTATTTTCCCCAAGCCAAGTCTGCTTTGCTGTTGATAGTAGTTACTGAATGACTTCCCCATCCTCATGTCAACCTACAAGCCTTTTGCTATAATTTCTCTCCCCTGCCCAGCTGAGAAGGGGAGAGGTAGTGCAGTGTTGGTGTGCCCCTAGAGTCCAGCCGAGGCCAACACATCATGTGTGTTTAAATTATTACCGTTCTTTGTCTTTGCCTGCCATACCCCAAAGATTTCCTTATTCACTACAAATGAATGAAGTGAAATTGGATGACTGAATTTCACGGGTATGATGAAATTAATGAAATTCATGCGGCTTTAATAATAAAATGTTGGGTATAACTTCATATCTTTTACTTGCAGACTTACTCTCCAAATCATAGAATCATAAAATGGCCTGGGCTGGAAGGGACCTTAGAGATCATTTTAATCCAACCTCCCTGTCATAGGCAGGGACGCCACCTCTCACCTAGGTCAGGCAACATGTGAGCACCAAATGGGAATCGAACCCGTGACCTTTGGTGTTTCAAGTACCACGCTCAACCCACTGAGCTAAACCGGCCCTCAAGATGTGATCAAATAACAATTTATTTAGCTGATTAACTTTTTTTTTTTTTTTTAAATTTTAGGAAAGAAAACTCCACATCTTTTCTGTCGTCTAGTCCTCCTGTAAATCCCCAGACTAAGCCCTTATTCTAACATGTAATACTATTTTCCAGGTTTTGCTCTGGTTTACGAAGAATGGTTAGTTGTTTGACACAGAAGAAAGAATTCTAGACTAAACAAAACTTTCTACCACACCATAAAGCATAATTTAACATTGGCAGCAACTAGTATATCTTCAGATGTATGTTCATGCAATTACAGGTCCATGATGATAGAAATTCACCAAATAAGGATATAACATTGTGATCTGCTGAACAACAAAAAATAAAATTTCTTTTATTTTTTCCAAATCAGAAATATGAAATTCAAGACTTTCTAGTCTGGTAATTGATTCTAACATCACTCAGAGAGGCAAACTGGTCTTTAAAAAATTTAAATTTTCAGTTCCTTGTGCGAAGTAGTTTTCCAGAGAGGTAGAAATGGCTCTTTTTTTTTTTTTTTTTTTTTTTTTTCCCCCAAAGAAGAATAAGAACCTCTACGTTTAAAAAAGAATATTTTGCTTAAACATCAGAAATGGATAGTGAAGTATTGATAACAAAGCAAAAAGGAAATTTAATTTGTTTTAGCTTGTTCCTCTTTAGTTTCTTTAATATTTTTTCTGTCAGTATTTGCATGTATTAAATACTTAATTATTTATAAAATGTGTTGCTATTGCTCTTCACCTCATAGATTCACCCAAATATTTAATTAATTGACTTTGATAATGTGTTATAAATTCAACTGTGTCGACAACATAGACTCAGTTGTCATGTGGCACAAGCATTACTAAACCTATACCCTCAGAACAGAAATTATTGTCTTTAAATACGTATGCTTATAAAGTAATGAGAGCTATTGATCTTCTGTAGTCCCAGAACTGATCATAATTATGTTGTTAGTTTTAATGTTCTCCTGAGAGGTGTGGTACAGCACTATCAGGGGCAAACTTTTTCCAAGTCAGACAACGAGTCAGTGTTCAGCTGATGTATGAACTTCAGCCCATTGAAATTACAGGACCTGTGTTCATTTAAATGTCTGTTCATTAGTCTTTTTCAGATGATCTTTCCACATTTCTCCCAGTGTAATTTTCAACATGCAGTTTCCATGCTTTCTTACTATATGCTGAAAAAACACCTGATGGAGTGATAGTTAAGTGATAAGCATTTATGTGTGTATGTTAAAATTTATGCAGTAAAAGAAGTCAGTGATCCCTAAGTATCTACAGACCCTGATAAAACAACTTGTTGTAGACAAGTGCAGCTCTTAATTCATGAATTCTTTCCGTGAATAGGAGTAATTCATTGCTTTCTTCAGAATCTAGAAAATATTTTTTTCAGTGATGCTGCACATTAATGGGAGGAATGTTTTCAAATGTCAGAAATGTTTCCATGTAACTGTTACTACTACTGCTAAATACTGGAAATGAGTTTGTTGGGAAAAGGCAGTATGTGCTTTTAGATGTGTTAACAACCCTTCTGCAGATAAATGGTGCCCTAATAAGTAATCAAATAAAAAATCATATCATTTACTTTTGGCTTTTAACTACATTCATCAAGGTGTTTAATTTCTTAAAAAGTAAAGATTTTCACCCATTTATTTAATTTGTTAATTTTCAGAAGTGATAATATCTGTGAATTGTGTGATCTTTTGAACTCAACAAGTGACACCAATATAATACTAGAATATTATTACCCCAATAGCAAAAGTACCATTGCTTTCAAACTGTTTTTCCTCTTTGTTCGACTTGACTTCAGAGTCTTCATTAGCTGAAAAACAAACAAACAAAAAATTTATTTTAAATTGCATGTATATTGCCATCCCTATTCCCATTTCAAGCGTAACAGCCGCAGATAAATGTCTGATACATTAAACAATCCTAAATTACAAATATTTAGATGGAAGTCTGAAGACAATGCCTTTGCTAAAGAGAAAGACTTTGAGACAGAAGTATTGAAAGTCTGGATATAAACAGGATCTGTTTGAACTAAAACTCATTTTTATTGAGGAAGATATGATATCAAACAGCTGTCTACGTATTTTCTAAGCATTCATTTTATGAATCATCATTTCATGTAACGGATGTTTTATTATCATACCCATAGGAGTTTTAAGTTGTTTGTTTGATGTAATAAAATTAAGTTCTGTCAGAATTTGTTGCAAAGCCATACACAGTATTGTTTTGTGTAGGTCGAAGAGTAATCTTGATTTACAACCCACACTGTGAGTCAATAAAACACTTCTGTTTCCATGTAGAGGAGACCAAGGGATGGATGAAAAGTGCTGAGGATATGGTATAAAGGGCAACGGTCTAGATGCAAACAGCGAATGCTAGTAAATGGTTTTGTAATAAACGTATAGATTTCATGGCAATGGGAACGGGTTCTTTCATAGCTTTCCCATCAGGATCCTAAGAAATACCTTGCACTCCATCAGCATTAACATACCTCATAAAAATCTAGCACAAAAAGAACTTGCTACACTTTATATTTTCAGAATATTGATATGTACTAAACACACTTTAATAGAGCAGAAGCTTTTATAGGCCTTAAAAAGTTTTAAACCCAACATTATGGTACAACTCAGTGTTTAAAAAACTCAAACCACTACCACTATCAACAGAATAAAGATAAAAATCAACAATACATGTTAAAAATATTAAAAGCAAACTAAACTACTGTGAATAATATTGATTTTATTCTCATTTTCTTGAATTATATTCCATCTTTAGTCACTTTGATTTCATGGCTCACAGATTTACCATTAAACCTTTATCTTCTAAAACTTGACAATCTTCTTTTTTCTTCTTTCTGAACTGATCTCAAAGGTGTCTCCAAATGGTTTTAATAGGCTGGTGTTAGGCTAAAGAAGATTGTACTAAACCCATCCTGGGATTTAATAGTCTTAGAAAGCACCATTTCTCTTGCTTGTATTTGTAAAAACAAGGAACAAAATAGGATGTACTATTTCTTGTACAGGATTCACATATGTTATACAGAAAAAGTCGGAAATCTTTACCTCAAACTCTTAATTTGAATTTTTACTGACAGGTAGGAAAAGTGATGTTTTTTGTGGTGTTTTTTTTTAAATACGTATTCTCTCCCACTGGCTTTCATGTACTTTGAGTTGTGTACACCTCACATATGTAAAGCTCTCACATTTAATCAGCTTTTAAAATTTCTGGTTTGTTTTGTGTCATAGAAAGTTTGCATATATATACCACACGTAAGAATTTGATATTAAGGCAATGGATCAGAAGAATTTTGTAAATAATGAGACACCGAATTAATACTCGTGTTATTATTCTGTGATTTTATTTTGTGTTTAATACCAAAGAAAAAGTACACTGTAAGAAAAAGTCTGATCATCCAGACAATATTGTTAAATAACAAATATTTTTCTGAAAATAGTTTGTTTGGAAAGTAGTGGTAAAGCTAGAATCAATGCTTTAATTTCTTCTCAGAAAGAAAGATTTGCCTAGGAGAGTGTAAGGTAAATTTCTTTGACTCTTAGAGATACATATAAAATTGTATATAGCTTCTTATCTTTGAAGAAAATGGCATAACAAACTTTTACATACACAAAACAATATACCACACAAGACAAAAAAGACTGGAAAGCATTTGAGATGTCAGTCACTTAGCCTGGATTGGGTGGAATAGGAAGACGAGACTTTTTTGTATTACATTTTTATCTGTCATGGTTCAAAGTGCTTTATAAAATAACATTTATGATTTCTACCAGCAAAGAAATACATTCTGTGGAACGACGCTTTCAGAAGAAATGAAAATCAGTTTCCAGTCAAAACTAAGTGTCATCACTGACCTCTCCAGAGATGCTCTCTTTGTCTTATTGATGCACTGCAGATGTTCTGCTCAGGCTGAGGGACGGGTGGAAAACACAAATAATTTCACATATTTTTTTGTTTGTTTGTTTTTTGGTTTTGTTTTGTGTTTTTTTTTTTATACTGGTAAAGGCTCACATTGCCTTCTTATTGCCTTCTTATTGCCTACATTTTTCCATGGAGAAATAGAAAAGGTTTTAAGTATCTTCTTTGAAGAAAAGAGAGAAAAGGAAAAGAAAATTTATCATAAGAGAAGAGTTTTTGTCTCAAGAGAGCTTTTACATGTTAAAAGTGACTGTTACTGCTTTTGAAGTGGAGAAATGTAGCACTGTATTTCAAACACCATGTTTCGTATTTTCTTGAAATCCTGACAAAGTGCACAAAATCAATACGAAAGGTCAGTGCAGCACTTCTGGGATTAGAATATTTACATTTATGAAATTGATATTAGAAATCTGTTCTGCAGTGGACATCAAATTATTTTACAATAACTCCCCCAACAATTTTATTTCAAAAGCACTACAATTGCTTCAGCTTCGCTCTGCAAATACCTTTTTCTTAAACTAAGCTATTCAAAATACTGCATTTTCTAAGGGGCTTCATTGGAAATCCATTGTGACCATAAACTGGCTAGAAAATTCCCTTTTTATTTGAGGTCCTTGGTGATAAATAAGGTACAGTAAAACCATTATGCTTCAAAAGTGCAAAATTTCATCTAGATCAATCATGCTAGCAAACAAATAGATTAAATCTGTGGGATTTGTTTAGTTACTCAAACTCAAAGTTTGTTCCAGTAATTTCATAGGACAGAATAAATGTTTAGCTACCCATACCCATATATGACAGCACTAATATATTCCAGCTATTCCAGACAGTCATTAGTTTGATCCAGCTGGTTTTAGACTGTTCTTTCCAAACACAAACATTATAATGGTGCCTGTAAAGACAATTTAGGTGTTTGTGTATTACCCAAAAATTATTTTTTAAGAGATTCCACCTGTTTTTTATGTTTTCATTTCTGTGCTATTTTTTTACCTTTCAATCTAAACTCCGTTCCATGGCAATCTGCCAACAGCTGCTATTAAACAAGTCTTTTCTCCAAAGACAGTCACAGATATTATAAAAGCTAAAATGTGTCCCAGTTTCTCTGGACAGCTCTTTGTCTAGATTCAAGCAATGCCAGAGTTATGATGTGGCCAGTTTTGGCATTTGCATTGGCATGAATGTATGTTCTTGGCCATGGTCTACGAACACTTTCTTCCCTCACGGCAATTTCACTCAGTGAGGGCCAGGGAGCCGGGTTAGCTATTGGCTGGAAATACAGTGTTCAGACAAAGACAAAACCACCATTTTACGTCAGAGTTCACCAAAGCAAAATCATAAATTTCTACACTAAGTAGATACAGATTTACAAATTCTGCTGTTTCTGATGGCAGTCTACCATTTCTGGACAGCTGACTCTCCAGATGGGGATGCTGGAAACATGGCTAATCTTTATAAATTATCTGTATGACATACATGTGATAGGACCAAGCAAAACCGAGCAGCGACATGAGGTGGATTAATACTTCCTACTGCTGGAAATTGTGGAACTGGACTCCTGTTTGGTTTTACTATACGCAGGAGAATAAAACTTTGCATTTCATAAATTAAAAAAATACATTGAAGTATATAACTACACAGTTTTCTTTAATTTTAGGAGTGAAAGGAGTCATGAGGTAGTACTGTGAGTTAGCAACTCATTCTGGAGTAAGATAATTCAGGTAATTCATTTATCGTTACTTTAGTTTGCAAAGATGCCATGAAATGCTGCTTATCTAATCCTGAATATGCAATGGCAAAGAAAAACACAGCTCTTTTTTTTTTTTTCTTTCAGTCTAACTTTCTCTGATCATGTTCCATACTTCCAGCTTCATTTATTCTGTGAAACCTAGGAATCCATGCATTAACCGAAAAGCTCTACAAAATCTCGGAGAAACAAAAGCCAGGTGGTACTTAGCAAGTTAAGACTACATCCAGAAGCAAAGTACTCTCTGGCTGGAAATTACATGTGCATGAGTAAGGGTTAGAATTTGATTATTATCTCACATAAATTTATGCATAAAATAACTTGTTTTAAAACAGCATTTTTGTTCTCATTTTATTTTCACATTGAAATTAGGGAAAGATAATATCTTTGGAAAAAAAATGTTTTCTGAGTGTGTTTCAATCACTCTTGAAAATATATTCCACAAACTTGTCCAAATTTTTAACTAAGTCTATCTGATTTTTAACTAAATCAGGAGAACAAATACATTAAAACTGTTTTCCTTGAATGTTGACAAAACTTCTCTTGGTTCAACATAGAAACTCCCCAAGATCTACTGTCTACAAATGTCAAGTTTCCTCTCTTTCAGATGTTAAGGTATCTTGCCACAGACCTGCATATATTTTGGTCTGTGTTGGTGATCTTCAGAAAACAGACCGAATTGGCTCGAAACAACTGGAACAAACACGAACACTGACAAAGGCTCATAGCCAAATGCAAACTGGTTTACAGCTTACCACAAAGGCATTGCCAAAACGTCAGCTGCCAAGACACATACGATGTGTTCCAGGCTGAGATGATGAATTTTATGTTGAGCTGGGACAGCTCTCTTAGTGAAACATCCTAGCTCTGTGCAGTGCCCAAACCATTGTTCCCGAAGGACTGAGTATTGACATTTTTGTTTGGATACATAAAGGCCATCAAAGCTTGGCAAAGTGCTATGAGTGAAACTATATCTCTAAATGATCAGGGAGCTGGAGCACCTCACCTCTGAGGATAAGCTGAGAGAGATGAGGCTCTTCAGCCTGGAGAAGAGAAGGCTCTGGGAAGACCTTGTAGAGGCTTTTCAGTACTTCAGGGGGGCTACAGGAAAATGAGGAGGGACTCTTGATCCAGGAGTGTAGTGATAGGACAAGAAGGAATGTTTTCAAACTGAAAGAGAGTAGATTTAAATTAGATATAAGGAAGAAATCCTTTCCCGCGAGGGTGTGAGACACTGGCACAGGTTACCCAGAGAAGCCCTCTCCCTGGCAGTGTCCAAGGCCAGGCTGGATGGGGCTTTGAACAACTTGGTCTAGTGGGAGGTGTCTCTGTCCCTGGCAACGGACTTGGAACCAGATGGTCTTCTAGATCCCTTCCAAGCCAAACCATCCTATGATGCTCTGATTCTCTCTGTGGGCATCAGAGCAGCCCCAGGCCCGGGGGCCCTGCGTGGGAGCGATGCCTGAGGACAAATCCCCGAGGTGGCGGCAACCCAGCATGGCTGGACACATATAGAACAGAACTCTGTGGAGGCCGCTGGCCCTGAGGCCAGGCGGGAGGGGTTGATTCAGGCCATGGATGGGCCAGTGAGGAAACACAAGCAGGAGGAATGGGAAGACGAGAGGGACAAGGACCCGGGCAGCTCCCAGCAGTGCTGAGTCAACAGCTTCTGTGCTGGCTGGTGCTGCTGAGGAAGAGCCTCTCACTCCTGTGGTGCAAGAGGAGGAGAATGCTCCAGTTTCACCTCTCTCTGGGAAGCAGGACAAAGCAACGCAGGCAGTTCTGCCCCAATAGCAGTGGAGCCATTAATGGAGCTAGGAAACTTCACAGAAGATTGGGTAAGCTCCAAATATCACCAATGTGGGAATAGTCAAAACATTTTGTAAGCTTTATTTCTCACAAACAGAACTTTGAAGACTGAAGCTTCAAACATAATCACCAAAAGTTATATGAGAAGAAACAAATTCATATCGAGAGACAGTGTGTTTTTTAACACATCCCAGGATGCATGTCTGGAATGACACCCTTACCATGACCTACAGATATACAAACTACCAAACAGACTGTACTGGTGTGATACAGCATACAAAAAGAAGAAAAATGAAAAAAATCTTCAACAAATTTTTTTACTGGAGCTAGAAAACTTACTTTCTCTTTTATTAATCTGTAAATTGGGAGTGAACTGATCTAATCTTTTTCAGAGTCTGTGTAATTTTTTGCACCATGCTGATAACATCATTCATGAACCATGTAAGAAGCAATAAGCTTTGAAAAAAAAAGCAGCAAAGCAGTACTTAAAATGATGATCCTGTTGCTTTGTCTACACTGAAAATTCTTCGTATTTAGGAACAAGGCTGAGGGAAGCTCAGTTTGAATGCAGTTCTTAATATACAGAGCATCTGGGTCTAAAAGGGCTTAAAAGAACACTTTCTCAACTCAGCTAGGGATCTGACACAGCTATGGATATGACACAGGAGAAGATATGTTTAAATTTTATGTCCTTTCCTGGAGGGGGGAACAAATGACTGAGATTCGTTAACTCCCCAACTGAGTGGACAACGGTGAGACAAGTCTCAAGGTTCATACACAAACATTTTTTAATTTCTCACTGTGTATAGCTGGGACTCACGGTAATCAGTTTTAGTTACATGACACATTAGGGCAGGCAATATACTATGATTTAATGATAACCAGGAAAACACTAGATATACAACAAACTACAGCCATCTGCATGTTACTTAATGATATCAAGCAAAAAGAAGATATAACAACTTCTAACAGGCAGTGTTATACTTACTGATTACAAGACAGATACTAAGTATAAACTAAGCAATCGGTACAGTAGGTCGTGAATTACTTAGTGAGAAAGGGGAAAGGGGAGAGGGGGAAGCGGGGGAGGCGAATGAAAGCAGGGGCAGGGAGTGATCCAGAGATCACTGGTCCGGATTCCTGCATTGGTCCCACCAACAAGGATTCGAGGATGCTGTCGTCTTTTCTTCTTCTTCTCCTTCACTTCTTTCTTCATGTTGTCTTCATCACTGTCTTTATGCTTCTCCTTCTCCTTCTCTTTCTTCTTCTCCTTCTCCTTCTCTCTCCTCTTTCTTCTTCTAGAATTGTAGAATTGGTGAGCTAGCATGATCATCTTTACCAATTTTTTGCCTTTTAGTTCATGGTAGTTTTGATAAAAGTAAAAAAAAAAAATAATAATCTTGCCCTCTTTCTTTGGATTGTAGGACTAGATCCTGAAACATTTCCAGTGTTTGCTTCAAAATCCTCAATGGATTCAGCTTGGTATGACCTCAGCAGAGTCTGAGATATCTTTTTCTCTTACTTTGCATGGCTATGACGTACTCAGGTCAGTCCACATTGCCCTCCAAAAAAGTGAGATCTCCTTTCTTCTTACTGTTTATGTAGAATAAACATAAACAAGAACATAAGATGCTAAGATGCTTAAATAATTTTGAGAAAGGTATATGGGCACTTTGATGAGGGAACTGTTTAATCACTTACTTTAACAACTATTGAGCACGTGAAAGTTTTTAGCAGAAGGAAGCTGAGTCCCTTGAGAGGTTTTCCTAGCAGGGAGTTCATACCACTAGACTTGACTCATACTATGAATATGTGAATTACTTTTTTTTTTTTTTCCTACTAGTTGGGTAATAAGGCAATAAAGCTTTCTGATGTGTTAATGTGTCAGATTTGAATATCTTGAACTGGGTGATGAGGATGACTTAATAAGATATTTTTCTGTAGTGAAGTTGGGCTGCCTGAAACCAATGATTTGAAAACACAGTAAAAGCAATGGACCATTAATGGTGATGGAATGATGTAACTGAACTGATTGAATAGGGTTTTGTGAGGGATGATAATATAGATGTATAATTTATACATATTAGATTGTTTGAGTTTTCAGAGAGTATTCATTTTTAGATGAAGTCATCAGGAATTTTTTTCAAGATGTTTGTCATGTTTTTGTGAAACTAAGATATGCACAGCAAGCTAGCAAAATATTGTTTTGCAAAATATAGCATTAACTCTAGTCACAGAACAATGTTAATTATGACTACGGATTGCTTTTGAAATATGTTTAAATCTTTTTCTAGTTACTTCACTCAGTTAAAATAACAAATACAAATCAGGTGGCATGAGCATAATCTCAATTTAATCCATCTGTCACTTGGTCACTTAAATAATTGTACTTTTGATTTAACAAGTTATTTTCTTTTACTTCAGTTCATTGTATTATTCCCTTCAGTAATTATTTTTAACTGGCAAGGAAAAGCACTGGCAAACACTTTCTACATATGTGTGTATGTGTGTATGTGTGTATGTGTGTGTGTATATATATATAAAATAACCATGTACAGCAGTTGTTTTCCAACCTGTTTCTTATGCTAGTTCTACTGCAAGGAAAGAAAGTGTTACTCTCATCAATGTATGCACAAAAAAAAAAAAAAAGTTAAAATATACTTTTTATGATGTTTGCCAGTTTTCTCCCCCTACAGTGCAACTTAATATTTTCTAGTGAAAAAATAGAGAGCCCTATGTGTTATTTCCATTAACAATATGAGGATACATTCAGCTGAACTGTCCTACTGAGGAAATTCAAGGTGGCTCCAGGGAACAGCCTGGGACCACAGGAATGGCACCAGGGAGCCAGTAGCTACTGTCTACATGAACAACAGCAGTTTTCCGACCTGAATCTAACCAGGTGAGGAGAGTAAAAAGGAAGCAAAACTGCCAATAAGTCAGACACAAGCAATACAACTCCTCAGAGAAAATGTATTTTTTGAGGCAGGAAGGAGGCATGCTTCCAGGATGTTTTTTATCAGACAGAATTTACAATCCAGCATTGCTATCTTTCCTATTCAGCAGCATGAATATCACCATTAAGATATAAATCTCCCATTTTGCAAGAAATGTTATTTATTTGATACTTTTGCCATCATATATACTCATGCTTTATAAAAGAGATACTGATAACTAAAAAAAGTAAAATAGACATTTAAATAAGTATTTTTAAAATAGGGTTAAAAATCTGTCATTTAGAGGATCAGACATTTTAAGACCGGATAAAAAAATAAGAAGGTACTTTCTGTATTTTGATCTGGCTCTTAGCTAACTAGATTATGGTATAATTCAGTCTTGCATTGAAAAGTAACTGTTGTCTCCAAGCAGAAAGCAAACAACTCACTCAAAAACAAGAGGATCATATGACAATGGCTAAGTCAGCGGAAAAACCTTTATGTGGTTAAAACTTCTCATCTAGGTGGAAAGAAAGCCAAGAACAAGATGATCTGGTGGCCCAGAGATATAAAACTCAAACATGAAACAAAACTTCAAACATAAAAAATTCTTTGAGAAGGATATATAAGACAAGAGATTTCACAATGTATAATCTAGAAAATAAGTCCTGAAAATGTTTTTTAAACAATTGTGGGAAAGTTGCATTTGAAATCCTGGTGGGGTGAGGAAGTTTTCTCTAAGTGGAATATCAAGGAGAAGAAATGTATACCAAATTTAGCAAAAAATACATACACTTAAGAGATGTGGATTTGAGACCTTTATATTCCAAAGACTGCTCTTCCTTGACTGCCATTAGATTGTTCTTCATACTACCGCGCTGTCTCTAGGCATATCAAGGATAAGAAGGTTATTAGGAGCAATCAGCATAGTTTGGCCAAGGGGAAGTCATGTTTGACCAACCTGATAGCCTTTTATGAAAATGTAACCAGGTGGGTGGATGGTGGCTGTGCAGTGGATGTGGTCTATCTGGACATCAGCCAGGCATTTGACACCGTCTCCCACAGCATCCTCATAGGTAAACTGAGGAAGTGTGGTCTGGATGACCGAGTAGCGAGGTGTGTCGCTAACTGGTTGAAGGGAAGAAGTCAGAGAGTTGTGGTCAATGGGGCAGAGTCTAATTGGAGGCCTGTGTCTAGTGGGGTCCTTCAGGCATCAGTGCTGGGACCAGTGCTTTTTAATATATTCATCAATGACCTGGACAAGGGATTAGAGAGCATTGTCGGCAAGTTTGCTGATGACACAAAGCTGGGAGGAGTGGTTGACACACTAGAAGGCAGTGCTGCCATTCAGAGAGACTTGGACAGGCTGGAGGGCTGGGAGAGAAGAAATCTTATGAAGTTCAATAAGGGGAAGTGTAGAGTTTTGCACTTGGGAAAGAATAACCTCACGTGCCAGTATAGGTTGGGAACTGCCCTGCTGGAGAGCAGTGCAGGGGAAGGGACGTGGGGGTTCTAGTAGGCAGCAGGATGCCCATGTGCCAGCAATGTGCCCTCGTGGCCAAGAAGGCCAATGACATCTTGTGGTGTATTAGAAGGGGAGTAGCAAGTAGGTCAAGAGACGTCTTTCTGTCCCTCTACTCTGCCCTGGTGAGGCCACATGTGGAATACCGTGTCCAGTTCTGGGCCCCTCGGCTCAAGAGAGACAGGGAACTGTTTGAGAGAGTCCAGCGCAGAGCCACAAAGATGATGAAAGGAGTGGAACATCTCCCTTATGGGAAAAGGCTGAAGGAGCTGCGTCTCTTTATCTTGGAGGAGGTTGAGGGGTGACCTCATTACTGTTTATAAATATGTCAAGGGGGAGTGTCAGGAGGACGGAGCCAGGCTCTTCTCAGTGACATCCAACAACAGGACAAGAGGCAATAGGTACAAGTTAGAACACAGGAGGCTCCACAAAAACATTAGGAAAAACTTTTTCACAGTGAGGGTGACAGAGCACTGGCACAGGCTGCCCAGGGAGGTTGTGGAGTCTCCTTCTCTGGATACATTCAAAACCTGCCTGGACATGTTCCTGTGCTCTCTACTGCAGGTGGTCCTGCTCTGGCAGGGGGGCTGGACTAGATGATCTTTTGAGGTCCCTTCCAACCCCTAACATTCTGTGATTCTGTGATCAAATGAGACAGAAAAACGAATCACATATACCACAGCAAAAAATGATACGTTATTGTTCCAGTAAAATACACGCAACCTGGTGATGTTTTACAAAAAGCTAGGGAATGAAGAGGAACGTATAATCACAGAATCATTAAGTTTGGAAGATACCTCTAAGACAAAGTCCAACTGTCAACTCGATACTACTGTGACCAGTACACTATGTCCTGAAATGCCATGTCAAAACTTCTTTTGAACACCTCCAAGGATGGCAACTCCATCGCTTCCCCAGGCAGCCTGTTCAAGTGCTTCACCACTCTTTCAGTAAAGAAAATTTTCCATTTTCTCGTCTAATTGCCAGTAGCCTGGAATAAGAGACAAACACCAATCCCACTATAATCTCCTTTCAGGTAGCTGTAGAGAGCAATGAGGTCTTCCCTCACCATCCTCTTCTCCAAGCTAAACAATCCCAGCTCCCTCAGCCACTCCTCCTAAGACTTGTTCTCCAGACCCCTCACCACCTTTGTTGCCCTTCTTTGGACCTGCTCCAGTACCTAGATGTGTTTCTTAATCTGTGGCACCCAAAACTGAACACAGTACTCAGGCTGTGATCTCTCCAGTGCCAAGTACAGGGACACGATCACTCTGCTACAACTGGACAAGCTATTTTCAATACAGGCCAGTGTGCTTCTGACCTTCTTTGCCACCTGGGTACACTGCTGGCTCATGTTCAGCAAGGTGTCCACAAGAACTACCAGATCCTTTTCTGCCTGGCAGCTCTCCAGCCTCTCTTTTCCAAGCCTGTAACACTGCCAAGGGTTATTGTGACCCAAGTATAGGACCAGGCATTTGGCCATGTTGAACCTCCTAAAATTGTCCTCGGCCCATTGATACAGCATGTCCAAGTCCCTCTATAGATCCTTCTTACCATCCAGCAGATCAACCTTCCTGCTCAATTTGGTGTTGTCCACAAATTGACTGACGGTACACTCAATTCCCTCATCCAGACAATTGATAAAGATGTTAAACAAGACTGGCCCCAAAACTGATCCCTGGGGAACACTGCCAACACACTTGTGATCGCTTGTCAACTGGATTTATCTCTGTTCACCACTACTACCTGGGCTAGGACATCCAGCCAGTTCTTAACCTAGCTTTTAACATGTACTTTCTTCCTCTTTCTCCATTTTTGAACGCAGAAAGCAGGCTTCTCATACTATTCTGGAGAATAGTATGAAGAATAAAGAGAAGTTGATCGTTAGTCTCCAAACCAAACTCTATTGAAAGCTATGTGAACATTTTCATGGGTATAATGGTTTTAGACCAGAACCTGAAGAATATAAGAAGTGACTCTGCAGATCTAAAAGTGAAAGAGACTCACTCATATTCAAATGTTAAAATTAACTTTGTAAAGAAAGCAATTTTTAAGTTTTCTGACTAAATATAGAGACAGGAAAAGAAATATCAGAAGTATTCCGTAGTATGTTGTATTGACTGTCTCATGCTCACATGGATTTCTGTCAAGAAGTAAACAAAGAAAGTATTTCCACTTATTTACTAGACAAAATGAACATGTTAAGTCGCCCTTAACTGTTAGATGTTGTCTTGGGCATAAGATGGTTCCTGGGCATACCTAGGCATTTTGAAAGAAAAATCGTAAAACTAAACTGCTAAATCTGATAACATTAAAACTTTAAGTAACAGGAAAATTATTAAAGGACACAAATATTAAACTATTAAAAAACATATTAAATGCCTGTGTTTATGTATCATTGAAGCCGTATGTTTACTAAGGATATGTTATATTACATTTAAAGCAATTAGATAAAGACCATTAAACTGCTAACTTCTGGGGTAAGCTGAACTTGTTGAAATAAAATGCTACCAAACCAACATGGAAAGTACTATTATGAAAACAGCGAATGTATTCATAATGGCAGCTATAAGTGCAGGAATGCAAACGGAAGTGTTAATAACACAGCTAGTAAAAGATAGACATATTTATTCCAGCACCAATAATGTAGTTTATGTTATACTGTGTCTATTGCGCACAAAGTGTGAAATGTTGTGGTGGAGATAATACTATGAAATATGATTAATCAACACACAGCAAGAAAAGCATCTGCTGTATTAAAATGTCTCCAGTAAAACATTATATAAAGTGTGGTGAAAACAAGAATAAACAGAGTTGAATTCAGATGCTAGTGTATGGGAAGTTACAAAGAAAAGAAAAAAAAAAAAAGATGAAGTAAAAGAAAGTCAAATGTAGATCAAAGCAAAATTACTGATTTATTGATGAAAATCATCTTAGCAAGAAGAGCGGAACAACTATGACAATGGAAACTGATATTTAGCATAACTGACAGTTTAACAGTTCTTTTCAACTGTTAGGATGTAAGCCATGCACCCTACCAGAGAAAATCAATTACTCCTAAACTGTGTATTTATGGCTCAGAAAAGGTGCTACTTAAAAGAAAAACTGAGTAATCTGAATCCCTCTTACTCTATGTGTGGCACCACAAAAAAGATTCAGATGCACAACCAATCATATGTATAATCTAATTTTATTAAGTATGACTATACACAACTATAATGTACATTGTAGCCTATTTTAAAATATATCTACTATTTAAAATGGATTATATGTAACAGATAGTCAGCCAATACTATTCTTAGTTGTATGAACTGGGATACTAGTTTCACAAATTTTGAGGGACACAGGCTAATAAAACCACAAACACCTGTTTTTAATCATCCTCTTGACTTTATTGACTGTGCATATACTGCAGATTTTATGTAAGCAACTGATACACACTTTAAATCAAATTTAACTCACGTCACTGCTTTATAAAACAGGATTGGTCTCTTGGCTTTCAGTGGGATGCAAAACCTAACAGACTGTGCTTCTACACCTGAAACAGCCCAAGATGGGATTTGGATAGAGAACTGTGCAAGTGAGTTCACCTCTGGAAACTTCAGGAGACCGTTGACACAATACAAA
Source organism: Trogon surrucura (assembly GCA_020746105.1). Lineage (NCBI taxonomy): Eukaryota > Metazoa > Chordata > Aves > Trogoniformes > Trogonidae > Trogon > Trogon surrucura. The sequence goes on along the minus strand of CM036658.1, from coordinate 37,310,063 downwards.
TTGCCGCAGTTCAGGAAACTCATCAGCATAGTTTATCAGTATGCAATTATGAAGCTTTTGGATGCCATATTATGTAGTGAAGTATGACTTACAATGAGAGTAGAGACTTTTTTGTGGGCTTACCTGATGAGCCAGAACTGCAAGCCTTTACACCTCAAGGGCTGAGCATGGACATGGAAACAGCGTTGGACAACGTGGTACCTAAAGACTGGTGAAAACACTTAAGCTCAGCTTCTTGCTGAGTGTGGAGTCACAAAACAAATTTTTTCCAAATGTAAGCAGAAAAAAATTGAAGTGTTAATGCTGTCCTATTAAGTAGAGAAAATTAATGCTACTGTTCACAACCTTCTGGTGGGTTTGAAGTAAGAGGGAGTGTCAAAATGGAGCAAAGATGAGAAAAGACAAAGTTACATTTGAACAGGTATGGGCAGACAAATCTCACTTAAGGAAATAAGAGTGATTTATAATTCATGAGAAAAAAATGTGCTGGAGGGATGGCTCTAAACTTCAAGTACTTCCCTGAAAGCTGAAGAGGGAACAACAAAAGTGCTTAATCACTGCTCAGAAAACAGCAAAGGTAGAAGATGCTCCTGGTTTTGATTTAAGGAAGCTTAAAAGTATTAGTAGGGTAAAGTTCAAAACCTTAGGCTTCTTGTAATATCGGGGAGCTATAGGCAGCAAGCTTAACAAAAGGTAATTAATTTTCTTCTAATATAGAAGGGATAGAATTTATATAGGTAAGATTTATGTTTAGATAACTAAAACTGGGATTACACAGTGGCATGATCTATATACCAGTATGCAGAAATGGTCAAGGATACAGATCAGTTTCTACCACGCATTCGTATATTTTGTTAAATGTTGACGTGGTTTCTGGTGCAGCTTTCGTTCACATCAAACAGCACTTTCCCAAGTATCTCCTGGGCACAGCTGAAGGCACGGCACAGGGCAGTCCCATTAGATGGTATGAACACAATTATCTTTTGGGAGAAAAGAACATTTAATTGTATGGATGAGACTTGTGACACTTGCCCCTTATGGGGACAGTGAAAAAGTCTTGATCTTTTTTATTTATTAGTACAGGTGCAGCCAGTAGATCTCAGTTACAGAGAATTAGTGTTCTCTAAGAGCTGGATGTAATGAACCCTACTTTCCTAAGGATAGAGGTACTGTAGCTGATTGATGTCTAAGGAGTTGCAAAATTTTATTCTTCTTTCCTCTCATTTCCAGCATTACATGAGCTCAGCTTTCTTCACAGCTAACACATTTGCTATCTTTTGTCCCTTCTATTTCTGTAAAACATAAAAAAAATATAATAACACATGACACCTCTATCTGTAAAATTGTTCAAAAGTTAGTATTGAAGAAAAGATACTGAAAAACAGATGGTAGATAATAAATACTGAGAAACCAACCCAAATACACAAAAGCAGAAATAGGAAAATGGTGAAGAATATATTATATATTGTTCCTTTCATGATATAATGACAAGATAATCTCATCTTGTCACTTCTCTGAAATCTACTGAATGGATAAACTTATTTCATAATGTATCTAATGTTATTCTAATAGTCTGACTCATGAAAGAGAAAAAAGCTGTGGATGTATATAGGCACGATAAGGCCTGACAATACCTAGTAAATGTTTGGAAGCTATGATAGTTTCCAAATACCTCCAATCTAATTTTCAGATTCTTAAGTCATTTCAGCAGCAATATAGTCTTTCCTGAATATTTATGAAAAATATCCACAAGAATACTTTAAAGCCAACAATACAGATGAATGCTACAGCTAAATGCCACTTGTATCAATTTATTTAAGTGTTAATTAATCTTCTTTTGCATAAGAAAATTTTAGCTACCTTTCAGGCTACTTTTCAATTATGACAGTTAATCTGGAGGATTTGAGGACTTGACTTAAGTGGACATGCATTTGTGTTTACTTATACATGAGAATGTGCCCTTCTGTGTTTGCAGAAAAGACAAAAAGACTCAAGGTATATCTTTTTCTTTGTCTATTTCAAGTGAGTTATAATGCTTATGATAGTATTTTAAATATTATTAACCAAAACTTTTAGAATAGCGTATTATTACACTCTTTGCCAGGAAACTATGATATTTTTCCCTTCTGTTTTATTAAGCAGGTCACATGATCCATATTCAAGTTCTTATTCTGCAGGCTGAATAATTCTGAAGTTAGGTGCAAATGAGGTGAATATATTTAAATATGTATGCATTGATATACTGTATTTATTCAGATAGGAACATTAATGGGATGAAAATATGCAGAAATAGAGAATCAGTTTGAGAGGTTTTTCTTGCAAGCAGTCTTTCAGGCCTTCAGTTTTAAAAATCCTGGTCCAGAGACAAGATTCTATAATCAATATCAAAGTATGTACCATGGATGTGCTCAATAATGCTCTCAGCTGGTGAGGCCTTGTGTGTCTGCATGAACTCTAAGGTAACAAAAAATTAAATGGAAGAGCTATTATGGCAGGTTAGGTTAGCCACAAGGCAAAGTGTGCATTCAGGATAACGCACTGCTTTTAATCTCCACTCCACTACTCTCACATTGATAGCTTTGGAAAAAGGTTACTATTTGCTCTAGCAAATTAAATAAATGATGGGACAGAAATATATTTTCATTTAAAAAAAAAAAAAAAACAGAAAAAAACTCGCCAATATTTATATTTGATGGGGCAATGTCTTATTAATAAACAAAACTTACAGTTAGAGAAACTGTAGTTCTTGCTTTAAGAGCTGAATGGTTACATCTTCTCTCAGAGGCGCTGCAAAAGGCCAGCTTTGCTGCAAAATGTACGTGTACTTCTCCATAAGGATGCAAAATATTGTGGCAATACAGCAGGAGGAAGAACAATTAAAACGAGCAAGCTTCATTACACAGGCAGATCACTGCAGTCAGTGGCTGCATCTAGTGACAAATAGTTCCCTATTTTCTCTCCCTGTCATGATTGATGCAAACATAAAAACACATCTTCTTTTTTGCCTGTTCTGGAAGAGGCAGTGATAGATTCATTAAGCCTTTTTCTTACCTCTAAGAGAAAGGTATTAGGCCTACATTTTCAGAGTCAATTGCAATTTGATATATGTAATGCTTCCTGCATTCTTTGTATGAGATAGAATCTTCAAAGGATCTATGCTACCTTTCTGTTCATTTCTCATTCCAGAAATGTAGAGGACTGCAACTCTTCAAATGGAAATATGTGGATCAAGACCTATAGGATTAATATGGGGATTGAAGGTCTGCAGTATTAGTGCTGATGATATCTTCCATTCGCATGTACCACATGAATGAAACATAATGAAGACAAATGGTATATTTACTGCTATTTAATATTCTGTGCATTAGAAGAAGCAGTTCTGAGATAAATCTGAACTGTGACCAGGGCTGCAAAACTGTTAACCGAGATGTGTAAAGAAATCTTGTGTTTTCTAACCTTGAACAAGAATTAGTCATTCTTTAAGCTCTGATGTGAGTTGGCAAAGGTAGATGGCATCAAGTAGAATATTTACATACAGCAAGAAATTTTAGAGAACTGATCTGTGTAAGAAAATAGGCGTTTGAATGTACATATGCTTGAATTTTAGTTTTCACATGCATGAAAAATATGGATTCAACAGTAAATGTACTCAGTTCTCAGACACAAATAAATGCCTTACGCATTCTGGGAAACATTTTCCAGTTATTTATAAAAGATCTGTTAAAGTGAGGTCCTTTTGTAGTTAGCATTATCAAAATCGGGTAACATGGACCATGTTGTAGAGAAGAGTCAAAACCATTAGAGGAAAGTACTTCATCTCCTCATATTGACTCTGGAGTCACTGTAAAACAACTGTCATCCCACTCTTGGCACTCTTATGGCTTTCAGGTCAGGTGGAAGCTCAGCTGAAAGGAGAAAACAATCAGAGATAGTCTGGCAATCACTGCTAAATTAAAGAGTATTTATCAGTAACTTCAGATGCACACTATACTACAGAGACTTAAAATTCTTCCCTTTCTTTGCACCTCTCTTGCATAAGGTCTTCAAAATACAACAGCTTCTCAGCTTTATGCCAAGCTCAAAGTAAGAGTTTTTGAAAATATGTTAGCCTGAATTTGGACCTGTAGAACAAAGATATGAGAATGTTTTATAAAGGAAAAGTAAAGCTTTATTACTTGTTTTAACCGAAATTAAAACTATCAATGAGAGTTAGTAGTGTTTTATGTGTATAGCCTCCTTATCAAAGCTTCGCAATAATACTAGATCTTCAAGTATTCTGAAGTCCTACCTAAAAGTCATGTTTTCGGTTACACAAAATACATTGAAAAAATACTTAGATCATGAAGACAGCTGCAGTAACTTTCCAATGGTAAAAAGAGGGAAGTGAAGAACAGGTTAATCTTTTATTTGCAGCACTCTTTCTAATGGTTTCCCTATTTACTTAAGAAAAATAACCAGCAGGAAATTATACTGCTAAAATATAATCTCACAACATCATCACAAATGCATCTTGAAAACAGGTATGTTGATTCATGAGATGAAAATTCATCATCAGTTTTGTTCCTTTTCAAAAACATTTCTTATGTTTGAAATTTGAAGTTTTGACACTTTATTTTTTGAAACTTAACTCACAGTACAAGCACACTCTAAAACCAACATATGATAAATTTATCATTTCAGGCAAACAAACTCAAGAAATTTAAAATCTGTTATTAATTTGAGGAGAAGTATCTATAGAACAAAATATGGATATTTCTACGTGTTTCAATTATCCTCTGACAACTTCTCACTAAATAGTACATGCATCGAGCACCACTGTTTTTGAAAATCAATTTTGCAGGGCTGATAGTTCAGAAAATATATTTTGCTTTTTATATGTCTCTGAGACTTCTTTTTAGATACTTGGAATTCAAAAACTTAGGATAATACTGATAGATAACTGTTACACTATTATTCATACTCTTAAAGTCTTTACTGAACATTGTTCTTCAAAACATTTTATTTTTATTTTTGATCACAGGAAGAATCTGGGGAAGAAATATGATTAATCGTTTGTCAACGACTTACAAAGCAGGTTTATTCCTGTTAGTGTAAATAAATTTAAAAAAAATGCACTGAATTCAAAAGAGTATCAATGAAATAATATTTTAGAGGAATTTAGATCTCAGAGCTTATAGTGTAGAACTAATTGCATACGAGAGTAATGCCTTTATATACAATAATAGACTATTGGTAAATACCTTTAAACTAAGTATGAATTTTGTTACCTTTCAGTCTTTATGATAGATCAAGAAGTCTACTACATAATATACAAAATCTATCAGAAAAGTGCTTAACATGTTATTAGAGTATGGTGGAAAATCTTGCAGTATCATGTATAATCTATCAGTTGTACAGACTGAGATTTTTGCTCTCCAGCTTTTGAAAATAAATCCAGCAACTTATTAATTCAGTTTCATGAAGTCACGAGTGTTCAGATTCTACTCAATTCTGCTGCCACTTTCAGGGATAAGAATCACACCAATGATGACAGTAGTGAAAAATACTGTAGACTGCTTGAATAGTTAATGAAAAAAATGGCAGTTGAGTCTGTTATGTTACTGTGAATTAAAAAAAATACACAAAACCATAGCCTTTTTACTACTTGTAATGGCATTTTTTAATATTTACAGTTTAACTATACAAACAAAATGACACCTATTAATTTCTTCATACAACATTGCACTCTACTCTGGAAATGTTTTATCACAGCCCTATTTCTCTTTTTCTTCTCCACTTCACATTTACATTTATTTACCATGTAAAACTAAATAAGTAATTAATTTCTTTAAAGTATTTACAGTCTATCTCATTCCTTCTCAAAAGACAAGACACTCTTTGTTTCTTTCCTTGAGACTGAAAACTATTTTACTGAGGAAATGATTTGTTGTTATTTAATAAAGAAGTCAGGAAAGAAAATTGGATCAGAAACAGAACTGTCTGGTTTCACTTCAAAACAAGAGTATTTATTCCAGTTTTGGCAACAAATAAAATGGAAAGGAAAGGAAGGGAAAAAATCTTAGTACAGCAAAAATTTTCTTATGGTCTTCATCATAACAAACATAACTCCCTACCACAGAGCAAGTTCTGAAGTATTATATACCCCAGACTGTGAATTTAGGTCTGCTCTGAAGCTCATTTTCACAATTTTAATCCACTCCAAAATATTCTCAGTTTCATATTTTTTTGCAGAATTACGGATAAAACAAATTCAGCATATATGATACACTCACATTATCACAATAACATAATTTTGTCTGGTTCATTGTTAATTCTACACAGGGCTTTTCAGCAATACGAAAATTTATGAGCACTTAGTTAAAATTTTCAATTTTTATTTTAGTGAAATTACTCTAGAATCAAACTGTAGTTTAAAATTATTCTATTAGAAGAAGAATTTGGTAGCTCCAAAAAATAAGTACACTTCATTGGTATTGTTTCAAACCACTGAAATAAAACTCCAAGATGGAAGATTACCTTTGGCAACTAAGTGAAAACTCACTCTTTGTAGCAGTCCTCCTGAGACATGTTGACCTTCAGGGTACTGTGTTTGTCTCACTTCTTTTGCTTGACATTCGGTTGATTTACATTTCTTTGTTGACAAATTGTTTTGCTTAAGTTCTGGTTAATAGTCTGTTGCAGTTTGTTCAATATTTATTCCTCTAAGGCACAATAATGAAAGCTAAGAAGAAGGTACATTTAAAATCAGGTTGCTTATAAGTGAATGTTTAATATTGCAATTATAGTAGTTAAATGTAATTGTAATAAGCAATTAATTATTTTCATTTTTCTTACCCACTGTGGAAAATGATATTACTACAGTTCTGATGTAAGAAAATAAGTTCATCAAAACTTATTCAATCTCATTCCAGATGTATATCTCAGATTCCTAAGAAATTATTGAGTTGAAACATGACATTAAAGCAACCTGAATAAAACAACTAAATACGCTTCCAGTAACTGAAGAGTTCCTCAACTGAAACATTTTATTGTGGTTCATAGATTTTATGACTACAAGAGGTCAGATCAGCCTTTGATATTCCCTGAAATGAAACAAGAGTATCTGTTTCAGAAAGAAAAAATAAATTCAATATGTGTTTGAAAATATTTTGGTAGACAATTAAAATGGTAGTTATTTTTGTTAGAATACATATTTTATGTGGAATTTATTGTCTATGTTCTTGTGGTCTCAACATTTTGCCATCACTTACTTCCACACTTATAATGTGCATCATAGTCTTATCTTTATCTCTACACTATTTATAAAAAATACTTTAAAAATATACTCTCCAATTGTTTTTGAATCCTCTAACAATCAGTACAACTATTTGATGGTAATTACTTACCTGAAGTTGAATTTTGAGACCTATGACTAGATAAATTTTAACACAAATAGTATGTGATAAACGAGTGATTTCAAAAAATATTTTAGGGTTTTTGGGAAAAACAAATATTGACATTTCTAAGTTGAATGCCTTCTACACATCTTATTACCTCATCAGACAAAGCTTCATTAAAAATCTCCAATTAGTTAGCTAAAAGCTCTTCAAGAAACACTTGTTTTGCTTGACATTTGCTTTATAATGTGCCTTATAGTGTTTATTAATAGTGACCCAAACCGGAAGTTCAACAAAATATCACTTCTTTTGATTGAAGTCATCCTTTCGTTGTTGTTTCTTCTTGATTCAATTGTTCCACAACGTTCAGCAACTCTGATCAAAATAATCTACACTATGGGTAGTGGAGACCATAGTACTGAAGGTTAATTAGTGCAGTGTGTTCTGGAAGATTATGTTCCTTTTAATTACTGATTGACAACACATTTTCTGCTCTGTCAAACTAACTCTTTCCGGCAATATTGGATACGAAGCGTTAGGAATAGAAAAGCTCAGTGTTTATTTTCAACTTATGTCAAAAATAGCATCCCATTTTGCACCCTTTGCTGATAATGAGTCATGTATAGCATAAATCCAATCGGCTGACTGCTAAGTTACCTATCTAGTACTCTGTTGTCATTTCAGTAGGACTCTTCATGACTATTTTCAGCTGCTCGGAAACAGAGGCAAACACATTTTTGGTTTTTTCGTGCCTTTCTACGTTAGTCTTTGTTAACATAAGGAAGACCAAGAAAATCTTTACTCTGAAAAACAGTCACTTCAAAACACAAAGTCTGGAGAAGTGTAAGTGTAGCTTAAAATAGGTTTATAATGCGCATCAAAGGAATCATGCAGCAGCGGTGCACATTGCTTTCAACTGATTGCAGAGTGTGAGTAGCCGCTGAGGCTGAAACGTGAGTGCCTGTGCTATGGATGCCGTGATCCGGACAAACAAACCCAGCCAGATCTGCCAGCAGAAAATCAGGACTGTGCTCATCCAGAGCACAGGAAAAAGGTTAGCTGATCTTGTACAATCCCTTGACATACCCATGGAAAATCTCAACAGAAGCAAGAAAAGCTTTTAAATTAATGCAAAACTCAATTTACAGGACACCAGAACGGGCTACCAGAGAAGTGGTGGAGTCTTCATCTCTGGAGACATTCGAAACTTGTCTGAACTCCATCCTGCGCAACCTGCTCTAGGTGACTCTGCTTTGGCAGAGGTGTAGGACTAGATGACCTTCAGAGGTCCTTTCAAACCCCTATCATTCCTTGTGTGTGTGAAATTCTGTTTAAGATTGGCATGTTGACTCTTTCTAATTGCACAAAACTCTTCACAGGCAAAATGTTTACTTACATTACAATTTGGGGAAAATAAAAAGAAAAAAAAAATAGCTTTCTTTCACTGGATGTAATTGTGGTTCAGATTTTCCACTGCTGCAATCACCAGCTGGTAGAGACATTGAAATGATCAATCTGGTGGTATAATCTTTTCATAATCTTTCATTACTTTACGAACATATGAGTTTCGACATTTGTTAAGTTTTTGGTGTTTGATTCTCCAAACTAAGTAACCAAGCAACTTTGTTAAAATATTTTTTTTTTCTTCAAAAGAAAATGTTTTGGTTTTGTTGTTAAAGTTCTTAAATGAAGGGCTCGAAATAATTTGAGTGATTCGGGTTAAGTATCTTTTGGTACATATCAAAACATTGTTGACCTTCTATTTGTTTTGACAACTTCCCTGTGTAGCTATCTGTACATTACAAACCATAACTTAAATGATAATGGCTCATCATCCAAGAAGATAGTTGGGTAGTTCACGGAGACAGTAGAAGGAAGAAATTCTTGAATAATTGAATCTACTGCTTTAATTTTATTTATTTTCTGAAAGGAAAACCTCACTTCCCACCTTGAAAACTGTGTAGTTAGAGTTGGTTCTCAACACATTATAAAACACACAGGAATGTAACAAAGTTTTCCCAAATTTATTAATCATATTTGCTTTAGAGACTTCTTACCTTTTGATCTAGGAACAGGTTGATAATTAGTTGGCAAATTGCTCACACAGTGTCAAAGATTTTTAAACCAGATCATAAATTAATGTAGAGTCTTTACCTATTCACTTGTAAACATCACCTGAACTGTATCTGGTTAAAACGTCATGCATATAATTCTTACAGACAGTGAAAATCACTCATCTAATCTTATTTCAAATCATCATCATAATGACTATTCTCCTACTATAGTGACAGAGTTATTACAGTTTAAGCTTTGCCTAGATTTCTAGCAAAAGATTTTGTTCAAATAAATAACCCAAATGATTCTGAAAGAGCAATATCACTTTTTATTTCCTTTTATTTTTGGCAGGCTCACTATTAATTCTGAGTAACAATCTACGTACTATAGGAGTAGCATGCTCATAATATATTGATATATCAAATAAACATATCCTTAACAATGTAGATTTCTTAAGAACTAGTTTTATTGAGGGGTTTCTTTTGCTTCAAAACAATGTTACCCTCAAATCGTCAGACAATAAGTAGATGTGTTGTGTTCATAAAAGGAATAAATTTCTGCCTAAAATCCAGACAATTTCTTAGGAAACTGAAGAAATTATCCTGCTACTTAAATAAACAGGAGAAATAAATAACAGCAGTCCTGATACAAAGAACTGACACTATGAGTTTCTTGTTGCAGACAAGCAGTAGAAAATTTTATATTAACAATATTCCTGCCTTAAGAAATACAATGAAAATATATTGTCACAAGTTTTTGAGTCTTCTTGTTGATAACACAGGACAGTTTTCCTTTGTTGGTGGGAAAAATCATCATCTCCCCTATCTCCTTAAGGCATTGCCTACATCTTGAATGGCTATTATTAAACCAGCAGTTGTCTGTGTGATTAACTCCTGTCAATCAAGGATGGTAATATCTGCCAGGCTGTCATCTGTGTCACTGTTCAAAAGCAAAATTGAGGTTTATGAGGCTGCTGGAAGTGTTACAGTCCACAGTGTCAAATATCCTCTCATAGGAGTCTTAGATGTGTTAATGAAGAGAGGGGATAGATTTAATCACCCGTAGGGTGTTCTATATAAGGGCAGCAGAAGAGCGAGCTGCTGCCTGTCACATTGCACTGTGATCAGCTTGAGAAAAGTCTGATACAGAAGAAGTACTTTGCCATCCACTCTTGGCTACAGCTCATTATGAAATCCACTGCTAGATTCAAATAACATATATCACCCCATCCTGTTTATATCTAAGGGCAGTAAGTGCTCTTTTCATATGTTCTCCATCTCACTGTCTGTTCAGCTGCAGGTAATATCCAAGGAAATACGGATCATACAAGACTTTTACAATCCCGGTGAGAAGTTTGATCAAGTTACCTGGAACAACACTTTCTCTGTTCACTTAATGTACTTTTCTGGGCTGAAAAAAAAAAATCTCCCTGATCTACTGGAAAGTTCTAGAAGGAGAATAAACCCAAAACCACCTGAAATACTTGGATTTGTTCAGTGCAGGTGAGTGTCTGTACTTAATTGGGTATGTGCAGTAAAGTGGCATCCTTTGTCAACAGTTATTTGAAAGAAACACTGGTTCAGTGTACTCACCATTTCTCACTGTCAGTAAAAAAGAAACCTCATGTCATGAGGCCCCACATAACTTAGGCAACAGTGATTCACTGGCGTCTTCAATAATATGTGACCTTAGAGTAAACGGACTTTGCCTGCACATCTAATACACACTGGCACACACACACACATACAGACATGTGCAAGGTGTGTGAACTCTTACCATGACTGTCAGGAGATGGGAAGGATGAACAACCACATGAGAACATTGTGAATAAATGAAGATGACAACTACAGTTGCCTTACTGCAATCTCATAAAAAGGTATGAATATGCATCTGTTCTGTTGTTTGTTTGTTTTTTTCTCAGAGAAGTCATCAGATGTCATCCACACTCCATTAGGAGCCAACAGTAGCTTTGATTTTCTTTGTGAACTTTTTCAGGTTTAGTAGTTATTAAAATTAGAAACATAAAACACGAAAAAAATCTCTCCCCCTAAGTCTAGCCTTACATTACAAGCAATTGTACCTGATCTTCGTCAGAAACTAATTAAACTGCATTTTAAAATGTAGCAATCTCCTCTTGCTTTTCTTCCTATGGGAACTTTTCCAAAACCGTCTTCAATGATATTTTTTTAACTCAAATTTAGTCAGAGTAATTATGTATACGTTTGCTTTTATGCTAACGACTTCTTTGATTTTGCTTACTTTGGGAAACAAGTATTTCAGTCTACTTTATAAGAAAGCATGATAAATGCAATGAAAACAGAGTATTCTTAGCTTATTAGTATATGCTTATATACTTACATATTTATATACTTATACACAGATACACTTAGCCTATACTTATTTCAAGCTTATAGTTAGCTTTTCTGTATGTTCACACGGGAGAAGGTACTTCTATTTCAGAGCTTATCAATAGTCTGTGCCTGATAAATGCTAGATTCATGTTAGACTTTCCACTGGTGGCTTAGTCGTCTGTGACCAACAAATATATTTTTTTTTACTCTTATAATCTGGATTCGACCAATGATCTCCACTTTTCGTCCACAAAGGTAGGATGATGCCTTCTAGTCACTACTTTTTTCCTTAGTACTCCACGTAACAAGTTCATACAGATTTACTAGACCATCCCCACATATGTTTAAGACTTCCATTCCTACATTCTCATCAAATTTCATCAGGATGTGTCTCTCTTGTTTTCTTGTCACAGCATTGGTACCAACACCAATTCTTAATTCTATTAATTTACTCCAACCCAAGAGTTTGATTTTTATACAGGAAACTGTAATGTCCATTTAGGTGATGTAGATGTTTCCCAGTATTTGTATTAATGATACTTTCAGTAGATTTCCTGTACATTAAATACTATATTTTTAACAAAGTTCACATTGATTAGATCTACATAATTTATTTTGTCTAGAAAAAGAATATCCCATTAGTCTAATATGATTTCATTTCAGTTAACTTGTGTCTTATAAAGTGGAATTTCATACCTGGCACAGCATGAAATGAATTCTAATGACTCCCCAAGTACTATTAACCAAAAAGTAATTGTTAAGATAGAAGATAATTTTATTTCAGTAGATTTCATGTTAACTGTAACATCATCAATTTTCATTTTTTACTACCCATGAATTGATCCTCAAAATAAATGATTTTGATTTCCATGGTATCATACCACATAACAGCTTTGTATAATATATAACAGTCATATCAACTCTGAAGTCAGACTCAACATGGTTGATGATGACAAACATGATATGATTACACCATACGTTACACTACTTCAGAAAAAAAAACAAACATCATAAATAAAAAACAAATTAAAATTACTTTTAGCCTTCAGAGTGATACCACCCAATTATGTTGATCTAACTTAAAGTAGCATATCAATTCAAATTCTAGAACATATTTACATCAGTTTATGAGAATTCAATATATACTGCTGCAAGAGAAGAAGATTAAGTTGTCCAGGAAGCCCCTGAACTGGACATGTTTGGCTGTGAGAGTATTATAGGGCCGTGTATATGTGTGTTTATCTCTTACAGTCTCCTGCAGGTCCTTGTAGTGGATCTGGCTGAGACAGAGTTAATTTCCTCTGCAACAGCCAGTATTATGCTGTGTTTTCAATCTGTGACTAAAAAGGCCGTTGATAACACTCCAATGTTTTGGCTGTTGCTGATCAGTGCTTGCACACTGTCAAGGCTTTCTCTCCCACTTTGTCACTCCAGCAGGTAGGCTAGAGGTACGTATGAAATGGGGACATGACTAGAACAGCTGATGTGAGACATCCAAAGGGACATTACATACCATATAGTGTCACACTCAGCAATAAAACTCGGGGAGGTTTGGTCCTCCAAAGCTGCCACTCAGAGACTGGCTGCTTGCAGGAGGTGCTGAGTGATTTCCTTTGTATTCATTGTTTGGGGGTTTTTTTCCCCCACTTCCCCTGTTTCTTAAACTGGCTTCTTTTGTAACTGCTTCAATGCATGAATCTTCTCCTGTTTGCTCTTCTTGTCCTCTCCACTGTCTTGCTGGGAAATGGAGTAGTAGGTGAGCAGCTGTGTGGGTGCTTAGATGCTGGCTATAGTCAAGGCACCACAGCATGTCTCATTGCCATTACTGGAGAAAGTTTAGTCTCAGGTAATGGCTATAATGGAATAGATATAATATGACATGTTGTAGTTGGATGGCATGTGAGAACACTGCTCAGCGTGTGGAATAGCCTAGAGTAGTCCAAGTCCACCAATGTTTCAACAGTTAAATAAAAATATCTCAGTTATTACCAGCTGTATTGGGTCAGACTGAAGTGGAGTTAATCTTCCCACAGCAGCTCTGTCAGTGCTGTGTTTCCTGGAGTGGTAGCCAGAAGGGTGTTGATAGCACCCAAGTGTTTTGGCTACTGCTAAGCAGTGCTCACACAGCACCAAGGCTGTGGTTTGTTTTTTGGTTTTTTTTTTGTAATGTTCTCCCAACAGTGGGTTGGGCATGAGCAACATCTTGGGAGGGGGTACAGTCGGGCCAGCTGACCCAAACTGACCCAAGGGGTATTCCATACCATATGACGTCAGCTCAGATGTAAAAGCGAGAAGGCAGAGGGAAGTGGGGGGGCATTTGCTGCTTGTGTTTGTCCTCTGGAGAAACCGTTACGCGTGTTGGAGCCCTGCTTTCTGGGAAAGCGACCGGACATCGCCTGCTGATGGGAAGTAGAGAATAATCTTTGTTCTGTTTTGCTTTGCTTTCGCACACGGCACTTGCTATTCCTACATTAAACTGCTTTTCATCTTTACCCACAGGCCTCTTGTTAGGTCTTACCTCTCCCCTGTCCATCTAAAAAGGGGAGTGATAGAGCGGCTTTGGTGAGCTCCTGGCCTCCAGCCAGGGCCAAACCACCACACCAGGCCAGACATAAAAATGTACACTTGAAAGATACACAATTATACAGATACTTCAGAAAAATATACACAGAATTTCTAATATCTACTCTTGTTTCTATAATGCTATGCTCATCCTCTCAGTGCTGCCCAGCTTCCACCTTCCTCCAGAGGACACCTGGGGTGTGGGGTGGGGGTGGCAACTAGGATAATTCATCAGCTTCATAAGCATATAACCAGATGTGGTACAGATTTCCTGCACTTCAGTCCTGGGCCAGTTTGGTGTTATCTTGAAGTGTACTCTGATAGAGTCAATCTAATTCTCTCCATCTTGGTTTCTAACAATTGTTTGGCTTTTTTAATTTGTTGACTGTTAGAAGGGGGGTGGTTAGTAGATCGAGAGTGGTTCTCCTTCGCCTCTACTCTGCCCTGGTGACACCCCATCTGGAATATTGTGTCCAGTTCTGGGACCCTCAGTTCGAGAAAGACAGGGAACTGCTGGAGAGAGTCCAGCACAGGGTAACTAGGATGATGAAGGGAGTGGAGCATCTCCCTTATGAGAAAAGAGCTGGGGCTCTTTAGTTTGAGGAGACTGAGGGGTGACCTCATTAATGTTTACAAATATATCAAGGGTGAGTGTCACGAGGATGGAGCCAGGCTCTTCTCGGTGACAACCAATGATAGGACAAGGGGTAATGGGCTGAAACTGGAGCATAAGAGGTTCCGCTTAAACTCGAGAAGAAACTTCTTCTCAGTGAGGGTGATGGAACACTGGAACAGGCTGCCCAGGGAGGTTGTGGAGTCTCCTTCTCTGGAGACATTCAAGACCTGCCTGGACACGTTCCTATGTAGCATAATCTAGGCGTTCCTGCTCTGGCAGGGGGATTGGACTTGATGATCTTTCGAGGTCCCTTCCAATCCCTAACATTCTGTGATTCTGTGACTCTGTGAAATTACACAGCAGCTTTCCCAGAGTTGATGTGATGCTTGTGACCTAGTGACTGTGTAGGTTTTCTGGAATTTATTCTATATGGTCCACACAGAGCTACGCTGTCAATAGTGAGCTGCTACTAGCCACTTTTAGTCACAATCAAAATGAGGTGAAGCCAGTTCATGCCAACACAAGCCTGGACAATGCCTCAGACCTGCAGGGTCAGGTTAACAAACAGCGTCTTACTAGCACTGCCAATGTCATCTGTATGAAGCCACAAGCCAGAGGAAACACAGGCTTCAAAGAGTTATTTTCTATCACCTCGAAGAAAAAGAAGTGTTTCCAAGGCTACTTTCATCCTGTTGGCTGCTTTTTGGCCCACACATGGACCTGTTTCAGCATGCTGAATTAATTCAAGTCAGTGATGTATTTGTTGTCTTTGCTGTTAGCAAGAGAAAACTCTTTTTATAACCAAGGCTCTTTTTTTAACCTAAAATTCTAACTTGTAAGTATTCAGTAATGGAGTGAAGGGAAATTAATGGCTCAAAAGGTTTCCTTTTTTTCCCCCTGGCTTATACATATTTTGTACCAAGCTGGTTAAATACAGTTGCTCTTTACCTAGCAGTGCAAAAATAGCAAGGAGAGAAAAACTGCTTTACTTTGACAGTATATCTAAAAATATGTTCCACCACATGGAATACAGTGAAGGAAAAAAAAAAAAAAAAAGAAACATGTTTGTTGAAAGACAAGCACTATAGAAAATGTAATTTGTGCCAGACTACAATACACTAAAAGAAAACAAGTAAAAATAAAAGAACAAAACCATGATCAAAATCAGTTTGGATGAAAAGAGAATGCTTTTCTGCCTTCTACTCTGCAGTTTCTTGATATGCCTAATGTTAAAAAAGCTTTCCGCCACAAAAGGATGGAGGAATCTCTTGAAGCACAACATACAGCAAAGAAAATGCATCCTAATTCTTCCCAGATTCATGATCTTTGGGGAGAACCTATAGATTTATTTGTCTTTGTTTATGAAAAACTAATGGTTTGGTTTCATCCTGTCTGACTTTTGGGAATCTGTGGGTATACAGTATAGAGGACAGAATTATAAAGTCACAGAAATGAGGGATCCTTTTTTGTCCAAACTCTTAAGAATACAAATACTCTTCAATTTTTCTAAGTTTGCTTTACAAATTCCGCATGTTAAGATGTTTCTATCACCTCATAATTTGAGATTGCTCTGCACTGTAACAGAATGAGCAGCTAGTCATCTTTTCAAACACAGATGGGCTGTTTTCCACTACGAATTTTCACTCAGCTGCATAATGCAAAACTACAAAAGACTGACTTTATAGGGACTTGTCAGTGTTAGGGGAACATTTCAAATTTCTCTCATCATTACTGAATTGTAGCTTTTATTCGTAATTAAACACACACAAAACAGAACAATAAAACAAGATGTTAATATTAAAACTATAATTTTCCCAAAAACTCCTCCATTTGGAAAAGTAACTAATGCTTAACATGTGAATAACTACTGCAGAAAAAAACCATATCTTTTTAACCTTGACAAAAGAACATTTTCATACAAAACAAAACTTCCCAAGCAGTCTGAATCAGGTGTCTCAGATGACTAAGAATTTCTTTTGAGTCGATCAAGTATACGTTCTTAAATGCATGTATGAATGTAAGTTAAGGTGTTTGGTTTTTCTGTTTGTTTTTTTTTCCCCTTAGCTAAATAAATACGATAGGTCCTATTATAGTAGTCACCTTCATGGTTTTCATCAAAGTGTTAACAGCTCCTGCCTTTAACTTTGAAAACCCCCTTATCTTTTTTAGTGTCTTGATCATGTTCTTTCACATACATACTAAGTGAAAGCTCTCTCTTGAAATATTTTCTGGGAAACATAGCAGAGGAAAAGAACAGAGGATCTTGGCAAAGGATTAACAGACCAACATAGTACTTCACTAGTGTAAATCAGAGTACTGCCAGATCTCTGTCCAGGCTCCTATCCGACTTCTTTATCTTCTCGATTATGATGACAGCCTATCATCCATGCTTTTCTGCTCCTGTATTATTTGCCCTCCTCATCAATCCATTGCTGTTACCTCTTCTTCCTCCAGATCAATAATAAACTATGTTTATCACATATCACAATCCATAACATTAAATACTTTCTGATTTTAATTTTTTTTTTACAATAAACTACTCCTGTTCTGTGGTAAAAGGATTTTTTTTTCCCTGGGAACTTTTATTTCCTGGGAATGTCTGTAACTTTATGTTTGTCCTGTACTTCCCTTTCTAAATATTTTAAGACTAATTGAGAGAAAATGACAGTGGCAGAAAACATCTTAGTAAGGTATTAATAAAATGAAAATATTAAATAAACAATATATACATTTGCCTAATGGACACTGATACAATAGATTGACATTTTACACATTGTTATTTGGTGCACATACTTGCCATTATATAAAGGAGCTACAAAACATTTGCAAAGCCTCTTCTTCATCTACTCCAGTATATCCTTATCCCAATATCAACATCATATAATGTATATATTAAAAAATATTATTCAAATTCTTTCCTCTGAACTAATTTAAAAAAAAAAACAATAAACATTTTGAATAGAAGCAACATGTAAAAAAATAGTTTTATTTGTTGATGCATCTGATTTCTCTTGCTGTGCTGTTCAGCCACACTCAGAAGATCTTTAAATCACTAACTCTCTCTGATCTCAGATGCAGGTTTTTTTGCTGGTTCTGTGAGTTTCTCTGGTCCTGTCATCTCCTAGATCTTGCCTCTTCTACCCCTTTCTTCCTCCATGAATCTTCCTTTGTTTCTCCCTTTTTCGCAGCAGAAAATTTTTAATCCCATTTTACCTTCTGAATATTCTGCTGCATAGATACATGATTCTCTTTACATAAATTGGAGAAAAAATGGTGCTCATTTGCATGTAGCTGTTTGTGCTCTTCTCAGATGTTCTTTTCTGATGGTCATGTGTTCTTAATTAAATTAGAAACCAGATTAAAACCAGAAGTTACTGCTATTTTGCATTTACTTTCTAAAGATTAGGAGTCATCTGTAAAGACAACGAGATTTAATGAAGGTATCATAAATTGTACAATAATGCACAAATATCTTAAGATGTATTCTGAAGACTCATTAGTTCATACTTTTATCAAAATAGAAAAAAAAATAGATTTATTATATACTGTACAGGTGAAAACATTTGTTTTCTCCCTAAAAAGGCTAACAAACTCAGACAATGTTTCAGATTCTTTTGCTTTCCATGTTTACCAGTAACATGAAAAATTAACAACAACAACAAAAAATCCAGCTTGTGCAAGGAAATAGTGAACCTTTGTCAACTGTAATATTAAGGCATTCTAAAATTTGAGTCTTTCTCTGGGAACTGCATTTCTTTTGACATGCATTTTGAAAGACTGTCTTCATGTTTCTATCAGTCAAGGACATGCATTTTTATGAATTCATTTGAGACATTTCCTGAATTTCATGCATGTGACATGAGTAATTACTATCCAGAGGAAAAATTCAGCTTCTTTAAAATTAAGCTAATGCAGAAGTGTAAACATACAGCAACAGCTGACTGAATGAAGTCTTTCCACTTCACTTAAAGATTTCAAGACCTTGGTTTGTTCTGCCCTAAATTAACTTATTTGGAAATTAAACTATTCAGAATGTTTTTTGAAGATCTTCTTGTGTATTAATTTTGTATGACATTTCAAAACTTTCAACTTCTTCAGTCTGGCAGGCAGATCCTTGTTAAACTAAAAGAACAAGATGATCAGGTTACAAGAAGGAATTTTATGTTTGGAAATCACATATACATAGATTTTTTAATTACTAAGAGTTTTGCTTTCATCATCCTAAGACAAGCAAGTCTGCCACTCAAATAACTAACTACCATTCTTCTCTCTCAAATTCTTGTCCCCTGCCACTTAAAAAAAAATCTAAAAATTCCTTCTGGAAGTACTTTGATTTTAATGGGTTCAGAACCAGTCTAATATTAATTTTTCTAAGTTTTTTTGTTCTTCACATCAGCCTAAGCTTTTTCTATTATGATAACCAGTAAATTATTTTTATTCTTACCAGCTTATGTGCAATAGTAAGTGATATTAAACTATACCTTTGGACCTATACCTGATATTTCTTCTGTCTTTCATATGATTACAGTTTTTCAAACAGTACATAGTCATTTTGCACTTATAATTCCTTGTATTTAGGTTCTCAGTAAAATTTTAAATCAGAGGGCTTTGTTTAACAGACTTTAACATCATACCTCCAAATAAAAAAGAAACCCTACATACATACAAATAAACCCAAAGCTCCTTGCTGTAAAGAGAAATTGAACTCTGCATACTGTAGACCATAATCAAAAGCATTCATCTGCAAGACCAGCTTGAGCATTTTAGTTGTAATTTACAGGTCATTGACTTCTTCATTACAGGCAGCCCTTGGGATAAGTAGTTTCTAATACAAAGGTACCTCCAGTAGCCAAGTTGCAATATGCGAGCACTGCAGCACTTCGTCTGTGACTGCAGGGTTTGAATATGCATTCAATAAACATTTGCATTCAAACTTGATTGTATTAAAAAAAAGTTAGTTCCTACTGGGAGAGGAAGTGAAAGAATGGACAAGTGAAACCAGACAACAGTTTCCACGTACTTAGAAGAGACATATTTCGCAACACTAAGCTTTAGTGTCACCAAAGACTCATAGTATTCTTATGATCAGAATACTTTTTTAGCAATAAATACAGAGAATGGACAATTTTTTTTCAGAGCCTGAATTCTAACAGACTAAGATAAGCACTGTGTTTCATGCATCATCCATTTCAGTAATTATATCTACGTCTTTCTTTTCATAGTGTTTTAGTTATTTACTATTTACTGAAAATTCTGGGTATTTTCAGATGTTTTACACCCTAATGCAGTATAAAAATAGAAGCAAACTATTGGACATCAGTGAGTCAAAGTTTTATACAGCTCCAAAACAGCTGCACATATATATATATATATATATATATATATATATATATATATAATATCTGTTCCACGGTTTCATCAGGTAACAGATGTGAAAGGTGAGTGAAACCGTAGACCTGATGAGATTTCTCTGTGACAGGAAGGCAATGCACAGATCACAACTCCCCCCCCTGTAATATTCAACACAGTACAGACATGACAATACTTATATTTCTATACCAGAGATTAAATTTTAAACAGTGACTAGAGTGTCAATATTTTTCTCTCTCATTCCTCACTTTCTATTAATTTTCTTCTTTGTGCCTGTGTGCATGAAAGCTCTGAAAAACATTTTATTTTACTACATTACCCTGGAACAGATATAGCAGATACTCTATCATGTAAACTTTAGAGAACGAGGAACAAGAGTTCTGTAACTCACACAGAGCTCTACAGGATTTTTACTGGGGTTCAGATATGACTGCAGTGTTGGAGGTAAATTATAAGATTTTTAATCTTTCTAATTTTATGATGTGTTTTAATTTTTGAGTGAAATTGTGTACACAAATTTCTACTAACAAAACATTTTATGAAAATGCTTACTACATAGACAAAAAACACGACTTAAAATTACATTTAGAAGGAAACTGTACAGTACGGAATCTAATTATTTTAGTTTTTATTATATATTTAAAGTGTTTTCTTCCAAAATTTACTGGTTCTACTAAAAGGAAAATAAGGACCAGAATGTTAGCAACTATTTGTAGCCTAACGATTAAAGCATTAAAGCTCAGAAAATATTCTTACGTTCCAGTCTCTGTTCCAATAAACATAAAATATGGGGGCTTTTTCCCCAATGCCAAGTAGTAAGAGGTGGATTCACAGTACGCACTTTCATCTTCACGGCCTATAAAGTTCATTCAAGGCAGATTCAGATTTTGGTAAGTAAGGATATAAACTGAAAAAAAAAGAGCTTTTAAATCTTGAATATGTGTTCCTGCCACTTTGACTGTAGGAATATAAAACTGAAAAACCTGAGTCAAGGATCTTATATATGTATGTGTGTGTATGTAAACCTATATGTGTGTGTGTATATATATATATATATGTATATATATATATATATATATAGGTTTGGTTCTTGATGTCACTACTGAAGGTTAAGGATATCCCTCTCATTTTCCACTTTGGTGTATTCAGTACATTTCTACAAATTCATTCCTATGTTAACCTTGCACTTTATCTTAAAGGTATTTTCAAGTATCTACCTGTTTTTTGTTTCTGTAAACACTGCTCCTGTCTCTACTGAGTCTTTGGATGCTTCTAAAGTAAAAACAATTTATTTTTTTTTTTAATTCTAACATGTATGTATTCTTGGACAGTTTTTTTAATAAAATGAACTTCTATGAAATATGACTTCAGTGGCAGCTGTCTGCTTGAAGGAGGTGACCACCCAAGGTTTGGCTCTCTGTACTTTACATTGTCTTCTGACACTATCCTAGAAAATTACTTTGTACTATGAAGTATCTAGACTTTCCTTTTTCTCACTTCAGGTACGATAGCACCACCATACTGTAAGTCACTTAAAACAATATTCACTCTTTCAGGCTTTTTGAACTAAACTCAAAATAAGTATCAGGTAAGAGCTTGGCCTTACACAATGTAGACACTGAACATTGGTTGTATACAATCAAGACTCCCTTTCTCCAAACACCCCTGTATCTATTTATAGTGACATCCAAATTAACTCTTCTTGTAGTTGATTGATTAGAACTGAACACAGGCAATGGTTCAAAAAAAAATTACTTCTTATATTCAGAAAATGGCACTAATTTTTTCCCATTACATCTGTATAGTGAATTCCATTTTAATATGAGAACTCTTCTGGGAATTATATTACAAGAAAGTCTGTATTGAGAGCCCCCAACTGAGTTAAGAAAAGTCATTTGTGGACTGGGGATACTTGTAGGTAACCCTAATGACATTTGAAACCACAGGTTCTTCTGAGCACAGACAAGAGCGGCCAGAACAGCTGACTCCTTCGGACTGCGCGGACAGCGGCAGCGGCAGCTGCTGCAGTAAGAGCGGGTTTTTTTTCTCTGATTTCTGGGCGGATTGAGCCGAGAGGGGGCTTTGCCGGGGATGGTGAAGCTGAGGAGAGAGAGCGGGACCCGGAACTGAGAGGGAATCTCGCGAGGCGGGAGCGAGTGATGTAGGCGAGGAGGAAGCCGGCAGCCCGCGAAACTCAAAAGCGGCCTCAGCGTCTGACTCTTGAGAGCGGCGCAAGCGTGGGGGAGGGCAGGACCTGCTGGACTCTGGTGATCCGCGGGCACAGCGGGGTGTTACTGCTGGCTCAGGGAGGGCGAGGATCGCAGACCCTGGGCATAAGAGGTGAAGGAGTGGTTATTGGTCAAATCTTTTCTATTTTTTTTTTTTGATCATTTTTCTTTCCTTTTTTTTTTCTTCCCCATTATGGTTGCCACCAGACAGAAAGCCACCACGAGGAGGAGTGTGGGGACACAAACAGTGCTCCAGCACAAGGACGCAGCTGTGCAGGCTGCCGGCTGCAGGGACTGCCTGAGCCTGTGCTTCCCAGAGGCTGCATCTGACAGTGC
This sequence comes from Trogon surrucura, assembly GCA_020746105.1. NCBI lineage: Eukaryota > Metazoa > Chordata > Aves > Trogoniformes > Trogonidae > Trogon > Trogon surrucura. The sequence goes on along the minus strand of CM036658.1, from coordinate 37,287,169 downwards.
CTGTGTGAGGTGCGGTCAGTTGGATGATCTCCTCCATCTTGTGGCAGAGCTAAAAGAAGAAGTGGAGAGGCTGAGGAGCATCAGGGAGTGTGAAAGAGAGATAGATTGGTGGAGCCAGTCCCTGATGCACACACAGCACTCTCCACATGCAGCACGGAATCCCCTCCCTTCTGGTCATTAGGTCAAAGGAGGGGACCAAAGAGATGAGAGGGAATGGAAACGAGTCCTGGCTCGGAGAGGAAGGCGGGTCCCTGCCCAGCCTCCCTCACCTGCTCAGTTGCCTCTACAGAACAGGTACAGTGCTCTGGAAGAGGAGAGCCATGGAAAAGAAGAGGTGAATGAATGTGGGGACGTAAGGTTGGCTTCGCTGAGTAAGTCAGACCCATGCATCAGGACTAGTTCAACTAAAAAGAAAAGGAGGGTAGTTGTCATTGGTGACTCCATCCTGAGGGGAACAGAGGGTCCCATTTGCCGTCCAGACCCAGTCCACAGGGAAGTCTGTTGCCTCTCTGGAGCTCGGATTAGAGACATTACTAAAAAACTTCCCAGGCTGGTGAGTCCCACTGATTATTACCCATTGTTGATTGTCCAGGCTGGCAGTGATGAGATCAATCATAGAAGTACTCAGAGAATTAAAAAGGACTTTAAGTTGTTAGGCCAGGTGATCAAAGGATCGGGGGCACAGGTAGTTTTCTCATCTATCCCTTTAGTAGGTGACAGGAATAGTGAAAGGAAAAGAAAAGTACATGCAGTTAATGCATGGCTCAAAGACTGGTGCCTCCAGCAACGTTTTGGGTGTTATGATCACGGGGAAGTTTATGCAGTACTGGGCATGAGAGATATAGATGGTGTAGAGCTGTCTAAGAGAGGGAGGAGAATACTTGCTGGAGAGTTGGCGGGATTAATAGATAGGGCTTTAAACTAAGTTGGAAGGGGGAAGGGGATAAAACCCGAGTCTCTACACATGGGCCAAGGGGAAGTATCCCAGGGTTAGGCGTAAAAGGCACAAGCAACGGTAACAGATGCTCCATTAAATCTCTGAAGTGTCTGTATACCAATGCAAGAAGCATGGGGAATAAGCAGGGAGAATTAGAAGTCTATGTGCAGCTGGAGAACTATGATCTTATTGTAATTACAGAGACGTGGTGGGACAGCTCACATAACTGGAATGTGGGCCTTGATGGTTATGTTCTTTTTAGGAAAGACAGGTCGATGAGGCGAGGTGGGGGAGTTGCTCTGTACATGAGAGAGCAACTGGAGTGTATTGAGATCAATCCAGGGGCAGATGAGGAGCAAGTAGAGAGTTTATAGGTAAGAATTAAGGGGCAGGCTAGCTTAGGTGATACTGTGGTGGGTGTCTACTATAGACCACCTGATCAGGAGGAGGAAGTTGATGAGGCCTTTTACAGGCAGATGACAGCAGCCTCTCAGTCCCAGGCCCTGGTTCTCATGGGGGATTTCAACTACCCAGATGTTTGCTGGAAGTCCCACACAGCCAGCCATCCTCAGTCCAGGGGGTTCCTCCAGTGCGTCAATGATAACTTTTTGATGCAAATGGTGGATGAGCCAACCAGGAGAGGAGCGCTGCTGGACCTTGTGTTCACCAACAAGGAAGGTCTGGTTGAAGCAGTGAAGGTTGAGGGCAATCTTGGCTGCAGCGACCATGAGATAGTGGAGTTCAGGATCCTGTGCGGTAAAAACAGAATAACAACCAGGATCGCAACTCTGGATTTCAGAAGGGCCAACTTTGGCCTCTTCAAGCAATTGCTGGGGGATATCCCTTGGGACAGGGAGCTGCAAGGTAAAGCGGCCCAAGAGAGTTGGTTGGCATTCAAAGACCGCTTCTTTGAGGCTCAGGATCAGTGCATCCCATCAGGTAGGAAATCAAGAAAGAGATCCAGGAGACCTGCTTGGTTATCCAGGGATCTGCTGGGCAGACTCAGGTGGAAAGGGAGGGTGTTTAAATTGTGGAAGGAAGGGTTGGCCACTTGGGTGGAGCACAGGGCAGCTGTCAGGGAGTGCAGGGAGGCAATCAGAAAAGCTAAGGCCTCCTTGGAGTTAAAACTTGCAAGAGAGGTCAGAGACCACAGAAAGGGCTTCTTCAAATACATTGCTGACAAAACTAATACTAGAGGCAATGTAGGCCCTCTGTTGAATGAGGTGGGTGTCCTGGAGACAGAGGACAGTAAGAAGGCAGAGTTGCTGAATGCCTTCTTTGCCTCTGTCTACACTGTTGGAGACCGTCCTCAGGAGCCTCAGTCCCCTGAGGCCCCAGAGGAAGTCATGACAAAGGAGGAGGCTGCTCTGATTGATGAGGAGTGGGTTAAGGATCAGTCTGAACACTTGGACATTCATAAATCCATGGGCCCTGATGGGATGTACCCACGGGTGCTGAATGAGCTGGCGGGAGTCATTGCTAGGCCACTCTCCATCATCTTTGGTAAGTCGTGGGTAACAGGTGAGGTGCCTGAAGACTGGAGGAAAGCGAATGTCACTCCAGTCTATAAGAAGGGCAGGAAGGATAACCCGAGTAACTACAGATCGGTCAGCCTCACCTCCATCCCTGGAAAGGTGATGGAACATCTTATCCTTGGCAATGTCTCTAGGCATATCAAGGATAAGAAGGTTATTAGGAGCAGTCAGCATGGCTTTGCCAAGGGGAAGTCAGGTTTGACCAACCTGATAGCCTTTTATGAAGACATAAGCAGGTGGATGGACGGTGGCCATGGAGTGGACGTGGTCTACCTGGACATCAGCAAGGCCTTTGACACTGTCTCCCACAGCATCCTCATGGGTAAACTGAGGAAGTGTGGTCTGGATGACCAAGTAGTGAGGTGGGTCGAGAACTGGTTGAAGGGAAGAAGCCAGAGGGTTGTGGTCAATGGGGCTGAGTCTGGCTGGATGCCTGTGTCTAGTGGGGTCCCTCAGGGGTCAGTGCTTGGGACGGTGCTGTTCAATATATTCATCAATGATCTGGATGAGGGATTAGAGAATGTTGTCAGCAAGTTTGCTGATGATACGAAATTGGGAGGAGTGGTTGACACACCAGAAGGCTGTGCAGCCATTCAGAGAGACCTAGACAGGCTGGAGGGCTGGGCGGGGAGAAATCTTATGAAGTTTAATAAGGGTAAGTGTAGAGTTTTGCACTTGGGAAAAAATAACCCCATGTGCCAATATAGGTTGGGGACTGCCCTGCTGGAGAGCAGCGCAGGGGAAAGGGACCTGGGGGTTCTAGTGGACAGCAGGATGACCATGAGCCAGCAATGTGCCCTCGTGGCCAAGAAGGCCAATGGCATCCTGGGGTGTATTAGAAGGGGAGTAGCAAGTAGGTCAAGAGAGGTCCTCCTGCCCCTCTACTCTGCCCTGGTGAGGCCACATCTGGAATATTGTGTCCAGTTCTGGGCCCCTCAGCTCAAGAAGGACAGGGAACTGCTTGAGAGAGTCCAGCGCAGAGCCACAGAGATGGTGAAGGGAGCGGAACATCTCCCTTATGAGGAAAGGTTGAAGGAGCTGGGTCTCTTTAGCTTGGAGAAGAGGAGGCTGAGGGGTGACCTCATTACTGTTTATAAATATGTCAAGGGGGAATGTCAGGAGGATGGAGCCAGGCTCTTTTCAGCAGCGTCCACTGACAAGACAAGGGGCAATGGGTGGAAGCTGGAACACAGGAGGTTCCAGAAAAAATATGAGGAAAAACTTTTTTACTGTGAGGGTGACCGAGCACTGGCACAGGCTACCCAGGGAGGTTGTGGAATCTCCTTCTCTTGAGACATTCAAAACCCGCCTGGACGCGTTCCTGTGCGCTCTACTGTAGGTGGTCGTGCTCTGGCGGGGGGGTTGGACTAGATGATCTTTAAGGTCCCTTCCAACCTTTAACATTCTGTGTTTCTGTGATTCTGTGAAGAGTTCACACTTAGGGATCTCGGGAATTTCAGCAGTGGAAAATTGTGTAATACTGATTCTAAGAATTGTCTTGGCTAAAATGTAGATGTTAGCATAAATACTTACAGGCATAAAGACTTACATGGTTTACTCAGAAACCTACAGCAGCAGCTAGGGGATACTTTGATGACCAAACCCTTTCTGTCGCTTTTAGCCTCCAATAAAAAACTTTAGAGCACACTGAATTCTTAACTTTTTTTTTTTTTTTGCTTGTATCCCACCAAGAATACTGATTAATATAGACATGTAACTCTGATTTTGCACGATTTTGCTTTGAATGACCTCATAATAGAAATATTACTAAGGAGGATTAGTCTGAGGAAAGGTCGTTGATCTCACAAGCTAGAAAATACCACCAGACAAGCAAGCTCTTGAATAGAAAAGATAAAACTTGCCAGGCTTATATTAGTGCAGCTTAATTAGTTGGTTTTTTGTAACTCTCCAGCAATTTAACATTAAATATGTTTTCTATTTGAGCTCCTTTTCAGAAAGTTTAGAAGGCAAAAGATGTTTAAGCTCTGAGACTCCTAAAATGGCCTGAATGAAAAGTCCCTCATTGACTTTGATGACCAACTTTTCTGACATGAACTGAAAATCACATGGCACTCTACTTTTTACAACTATCCAAAAGAATGTTAGTAGACGGAAATCTTATTTTAAAGGGCATACATTTAAACAAATCTGGGAAATATAAATCTGGAACTAAAAAACAGAAACATCACTGCTTTCTATCTCTAATCCCTCCTTGAAAACAAATTTCCACACATTTTATGTAAAACAACACACTCTCAAAATTCAAATTACATCCTTGATTTATATATAACAAGGTAAAAGAACAAATTGTCTTACTTAGGAAATATATATTTTCTTGGTAATGTGATTTGTTGTACTACCTATATAAAACTTCCTCCTGCTTACTGTTAGCCAAATTTGCTGAAGCCTTAAACTGCAAGCTGTGCACTTTCACCCATATATGCCGAACTTTCCACTAGATAAGAAGGCCCTTGAGCTGGTTCAAGCTCGAAGATAAGGAAGCACGGAAGGCTGCTAGAGTTGTCAGCTGACACAGAAACCTTAGTATGAGAAGGAATGGCCCACCTAGAGAAAATGAAGAGATCCAAGGAAGATTAGAAAGGCCCCATACCCTAATATCACTACTGTCTAGAACGGTCACATGAAGGGCGGGAAATTTAGATTGTAAATGTAAAACTGCCCAGCGATTTCTTCATTCAGGGTCCCTTTTCAGAGTCACCTTGCTCAAGCTGCTCTGTTGGTCATACAAATAAACCACTTATTTACTCCACTGATTGGTGACTCATCTTTTTTGAGCAGGAACCTAGGGCCAAGCCCTGTTGACAGTGAGACCGCTTCTGCAAGTGGCATAATTCCCTCAACATTATATTTAGGAAAAAAAAAAACCAAAAAACAAACACCAGCATTTGTTAATCTTGGTTTTATTTTACTGTTTATTACTGAACTGTTTTATGCCTGGTCTTTAAAAGAGCTAAACAGATTACAAATTCGTCTCTGTACTGAAGAAGTGTTAAGAAAGTTTTCTTAGAAAAGGTGCCAACACTATTATCAAACTACAGCTGAGATATGTTACGTGGGCTTCTGGAAATAAGCATAAATAACCATTTGAATGAAAGTCTAATTACCTAGATTGGTCTTCAGGGAATTACTCGAGGTGTGCTTAACTTAATTGGTTCTGAAGTTGATATTCATCCTAAGAATAATGCTCATAGCACCCAGGCAGAGATGAGTTGTCAGCAAGACACAGAGAATGCTGTTCATCAATTTAGAGTCTAATCTGACAGAAAATAAAATACGAAAAAACAAATGAACAATTTTCTTACAGGATTCCTTAAAAATATTTTGTCATAAAAGAGGATTTCTACTATGAATAAATAATCATATATTTATGAGCTCATTGTTAAGTATTTAGCAACTTTTAATTTCATCAACTATATCCCTGGTATTTCCTCCGGGTCTCCCAGAATCTGGAAGATTATCCATCTGCAGTTTGAAGAAACTTAGAGCAAGGATGAAAGACAAAAGATAAGACTCTGAGACTTTCGTCAGAGACTGACATTAAGTCTCTAATGAAATAAAGACTGGTAAAGTGAAGAGTACAGTTTAAGATGCTCTAGAGTCCAAATAAGACGGGGATAAAATTGGAAATTACATCCATATAGCACCAAGATATTATGAAAATATCTGTTGTGAGATAAGAGAACTAAAATTAAAAAGGATAAAAGTACAAACAGTTCTGATACGCAAGCAATCTTTCTTATATAAACTGTAGTGAAGTCATTCTCCTTAACTAAATCAAAGAAGAAAGAAGGAAGGATTCTTCAAGGAAGAAGAATCATTGGTATGTCATGAAAAACAATGATTATGAATTTCTAAGTGTTGATCTTCATCAAGAAAACCAAGACTGTCATATTCATGACAACCTTCAGTGTTTAAAGTTGTTGACTTCTGGGTATGCAAGGTGGTTCATCTCTCTAAAATACATTATGATATTCTCCTTTGCTTGCAAAATCAAGCAAATCACAGGAAAGACAGGCAGTATGTCAACATCTGAAATCAAGATTACATGTAGTTGTAGTTGAAAGTGGAACTAATTCCTAAATTCCACAATATTTTCCCATGTTGGAATAATTTTTTCTTATATTCTGCTCTCAGTGCCCAAGTGTTTGAAATGACTGAATGGAGGTATCCAGTATTGCTACTTCTCTGGTAGCATAAGGAAGCTTGTTAGCCATGGCTTCTGTATCTGCAACACCGATAGCAGACATATCTATTCTGGCAGGGCCTGTTCAGTCCGTCAAATCTCTTAATTCTGGATTTCAGTGTTTCTGAGTGCTTAAGATTGTCCCTTTCATCCATTCCTGTTAACTTATTTTCAAGTAGAGAGCTATCTGGGATATAGGTTTGGAGATATTGAGGCCATCTAATTGAACCTGGATTTCTTTAAGAGAAAGTTTTGGGTTTCTGAGTATTTGACTATCTTGATCTAATTTAAGTACGTAAACACAAATTGCAGCATATTTTAAATGGTAAGGGGGCATTTCATTAGAGTTGGAAGAATCAAACAAGTACATTGTTTGATTCTTTTTTCTTAATGATAGTGTATAGTTCATTTTGGATCCTCTCTAGCATTAAATGTGACTGTCCCAAAGTTTTTGTAAGCAGACAACTGACGTAACTTTACTGCACCTCTCTGTTAATTAGAATGGTTCAGTCATGGGAATCATTCTGATTCAATTTTTTATATTTTATTTTTTATTTTTTATTTGTAAAATAATCAGTGAATTATTGATGTTGCAATAACTTGGAAATCCTCACTTATGAAAAGTCTGGACCATATTAGAGAAGAATTCAAAGCTTTTCACCTCCCGTTAAAGGTACTGAAGAAGTTACTTCATGCTATGTGAACAAGAGGCCCACATATATGTTGTATATCACTAGAAATTAAAAATGTATCAGACTGATTCTCCTTACCTGGTTTCATCCTGACCCCCATATGTGGCTTGAAACTCCCCCTGGTCTTGGCCTGTCTGCATAACTGGTGCCCTGATGATATCATCCCAACCTTTGTCTCTGCTGTCTTTTCCACTTGATTTTAGAAAATCACTCTTATGTATGTGTATAAAGAGCGATGTATTGAGTAACCTTGGTAGTCTTCAATTTTTTTTTATCCGTTCAGCAATTTCTGTATATTTCTGTTCTTTGACCTTTCGTTCTTTTTTAAAAAAAAAAAACAACAGACAAACAAACAAAAAAAAACCCAAAACCAAAAACGAAGCAAACCCCCAACCAACCAAATTCCAGATTCTTGGGAAGAGATTAGCTAACAGTTTGAAGAAAATTGTCAACATCAAAAGTGATGTCCCTCAGGTAACTACACACTAAACCTGAAGTTGTGTAATTGAATCTTAAAGTTTTTTAGTTGTTTGGGGTTTTTTTTCTGTAACTACCAGGCTAACTTCATCATACCACAGATGCCACCATACTTCACAGTTTGCAGTCATTATTGCTTGCCATAGTTTATAGCTTCTGCACTACCAAGATGAAAAAGGGTATGTTTAAATCAACGGTATTCAATAACAACGGGATTCTGAATTGATTAGAGCTCCAAAACTACCCACAGACTTTCTGGAAGCTTCAGAAACTGAAGTACTTGGAGATTAAATGGACATATGTGTGTGCGTGGACCACCTGCACTGTGTTTCTTACGTGCGTGTATTTGTGCAAGTTTGAAAATTAATATGAATCAATACAAAATACAGCAGTGGCGTGTCATCTTTGTTACATAGACAGGTGTTTGGCAGAGTATGGATGTGCTGAGCACACTGGAGAATCATCTAGGAAAAGCTTAGGCTTTGTCCTTGTGCAGCTCTTGAGAGTTGAGGGCAGGGAATAGCCCTGCTCTGCCAGGGAACTTGGGATATCCAGTGGCACTGGCACTGCCGCAACGCAGTGTGAGGAGTGCTCCCATTCTCAGTTAATCCACAAGTGTAAATAAATTGAATTTATTAAGAAATTAAAGTTCTGGTATCAGTTGAGAAGAGCAATTACTACACCACACCCAACACTTAAACTTAGAATAACGGTCCAGATTGTACATACACTCATCCATATAAAGATGAGGACTCTCAGCCTCAGGGAGCTACCCTGGCTGGGGTCCAAGACCAAGGGGGAGGCTGTGCCTCTACTGCAGGACCTGCTGCTCGAGGGACTTGCTCCAACATGCCCTCAGCAGGACTCTTGTTTTAAATTTCAGTTGAATCTGAGCTGTGGCCTCCCCTTGGCTTGGGTGTACATCTAGGCTGGTGGGCTAGACCCGAACTAGCCAGAAACTTCTAGCAGCTTCTCTGAAGTCTGCCTGGCAACCACCGTGAGGGGAGGCATCCGAGGCCAGAGGGATGCACTTGCCACACCCAGAGCTGTGTCACGCCTGAGCAGTGCTGTGGGTGTTTGTGGAGTCTTAACAGTCAAACTCAATTAACAAGTAATCATGGGAATAGAGAAAGGATTATGCAGAAAGAGGGAGTAGTAGTCCTTCCAATTTCAAGAAAGATGAGAACACTTTTCAACTAAGCTTTTACCTATAATCCTTTCTCTACTACCTTTTCATAATTCGGTATGCAACTGAAATAAAAGATTGTTGTTGAAAGAATTACCTAGACTTACCTATAAAGGTTTGTCTCTAATCAAACACGTTACATATGTTATACCCTCACTGTTTGCTCTGTCAACTTTTCCTGTTATATTTAGGCTTCTTAATTTATTATTGTCTTTATTTAAACTAATGAGATTTATCACCATTCTATTTATCACAGATGTTATTCACCTTCCACATAGTACGACTATAAAAACTCTCAAGTCACGATCTGTTACATTATCTAACAAAATCTAAGTACAGGACCGAGAACCACTTTCATAGAAGGAATAGTACTGGTAATAGCACAAATGCAACTTTTACTACATATATGATTGAAAATAATGTTTTACTGCAGCAAGGCAGCACACCAAGTAAATCTACTCTGATTTGGGAGGAATATATAAAAAAAAAAAGTTGTCCTGCTGTCATTATAGAGTATAGGTGGATGTATGACACAAAAAAGATTACACTGGGAACAGCTTTGAGTCTATATTATAAAGAAGCACTACACCAAAACAAAATTAAATAGAAAGAAATAAATTGGTAACTCTTGGTGAAGAGAGAAACAGCAGGCAAATGTGAACTTAGGTAATTGTTCCTCAAAGACTTGTTCTTCTCGTGATATGACAGAGAAACTCACACTAAAGACCATGTTAATTTTAATTCATGCAGTTCTTTTAAAAATATGTGTACTATCTGAGGACTTCCATCAAACACAGCAAACAGAAATTTAAGGAAATTTTGATCACTTTCAATGGAGGTTTACTTCAATACAAGGTTAAAAAGTCTAATGTATGTTTAATAGAAGTACTACAAATCTTCTGATGTGTTCAGCTGGCACTTCAACCTAAGGATTTTGTTTGAATTTAATGACTTGGACAGTTTCTAAATGGGAAATGAAAATAGAAATTACAAATAAGTAATGAGATATGTAAAAAAAAAACCCTGATGAAGTCATAATCTTCAGTGATAAGGAAAGCTAAGAACAGTCACAGTCCGTTGTAATAGGACTGCAAGCAATCACAACACTCTGTATCTTTCAGAAATGACTGAAATCTAAGTTCTCATTTTCATATGGATGGAAGAGCAAAATAAATATATTCTTTAATAGGTAATGTCAACATTTATGGAAAATATATTCCGAACATCACTGATAATACTGTAAGTGAAACCTGCCACATTGGTTTTGGAGAATTAAAAGGCAGTTGTGTCTCACAAAAACAGCTCTCTAACATGCTGAGTTAGTATATTTAGAACAAAAAAATGATGAAATGGAAAATGGTGACTTACTCACTGACATATAGTCCTGTGAGGGACATTTATTTTCACTATAGAAGTGCATATCATGGTACTATTAGATTACACATTAGGAAAACTTTGTGACTGCATTAGAACAGTATATATTTTTTAGGTAAAAAATTGAATGTTATTATGGATCACACTGATGTTCATACCTAGCCTTTGGGACGTAATGAATTTCAGAAGCAACGTAAGTATTTCTCGAAATGTCTATTCAACCTCCTCAGTCACAGCAAAGTTCTGATGGCTCCATCTATAGCAGGCCTGTATTGTTACTGTATTTTCATAACTGTGTATTAATGAGAAAACAGTATCGAAAACACCTGACAGAAACAGACACATAAAGGCACAGACATAACTTTTGGATTGATTCTTTTCAGTAACAGAAATATGAAGTGTATCACTGGTATATAAATAGATACATCCTGCTCAATGCAAATATGAGGAGTTCCAATTTGTGGTATCTTTTCACATTTTACTTGTTAGTGTTCTGTAATTCATATTTTGACACATTGCTTATAGTCTCTGTGGCTTATTGTCTCAAGTAAGATCACTGGAAGAAGTGATAAAAGCCTAAATGTACTAGCTAAAATAGATATATCCAGTTAAAATTTTAAGACAACAAGCTTTTTTTTTTCTTAGATATCAAATGAAAGAAAGAGCTTGACCCTACAAGTGAAATCAGTGTATTAAAAAATCATTATAAGTAGAACTAAGAAATCTAGAGATAATACAACTGAGGTAAGATGATCTTCATATTACCTTGGTGACTGTTTATGGAGGTCCCCGATTACACACACACAAGTCGTTACATCCATACAGATCATGATCAAAAAACAACAGTTAGGAAATGTACCTGTAAAAGACCAAAGTGCAAAAGAGCTTGGATAAATTATAATTGACCAAATTCGAGTATGTTCTCAGAGATAACAGATGGCTGCCCAACACAAAGGCAGCACATAAGATTATGTCCAGTTTCGCCTTTGAAACCATGGAGTGTTTCAAAAACAAGTGCAAGGTCGTTATTTAAAGTTGTTCCACCTCTTTTTTTTTCATATATAACTGACCTGTTTAGAATGAAATTGACAGAGTGACTACAAAAGTGGAGGAGAGCAATGGACGTCATGAATCTAGAATTCTGTGAGCCCTTTGACATGGTCCCCCATAACAACCTTCTCTTTAAGTTAGAGACATAAGGATTTGATGGGTAGATGTTCAGTGGATAAGGAATTGGTGAATGGTCAGATCCAGAGAGTGGTGGTCAATGGTTTGATGTCCAAATGGAGATGGGTGACAAGTGGTTTACCCCAGGGGTCTGTGCTGGGACCAGTGATCATTCATCAATGACATAGACGGTGGGATCAAGTGCACCCTCAGCAAGTTTACACTTGACCCCAGGCTGAGTGGTGAGGCTGATATGCCCAAGGGAAGGGATGTCCTCCAGAAGGACCTGGACAAGCTGTAGAAGTGGGCCCGTATGAAATTCAGGGGGTTCAATAAGGCCAAGTGCAAGGTCCTGCATCTGGGTCGTGTCAATCTTTGTTATCAATACAGGCTGGGGAATGATGTGATAGAGAACAGCCCTGCAGAAATGGACTTGAGATGTCAGTGGACAAAAATCCGGACATGAGTCAACTGTGTGTGCTCACAGCCCAGAAGGCCAATCACATCCTGGGCTGCATCAGAAGAAGCATGGCCAGCCATTTGACAGAGATGATTCTGCCCCTCTGCTCTGCTCTGGTGAGACCTCACCTGCAGAGCTGTATTCACCTGTGGAGCCCTCAACACAAGGTGATAGACCTGTTGGAGTGGGTCCTGAGGACAGCCACAAAAATGGTAAGAGGGCTGGAGCAAGTCTGCTATGAGGACAGGGTGAGAGAGTTGGGGTTGTTCAGCCTGGAGAAAAGAAGGCTCTAGGGAGAACTTATAGTGGCTTCCCAGTATCTGAAGGGGGCTACAGGAAAGCTGGGGAGGGTGTGGAATGAGGAGATGAGGGGGGATAGCTTTAAACTGAAGCAGGGTAGATTTAGATTAGACATTGAGAAGTTCTTTACTATGAGGTCTGTAAAACACCAACACAGGTTGCCCAGAGAGTTTGTGCAGGCCCCATCCCTGGAGCCGTTCAAGGCTGGGCCAAATGCTTATTGGAGGTCCTTTCCAACCCACTTCATTCCATGATTCTATGATTCTATGAAATTCCCAAATTACTTAACCTTGCTAATTAAATATGTTCATAATTAATAAATATGTAAAATGAAAATTTCTTGTCCAAATATTTGGAATTCAGCAATATACTGAAGTAATTAAATATTGTTTTGTAAAGAAAATAAGAAACTTCAAAGTGAGTGATATCAGCCTTAAAGCATCTAGTTTAAAGAATTAACTCCCACATAGAGTAATATGGGCTTCCTATTGGTTTATGGTTTCATTTCCAGGCAATTCCAAAAACATTTTAGGTTCCCTACATGCAGAGGTGTAAAATAAGTGAATATTATGTGAACTTGTTTCACTTCAAAGGGGTTAGAATGAAGATATTTCATTCAGTGAAACTAGTAGCAAATGAATAATATATTACTTACAGAAATAAGAATATATGCTCTACACGTATATATTCCTTTAGGATCAAGCTCTCCTTTCAGAGCATTGCATTATAAATGTGTATTGCATGCTCAGCACTTTTTCTGCCAGAAGTTAACTTTGATAAATATCCACAAATAATAAAATAAATGTCATAAAATGACAAAAAAAAAAAAAAAGAAATAGTACTTATAAAAACAAATGCTCAGTAAGAAGCTTGCATGTGCTAGGAAATTTTTCCATATCTGCCTTTTCTAAGATCTGATGATTCCATCTGAATATTCCTAAGGTCATGACCATAAAAAGAGTCCTAAATCATACTGCTTCATGATCAATAGAATTTTTAGTAAGTCGATTATAAATTAAAGTCTAAAAAGTGATCTCAAGGGAAAAGACTATTACCTAAAGTGTCACTGTCTTAGCAAAACTTTTCCCTCATTTCTAATCTCATTTACAGACAGTTACGAAGAAGAAAATGCAACTTGAGTTCATTTGCTGGGATTTTTCATTTATCTTGTCAGGAGGCACAGTATTTCCTTTTATTGTAAATGGTGAAAATTCTTGTAAAGAAATGAAAAGTTAAAGGAGACCAATGAGAATTAAATGCCACAATCTGACCTTGCTCTATACGCTGCAACAATTTTGTTCCTTCTTTCAGAAAAACATCAAATAAGAATGTATTTTAAACTCCCCTGTCTGGACCTTTCTCTGTGTAAAACAGAGCACATTACGAAGATGGAAACGGGATGTGCAGTCTTATTAGTGCAATGATGCAATAAACCCCCCAAAACCAAAACAGCCAGATTACATCAAAAAGTTGATACACAACCATGTATGCTAGGAGCAAAGAAAAATTAGTTTGTTGATTTCTTTTAATTTTTGGATTTTAGTCTTCAAACTGCATGCAAGAACTGTGAAAACTGTAAGTATTCTTTATATTCTTTCTTCCCCCCCCCTGCCGATTCCACTTCCAGATATCACAATTCCTGTCTAAACTACATCTGAACTGTAACTGATGTAATCAGTTGGACCAGAAAGGGCATCTTATTATAAAATTGATGGAGAATCCCCCCAGCTTGCTTTAAGTACCTGCATCTATAAATACATCTTTTATCTCAATCATACTTCTTCTTTGACATTATAACCACAGGAGTTTTCTCTGGTGGAAGCTCTTTTCACTGCTCTAGTAAAGACAAGTAATAAACATGTATGCACATCAAACGGGCAAATTAAGAGTAAGAAATTATATTTTTACAGTCTCAACAAAACAATAAAAAAGCATTCTTATTCATCACTAAGCTATAGTAGACCTGTCAAGAAATACAAGACTTAAGTAACATCATATACCATAAAATATAAACAAATGCAAAAGAAAAAGTGGTATCAGTTCATCTACATAAAAATGTATAGGTTATTTCCATGTAGTTTGGCCAACAAGTTCCTAAACTGTAAAAGAAATAGAGATGAGAAAATCTTGGAGACCTAGGTTAGTATGCAAGTATGCGCTTCAGCCTGTCTCTAATCACTGCAACATATCACAGGCCAAAACCAACAGATCATAGATACTTATACACATTTGTAATTAGATTGTTGACAATATTCACAACAGTGTTCATAAACCAGAAATTAAATACTTTTGCTGTATATCAGAGAACGACCTGAAGTATAGAATCATGGAAGGACTGCAGCTAGGGAGGATCTCTGGAGGACATCTCATCCAATTGTCTGCTCAGGCAGGGCCACCTGGAGCTAGTTCATCAAGACTGTGTCCAAATCGCTTCTGAATATCGCCAAGGTGGGAGAATCCACAGCCTCTTCGGGCCAGCTGTTCAAGTGCTTGGTTACTCCCACAGTCCAAAAGCTTTTCCTAATGTTCAGACTGAACATTCTGTCTTTTGGTTTGTGCCCATGTCCTCTTCTCCTGTCACTGGGCACCACTGAAAAGGGCTGTTTCCAGGCTAATAAATCCCAACTCTCTCGACTTTTCCTGATAAGGGAGGTGTGTCAGTCCCATGACTGTCTTAGTGGCTGTTCTCTGGATTCTTTCCAGAGCTGGCTGCACTACTCCAGGTGTGACCACCACTGGTGAGTAGAGGAGATGGATAACCTTCCTCAGCCTGCTGGCGACAATCTTCCTAGTATGGCCCAGGTTGCCACTGGCATTCTTTACTGTAAGGGCACATATTGCTAGCTTGTGTTCAGCTTGCCATCCACAGGATCCCCAGCTTTTCTGCAAAACTACTTTCCAGCCTTTTGATTTTAAACATGTAGCGTTGCATAGGATTGTTCCTTCACAGATGCAGGATTTTTCACTTTTCCTATTTGAACTTCATAAGGTTCCAGCAATCCATTTCCCCAGCCTGTTGAGGTCCTTCTGGATGTCAGCACACCTATCTGGCACATCAGTTACTCTTCCAAGTTTTGCTGAGGGTGCACTCTGTCCCATCATCTAGATGATAAAGGTGAAAAATCCTTCACAGTTTATGTAGACACCAAAAGCACCTTAAGCACTCAATTCTTTTGGAAGGAACTTGCTTGTACACCTAAACTTCCAACAGATATCAGTCCCAAAAGTTTTCACATCTCCAGTTCATTATGTAAGTGTCCTTGTGAGGTTGTTCGAAATCTGTAAGCTAAGGTTAAAAATTATTTAACCTAATACTTTACACTACACATAAACTGTTCCTAATATGATACTTTTTAATCAATGGAAAGAAACAGACTTTTAAAGACACTCTTGGCGTATTTCACATGTCTACAAGAGATAATCAGTGCTCTACTATACTTGTTTCATTCCATTGACTGTACAGGTGCCTCTGCAGTCTGACTTGAAAGTCAAATACTCTCAACACAGGTAGCAAATTTTATCACTGAAATAGCACACAGTAAAAATATAACTTGAAACTGTCAAAAAAGGCTGCTAATGATGACAGCTGCTAATAGTGACCATACGAAAATTCTATAGCTTTATCACAAAAGGTATGATCTAGTCTTAAATCTCAAAATACCTACTGCAGACATTTTTATTTGCTCTGGTGTATAAGATCCAAACATGTCTAAATCTGAATTTCTGAATAGGTCTTAATCTAAAAATCCACAGATAATCCAGTATTTATAGATCAACCTATTGCCTAGAAGGAAATTCACCCTGATGAGAGGTTTGCCTCAGCCTATTGACTTCTGAATCCAAACCTTCTGAGTCCCAGCATAAGTCTAAAAAAACCCATAAGAGTTCCTTTCTGTGTAATACACAGCACTGGGCAAGGAGAAGCTGTGGGTATCTGTAGGAGAGAGTCAATAAGAAACCCTGATATCTACGGTTGGAGCAGTTTTCCATTTGCCCACGCTTGGAGCAGTTTTCCAGAACAGTCACAGTATCACACAGAATGTTAGGGGTTGGAAGGGACCTCAAAAGATCAGTCATGGAATCACATTTCTGTATCCTTTGGGTCCTGTTGCTGTGCTTTATATCAGTTGAAAAAACAGAATGGCATCAGAAGCTCTTTTCAGAGTTTTGTAATCGTCCATTTGGATAGAGCTATATTTTTGCACAAATTATATCAATTTCACCTGTTTATCTTTATCAAGGTCATAATCTTTTTAAAATAAAATTCTTCAGAGGTGCAGATCAGATCAGGAAGCTCTGAGGTAATCAGTTTGAGATGAGCTGGTTTTTTGTTGTGCTTTTTTTAATCCTGTTTGAAATTAAAATAATTTTGCTGGGAAAATAAATAATGTCATTAAGTTAATAAAATTAAGTAATTAAAAATTGAATTGAAAAGATTGCATTTATTCCCTTATAATTAACTTTCTTTCACATCTAACAAGATGTAATTTTCACCCACACATATCTTTTACTTCTAGTCTGTGGCTTTTTGGTGCACACAGCCTGAAAATAAGGGAGTGCGAGATGCAGTTCTGGGATGAAGAATATGTAGGAAAGACACAGTGAGAAAGTCACTTGACAAGAGAATGTGAAAATGTGTCTCAAATCAAGATACTCCCTTCTGAAGCTTAATCTTCCATCTTCAAGCTACGCAAGATCTAAATTGCATTAGCTTCCCTCACACACAGTTCCTAAATTTATGCATTACTTGAATTTGATGTTCTGCTTTTCATTTTGGGAGTTATGAAAGAAGAGGAATAAAGTTTTGTTAAGAAAGAAAATTAAACATATGCATTTAAACTATTATTTTTCTCTTTGAGGTAATAAATTGGCAATCAAATGTACTGAGTGCAGTTATTCTGATTTCTTAATAACATTATTGGTTACTTAAACCCTCAAAAGAATGTGTCAAAGTATATCCTAAAGGACTCTGGGAGTCTAAGTTTATTGGAAATCTAAAGATTTTTTATTTCATAAATGTTGAACAATATAATGAGAGGTAAGAGACTTTATTCAACTGACATGGTTTATTACAATTTCTTAGACTTTAGACTTCTTGCTAAACATGTTAATAGCTTCTCATAAAAAGCCTAATAATGCTTTCTGGTGTAAAAATAGGAACAGAAACTGAAAAATATAATTAAATTAGACTGGATAAGGGTTTTCTAAGATTTACTTTTTTTAAAAAAAAAAATTATCATAGAGAACATGAAATGAAATGGCATTCAGTAATTGTTAACCAGGCAGAAAAGTTGAAAAAACTTTTTGTCTAATTAAAAGATATGGACAATTTCATGGTGAAGATCAGAAAGAAGAAAAAAATAAACTGGACTGGAAACAACAATCCTTGTTCTATCAGGGAGACACTGAGTCTATAGAAGTCTCTCTACCATTTCTTACAGAAATTAAGTTCCTTGAGCAAGGTACCTTAACCAAAAGAGGTGAAATCTATAACCATAAAAGAATAATCTACTCCTTGTCCTAGAAGCAGGGAAACAAAGAAGAAACAAGAGCATAACTATAGATACTATTAACTTAGATATAGATTTTACAGTGGAGGACCTGCAGTAAAACGTTGTATGATGAAAAAGTAACATCATAAAGAGGAGACAAAGAATGACGTGCAAAATTTTTATAGTAAAAGACAAGCCAAAATAAAACAAAAACTTTAAAATATGCACAACCTTTAACCTATTTTTCCATTTAGCTTTATCAAAGATATGTGTTAAAATAAAATCAGGTCTACCATGGCTCAAAGCTACAATGAAAAGCTTACTACCAATAATTCCATCATAAACTAATACACTGACTGAGGTTGAATCCTAACTATAGAAACCCTAACTTTACTGCTTATGCCACATTTGTTCCTGAGGAGACCTGTTAATTGCACATACATTATTCTAGAGTACGGATTATTCTATTCTGTAAGCACAGGAAAAGAAATCAAGATCAACTACGGTCTTTTCTGGGAACAGGTAATGAGGCTTAAATTTTCAGCATTGTGTGACTGCTGCAGTCATTTATATGTGCAAAAGCATAGTATACTCACTATGGTATGTCTCTGCACAGTCTGGAAAACAGAAGAAAACCATGCCATAATACACTATTGATCTAAATACAAGAACTAGTTTGCAGATGTAAAAGATGGTTCAAAGCTGCTTGTCACCGAAAAGACAAAAATCTACTGCCTAAAAATGCTGACCAGCCACATCCAGAGCCTACTCGAAAGGCTACACAAAGTGACCTGACAGAAATACAGAACAAATGTTATCAGGATGTTTTTTCACACTTCCTGACAGATATACCAATTAATGTTACTACCACATAATTTTTGACACCTCTCATACAGTGAGAAATTAGGAGTTAAGTCAGTTGCTTCCATATAAAGAAACTATTTTCTAACAATAGCACTTTTTTTCAACTTTGGTTCTATATACACCTCCAAATCCACCATATTTTACCAATAGTTCTTCAACAGGAAGTATCATGAACATCTCGATGACCGATACAGGGAGCAGTTATCATGCTGTCTTTGAGTTGTTAAAGTCTGTAGAGATTTCACATTCTAATTTTCTTTAAAGTTATCACACACTCTTCTGCTCTTCAGTGTTTGTAGATGCATCAAAATTATGAATATGCATTATCATGCATAAATTCTAATGTTTGCTGAATAATAAAAGTTAGTACGCTGTAAACTCACTGGTCATAATATGTGTGAGAATTTCAGCACTTGCTGAACAAGAGTAATAATTTAAAATACATAAAGGCAGCCCAACAATCTAAAATGAATGAGTAAAAGAAAAAAAAAAAGGTTAAGAAATTTCTTATAAAGTCAAGACAATAAAGGATTCTTTTAAAATCAAAACTCTGTCAGTAATGTCACTAGCCTATCAGTAACCTAGTTTTCTAGATTCAGGCCTGCTGCAATTCCATTAAGGGCAGTGAAATTACACCAGATATTAATTTGCTTGATTATGTCCTCTGCTGTGATCATCCGAGACTTCATATTGTAATTGCAATACATGCAATTTTAATAAGTAGATGTTAAGAAAGAAACTATAACCTCTCTGGACTACTTTGAGTACTTAGAAATTAAAAAGAATATGTTCCTTGCATTTGATTTTTCAGAGTTAGCAGAGGAAAAAGTAAATCAGTGGTTATGGTTAACCATTGTCGACCTCACTCTTTGTATTTGACAAGTTATTCTAGAGATTTACTCAAGCTTTCAGAATGAAAAAAGGGGTTTCATATGCTTCATATTCTTCATATGCTTCATATTCTTCCTGTCAACAATATAGGACTTCTATATGCAGGCACATGCTGAGTAGTATACTTGGGAATGAAAAATGGAAAACATAAACAGGAGGGAGCAGAGAAGACAACAATTCTGTAGAAAAGTTCTGGAGATAAAGTTGATGTTGAACAATATTTTAAAAGTCAATAATATGATATTTTGTCATAAAAAGTAAATATTATGCCTGTAAATTTAAAGGTAATGTTACATATGGAACACGGGATTATTCCTCTCTGCTCAGTTCTGGATCAATCTGAGATGGAGTGTTTAGCTTTGTAAAATGCATACAAATTAAAGGTAATTCATAGAACAGAAATAGCAATGTTAAAAGATTTAACTATATAATACATGGAGTGAAGCTGAAGGGCTGATCTTGTTGGAGCTGAAAAGGAAAAAACTTTGACTGACGTCATCTACCTGAAGGTTGGGGACTGCCCTGCTGGAGAGCAGTACAGGTGAAAGGGACCTGGGAGTCCTGGTGGACAGCAGCATGACCGTGAGCCAGCACTGTGACCTCGTGGCCAAGAAGGCCAACGGTATCCTGGGGTGTATTAGAAGGGGAGTAGCAAGTAGGTCAAGAGAGGTCCTCCTGCCCCTCTACTCTGCCCTGGTGAGGCCACATCTGGAATATTGTGTCCAGTTCTGGGCCCCTCAGTTCAAGAAGGACAGGGAACTGCTGGAGAGAGTCCAGCGCAGAGCCACAGAGATGGTGAAGGGAGTGGAACATCTCCCTTATGAGGAAAGTCTGAAGGAGCTGGGTCTCTTTAGCTTGGAGAAGAGGAGGCTGAGGGGTGACCTCATTACTGTTTATAAATATGTCAAGGGGGAGTGTCAGGAGGACGGAGCCAGGCTCTTTTCAGCGGTGTCCATTGACAGGACAAGGGGCAATGGGTGCAAACTTGAACATGGGAGGTTCCATAAAAACATTAGAAAAAACATTTTTCACAGTGATGGTGACCGAGCACTGGAACAGGCTGCCCAGGGAGGTTGTGGAATCTCCTTCTCTGGAGACATTCAAAACCTGTCTGGACACGTTCCTGCGCGGTCTGCTGTAGGTGGTCCTGCTCTGGCAGGGGGGTTGGACTAGATGATCTTTGAGGTCCCTTCCAACCTCTAACATTCTGTGATTCTGTGATTATGCAAAGGATTTGACATTGTCCTGCATGACATCCTTGTCTCTAAATTGGAACAGTTGTGGTCAACCGTCAGGTATCCGATTGGAGACTAGTGATGAGTGATGTTCCTCAGAGATTGGTATTGGGACCAGCGTCTTTGCTGGTGACATAGAGAGTGGGACTGCGTGCACTCTCGGCATGTTTGCAGATGACACCAAGCTGTGTGGTGTAGTCAACACACCAGAGAGAAGAGTTGCCATCCAGAGGGAGCTGGACAAGATGGAGAGGTGGGCCTGTGCAAACCTCACGAGGTTCAACAAGACCAAGTGCAAGGTCCTGCACCTGAATCAGGTGCATTATCAATACAGGCTGGCAGATAAGTGGATTGAAAGCAGTCCTGCTGAGAAGAATTTGGGTTACCGGTGGATGAAAAACTGAATACAAGCCACCAAAGTACACTCACATCCCAGAAGGCCAGTTGCCTCCTGGGCTACATCAAAAGCAGCTTGACCAGCAGCAGATCAAGATAAGTGATTCTGCCCCTCTACTCTGGTGAGACCTCACTTGCTGTAGTGTGTCCAGCTCTCGGATCCTCAACACAAGAAGGACATGGATTTGTTTAAGCGGGTCCCCACGAGGGCCATCAAAATCATCAAAGGACTGGAGCACCTCTGCTATGAGGACAGGCCGAGAGTTGGAGTTGTTCAGCCTGAAGAGGAGAAGACTATAAGGTCTCCAGCGAGATCTTATAGAGGACTTCCAGTACCTGAAGACCTACAGGAAAGGAGGGCACTTGACCAGGCAGTATAGTGATAGGACAAGTGGTCATGGTTTCAAACTGAAAGAGAGCAGATTTAGACGAGATATAAGGAAGAAATACTTCACTGTGAGCCTGGGGAAACAGGGGAATAGGTTGCCCAGAGAAGCTGTCAATGTTCCATCCCTGGAAGTGTTCAAGGCCAGGTTGGACGGGGCTTTGAACAACCTGGTTTAATGAGCAGTATCCCTGGCCATGGCAGGGGGTTGAAACTAGATGATCTTTAAGGTCCCTTCCAATCCAACTCATCCTATGATTCTATGAGTCTCTTAGGTGGCGGAGAAACATTTCAAGTTTTCCAGTATCTCTTGGCTGTTACAGGAAAAATTGTGTTTAAAGGACACAGTTGTTCTTCATGGAGATTTTTAAAAGTTATACATTCCTTCAGAAAACCTCTGCATTATTTTGAAGTTATTTTAAAAAATTGTTATTCCTCTCATTCAAAAAAAAATTCAGCATAATTTAATGAGAATAAATTTCTACTATTTACATATAATCTGAAGTTAAGAGGTGAAGAACTAAACTTTTCTTAAAGACTGAGTTAAAGTGGAAATAACATATTCCATGAAATTTTCAAAAAATCTTTGTATGCACCTGATGTTTTCTGGAAAGCAGATATGGTGGTCTTTAACATGAAATAAAATATCTACGAAATATCTATGAAACTATATATACGAGACGGTGCTTGTTTTGTTTTACTGATACCAATTTTAATTCCTTTAACTTCTACTGTACTACCTGTTTTATCTTCTCAAAAGCTGCAGAGATGGGAATAATAATTTCCCTTGATCCACTGATCTTTCTGAAGCACAGTGTACAACTAGTCCCCACTGCTGCAAAGGTGCACTGCTACTCAGTTTCAGCTTTCTGTCCATAGGGATCCTTGGCCCTGCACTACAAAGCTGCTTTCTATCCAGATGATGACCCAGCCGGCATGGGACTATTACATCCCAAGTACAAGTTTTCATTCATCTTTGCTGAGCTCCACAGTGCTGTCTGTAGCTAAGATTTTTAAATTTAGTCATGATTAAGGGAGAAGATACTTTATAAATAAATCAAATATCAATACCAAGGACTGAAATAACATAACTTGCACTGGTAGAGTATGAAGCTGAACCTTGCAACTGATCTAGTGCTGTTCTTCGTTGCCTTTTCATTTGTGGGGTTTTTTTTTTTTTGTTTGTTTTCTTTTCTGCTCGGAATCCTATCTGTGAAGGTCTCTCATTTAATTTAGTCATATGCATGCCAGACAGGACTAAAATGTACTCCTTAGGGGAACTATTTGAATTTTATTTTCTGTTTGTTTCTGTATGTGCATTTCTTTGCAAGCCCATACCTTTGAGATTTTGGATCAAGGAATAACATCTGAATCACTGATGAGTCAACACACACAACTATGAATAATTTAGTTCATACTATCTTTGATTTCTTAAATCTAACTATATAAGGATATATAAAAGCCTTCCTTCCCAGATGACAAATTATCAACTCAGTATAAAAAAACATATGATGCCTGAAATTCAAAAGAGCATCCTTTGAAAAGATTGTACTTTAATCACACAGGCACCATGACTTGCCTGGAATGAAAAGCAGAGTTGACTACACTCCGAGCTACAATTTCCTGTCAATCCGTCAGCTGGGACAAGTCACGCCAGAGCAGTGTAAAGATTGTCTACTAGGGAATGAGTTTTAGAGAGATGAGATCCTCTAAGAATGCAGTGGTTGTCAGAAAAAAAAAAATCTAATACATTATGACAGCTTTCTCCGGAACAGGTAACCTTCAAGACATCAGAGATATTCACCTAAGAGACATTTTCTTATTAGAAATCCTGTCTAAACAGCACAGTGATTTTTTAGTTTTTGTTAATTTTTTTTTTAGCTGAAGTATTTACTGCTATTTTTCTAGGATCAATATTGTCAGGATGAAGAACACAAAATCTCTATCACAATCATAGCTGTTAGTCCAGTTTTGACTGGAGATTATTTCTGTTATTGGGTGTGCATGGTTTGAGAAGTGACACTGTGATCAACCGAGCTCAAAAGTGGGATGTTAATGTTGTACTAGAGTTCTTCAGGATCACACAAATAATTCACCAATTCTTGAGATTTTTAGTCTGCAGATAGCACAGGGAAATAAGTTTTTTGATTCTGTTACACTTCTCACATTTTATAGCTGTCCATCTGTACAGCAATTGCTACGACTTCTGCCAAATTTTATACTGTTCCATCATCTGCCCAACTATTATAATCTACTGAGTGTTTAAATCAAGAAACAAGTGAAGAATGGCATTTCTTTGGGCAATTTCAATGTGCCTTTGTCTCTTGAAGTCACAGAAATGGTATAGAGTGGCAGAGAATTCTCAGAATCCAGCACCTTTACAAGGTAACACTGTAAAGACTTTTTTCTTTCATTACACTTCCTTGTAGTTACACTTTTCCCTTTCCAGCATCGTGAATGTTTTTTTTTAAACAAAATAAATATCTTACCTCCAATATAAAAATTAAAGAAACTCCTAAGGGGGAAGAAAAAATACTTGCACTTATTTGTCATTTTAGCTTCAATAGTCCAATAAAAAAACCAAACAAATTAAGCAAACAAACAAAAAACCAACAAAAACCAACAAAATCAACCAAACAACAACAACAAAAAACCAAAAATCACTAACACCTTGAAAAAATACTTTTAAAATATCAGTTTGACCCAGATAATCATTATTCACTGTCCCACTGTCTTATTGTTGAGCCCCAGGTGTTATTGCAGATGTGAGACTACATTGAATTGAAAAGAAATTTTTCCATTTTTTTCACTGTAAAATGTGCAACATTTATCCAAGTGCAGGTTGGATAAGACAGTGCCCTGTCTTATTCTGGCCTAGACACACTGAATTCCTTTCTGTTGAGTTGTTACAACTATGCAGATTTTGAATTATCCGATCGGGTTTCATCTGATCTGAAAAACAGCTCAACATTTTTCATTACCGAGAAGCATCTAAAATCGACTATAAATCTAAGCAGAAAAGGTCATTCTTAACATGTTTTCTGATTTAAGTATCCAGATTAAAGAAGCAGCTGGGCAGACTGAAAATGTTTGTTGATATTCCAGAATAAATGGATGCCACCTGAGCTCTAAAATAAATCTACCTCTACTCCCAAGATCTCTTCTCTCTGACTTCAAAAATGTAAGAGCCAAAAAGATCAATATCAAATTTTCAGTGATGTAGTTTTTCATATTGAAGAGCATATTGTTAGAATATGATTTTCAAGAAACTGTAAAGACTGGCAGAAGTTCAGCTTCTTTTAAAGAGCCCTATGTCATTACAGTAAGAATAAGCAAATCAGGTACAAAGTGTTTTAAATATATGAAGTTGCTAATCTGATGGTTTGCATCTTCCTTCTGTAGCCCAGTTTCCTCCTCCGAGATGTTCATATGTCCCAGCAACACATATTCACCTGAGTGATGTCTTTTTAGGTATATATAAATTGCTTTGTAATTATAATGACAAATAAAATTTTAGTTGCTCCCTTACAATTTTAAATTGGTTTAGCACATTAGCAATGGAAACAGACTGCTTTTTACAGAGATTGACACATTTTGAGAGAAGGACATTTCTCCCACTCACACAGACAAAATATCCAAAGATGAAATCATTAAACTACATTTAGCATGCAGTCCAAAGTTTTAATTTGACTTACATCATTACCTTGGAGCAAACAAGAGAAGGGAAAGCAAATTGGCCCCAGATTACCACAATCCCACAGGCTATGAAACAGACAAATGTCTGTCCAGGGCTAAGAGCAGACTGGTAAGAAAATCTTTATTATGCTCAGGACTTTTGTGAAGACATGAAAAATAAAAAAGGAAAGGGAAAAAAAGAAGCAGTCTGAACCTCAGTGGAAGGTTCTGGAGATTGAATTAAACGATCATTTTATTTTACTTCCAACTGTAAATATTCTATTCTAATTTTTGCTGCTTATTTCACTGTGTTTGTGTTTGCACTGTGGTTTATCTCACAGCAAGTAATGGCTTTTGACACTGTTAGGGGCTGGGGAGGTGCTGCCCGTTTGTGCATAGGCAAGCTTGTCTGATCCAACCAACCATGTTGGTGCATCTGGGTGAAAAAGCAACCAGATTTCATATCACATGCAAAAAAAATCCTTCTCTACGATGAGGGACTAGCTCTCTAAACACATCCTTTGTCTTGGTGAATGGAACAAAAGGCTTTTCTTATCCACTTGTTTGTAGTGGTTTAACCCTGGATGGCAGGCAGGTGCTCATCACAGCCACTCTGTCACTCCCTCACTTATCAGATGGATGGGGCAAGAAAATACAATGAAGGACTTATTCATTGAGATAAGGACAGAGAGATCACTCGCAATTACCATCATGGGCAAAGCAGACTTGACCTGGGGAAATTAATTTAGTATATTACTAATCAAATCAGAGAAGGGTAAAGAGAAAGAAAACCAAATCTCAAAAATAATGCCTTCCCCCCACACCTCCCTTCTTCCCAGGCTTAACGTTTCTCCTGATTTACCCACCTCTTCCCTTTGAGTTGACAGAGAACGGAGGTTGTGGTCAGTTCCTGAGATGTCTCTGCTGCTTCTTCTTCCTGAGGGGAAGGACTCCTCACTCTTCCTCTGTTTCAGTATGGGGTCTCTCTCACAGCACACTGTTCTTCATAAACTTGCTGCAATGTGAGTCCTTCCCATGAGAGACAGTTCTTAATGAACTGCCCCAATGGGAGCTCTTTACCATGGGGTGCAGTCCTTCCTAAGCAGACTGCTCCAGTATGAGTCCCCTGCAGGATCACAAGCCCTGCCAGCCAAACTGCCCCAGCAGGGGCTCCTCTCTCCACAGATTCACAGGTCCTGCCAGAAGCCTGCTCTAATATGGGCTTCCCACGGGGTCACAGCCTCCTTTCGGCATTCATCTGCTCTGGTGGAGGTTCCTCCACAGGCCACAGGTGGACATCTACATCCCCTGTCACCTTCATGGATTGCAGGAACACAGTGTGCCTCAGCATGATCTTACTATGACTCAGGGGAACCTCGGTTCTGGTGGCTGGAGCACCTCCTCTCTTGACTTTTTCGCTGGCCTTGGTGTCTTCACATCCCCTCACTTCTTTCTCTCTGTGCAAGTTGCGGCACAGTAGTTTTCCCCCCACTTCTTAAATATGTTATCACAGAGGCATTACCACCATAGCTGATGGGCTTGGCCACTGGCAGGTCTGTCTTTTGAACCAGCCGGCATTGGCTCTATCAGACCTAGCGGACGCTTCGAGCAACTTCTTGCACAAGCCACCCCTACAGCCACCCAGCTGCCAAAACCTGGTAATATAAACCCAGTACACGTTGCTCTTTGGTAATGAAGGTGCAAGCAATGTAGTGCTACTAATACGGTGATCTCGCCCAGCAGTGTCTGAGATAACAGTAGCAGGAATGATGGCAGAAGTTTGGCAGCAGGGAGTGAAGGTGGTCGTAGTGAATGTGGTATTTCCAGTCAGCACACCCAGAGGCAACCAGGTGTGTGCAGCTTCAGATCTTCCCCTCCCAAAGACCTATGGAGCTAGGATACTGGGGAAATGGACCTTTGATCTGACCAGAAGAATTGTTTTTATCTTTACAGATCTTGTTAGTATTCCTCTAATAAAGATGGTTGCGTATTAAAATGCAGATGAAAGATCAAGTATTGTGCTAGCAGCGTGGATACAAGTGCTTGGAATAAGATCATAATCAGGCATTTTCCTTGTGTTAAGTCTTGAATCTTTGATTTTTGTTCAGTCTTTGTATTTTTTCCAGTCTTTTCCTACCATGGTGCAAGTCTTAGAAGTTCACTGTGACCGGCTACAGGGAAATTTGATCTGCAAGTGCTGTTTTCATGCAGTGTTACTCAACAGCTGTGACAGAAAACGCAAATGCCTCACAGGATGAATTTTCTCAAGAACAAAGAGAACATCAGGATCTGTTGTATCTTTTGTAATTTCACAGCTCTGTTGTAAATATCCTGATGTGTAACACAATCTATTTTGTTCGTATTTCCTGAAAACCGTGGTTAAGATGTAACCTATATGAGGTTGAGCATAAGTGTCTGAAAACCACTGAACAAACAATTTGCTCTGCTTAAATTATTCAAGAACGCATCCTATTCGCAGTGAGGAAAAGAGTCTTAGCTATTTTTGAGAGAATTATATATGTAACAACCATAGATCAAAAAACTTAATTATGGGAAAGAGAGAGAGACAAAAGAAGGAAAAAGAGATGTATTTTAATACATGATTAATAACTCTGATTTAAATAATGATTTCAGTATTCAGCATAACAAAGCATAAAACCACTTATATGATATCAAACTTTTGTACTTGCAGAATTCTGATTCTCACCAATTATTCCAAATAAGAGCTTTCAAAACAAAGCTACTATTGGTTTCCATTTAAATTAGATATTTTTTTTCTGCAGTGTCTGAAGACTTTATTTAAGTATGGTGAAAGCTATGAAAAGTTTTATTTTCTAAGTTCTCACAATTCCAATCCATTTTAAGATGCATGGAAACACAGACTCAATAGGTAATTACAGTTAAATGAATATAAAGTATCTGTCTTTCAGACACTGGAAAACAAAACTTTTTTTTTGTTTGTTTTCCTCACAATGTCATCTTTTGAACTTCCTTCCAAATCACTTGAAATTTCTTGACAAGTTGAGAACATGAGTCACAAAGCCATCCTGGAAACCCTATTGAAACTAGCACCAGAGTCAATGCAGGTTAATTATTTTACATAGAAGCTTTCTTAAGAAATGGAAATTTCAATAGGTGAAAAGTGTCCAATTTTATTAAATTTAATATTAGGTTATCTGTGAGAAAATAACAAAGTAAACAAACAAAGCAAAAAACCAAACAAATATACAAAAACAAAAAAAAAAGATTCAAAGTCATCATGAGCAAAATAGCTCTATAGAGGGATCTAGATAGGCCAGATCACTGGGCCAAGGCCAATTACATGAGTTGCAACAAGGTCAAATGCCGGGTCCTGCACTTCGTCCACAACAACCTCCAGCAGTCCTACAGCCTTGGGGAGGAGTGGCTGGAGAGCTGCCAGGCTGAGAGGGACCTGGGGCTGCTGATGGGCAGTGGCTGAACATGAGCCAGCAGTGTGCCCAGGTGGCCAAGAAGGCCAACGGCATCCTGGCCTGGTCAGGAATGGTGTTGTCAGCAGGAGCAGGGAGGTGATCATGCCCCTGTACTCGGCTTTGGTGAGGCAGCACCTTAAGTCCTGTGTCCAGTTTTGGGCCCCTCACTACAAGAGGGACATTGAGGTGCTGGAGAGGGTAGAGAGGTGGCTGCCAAGCTAGGAAAGGACTTGGAGCATGTGTAGTACTAGGAACAGCTGAGGAATTTGGAGCTGTTGATCCTGGAGGAGACTGAGGGGAGACTTTCTCACTCTCTGCAATTACCTGAAAGGAGGTTGTAGTGAGGCGGGAGTTGGTCTGTTCTCCCTAGTGACAAGTGGTAGGACAAGGAGAAGTGGCCTTAAGTTATGCCGGAGGAAGTTCAGGTTGGATATTAGGAAGAATTTCTTTACTGAGAAAACAGTACTTTGGAACAGCCTGTCCAGGAAGTGGTTGAGTTGCCATTCCTGGAGGTGTTTAAGAGATGGGTAGATGTCGTGCTGAGGGACACGGTTTAGTGGTGTTGATAAAGGTCGGACAAAGTTTGGACTCAATCATCTTGAAGGTCTTTACCAACCAAAACTGTTCTATGATTTTATGATTCTAAATGAAACAAAAAAAAAAAGAGATATTGAAAGTGGATTAATATTTTAGAGATGGTTATGCTTTCTTCATATTTAATTATGATAATGATTTCAACTGGCATAGCTAGCTCCTTCCATCAGTTTTCTAGTACTATTTTCCTTTCTTCTCTATTGGAGAAAATCAGGTGTGAATCGGTGAGACACAATTTTAAAAGGAGTGCCCAAAAAAGCTTGCAATAATCAGATACACACTTCTGTGTGTGTTTGTGCATACACATTCATACATGCTCCTACATTTATGTAGGCAGCAGCCACATAAATATGTACATATTTCACAGAATCACAGAATCACAGAATGTTAAAGGTTGGAAGGGACCTCAAAGATCATCTAGTCCAACCCCCCTGCCAGAGCAGGATCACCTACACTAGAGCGCACAGGAACGCGTCCAGGCGGGTTTTGAATGTCTCAAGAGAAGGAGATTCCACAACCTCCCTGGGCAGCCTGTTCCAGTGCTCAGTCACCCTCACAGTGAAAAAGTTTTTCCTCATATTTTTCTGGAACCTCCTGTGTTCCAGCTTCCACCCATATTTGTTTGATTCATTACAAAACAGTGCCACAAATTTTGCTTGCTAGCTAATTTTGCCCTGCCATCTCACTATATAAACTTGGGAATGACATAAGCTGTCTAAGAATATGCCCCTCTGACTCAGAGACTCGTTCATTTACTAAGATGCTTAGCAGTGCGTGCCGCTGGTAACCATAAAGAAAACAATGGGATAACTCATCACAAACAGTTAAAGTTAAGATCCAGCTCTCCGTAATACTGTAAGTCTCTTCTTCACTGATATTTATTTACATAGAGAGTAACATAGAGGAATAATTTACTAATAAACAATTTCTGCTCCTAATTCAATATGAATGTGCTTCTATTAGAGGTCGATCATGATCTTTTTCTGAAATATAAAGTTAAAGCTTCTACCAGATTCTACTCAGTTTTTATTAGGATTATAGTCATGCAAGACTGATGTAAAAGCACAAAGAGTTTGATGTCATATAATTGGTCAATGCATGAGATTTTGCAAATTTACTTGTTGAATTCTCTCACCTGTGCCACTGGATGGGAGTGAACGAGTAGCTATGTGGTGCTTAGGTACATACCAGAGTTAAACTGGAAAATGTAAAAGTACTATAATTATTTATTGTGCCTTATAATGATTTTTTGAATAAATTCTTACCAGAAATTACTTCTACATACCTGTAAGCTATCAGTGTTGAGGGTTTTCTGGAAAAAAAAAAAAAAGGAAAAAAAAATAGAAAAAGAATTTATATTTTTAATGCTGTTATATATACCCAAGAAGTAAAATTTCTGAGTCTTACAAGAAACTTTTCTTCATGGTCCTGGTAAAGCAATTTCATGCAATGTGGTCACAAAATAATCTGTAATCAGCAGTTCCTGAAAGATAGGTATTAAAGTTTTTAGGTGTTTAGAATATTATACTTAAAGGTAACATGAATTACTGTCATGCTTACATGAATATTGATTTGTAACCCACTAATGCAGAAGCCAGAATAGAGGATTTTCAAGCAGCAGCAAAATCTAAAAAAAAATTCTAAAAAGCTTTCAACTTAGAGTGTGAAGGCATTAAATGATACAAAGGACAATACAGATGATCCATTGTTATACATACCTATGCAACTATTCCATCTTGATTATGAATTTCGTTCGGTATCCTGAAGCATGGGGACATCATTGCATAGCTTACTTGAGATTCAGGGGTTTACTGTTAAAGATTTATACATATTCTCAGCCAGTGTACTGTCATATACATGAATACACCAACTGAGGAACATATCCACACTTGTTCTTTACCTTTCCGAGGATACCACAGTAATCTTGTGTCAGTCTCAGGGTATATGTAAGTTTTCAAACATATTTTTTCATTGTTTAGCTTTGGATTTGAGGGATTTTTTATTATTATTTATTGCATTTGCAAGACTATATTACTTTGGGCTGTTTTTGGTGTTTTTTGTTGGTTTTGTTCTTTTTGTTTGGATTTTTTTTATATATATATAAATATATGTCTGAGCTAACACTAGGAAAAGGATGATTCTTTCAGAAGTGTTTGAAATACATAGGAGAAAATAGGAAAGTGGTTAGAATTTAAAAAAAACACCACATTTTTTTCTTCTCTGGAGCATAGCTTTATACTGATTCAAAACATTTTTTTATTTCCTTAACGGAATTTGGATTTGTCAAGGGTTGGGACCAGGTTGGCCACTGACAGATGCTTCCCAAGAGGGAAGGGAAAGGGAATGAGGCGGAAAGACTTATGGATTTGAAAACAAAACTGAACAGCTTTAATAAAACAATAATTATATTAATCACAGAATAAAAAAATAATGATAATTAGATATAAATATATATAAAACTCATATCGAACTTAACTGCCCCCTGATATCAATCCCCGGGGATGCTACAGAGCAGGCAGCATGGGGCAGCCCCAGGCTCAGCGCAGAGGGGAACCAGGCACAGGGGCAGAATTTGTAAACTCAGGATGGGGATCAGAGGCAGCCTGGCCATTGAAGAAGGGGCCTTAACCTCCCCATGATCCCTCAGTTTTGTATTGAAAATGACATACATGGAGTGTAATATTTTTACTGGTTACCTGTTGTGTCTGTTCCTCCCCAAAGGTGCCACCTTTTACTTCCTTGTGACCCCTTTTACTTCCCAGCAACCCCAGCGTGGCACGAGATCCAGCAGTGACCTTGGTCACTACAGGAGCAAGTATCAGCCTGAGCTTTTCTGCATCTCACCCCGTGGCAGTGACTGCAGACATCAGGTGTTCTAGCAGCAGACACTGTCTGCAAAAATGTGCTGTTCACTTCAGACAGTGGAGCCTCTTAGAAGAGACTGAGCTGAAAACTAAGTCACTGAATAGAATTGGTTCTGCTTAGCTCAAACCAGGACATGATTACACATACAGAGAGCAATGACATAGCACAAAATTCGTTGTTTATTCAATATTTTTGCTGTTTGGTTTTTTTTTGTTATTGAAATTAACCTTTGAGTTTCCCAGATGCTTGTATCATATGAACTGATTATGTCTGTTGTTTTGTTTTACATAGAAGGCCGTAAATTCTTTTAAACACCTATTTTTCCAAAGAGTGCTATGTGAAACAATGTGGAACACCTTTACCACAAAACATTCTACAGGAGTATTCATTCAAGCTCTTATCCTCTCTTCTGCTCCATGAGGGGACAGTATGTGCTTAAAAGTAGCAAATAATTATGGAATATATTAAAAGAGGAGGTACACTTCATAGACCCATAACACAAAATATAACTGATCATTCATGTGTTCTTGGCATGTATAATTTTTTCATACTATTGCTCGTTATTATATTCCAAGGAACAGTGAGAAAACATTCTCAGTGGGAGCTCACAGAAATGGTTTTGGTAAAATTTTCTCCACCTTCAGCTGTCTATACACTAAATAATAGCTTCAAATGCTAATGTTATGCAGT
Source organism: Trogon surrucura (assembly GCA_020746105.1). NCBI lineage: Eukaryota > Metazoa > Chordata > Aves > Trogoniformes > Trogonidae > Trogon > Trogon surrucura. The sequence goes on along the minus strand of CM036658.1, from coordinate 37,254,298 downwards.
CTGTTTTGTGGATTAAATACCATTCACGTTGTCTTTTTACGTGCTTCAAAAAGTCTCAAATTATTCTATGTCCTTAGTGATTTCTTTTCCAATTATTCTTCCTCTTGGCATTAATGACTGACTAGATATAGATTTCTTTTGTGCTTTTGCGTGGTTTTTTTTTTCTCTCTTTTTATATCAGTATTTTCAGCACGGTAACTGAACTGAAGAAAAAATATTTGTTGACTACACATACAAAGCTCTAATGACAATGTCACGGTAATGTAAAAAGTTTTGGTCTGGTAAAGACGTGATTATTCTGGAGTAACATTGAACAAGTTATTGTCCTACTATGTACAAATGCTTTTATGTCACGCATGTATAAAAATATCATTGCATTCCTCTCAAACTGAAATACTGGAGGCTAAATATATGTTCCAGGCTGAAGCAGCTAAAAAAATATTTCCGCTAGACCTGCCCTTGTACTTCCATAACATTGCTGGATCATTTCTTTTATTAGGAAAAATGTATAGAGCTTTAAAGAGAGTTTCAGCAAAATGAAACTGCTACAGTGTAAATTATCTTCAAAACAAGGAAATCTGTACGTTTCCCCAAAGTTTCACTGAAAGAGCTTGAGCCATGTAGAAGCGGTGACTGAACAAGGACCATGGTAGTTTAAATCATTCCATTAGGAATGGGAAAAACTCGAACAATAAAGATTAAACTGAAAGAAGATAAGCACACACCATTGAGACAGAGCTATGGAAATGACTGAATTTCAACTCACTTCTTTGGCAAAAAGAAAAGAGAATACTCTTTAGGTGCATCCAGTCATGTGATTTCATCTGCTCAGGCAAATTGAAATACTGAAATAAAATATCCTCATAAATATTTTGTTTAAAAAAACAGTTGATGATTACTTTGATTATTAATAAACTACCTAGAAATGTCGGCATCTGTCAATTTTAGAAGAGATTTTCTTGTGGTCATGCATAATTTTATATTTGCATTATACAGTATTAATAAGTGTCTTTTATCTGAAAATAATTTTTATTAGAAGTTGTATTGAAGTAAAAAAACTAGGCAAAAATTTGCTAAAATAGAAGTTTGGGAGTTTGGTACATATTAAAGGATGACAGTCTGAGATCTAGAGCTCTTTATCTTAGCAACGACGGGGAAAGTTCATGTAGATATTTCTGCTCACAGTTGTGTGAAGTACAGCGCAGTAATTAGCTGACTGTGTGTTTAACCTTTTTTCTTCTAAAATATGTGCTCCCTTAAGCTAGATAGATAGTAGAAACTTTTACAGGAAATTCATTTTCCTTTTTGGTATCCTCCTCCTCCTGCTAAACCAACACATGCTGTTTTCCAAAATGGTCCCCTATCTGTGGGCTTCTGGGCATATTTCAAGTTCCAGTGACAGGAAGTTTTAATGAGGACAGCATAGATAGAAAGAATCTGTCTTCACAAATTGTGACTTTTAATTAAATGAATTATAGAATATATTATTTTTTTAATACTTTGTGAGATTCTGACAGCATCTGGCATGAAAACAAAAAAGAACAGTAGTAATGATGTAGAGTTCTTGATGGTCAGCAGGAGTAGGACAGTTGAAAAATATGGACACTGATTTTAGTTGTTCAAGGTAATTGTTCAGACACTAGGTTTTGTGCTAAAAAGGAAAAATCCAGACTGAAAAGATAGTATAAGAGAAACATTCACAAAAATACTCCTACTTGTCATTTGGTTCAGTCAAACCCAAAATTTACACCCATAACTGAAGTTAGTTGTTATTGGAAAAGCAATTTCAGAAGGTTTTTTATGTTACAGCTAAAGTAAACTCAAAATTGTACTGCAAATCTGTGATGTCATGAATGTAGCGCCATACCAAATAATTCAGTTTACAATTCATTCCTAGCTAAGAGGGAGAATTAGAGCTATAGGTCTTCTATACCAAAGCTGAAGAACTGAGTAGTTGTGGGTTTAAAAGAAAACAGATTGAATAGAGTTGTCTTTCATATTTAGAAAAACAAAATTAAAATAAGTCCTAAAGACAATAAACCAAAACTACTGAAAACCATATCCTTGCAATTTTTGTTTGAATTTTATTTCCTGTTGGTAATACTTTTCGTGACTGGGACATAATACCCTTGAATATGCAGTGTATAATTTATGTTTTCAGAAAGAATGATTCAGCAGGGAGCGACAAAGTCTCTTTGAAAGTGTTTTAACATGTAAAGATTATAAATAAAGTGGACTGCTTTTTAATTTTTAATGGGTTGTCAAGAAAGAATTTAATTTTAAAGATTTTTGTAGGCTTTTTTTGTCTTTAATTCTAAAGACCATATTTGGTAGAAATTTTTATTTCTAGAATGCTTTGTTTTTATGATAAAATTTCTGCTAACTTTAAGGTGCTTAGGTTTCCATGAGTTTCTGTGGGTGATAGAAACATATCTTTTTAATTTTGGTGTGAAAGTTGTTTCAAACCGCACATCTTTAATCATACTAGTATTTACAGATACTATCCCATAAGGCAGGTGAAGGCAACAGTATATCGGCATAAGAGCATAAATTAAGTTGTGCATAAATTAAAGTCAGAGGTGAAAATCGAAAGCACTTATTGGAGTTTAGGTGTTATATGGCACGTTTCTAAAGATGCATTGAGGAAAAGAGTATAAATAACATAGAATCATAGAATCATAGAATGTTAGAATGTTAGAATGTTAGAAGGGACCTCGAAAGATCACCTAGTCCAACTCTCCTGCCAGAGCAGGATCCCCTAGGGCAGCCACACAGGAATGTGTCCAGGCAGGTTTTTGAATGTCTCCAGAGGAGACTCCACAACCTCTCTGGGCAGCCTGTGCCAGGGCTCCATCAACCTCACAGTAAAGAAGTTTCTCCTCATGTTAAGGTGGGACCTCCTATGTTCTAACTTAAACCCATTATTTCTTCCTCTATTACTAGGCACCACTGAGAAGAGATTGTCCCCTTCCTCTTGACACCCACCCCTCAGATATTTGTATACGTTAATAAGGTCCCCTCTCAGCTGTCTCCTTTCAAGGCTAAGCAGCCCCAGTTTTCACAGAATCACAAAATGTGAGAGGTTGGAAGGGACCTCAAAGATCATCTAATCCAACCTGCCCTCCAGAGCAGGACCACCTACAGCAGACTGCACAGGAACACATCCTGGCGGGTTTTGAATCCCTCCAAAGAAGGAGATTCCACAACCTCCCTGGGCAGCCTGTGCCAGTGCTCTGTCACCGTCACTGTGAAAAAGTTTTTTCTAATATTTTTATGGAATCTCCTATGTTCCAACTTGCACCCATTGCCCCTCGTCCTGTCAATGGATGCCGCTGAAAAGAGCCTGGCTCCATCTTCCTGACATTCTCCCTTGACATATTTATAAACATGAATGAGGTCACCCCTCAGCCTCCTCTTCTCCAAGCTCAAGAGACCCAGGTCCTTCAGCCTTTCCTCGTAAGGGAGATGTTCCACTCCCTTCATCATCTCTGTGGCTCTGCGCCGGACTCTCTCAAGCAGCTCCCTGTCCTTCTTGAGCTGAGGGGCCCAGAACTGGACACAATATTCCAGATGTGGCCTCACCAGGGCAGAGTAGAGGGGCAGGAGGACCTCTCTTGACTTACTTGCTACTCCCCTTCTTGGCCACGAGGTCACATTGCTGGCTCATGGTCATCCTGGTGTCCACTAGAACCCCCAGGTCCCTTTCCTCTATGCTGCTCTCCAGCAGTTTTCTCAGTCTCTCTTCATGGGAGAGATGTTCAAGTCCCTTAATCATCCTCGTACCTCTCCGTTGGACTCTCTCCAGTAGGTCACTGTCTCTCTTGAACTGGGGAGCCCAAAACTGGACAAAGTATTCCAGGTGTGGTCTCACCAGGGCAGAGTAGAGGTGGAGAACTTCCCTAGACCTGCAGGACACACTTTTCTTAATGCACCCCAGAATCCCATTGACCGTCTTGGTCACAAGGGCACGTTGCTCTCCCATGGACAATTCACTGTCCACTAGGACTCCGAGGTCTTTCTCCATGGGGTTGCTTTCCAGCAGGACATCCCCTAATCTGTCCTGGTGCCTGGTGTTATTCCTCCCCAGATGCAGGACTCTACACTTGTTCTTTTTGAACTTCATGACATTCACCTCGGCCCAGCTCTCCAGGCTCCAGATCTCATTGGACGGCAGCACTACCTTCCTGGGTGTCAGTCACTCCTGGGTGTCAGCTGATGATAGAGTTTTGTATCATCAGCGAGCTTGCTGAGGGTGCACTCTATCCCCTCATCCAGGTCGTTGATGAAGATATTGAAAAAAATATTAATGAATTTGATTCAATATGAACTTGACATATCTCTATTACCTTCCCCCTTTCAAGACTATGTCTTGAATTATGATCACCGTATTAATGATACCTAACTCTAACACTGAATTGTATTAGATCCGCTTTGTTCTTCTTATACGTTGTGTGGTAGAATTCTAGGAAAAAGCACATGGTCACATAGTATATACAAGAGAAAAGTGACTTAACGGAAGTGAAGACTGTTAAAAAGGATTCATTAGTGTCACTCTTCATGTTTGTGAAGGAGGCTTTGAACTTAAATCTTTCAGTGAAAACTGTCAGTGAAATAGTAAACCTGACAGATTTCTGTTACTTCAGCTTTTATTTGGGAGGTTGGTCTGAGGCCACTGGAAACAGTTTTCACCTCCAGTTCGATTTTAATTGTCCACAACACCCTGTCTGGGATTCTAAGAAAATTTTACAGAAATCATTTTCATTATTACACCTTGTAAATTAATAGAATCATAGAATGGCCTAGGTTGGAAGGGACCTTAAAGATCATCTAATCCAACCTCCCTGCCATGGGCAGAGATGCCTCTCAACTAAACCAGGTTACTCAGGGCCTCATCCAACCTGGCCTTGAACACCTCAAGGGAGGGGGCATTCACAACTTCTATGAATTATTTACTCCAGTCTTGCCACCCTCGTACTAAAGAATTTTTTCCTAAGATCCAATCTAAATTTATTCTCCTTTAAATTAAATCCATTTCCCGTTGTTCTATCAGTGGACATTTTTGTAAAAATTATCCAAATGAAAATAACTGACTGACAGTATCACTTTGGAAAGGATGGCAACCAACATTAATTTCTTGGAAGTTTTAATTGGACTTTATCCTCTTTTTTGTTTTGGTTCTGTGACACAGATCAATGCCCACGGAGAGACGTAGACCAAAAGAGAGAAGAATGGAAGCATCAAAACCCAAAGACACAAGAAACTTCAGTTCTCTGTTTCTTTGTGCAAGGCTTTTAGATACTTATTAGAACAAAGATACAAATTCAGAATCTGTTCCCCTTTTCATTCTGGTGTACCTGTCATTACAAAAAAATAAAAACATTGATAAATGTTGTATAAAATATTGAAAGTATATTGATTGCCCTGAGAGGTTGTGGAGTTACTCAAAAACTGTAGGGACATAGTCCTGGGCAGGACCTCACCTGCTCCAGGTCACCCTGCTTGAGCAAAATGACCTCCAGAGAGCTCTTAAATTCTCAGTCATTCTGTGATATTGAGCATATTAGGGGCTAACACATAATGGTCCTGTAGTTCAGAGTGTTTTGATTTTATGGTTTTTAGTTATATAAACTCTTTTCCCTTGGTAATTCACCTAGGTGTGATTCATTTCGTTGCACTGATTAATTTTAAAACTCTCAGTAGTCACTTCAGCTTAGTTTCAAGGTACTTTTGGTCTTAATGTCATTAAATCTGCCCTGTGACTGAAAAACACTTACAGGCATTGCCTAAATTCCAACTTTATGAGATATACTACTTTAAATATACCTCAAAATGTTAATAACTAAAGAATCACACTTAATTACTTTCGTAAATCTGAATATTAAACTACATAAAATTAAAGTTCTTTTTTTCAAAATATTTTAAGATGATCTCTTAATCGTTTAAATTAGAATAAAAAAGTTAAAAGGCAGTCTTTGAGGAATAATCATTTTAAAAGGAATTTAATTAACACAAAAGTAACACCTTTCTCTAAAAATAATTTTTTTTAATTTGAGTGCTATGAGGTTGAACTTTTATTTTACATCGGATTTGCTCACAATCATAGTGAAAAACATGACATTTTGTTTGAAAATGAATTTTCAAAACATTTTCTTTACTCTGTAGGTGTGTTAATAATTACAGAGAAGCAAACTCTTCAGATATTATTATTTTAGTGTAGCAATAAAATATGTTATTGCACCACCCCCAAAGCACAAGTGGCCTTGTGCAGGTGTGCTGCCAGACAGTTACTGCTCTTGTGTTAAAGAAAACAAGAGTTCTGTAGATGGATGGCGACAAAAATTTGTAAGGAGCAATCTTTTTATACTTTAGAAATAAAATAGTTTTACAATATTAGGAAAACATGGAACCATTATCCCATTTTTTTTACGCTCTAGATTTTCATTTCTTTATTTTGGAACATATGAAATCATTCTCGAACCCCAAACTACAATGTGAATATTTTTATCTACTGATTTGTGCTTCTCTCACTCAATCTTCCTGGTAAGCTGGAAGAATCTGAAGTGCTACTTATACCACTGCAGAACCTTTTTTATGATATTCTTCTCAACTCTAGAGGTATATTGCCATAGTGCAGACACACAAGTACTTTCCCGAAGTATCTTATCTAAACTGTTTCAGAGTTACAGTCTCACTGAAACCAAAGGTATTATAAACCATTTCCTGGAATACACCATTTCTTCATCCATGTTTTCTCAGTTAACACTAACAAAAGAGGAACGACTAAATGCATTCACTGAAATAATGTGCCATTTGGAAAGCAAATATTTGTTTTTAATTTGTTAGGACGTGCTGATTTAAAAGTGGAAGATTAAAAAAAAGGCAATTACGGGCCTTCTGAGTACAATAGTTGAGAATATTTGCACAATTTTCCCAAATGTGTAGTTAGGTATTCAGAGACAGTTAGTGTGAGGACTGGTCTGAATTGCTGTCACTATGTTAAATATTAGCACCCTATACATAAATATCTCTATAGTCATTGCACCAGTGTTCTCAGACAGCATCATTTTGTAGCACAGTTTAGAGTCTTTTTTGGTGATTTATCTCTGAGCTAAACAAAGTATTTTTCATTGTATCTTCCCCCCCCCCCAAATCAATCAATCAATCAATCAATCAATCAATCTGCAATTCACTGTGAAAAAACCTGACTGTAACAAAGGTATTTCTAATTTGGGTCACTGCACTGTGCCTATGTGGTAGGAATTTGTCCATGTATCATTGAACTTTTGGTGAGAAATTATTTCTCTCAATCTCACAAAATTAATGTTCAAATAATGATAAAAAGGAGATAAGAAAAAATCCTGGCTTTCTTCTACCATCAGAGTCATAGTAATCACAGGATTTGAAGCAGGTTGTATAGTCATCTGTAAGTTAAATTGAAAGGATCTATAGGAATTCTTTTCCCTTCCCTAGAGCTGGAGCTCACCTGCTGGAATCAGCTTATTAAATTACTTCTGGTTTGTTGTCATTGCACAAGACATTGACATTGAAATCAGTTACTTTACTTCAGTTTGCTTTCCTTGGCTTGAATTTGTCCTTTTCTTTATTCATCCGCCTCTGGCTGTAAGAGCTTCAAAGAGCCAGTTTTGGAATGAAAGCAGAATTAACTCAATAAACATTTTAATGATCATTTTAGGTCACTCCTGTGGGCATACGTTTACACAACTCTGTGCACTGCCTAGTTGAGCTTGGCATATGCAAATCTGTAAGAATAAAGAAGAAACAGAATTATAGAGCAATGGCAAAACTTAGTTTGGAGTGTTTGGCTGGTTGGTTCTTTTCTGAGTTTCTTTATTTATTTAAAGACATTACTTTTTCGAACAACAGAGAAAGAATAATATCAAGCACCACAACTGTTACACTATGTAATCAGGACAGCAGAAGGGAGCTGCAAGTGGCTAAAGCATTTTCCTCTTCTCAAGAGTTATGACTAAATCCCAGTAAAGCCTATATTGCTTGGATATTCCCCAGAATTAGACACCAAGACAAATTCATTTGAACACGCAGTTCAGAGTCCTAGCCAAATTGTGTTACTTTACTTTCTTGTTAATGAGCTATTCTTTGGCTCCACAATATGGGAGAATGTATTAGAATCTGGTTCTTGGGAAATAATTGCATCAATTTTTACTTTTTTATTCAAACATCTACAAGTCTTTGGAATTTTTTTGCAGAAAATAATTAGTAGAATGTTTCTGGAGCACTGCCAGTGTATTTGCTGATGTAAAAGATAGAGAGATGAAAATGGTATGGACTTCAAACTTTCAAAAGGTGAATATCTACTCTGCACCCACAGTGTACGAAAACAGAAGGATGAACACTGAGAGAAAAGAAACATAGTCCTCTGTGCTCTTCTGCAATAATATCATTCCAAAACATGGCTGTGTGTTCCTGACAAACCCTTACTTATCTTAGTTTTTGCTTCTTCAAAATCAAATTATTTCATTTTTTTTTTAACAAATTCGACAATTGCTGTCACAAGGGTTTTAAGATAAACATTATTGCATAAGTGAGTAAAAAAAATGTAAAACCAGAAACACAAAATTAGACAAATAAGCTTAATGGTTTTATTCAGAAGGGTTGCAGATCCTCTCCCTTTCAAGTCAAAACAGTCTGTATGCAACTGAAAAGCAAATTTGAGAGATGAAGCTGCCTTTCCTCACAGCTGGTCTTGAAGAAATTGGGAGTTAACCAGCTTTTTACAGGAAAAAGCTTGGGCTGATTGTGCAGTGGGAATACACTGGTCACCTACCACAGTAGTGCATTGCTACCACTTTGCTATATGAAGACAAAGGACACTACATTTCTAGCCCCAGAACACTCATCTGCAGCATCTTTAATCTCATGAAAGATAACAGAAGGGAAGCCCTCAAGAAAAGAACAGATAAAGGGACAAAAATTCTCATTTTCCTCTTCTTCCCTAGCACAGCACCTGACCAACTGAAAGTTAGGTTCACTCTTTAATATATGTGAGCAATACTACGCGATATAACCCTGGCAAACAGCAGGAAATTGAACCATCATATCATAAGTTTAATCGCTGAATTCTAAAAATTATTTGAATACTTCATTCTCTGTGAGACTCTGTCCCTGATCATTATCCCAACAACAGGGGAAGTTGAAAACAAATTTCCTCAACACCAAATCCAAGAAGCTCCTGCACTTGTAAGTACTTCTCTGTAGTGTCATGGTCAAGCCAACTGCTCGGGCCGATAACAAGGAACTACATGGTCTCCAGCTCACTCTTTCCTCCACCCCCATCTCCACAGGAATGTGGAGGGAGAAAACTCAACCAAAAAAAAAGATCAAGCATTGAGATTAAGGACAGGGAGGGTAATTATATACCATTTAAAATGACAGACAAGAACCAGAGATAAACTTGAGAAGAAAACAGAGATTTAATTTAGCACCACCATTTACGGAAGCAGGATAGTGAGAGGAATACACAAATAAATATAACCCAAACTTAAATACACTTCACCCCCCACCCACCCCTCCCATCTTCCATGGTACCTCCTCCCCTCCATCAGTGCAAGGGAGGGGAAGGAAGTAGAGGGTGTGGTCCATTTGGCCATTACTCATTGTCCATGGTAGCTCTTCCTTGAGAAAGAGAGCTCCCTTCAGTCTCTTCTTCATGCCGCCTGGTGTCCACCTCACAGAAGACAATCCTCTTCCTCCTCCTGAGTCCATCAGGGCCACAGCTCACTTTGGGCATGTCCCCCATTGATTCTCAGCCTCTCTCCCCTCTCACACGGGGCTCTGCATGTACCAATGCATCCTGGATGTTCTTGCCACTGTTGATTCACTCAGCTGCCAAGCAATCACCTTCCTGCCATCTCAGCCACCACGGAACTCCACGGAGAGGTCCTGCTCCAGCAGCCCTCTCCCCCTCCTTCTCTGGGACCCTTTTTCCTCTCTTTCTTCTCATGACCATGTCCCTTCATTTTCCTCTCATCTTCCCTCCTCCAGCAGGAAAAAAACTCCTGAACACAAAAGACAGGACAAGTCAAGACAAGACAAAATCCCAAAAGAGAGAGAACACTGGGGTCGCCTCTTAAATACCTTGATGGCAAAGGTGCTGACTGGTCTGGCCCTGGCCAGAGGTGGGTCCAACTCCTACCTGGGGCTGGAGGAGACTCTATCAAATTTTGTTCATAAATTCATATCTTTTGTATACTTTTTATGTGCAAAACCAGTTCCTCATGTAAAATAATAATTCTATAGACAGTTTTGCGCGTTTTTGTTGATGGCATAATTTCAGTTTTCCCTTTTCTCAGTTCAACCTTATTTTGATATACAAGGTACTAAGAACAGAAGTGACTTGTTAACAATACATTAGCTTTAAATTTAGAGTACATTGTGCACAAGTGTTACTATTATCCTTTACCAAACTAATCTCATAATATTCATTTAATTCTTTCAGAAAGCTGACAAAAGGTGAAATTAAGGATTTAGGAAGCCAGATATTCATTAAAAATCTGATAATGGTACCTCTGAGTGATTGTTATTTATTCATAGTTTATAACAAATTCTCTCCAAAACTAGTAATAGGCAGCTGGGGAAAGTAATTGTTTCGCCTACAGTATATACAAAATCTTTTTTCAGCAAATTCTCATACTTTAACCTAACAATCATAAATGGCAGGTCATATATATTTTTATTAACATTACAAATCTGCTCATATTTCTGAGATGCATAAAGACCAAATTCTATACTCACAATACATATAAACGTGCACATCCCTATGTAAACTGTTTACTTCAATTATTCCAGATTTGGTATTTCCTAAAAAAAACCACAAGTCTGCTAATAAGTATGTCTTGTTAGTGAGGTTAAGAAGTGAAAACAGCAAGAAGTAACTGCAATAGAAGTAATTATTTTTATACATAATGATGAGTCTCATATAAAATGCACAGACATATGTACAAGTGGTTGGATGCTTAACTGAATTTCTCCCAGGGGTGCTGTTCTGACATCACTGAAAGCTCACGCTTTCTTTTTTTTTGAAATATTTTCTCTTCTGTTCATAATATCCGATATTTCAAAGACCTTCTCAGCTTTTCGTCCTGTTCAGCACTACTGACTGAGATCAGCCAAAATCCCACGGAAAAGGTGGACTCCAATTCTGAATCAACTAAAAATCCCTTTCCTGCAAGAAAACCATGGTTGATAGTCAGATTTACATTACCAGAAATCAAAATTTACTTGATTTTGCTCTAAAATGGCAGAGTAAATGGGACTGCAAGTTACTTGTGTCAGGCTATTCGTAACAAACCAAACAATGCAAAAGTTTTATTTTTTCATTGTGAGGTGCACATGTAATCCAGCTAAGATAAATGATTGTGTTTAGTTCAATGGATACCTTGGCTCTGGCTTGCCAGCACTCCCAAGACTATTTATTGTGGCAGTTTAAAATATTATCCATTTTATAGTCTCCTAAATCATTTTCTTATCAGAAGATGGTCTCTGAATTGGAAAAAAATATTGCAGTTGTGTAGTTCATGAAAAAGCCATTAGAAAATGCAGAGGCTGCTGAAACTAGGAGTAAAAATGCCACAGTACGTAACTGTCACCAAACTAACAAGTATATAAACGCTGCATGACAGATATTTACTGATGATGAGAACTGACAGTTCCTGATGAATTCGGAGGGGACCAAGGGTGCTCAACAGTGATGAAAATTAGATCACACTTATTTTACTTATCCTGCAAAGCTTACAATCCTTCAAAAAGTGTCATTTTCTGTCACTAGAGAAGATTCCCAGTAAACTATTTTCCTCAACAGAATTGATTTACATCATGGGGAATACGTTGGATAGATGTTTCCACTGAATTCTTTACTGGGTAAATATAAATATTAAGAAATATAAGTAAGAGGAAAGTTTGGTTTTTTTTCATTTTGGTTTTAATAACCTGTGGATAATGATCAATAGCAGTTTAACATTATGGTAAAAAATTGATAGGAAATAGGAACTATGCTGCAAATGCAAACATACTACATTTTTTAAGCCTTGTCAAAAAAAAGCATTCAATTTTTATTCCTCTAGTTTTCCTACAATCTGCTGACAGTTTCAGTAAGCAATTCAGGAAGTATATTAAATGTTGTATTTTTTAAAGTGAGTGTTTTAATTTCACATTAGAAATAAATATAAATATGCTAATAATAATTTTTAATGCCATATCTTCATAAGAGCCTTTTCATCATGACATCATCCCAAATATCTCAGATTCTCATATCTAATACTGAAATCCTGTTTCCTCTCAGTAGTTATAACAACCTGATTTACATCTGAGAGAACAGAAATATAAGGTGAAATACTGGTTTCTTTGCATTTTAAGACTGTTGTGCAGGTTTACTTTTAGATATATTGAATCAGTAAACAGACATGGCAATAAAAATAAACACAAATAAACATAATAAACACAAAAATAAACATAATTTGAAACATAATGCAGCGATACAGAACAAGAAGAAACATAAAAAGATGAATTCAAAGTAAAGCCACCACCATTTCAAATTTGAAACCTTTAAACAGATCAAATCAGAAGATTCAAAACAAAATGTGTCACAAAACTATTTATTTTCTCTAAATAATGTCCTTCGCCACTCCATATCACAGAAACACAGAATCACAGAATCACAGAATGTTAGAGGTTGGAAGGGACCTCAAAGATCATCTAGTCCAACCCCCCTGCCAGAGCAGGATCACCTACAGTAGAGTGCACAGGAACGTGTCCAGGCAGGTCTTGAATGTCTCCAGAGAAGGAGACTCCACAACCTCCCTGGGCAGCCTGTGCCAGTGCTCTGTCACCCTCACCGTGAAAAAGTTTTTTCTAATATTTTTGTGGAACCTTCTGTGTTCCAGCTTGCACCCATTGTCCCTTGTCCTGTCATTAGACATCACTGAAAAGAGCCTGGCTCCTTCCTCATGACACTCCCCCTTGACATATTTATAAACCTTTTGAGGTCACCCCTCAGCCTCCTCTTCTCCAATCTAAAGAGACACAGTATTTAGGTAGTCATGCATTCTCCTTTGCACATGAAAATTAGACAAGCTGAAAAAAAATAGAGAAGAACCTCTACGCTGAACTGGTTAGAATCTAGTGTTTCTGTCATTTTTTATTTAAAAGTATTTAATACACTCCATATTTTCACTGAAGTGCTCTTTAAGAGCAAATATTCATCTCTGCAAAGGCACGAGAGTTTTTAGTAGTGATTATTCCACTGCATTCAGGTTTGAATTGCCTTAGCTTTATAACCAATTTTTACCTATTAAAAGCCTTAGTAAGCACAGTATCTTGGGATTGTACAATTATGTTTGTTACTCTCAGTATCTCATTTTTAGTTTCGGTACAAGAATAGGTCTGATTCTTAATCTAGTCTCAGAGATTCTGCAAGATAGATTCATGAAGTAGTGAGTTACATGCAGTTTGAAGACACTAAAGGAAAATTATACTTTTATGCACATTTGTTGAACTCATTAATCTTCTGAAGAACTTCCCAAATGTCTTTGTGGGATTAGATTGTCTGCCTAGAACAAAAGATTTGGACTTCAAAATGTATTTTATCAGAAAACACATGGAAAAAAAGAGAACTGAAAATTTCCTTGAATACAACAAAGCAAGCATTTCCACTTACGTAGTAAAGGATATTAGTGAGAAAGGTCTTGACATCCATTTTCAGGCCAGACCTATATGGAGCCAACAATGTATAAAAAGAAGGCAAACAAAAGCATTGCTGTCAATTCCCTAATGACAATTCTGAGCTTCTGACCCTGAAGTTTATGCAAAGCTGGTATTGTGCTTAGAAACTCTTCACTGGGCAACTGCTTAGGATTTTAGAAGCTGCTGCAAGGTTTTTGTGAATATTCTAGCATGAAGTATTATCAATAAGTCTGGATTCGGAAAGGGAAATGCAGGAGCCTAGTTCTGAATTTCTGTGGAGCCAGGCTCTTGCTGGGCTATGGTGCATGAGGGGCAAGAAGCAGCTGCTTTGCCCCTGTGGGAAGTAATTCCCTGCTTCGACTGCATTTCCAGTCATGCCTTAAGAGGCCTCAGTAGGCGTTGTAAAGACCTTCGATCCTCTGCAGGTGCCTAGATCAAGTCTTCTGGGATTTTGCAGCCTGGCTGTCATCCTGAATGCACACAGAAGGATCTGTCGTGCACAAAACATCGCAGAGTTCCTACTCTTAAAATGGAAAAGCAAAGGTGGAGTGTACTCATTGTACCCTACTTGATTCAAGGAATTTTAATAAATATCAGTCAGGTGGTCACCATAGCCCTCAGAAAGCAGCAAGTGAATGTCAACAGCAGATGTACAGGAGCGTGTTCACACATCCCCCCCATATGCACTTGCGTATCTTAACTTGTCCTCATCTCTGTCCTTTCCCAAAATTAACCATTTCTTCTCTTCACATAGTTTTAGCTCCTTGGGCAATACCTGTCCAAACTTTTTCAATTCAAATGCCTAGCGTAAACATTAGAGAAACATCAAGGTACAGAACACAAGAAATGACAAGTGGCACATGGCCAAAATATGTCTTGAACTATTTTCATTACAGCCAGGATGTGTGAATACACAAAACACCACCAAGTGCTCAATACTCTCATTTCAGACCAGACCAGCATATTTTGGGGGAGATTGTTTTGTTGTTTGTTTGTTGTGGCTTTTTTTTGTAACCTGAAGCATGTAATTTTGAAGTCAGTTTCTTTTAGAGATACGGACAAAATAATACTAAGGGCTATATGGGGAAAGGTTTTTGGTTTGGTTTATTTCAAATCACATATTATTCCATTTCTCAAGCCATTTGCGCTCTCTCACTTATTGTCCAGCAATTATATAGCTGTGTAAGCAGTAATCAGAACTGAAATCTTCCAGATCATCATTTTCATAGCTCTTTCACATCAAAGTAGTGAGCATCTATGCTTAAAAAAGGAACAACTAAACAAACAAAGAAAAGAAATCTCTGCTAAGGTTTGATATATAGAAATGGATAGCTATGGGCACAAGGGAAGAGAAATCCCGTAAAATGTGACATTTTGACCCATGGTCATTTAGAGACAATAAATGTGAACCCCTACTGTGATGCTTTTATGGAGCTATATCTTTAGGTTAGAACAAAGCTTTGAGAACCACCTCTGAGTGATACAAGTTATCATCATAGCATGCTAGATTGCGCTGAATGTAAGTGCCATGCTGGCAGCACTCTGATTTCATTGCTTCTGCTCTTACCTAGCTAACAGATGCCATTTTATGTCAGCAGGAGATTTTTCCACATCCTCTGGCCTGTTTACTGCTTCCAATTTGCATGTTGCCACTAGGCAAGATGTTCATAAACATTTGATGAACTTTCAGCGATAGGCTACTGAAGCTGATTTCTCAGTCATTAGAGCTTAATTTTGATTCAACTGGGATCTGGTCAGATGTGTAATACCACTGAGATATACAAAAACAATTATTCAAAATAAATACATTCAAAACCAGAGAAGACACTGGAAGTCTGAGTGACTTCAAGTTCTTGTTTCCATATGAAGCTACAGTTTACTGACTACAAAATTAACAATTAATACTCTGTCTGTGTACCAGAAATCTAAATGTCAGCATGTATTCAGGAACCAATGTTACTAAAAGTTCTTTTATTTTTACAGAAAACATCGCTAAGGTGTTATCACATTTCTCATGATACAAATGTGTTTGAAGTGTGTCCTTCCTGACAGGCTACTGGCTACAGCAATGCTGTTTGCAGAGATGTGAGACATCTTTGTGGTTCTGCACTAGTTCATTCAATGTACGGCTGCTCAGCTGTTGAAAAACCTAAACAAAATAGCCCCAAAATTACGATAGTATCCTATTGTGGTAGGATTGATTTTAGCTGCAAGCAATTCTCCTCAGCTGCATGTTTCTGAGCTGTCTCTGTGAGGTGTGAGTGATACCATCTAGCTGTAAGTTATCTGTGGACTGTAGGGTCCTCTTTGTAGTGACCGTAAAACCTGAGTCTTCACCATTAGTGAGACACATACAACTTCAGCTGAAAATTGTTTATGCATTGCTAAGGTTGTTTTAGTTTTCATGGCACATGCCATGGATTGACTTGCTTTACTTGTTGTTTGTGGATGTGGGCCAGATTTATCATTCCATTGCAGCTCTTCCCAGATTTCTTGTTGGTTTGGTGGTGGTGTTTGTAGGGGTTTTTTTTTGTGTTTTAATTAGTGATTGCCATTCATTCAGCTCTCAGAATCTTAAGACAAATAAATAAATAATCCCTTTCCTTATTTCCTCCCAAGCACCTGTCTTCTGATGCCACTTTCTCAATTTATTTCACTTGCTTCCTACGAGCTGAGTCTAGAGGGACTCTCTGAATCTATCAGTCTGACATCTCAGCCTTTCTTTCTGCTTGGTACATATGCAGCTCATGCTCTAAGGGCTGTATTCAACAGCACCTTTTTCCTCCTTTCTACAGAGTTTGATCCTTTCTAATTTTCTGGGGTGATTTTGCACTGAATTCAACTATATATAATTAATTAAATGCTAATTATAAGTCATTTATACCTTGAATTTATTTACACAGCTATTAAAGGCTTAGAAAAGACATAGTTGTAAAAATGTCTCCACCATCTTCTATCATGGAGTTTTTCCCACCTTCAAAGAATGTCTGTGGTACTATAAATCACACAAGAGTTATTTGAGACAGTGAAGCCAAGAAAGCATGAATTAGAGAAAGTTAAGTTTCAGAGGTTTTTGCTGTTTTGTTTGGTTTTTTTTTTTAGCACAGAAAGATTGTAGTTTAGTGAGATGTTGCTAGCTTGAGGCTGCAGCACGATCATAATGGTGAGGAAGGAGAAATAGTTGGAAGAATGTGTGATGTCTAAAATGGCAATTTAAGGGACTTTTTGCCTTGGTTGCAGAGTTACAACCTGAAATACTTGGAGTATTCCTGCTGGCTGACAGGCAAACCTACTGATTGATTGCCCTATGAACTGGTGAAGATGTAGGCATGCCTACTTTTATTTTGTCATAATTTTCAAATGATCATATTTATTAGCTTAGGTTACTGCAATGCATTCCGATTACTGTTTCAGTTTGCAGCCACTCAGAAGAATGTCCAACGTCATTTTTTTTAACAGTCATTCCTACAGGCAGAATACATTTATTCTCCGTAGCCAACATTTCCTTCCAATTTTCTATGACTACAAAGGCAATTGTTTATATATATAGGATGTCTAGAGAAATTTTGTATATTTACTTTCAAGATTTTTGTTAGGTCATGTGACAAAGCTCATCTGCATACCCCCAAAGGAGCTCAGATAAGCAATGTCAGGATGAGAAACCCAAATAATATCCTGAGTACTCTTGGGCGCATCATAAAGTCCCTCAGTCCATCAAAGGTCCGTTTGCAGGCTTGGAACAATGGGAGAGGGGAACTCAATTAAGGGTTCCTGAGAACTGAATATGCTGGCCAGTTCCTAGCAGAACCATCACGTCCAGATATGAAAACCTGCACCATGAGTGTCTGTCTCTGATCTGTGTGGCCAGCCATATGCACATATGTGATGTATAAGTGTGTTCTGTTCAGTTCCCCTGCTGGAGATACATTTTCAGCTTTGCCACTACTTGGACCAGGGAACACTGAGCATGTCTCATTAAAAAGTATTCTCCATTTTGGTTATGCGAACTGATAACAGATTTCTGATGGAATATCAACCATCTCTACAAAGAAATTGTTGATCTCAAGTTAGCATTTTTTTAAATGTTAAGTGCACAAATGTTTAACTGGTACAAACTGGCACCAGTGTGTGGGTTTTGGGCACTTGGTATCTTTTTATCGCCTGAAACCTCTCTGAAAATCTTTAAGAATCACTTACGACTTCACTGTTGATTTAATAAAGCATATTATTTTATATTTATATGTTTAATAAATTACTTAATTATTTTAATAATTTAACATTGATGCACTCAATATTTGCATATTTTTTTACAAAGCAGTATGCCATGACATTGTATGTAGAGATTCTAGGCTACAGACCGCTGTACAGATGGTATAAGGAGCAATTCCATATAATAATATTTCTGATTCTAAAAACAGTTTAGCAGGTTTTTTTCTTTTTTTTTTTTTTTCCCCAAAAGATTTCAACATATTCCTTACAGTATTCTTCTGATTACTTTGTCTAGGACAATACACACGGAAAATTCCATTGAGTTACAATTGTTTTCCAAGTGCATTATCAATAGGAATTTTCACCCGAATCTTCTTCTGGCCACTCTGAAGAAAGACATTTTTTTGTTTTCCTCGTGTAAAAAGGGAAGAAAAAAATGTTTGTGGGTTTGTTTTTATTTATTTATTTATTTATTTGCAAGCACTGGAACAAATATTTAGGGGAATTGAATCAGAATTGTTTGCCTGTTAATGGATATCATGCTGTGGGGTCATTAACTTACCTTAAGCCCCCTTTAACTTACATATTTACACAAATATAAGTCCATTTGAATTTGACATGAACATTATTTTATACATGTATTTGCACCAGATATTCACTTTTTGATCATCTGGCTATAGCTGAATGAGATAATATTATCTCAGGGGTTTAAATGTATGCAAATACATATCTACCATTATCAAAATGAAACGTATAATCATCATTCAGACATTTCTGAGATCATGCTCTCAAGACTATTAGAAGGGTTAGTCCATAACAAAATGATAAATTATTCCAATAGAAAAAGCCAAACCTGCGCCTTGCAATTCTAATTCATGAATTCCATCTCATTTTAAGCCAGTAAGTAGACCAATCAGGAAATACAGAGCTATGATAAATTATCATTACTGATTTTGCATGCAAAAGAAGCTTTCTACTGTTTTCAAGTAACTAGGGCAATTTATTTCAAATAGACATGTATCTAGCTAAATTCACTGTGAATGCATGTGGGTACCTGTCTAAGGTTAGGGCTGGGCATTGAATGCTGACAGATGCTCTCTAACTCCTCTCCTTCACCAGACGAGAAGGGAAAGAGGATAAGGCAGAAAGAGTTTGATGGGAAAACTAAACAGCTTTAAAAATCTATTATGATAAAAAGAAGCCCTACATACTCAACTACCCCTGATATCAGTCCCTAGGGATGCTTTGGAGCCTGTGGCACCAGAGCAGCTCCAGGCTCAGGAGCAGAGAAAAAACAGGCAGAGGGGCTGGATACAGGAACTCAGGAATGGGTTTAGAAGCAGAAGATCAACAGAGTCTCAGACACAGGCCACTGAAGAGGCGGCCTTAACCTCCGTGATCTCTCAGTTTATACTGAATCTGACCTATATGGAATGGAATACTCCTGTTGGTCACCCATCCTGTCTGTTCCTCTCCAAAGGTGTCACCTTTTACTTCCCTGACACCCCTTTTACCTATACCTGTAGTGACCAAGGTCACTGCTGTATCCCATGTGCCACGCCGGGGGTGACCTTGGTCACTATAGGTGTAAGTATAAGCCAGAGCCTTTCTGCAATCCAATCCCAGGCAGTGACTGCAAACATCAGGCGTTATCACTTCCAGAAGCAGGCACTGCCTGCTAAAACATAACTTCAGAAAGTGCAGTGTCTCAGAGGAGACTGACCTGAAAAGTAAAATCTGAACAGAATTCATTCTGCCTAACTCAAACCAGCGTAGTATCAGATACAAACTCCTGTTGTGTGAGCTGGATTTACTTGTCTTTCAAATACAAAGTGAAAATTGCATAAAACTAAATTTTATATTAGAAAGACTAATACCGAACTACTTTCAGAGGTGCCCATGATAATAAATTGTGGTATATATAATAACAGATTTGGCAATAGGTTTAAGCTGTTTTTGAAACTGAGATCCTGAGACGACCTTCCCCCATTGACTGTATTGTAGTCACCTATTTTCTTCAGTGGTCTATCATTTTTCAAGACAATAATAAATTTTCTTTCAGTGTAGCCATCTTAAATTTCTGTGAGAAATTTTACTACTTACCAATATAAATAAAAGAAACCAATAAAAATTGGTTGCTGAAACGTATTTTTATAACACAATATTTTATGTGGTAAATATTGAGATACTAGTGTTTAGAAGCTGTGGTGATGAGAAATGCAGATACGTTTGTTCAAAAACATATCTTTATACTTCTACTACAGAAGACTACATGAAGACATTTATTCTCACAAACTGTATTTAAAATTTTATTGGTTTTTTGAATATATTTAGCTTAGTGTGACCAAATCTACACGATTTGTTTTTTCTTCAGCACAGATTATAAATCAAAATATGTTTTTGAAATGCTAGGATGATTGGACTATGTGAATATTATGTGTGAAGGAGACATTCAGCCTTTGTGGCATAATGTCTAATTGATTTATAAATCACTTACTTGATAAATTCCATGAACTTTGGATTATTCTGATTATTGACTACCAATAGCTGGTTATGTTCTCAAGCTTCACTTAGCACTGCACAGAAAAGCTGCAAGAATTCAGAACAAGTAAAAATATTACAGAAAATAGAAAATATTAAAATGTGTGTATTTAGCTGATGGCACAAGTATGGAAATACAGGGAAAAAACCAACCAAACAAACAAAACCAACAAAACCTCAAACATTAAGAACTTAAAATTATTTGGGTTTATGTGAAGACAAGAAATACACCTACCAGAGGTAATAAAATTTTTCACAGCATAGATTTTGAGGTTAGGAATCTGTCATATAACACCATTTATTTTGTGATTATCATTAAGCTGGTTTATTTTTTGGGTTGAAAACAAGGTACTGTTTATAACACATTGTCTAGAAAAGAGAAGAAAAATGAGGATGACAAAATGAAAATTATTCTAAAAGTTTACATGAAATTACGTTTTCTATTATCTCTTAGCCTGTGAGATTATTATTGAAAAAATATTCTATTAACTCTTAGAAAATTACCAAAAACTGCTCTCATTTTCTAACAGTTTTGAAATAAAAGTAACAAATGTTTAAATTCTATTGCTTCAACTCTTTAGAATTTCCTCTGTGTCAGCCCGAGTATCATTTAACAATGGTGCAGGTCTGCACACTTAACTGGACTCTTATGTGTCTGCTCATGCAAAATTCCATTTGATTTTAAACCTGTGTTGTGGTTTAGGCCGAGTGACCGGCCGGGAGAGACAAAGAACCGCATGGCTGCTCTCTCACTCGCTCACCCCTGCCGGGAGTGAGGGGAAGAGCCCGGAGAGAGCAGGAGGCGGAGGCTCGTAGGGTTGAGATAAAAACAGTTTGTTTTAACGGTGAACATAAATGATAACGATAACAGTGAAGTAACAGTAACGTTTAACCAGATATAACGCGAGTAACATGTAACGCGGATCTCACCACCCAGAACCCAGCGGAACCGGAAAGAAAGAGACCCCCACCCCCACCAGCCCCCTATATATATACCCCGAGCATGACCTCACGATGGTATCGAATATCCCTTTGACTAGCGACTAGTTTGGTTCAGCAATTCCCGACTAGCCCCTCCCCCTATTTAAAATTAACCCTATCCCAACTGAACCCAGTACAATGTGTGCACCTGATCTGTGAGAACTAAGGCTGACTGACTTATGACTCTGAAAACCAGTACAAATCCATGCACTTCTGTTCGGTTTGGAGCATGATTTGTCACTTCAGTCTCTACTTTGGGAGCTCTCCAGTGATTTTCCATGGTCTATCTCTTGACCCACATGGCACAGTACTGCCTTTTCTTGTGTTTTTGTTTACACCGTTTTAGTCATAGCGGTCTTATTTTTAAGGATATGTTGTAAGATGTATGTACAACCACGCTTGGAGAAACAGCGTCAGCTGGATTTAAAAATCTGAGACCTTTGCTTTAGTGAAATTATTAGTCAATTTTCTTTCCATGATAGCATTCATATTGTAAGTTACTTCTAACTCATTTCACAGAGAAAAAGGTAAACAAGATGCACTGTTGAGTGTTTCTTGGAAAAAAATTACAGTATCTCCAGTGATACAGTACCTTAACCATACCACTGTTTTCTTACCTCCTTTATTGAAAGACACAACTTTGGACTCATGGGCAGAAAACTTGACTGTGCTCAGGTTAAACAGTTACATTACTGAGCGGTCGTGTCTATTCAATTCAGAATCTTGTTTTCGCATGACTATGTTCTTTATTCAGCAAGAAATTCAATATGCTGCAGCAGCAATAATTTGCTGCAAGTCACAGTAGTATTGTAGTAGCACCAGAGTTGCTATAGTATAGTAGAGGCAAGTTGTAGTTACTATAGTCACCTTTAATTCTAATTTATGTGTCAGACTTGTTGCAAGCACAATAAATTGTAATGCTTTGCAGAAGAATTCATTAATCTATCACACTGCTAATTACAAATTTCTGAATACCAGTTAGGTCTGTAAGAAAGGTGAAGAAATAGTTGAAAAGCATTTTCAAATAAAATGTGAGAAACAAAATGTTTGAAAGAAATTAAAACCGTTAAAATAAGGTTCTTTATCCATGAGACTTGTGATGAGCGATGAACAGGTTTGTTAATTTCCAGACTTTTTTCAAATTTTAAATGACGTTTAAGACAATTAGAAAATTAACTCCTTCCATTAAGATTTCATTTAAAATGAAATGCAATCAAGACACACAGACTTTTGGACAATTTTTATTAAATTTTTTAATGAAAATTTAGGTTGCTACATCAACCTATCCAGAAAACAAAAGTCTGCTGCCACATACTGCCTGTATGAATGGAGAAAAGAACCAAGGCTAGTAATAAATGTATTGCAGGCATTGCTAATGTAGGGGCTTTTCCTGTTGGGCCAGCAAATATACCAGTGGTAGATTAGGTTTGCTAACATAACCTGAGATGAAATAGTCATTCTATATCCATACCACATACATCTTAATATGTACATATGCTTATATGTAGTTATTCACAGCGGGGTTTTCCTAGTGGTCTAATCAAACTATTTCAGCTAAGTCATTGTTAGAAATTTACCTAGAATACCACAGCAAACATAACTACACACTTAATATAGTGAACTGCAAAACAGCTGTTTTACTAAACATGTTGTAATTATTGCATGCAGCTGATGATGCACATTCTCTTCTTCTAAACACTTTAAACATGTAAGATAGGACTATGTGGCAGTTTATAGTCCAAATTATATTATGTAAACAGTTTAGGCATTCATGTACATCCAATATGAGCATTAGTTAAGAAAGCAGTGATTTGCTTTCGCTGTGTCATGGGTCCCTAAGTTGTAATTTTGAAATGCTTAAACATTCTCAGACAAGCATTACTTTGTATGGTTAAAAACTATTTTCATGTAACCACTGTATGGAAATATGAGTTTTATTCCATGACAACAAATTGTAGAAGTTATAAAGCATAAGTCATCTAGTCTATCTCTTCCTCATTTTTTAGTCTTTTCATCATTCCCTGTTGCAGATGTGCCACCTGTTGAAGAGCAATTCGCAACAATGAGGTCTTTGTTTTCTTCCTCTCTGTATAAGCTGCACCAATATTAACCAAAACTTCATTCAAAAGAAGCATCTTTGGCAGCAGAGTACTGTCTTTGCTAAAGGATCCTGAGCTTAATGGCTCCTTTTCTTTTCCCGTGTTTCGCTTCTAGTGATGCTTTGGCAATAACAGAATTCATCTTCATAAACACCTGATACTACTGCTGCCTTCTCTACCACTTCATATGTGTTTGAGAGAAGCGCCTTTATTTACCAGCCAAATCACAACATGAAGCAAGCATACTCCTTACAAATGAGTGTTTTCTCCTCTTTCATTGACAATGAAAATACACATATGTACAAGGAAATTTCTAGGATTTATCTGTCTAAACATGGAGCTGTATTGAGTGTTTGCTTTTGTTGTCCATAGACACATCAAGAATATTTGCATCTCTCTCTCTATATATATATATAATATATAAATACGTAAGTTTCCATATATAATCTAAATTCCAAAATATTTATTTTGAAATAAATTTGAAATCGCAC
The DNA here is from genome assembly GCA_020746105.1 of Trogon surrucura. Taxonomy (NCBI): domain Eukaryota; kingdom Metazoa; phylum Chordata; class Aves; order Trogoniformes; family Trogonidae; genus Trogon; species Trogon surrucura. Next base: position 37,230,258 of record CM036658.1, on the reverse strand, counting down.
AGATAGATATAGGCTTGCACACACATGCACAAACACCCACATACTGGTGCACAAGTATTTGAAGTAGTATGAGGACCCTGAAGTTAGGATGCTATGGGTCACCATCTTTATGTTTTGTACATAAAAGTACACTCCTCTTAGCCCTTAAATGTTCAAGTTGCAGTAAGAAAACGACTTGAAGAGCATAGATTCTAAAGCGCTTTTAATCTCTAAGGGAAATACAGGCAGGCATGAGCTTTTGGAGACTAGGCTCTTTCTTCTGGCTTGTTCAAGAATGTAAATACATGTATGTAAATTCATTTTTAAAAAAAAAAAAGATACAAAGGAATAAAAAGTTAAGTGTAATGCTCCCTAACAAACCATAACAGACGTGAAAGGTGGGAGGACACTTTCAAAGCACTGTGTAAGTCTATCAGCACACAGCATTCCCTTGTCTCAGTCTCCACACATCACTTTGAAAGATTTCCCTGAGGTTTTACCTGGTATTTTCTTATTCCTAAGAAAGCACTAAGCTTTCATGGCAGAAATGAAAGAAAAATAGCAAAGAAAATGGACTGTGAGAAATGAAACAATGAGTATAGTTACTGTGGCTGGACTAACAGGTTTTGGAGTGGGAAAGAAAAATAAGTAAGTCCTAGTGATCATTTCATACTCTGAGAAAATATTTTTTGAATGTTCAAATGTCCAGTGGATAAAAGACACCTTTCAATAAGAAACACCTCGGCATTAGCTGAAACATTTGGAACTATTCTGTCATTAAAAGCTACTTCAGATGCTCCTGTATTTTACAGACACAGGACAGTTTTACGTACATAAAGAGGGATAAGAGGTTTTTTTCAGTCATGAGTACTGAGCACAAGCTTTCACAACACCAACATAACTGAGGAAGAAGCTCAAGTATTCCACGAAGACATGGCATATCTACCGTATTTCACATAACGTGTTTGATGGTCCAGCCTGCCAGTTATCAGATAGATCTCCCTGACAGTTACGTTATTAGGTAGTGTGGTAGAGATTGACAATAACATTATTTATAAGAAAATAATTTGTTTCACTTCTAAAAAGAAATGCTGGCTGAACCACCAGCTGCTTTGCTTGCTGCAAAAAAAATACAAACAAATCCTCTGATCTAGTGATATTTGGCTATTTCACAGTTAAGTACTTATATGCCTTAGTTTCAGAAGTAAACCATTAAATTCTAACTTAAATTCTGGCTTAAATACAGAATGAGGAGTAAAACTGCAGGATGAATTCATCACTCATAAAAAAGTGAAAATTGTGGGGTTTTTTCAGAATTCTATATTATCTTGAATTTAACCAGACTTCAGTGAAAGGCCATGCAAGATTGCATTAAAATATTTTTAAAAGTAATTTTAAACACTAATTTTGATGTCTTAGTTATTGTAACAGAGCACTTGTGAAAATATACGTTAACTTCAGACTGAAGTTGTTAAAAGGTTGGTCACTACGGTTTTAAGTACTCCTCATTACTCAAAACAGGAAAAAATAACATTCTGACTCAATGCAGCAAGTATTTAGATTAACTGCCTGATATCTATGAGGTTTTTTCTGTCAGAAGAAAAATAAAGCAGTGTGCATATTTCCAATTTCCTTAAGAAAGCCAAAAGAGTTGTTTTGATGATTGCTATCTTTTGCTATTATCACCATTTTGGTATCACATGCCTGCAGTAATAACTTTCTAACAGTGGTCATGCTCATTGTATTCTCAGTCTCAGAAATTTTGTTTTAGCACAGTACTATGAAAACAGACTTCAGAAGTAGATGAAAATTCAATGTCATCTCACCTTCCAGAAAGCATATGGTCATTTTATGAAGGCATTTAAAAAGTCACCAAAATGAGTGCTTAGTTGTACTGAAAAAGAGTTATTCAGGCTCCTTTCTGCCTACCCCAGCATATGGGAAGGGGACCTGGGAGTCCTGATGGACAGCAGGATGCCCATGAGCGAGCACTGTGCCCTCGTGGCCAAGAAGGCCAATGGCATCCTGGGGTGTACTGGAGGTGGGGTGGCTAGTAGGTCAAGAGAGGTTCTCTTCCCCCTCCACTCTGCCCTGGTGAGGCCACATCTGGAATATTGTGTCCAGTTCTGGGCCGCTCATCTCAAGACCCAGAACTGCTTGAGAGGGTCCAGCGCAGAGCCACAAAGATGATGGAGTGGAGCATCTCCCTTATGAGGAAAGGCTGAAGGAGCTGGGTCTCTTTATCTTGGAGGAGTCTGAGGAGTGACTCCCTTAATGTTTATAAATAGGTAAATGGTGAGTGTCAGGAGGAGCCAGGCTCTTCTCCATGATGTCCAATGATAGGACAACAGACAACAGGTACAAGCTGGAGCACAGGAGGTTCCACAAAAACATTAGGAAAAGCTTTTTCCCTGTGAGAGTGTCAGAGCCCTGGCACAGGCTGCCCAGAGAGGTTGTGGAGTCTCCTTCTCTGGAGGCATTCAAAACCCGTCTGGACGCCTTCCTGTGTGACCTACTCTGGGGGATCCTGCTCTGCAGGGGGATTGGACTAGATGATCTTTCCACCTCCCTTCCAGTTATGAACATTCTGTGATTCTGTGATCTCTGGTCTGGCATGTGGGAGCATCATTGTCAAGACAAATGTCTCTTGCTTAAACACAAGAACAGAAAACACACAAACTCCATTAAAATACCACATCTGATTAGCAAGGAAATCAAATAGTCTCATAGTATAATAGTCCTAATCGTCCTAATGGTATACAACTAAACCAAAGCTTGATTATAGTGAATTAACCCATTTTTACTTTTTCTAAGAATCCAAGATTGCTCTGGGTATTTACATCATGTTTTAGGGATTCATTCTGAAAACTTCTACTCACATTATTTTTGGCTTTCTGTAAATGTTGTAAAATAATACATAATATATTACCTTTTTTATGTAATTACCAGTATATACACTGTAACATACATTTTCATTAATTTAGCACACCAAGTTATAATACTAGCTTATATTCTTTATGCAGCAACAGAGAGACCTATCTGTCGTCATATATGTCAGTTGTCATATTTTATGTGTTAGCAGCTTTTCAGTCTTTAAACTATTCAAAATATAACTGTTTCAGAGCAGAACGACAGAAGAGCAGTTCAAAGCTGAACAATGAAGCATGACTCTCCTAATTTACTCATTCAAGCTGAAAAAGACCTTTAAAGGTCATATATATGGTCCAACTCCCCTGACATGGGCAGGGATACCTTCCACTAGACCAGGTTGCTCAAAGTCACTTCCAGCCTGGTCTTGAACACTTCTGAGGATGAAGCTTCCACAGCTTTCCTGGGCAACCTGTTCCAGTGTCTCACCACCCCCATAGCAAAGAGCTTCTTCCTAAGGTCTAACCTAAATCTTGCCTCTTTCAATTCAAAACCATTACCCCTTGTCCTGTTACTACACCCCCTGCCCAAGAGTCCCACCTTTTCTTTCCTGTAGCCCCCTTAAAGTACTGGAAGACTACTATAAGGTCTCCCTGGAGTCTCCTCTTCTCCTGGCTGAACAACCTCAACTTTCTCAGCCTTTCAAGTAGCTCATTACTAATTTACAATCAGCTAAAATATTGTGCTGTAGAGAAAGTAGTAAGAAGGTGCTTGTCACAGAGGCATTAAAAAAGTTGTAGAATGGTTTCCACAGCAACTATATTACACACTGATTATAATTTCAGGCCTCTAGAATTTATTTATTTATTTGTGCCTGTAGCTTTGCCTCTGGCATAAACCTTTGCAACTGAGTTGAAGCTTATGATACATGTCATGCTTTTTTTCACTTCCAAATCCAGATCTGACCAGCCAGCTTAAAAGCGAGAATTCTCATAGCTGAAAGAAGAGGGGAAAAAAAGAAAAAGCTTACTGTCAAGTTTGCATCTACAAAGAGTTGGATGCAAAACTCTATTTCCATTTTTTTTCCCAAGGTTTCTAGCTTGCGTGCTAGGCTTAGGAAAAATCCACAGTGGCTTGGTTTAAACTTCATGTTTTACATGTGAGTGAACTTTGTTACAAAACGACTGCTTCAGGACCTGAATTGTTCTGGAATGCAGAAAATAAACAGAAATATATGGACAAAAAGAAAGGCTGCTGCAAATCTTAAGGTCTGCAAGATCTCAGAAGTGAATTCTGATTATTTACTATATCTTCTGCGGAGATAAATCTGTGTGGAATTGAATGAAGTAGGATTCGGATGGTGAATGTCTTCTTAGAACACCATTGAGTGAAAGTAAGTCTAATACATATATATGCAGTAATTGTATAAGATATGCAGAAAAAGCGTGTTTATATCAGTAAGGCATAACTAATACAAAAAATAACTCTCTCAAATGCTGTCTTCCTACTTCAGAAAGATAGTTTTTATTCCTCTGACTCTTTCCTCCCTCTTCAGCTCTAGGCGCTGTTCACTAAACCAAACATTGTACTGAGACCTTCGGGTTTGGTCCTGTGGGACTCAGGGCTTTAAATCATAGCTCACTACTCTGTGTCTCTAATACACATTAATGAAAAGTGGATTCTCTCCAAAGTGTCATTTCAGGAGTATTCTGCCAGGACAAGTGCTCTTTCAGAACAATATTTCCAAATATCTGCAGCCCAGAATAGCACTTTAGAGTGCCTGTAGAGTATTTCCTTTGGGTCAGTCACCAATAGACTACATAGCAAGCCTTCACTAACAGTGTCCAAACTCAGGCCTCCAGGAACAATGTAAAATGAGAATGTTTTTCCAACATAAAAAAACAGATGCATAAAGGGAAAATAGAAAATTTCACTGATAAGAATATCAGGCAACAATCTCTCACTGAAACATTTCCTTCTCTCTGTTACAGACAATTCAAACATTGAATAAAACTCCTGAGAAGTATGAGAGTAAGTGTTCTTTATTGAAGATTTTTCTCACTAAAATGAACCCAAATCTAAAATTAAGCCATTTGTCAGGAAACTGACTGAGATTTGTATCAAAAACAGTCCATCCTGACATCTTTCTTCTGACTTTCTCTTTTAACGACTTCAACTACTTCATCTTCCTACTTCAATATCAGTAATATATAAGCAATATCATTTGCTACAACTTCTCTGTGAGAATTGCCTAATTTGTGTTGCTAGCTTCATCTATCTGATGTTCTTAGTCACCTGGATAATTCTTTCTTACTGGAATTTGCTTGGCAGTACTATTGTATATTTCTCTCCATCCAATATATCTGTCTCCTTTCCCAATGTATGAGCATGTTGGTTTCTTGCCAGAGTGAAGATAGAAATAACACTCTTGATAGTCTTAGGCTAAAATGAACTGTGATCAGGAAAATTGCAGCTTTTTTTTCCGCTTGTTGTTGTTCCATATGTTTGAAAGAAATTACCTTATTGTCACTTTCTTTAGGGTATTTTTTTAGTGAAAGAAAAATAAGCTAATCATCTTCTGCAACATAGGTGAACTACCTGTCTTTGCTCCACTTCCTTATAAAAATATGAAACATAAGGCTACACACCCTTGCACATTCCCATTCAGATACTACACTCTTCTATTCAGGACTGTACAGCAGACTAGTGCTGCGTTCAGGTCACCTTGGGACTAAAAACTTCACATGTAGATTTCCAGTGGAAGGCGTTTGAAAAGTACTCACGCTTCTTGCAGAAGTGTCTATCACAGCTCCTTTCCTGAGCTGTCTTCTCAGAGAAAGTATTTGAATCCATGTAGGCTCCAGAGCTGTGGAAGCAGTTTACATGTTAAGTCTTATTTTCCTAGAAGCACCAAACTGGCTGGCTGATAGATTCTGGAACAGAGTGAATTTCAGACAGACTCTCCTCAATGCATTGGGATGTTCCTCAGATATTGTTCTGTTCATACCAGAAAACCATTTTTATTTTTTTTCTGACCTGGAGGGACCACAAGGCAAGAACTGAAGAAGCAAAATCCTGCACCACCTGAGGAATCTGAACATACATAAGTCTACGGAACCTGATGATGTGCATCCCAGAACCCCAAGGGAACTGGCTGATATGGTTGCCATGCCACTCTACATGATATCTGAAAAGTCATGATAGTCAGGCAGAGCCTCCAGTGACTGAAAAAAAGGGTATACAATGCACCCATTTTAAAAAATGGTAAAAAGGAGAACCCCAGGAACTACTCACCTTCTGTGATGGAGCGACTGCATCAGTGGGCAAGGGAAGAATAATGCATGTAATCTATCCGGACTTCTGCAAGGCCTTTGACATGATCCCCCACAACATCCTTCTCTCTAAGTTGGAGACACACAGATTTGGTGGGTGGCCTGTTTGCTGGATAGGGAATTGGCTGGATGGTCGCACCCAGAGGGTTGTGGTCTATGGCTCAATGTCCAGATGGAGGAGATGGGTCCATGCGGGGACCAGTGCTATTTACTATCTACATTAGTGATATAGACATTGGGATACATTGCACCATCAGCAAGTTTGCAGATGACACCAAGCTGAGTGCTGTGGTCAATATGCCTGGAGGAATGGGAAGTCCTCCAAAGGGACCTGGACGAGCTGGAGAAATGGGGTCATGTCAATCTCATAAGGTTCAACAAGGCCAAATGCAAATTCCTGTAACTGTGTCAAGGCAATTTTCATTATCAGTACAAGCTGGGAGACGATGTGATAAGAGCAGCCCCGTGGAAAAACAATTGGGTGTGTTGGTGGATGAAAATCTAGACAATTGACAACAATGTGCGCTCACAGCCCAGAAGGTCAATCGCATCCTAGGCTGCATTAAGAGCAGTGTGGCTAGCAGGTCAAGAGAGGTGATGCTGTCCTGCCTACTATGCTCTGGTTAGACCTCACCTTGAGTATTGCATCCAGCTGTGGAGTCCTCGACACAAAAAGGACATGGACCTGCCGGAGCCAGTGCAGAGGAGAGCCAGAAAAATGATCAGAGGGCTGGAGGACCTCTCCTGTGAAGACAGTCTGAGAGAGTTGGAGTTGTTCAGACTGGAGAGGAGAAGGCTCCAGGGAGACCTTATAAAGGCCTTACAGTACCTGAAGGGTCTACAGGAAAGATGGAGAGGGGCTGTTTACAAGGGTATGTATCAACAGGACAAGAGACAATGGTTGTAAACTAGATCAGGGTAGAATTAGATGAGATGTTAGGAAGAAGTTCTTTACTATGAGAATGGTGAAACACTGGCACAGGTTGCCCAGAGAGCTGGTGGAGGCCCCATCCCTGGAGACATTCAAGGTCAGGCTGGATGGGGCTCTGAGTAACCTGATCTAGCTGAAGATGTCCATGCTTACTGCAGCAGGGTTGGAATAGATGGCCTTTAAAGATCTCTTCCAACCCAACACATTCTATGATTCTTATTATGTCAGTGGCACTGCATGTGTGGAAATGTGGAGAAACAATGGAAGACCACTGCTTAGTGGTCAAAATTGAAGACAAAACAGAACACAACAAACAAACAGCTGTTACACAGACATATAGAGACCCACAACTACTAAATATGCCAGATCTTGGGATAAAATCTTCATAATATTCATCATAACAGACACATCCAGAGAACAATAATGAAGACCAGAAAACCACAGCATAATAGATACTTTCTTCTATTGTGAAGATATCTGAAGAATATTTTCAGTATGTTGCCAGTTACACAATAAAAAGAAGCTCCTTTTTTCACCTTTTTTTGAGGGAGGGAGGATGGCAGGGACAAGATATGAAAACAGAGTACTTAAAGAAGAAAAGCTAATATGTGGTTCCTGGAGAAAACTCCTCTCCAGATCTACTAAATCTACCAGTTCTCGTGCAATTGAATTTCTAAGTGAAATCAGATTTAAGCAACCCCTCTCTTCCGTAACGCTGGCTTCAACCCTCTGTGGAACTGCTATTACGTTCTTTTTATGTCTATATGTTAGAGAATATACAAGAAATCAGACCTTGTAGCTAGAGTTGAGATACCTGTCTTTTGCTAGAGATCAGGCACACTATCTTCTTAATGCAATCAAAAGCTTTGGCTCAGCTTATTACCTGGCATTTGCAATAAATTTAAAAGCATTAATCTCAGGACTATAAGCTAAGATTGAAACATGTCAAGAATGCATAAATGCACTGTGGAGGAAGCTATATTTTGGAGGAAAAGGTTTGATTTCAAGTGAAAACAATAACTCAAAAGTGAAAAGCTCTGTTCGTATCAAAAAGCTCTAAATTATATCCAGAGCAGTGAGCCACTGAATTTTCTGGTCAGGTTATTTGTTGCAATGCATTTATGAAACTGACGAGAGGATGCAATACAGGTGTGCCATTCAGAAAAATATTCTTTCTAGATGTCACACATCTAGACAGCATGTTATCAAGCAGAGGAGAGAGTATTGCAAAGGGGTGTCTTAGAAGCAATTGCTGGAGTACAGCTTGAGCAGGAAGAGACTCAAGTGCTTCAGAAGCGATGAATTCCACTTCTGTAATGTTACACTGGAATAACAGAATAATCACCCACTATTTGGTTGTATTTGGTTTGTTTCTTCATTCTTATGCATGAAACAAATTGATAAGGCATTCTTAATGTGAGTTGTCAGGAGACATTGTTTTGCTGAGATATAACCACTCAGCTTTCAAGAAGTGGATTTCTTCTGGGATTACAATTTTCCAAGAAATTATTATTTTTTTAATGCTGGCCAAACAATATCTTTGTGTCAGAGGCAAAATAAAGACATGTAGTCACTGAATATTTATCCATCTGAAATCTTTTTCATCGAAATTTGTTAGTCTCACAGCCACTCATGAACGCTAACCCACAGATTTGGGGGGTGTTGTTCTCTCCCTGTAAATACAGTGGTATCAGGGATTCAGAAATTTAGATTTAAAAAAATAATCTATCAGGCTAATGTGATAAAAGATTCCAAAGTCCATTTTCAAAAGGATGTCTAAGATGCCAGGGTTTTATGGATTTTAATTGTAGGTCATTTGTTTGAGTTTCTTTTCAGTCAGCCAGTAATGTGACTTTTGGCTTCCACTACTCTATAGTCCAGGGAGTACCACCCTGAAAAATAGCTTATTCTTGTTTGAAAGTTAAGTTTTATTAACTACATGACTCTGAAAATGGATTGCTGAGCCTAGGTTGCCAAGATGCTTATGAAATGTCATCACGGTTGACCTGAAGAAAGACATACAGGAAACCTGTCTCCAAGGAGAGTACTGAAGTTTCTTGTTCCAGATTTCTGGCTGTTGACAGAAACAATACCCTTTCCCTCATAGACCACTTATTGTTAGCATATATAGGTATCATTGTTATTGAATTACTTTGTCACATTTGAAAACACAAAGTCACTTACATATGAAAGGGTTTGTGAGGAGTATTTCCTACTGCATAGTAATCTTTTCTGTGCCTGGCTGTCTCACATTCATCCAGAAATACTTTTTTTTAACAAATTCTTCTGTCTCTCAGCTCAGAAAAATATTTGACCATATCAAATCAAAACAAATCAAATCAAATAGAGATTACAAATGCTTCTTAATAGTGCAACTGATGAGAAAATTTTTACTTCTAAAACATTCTATGTATTTTTGAGGTTATGGTATGGGTGTCCCATGACAAAGATTTGTGAATTAAATGAAGAATGTATAAAGAATTTTACAAAGACTTGTTAGAGAGGTTTTTGTTAAAACTATCAGAAGACTCAAAGATGTTTACAACTTCTTGACACCTAAATAACTATCATAAAAGGTAGAGTGAAAAATGAAAAAAGAGAAATGGTGACTCAATTAGTACAACAGGTCCTGTAAAAAAGGAGACATGACTAGCTGCTAAGAGGTAAAGGGGAGGAAGTGCAGGAAGCAGCAAACCAGCCCTCTCCATGTATGTACGCAAAACTTTGTACAAAGTCATACTTTTATAACTGCATGCAGACATTCAGCTTCCTATCAGCCTGAGAAACCACTTAAAAGGGTTGCAGCTCCTTTCCATTTGTTCTTTTCTCATTTGTCCCTTACACACTACCGTCAAAAACAAATGGTTTTCACATGATGATTTCCATAGCTGGTTTATTGTGTCTATAATGACATAGTTTATTTGGGATGACCAAATGACCTGAGCAGATTGCACTAGTGTGTGTATGTATATTCCTTGTTGTGCTTCAGGTCCGCTTGATAACAATAAGCTCACTACCAACTTGGTCAGCTAAGCTGCCAATTCCCATAATTAAAAATAAAAAACAACACTGCAATCCTTGCCCTCTGCCAGCACTCCTAGCACCTGACAGACTGTAAATGAGCCCTTTGGTTTTCTGAGCACATCTGTTGCCTTTCTCATGTTAAAACTCATTCCAATTCACTGGCGTGCTTTTAAGCTAACCAAAACAATAGTCATAAGGACAAAAACTAGACTACCACATATGATCGGCACGGTGTAACTGTGTCATGTTCATCAAGGCCTTGTCTCTTTCGTAAACTGCATGTGCTCAAGTATATTCTGCCTTTGCTCTTTAACCTGTTTTATACTAACGGTCCTGAGAACGGGCACCATATCGAAGAAATTCCAGGTGCAACTGAATAGCCTGGCTTTTGGGGATTTTTTTTTTTGTTTATTTGTTCATCTGGTGGTGGGTGTGTGTTTTGTTTTCATAGAATCACAGAATCATAGAATTATCAGGCTTGGAAAGGACCTTAAAGATCATCTGGTTCCAACCTCCCTGCCATTGGCAGGGACATCGCCCGCTAGACCAGGTTGCCCAGAGCCCCATCCAGCCTGGCCTTAAAAACTCCCAGGGATGGGGCTTCCACCACCTCTCTGGGCAACCTGCGCCAGTGTCTCACCACCCTCATGGTGAAGAACTTCTTCCTAATGTCCAATCTGAACCAACCCATCTCTCGCTTTAATGCATTCCTTCTAGTCCTATCACTACCCAACATCCTAAAAAGCCCCTCACCAGCTTTCTTGTAGGCCTCCTTGGTATACTGGAAGGCCACAATAAGGTCTCCTTGGAGCTTTCTTGTCTCCAGACTGAACAACCCCAACTCTCTCAATGAGAGAGAGTTGGTTTTGGTTTGAGTTTTAAAAAATATTTCTTAGTACACATCTATCCCAATGAAACTGAGTAGTCCAATGTGATTTTGATTTGCTTAATTTATAATACCTCTTTTCCTCTGTGTTACCCTAATTCTTTTCTGAACAGCTTTAAAAAGATTTGTCTGAAAAAGAAACAGAAATATATCTAAGCATATGTATGAGTATAAATTTGCTACCATTTATATAAACTTGTGGCTATTGAGTTTGGCTTTGTAAATACGCTCAGCTTCTAATGAAGTCATCAGTAAACTTCATGTATCTGAACGTCTACATTGGATTCAATATGAAAAACAGTTGAATGCAATGAACTACCTAATCCTTTTTATAAACATGGTTCCTGCAATAAGTAGCTGATTTCAAAGAAAAAGTTAGTGTAAATTTCAGCTACCTTGTGCACACCGGCTAGTAAGGCATCTAAGGGTTGTAGAATAATGAGTTTTGCCAGTGGTATATTATATAGGTTTGGTTTGGTTTGTTTTGTTTTAATTTTTAAAAAAGAGTTGTCAGCTATTGAGGTTTCATTCTTTTCTATAAAATGTTAATTGTCTCCTTTAGAAGAATCTCAAACTGCATATTTCCAAAACCATGTGGGACACATTTTTACACAGATAATATCAGAAGCCACAAGAACAATGACCACTTGGACAAAAAATTGGTGAGCGAGGAACTGATGAAAAGCTGACCTGGGAAAAAAAGATGGTAATGCTTGTTCTGAGGCTAAATTATACTAATATAAACTGCCAATATGAGAAGTTCTGAAGGGTGCAACAAATAGAAGAGATGACAAAACGAGGATCAGCTGTCTGTCATGACTGTAAATGGACAGAATAAAGTAATTGCGGATTTATACAAAATGAATAACAAGGCAGGTGAGCAGAAGGGAGAATACAAAAGGAAACACAGCACTCGCCTTGAGCCAAGAAACACCACCAGATCTTAGACTTCTCTTCAATGACATGTATGATCTAATTAAGTATCATTTAGTCATACTTTTTATTTATTTTATTTTCCCCACCCTGTGAGCTGCCTATGCTCATCGTTTTTAGGTGGTAACTGTACTAGAAGTGTTTCCTCAACTGTGTGGCCATATCAATGAAGAGTAGTGATCCCTGAGTTGTGTGCAACAAGAACATCAATACAAAAATTTGACAGCGTGATTCTTCCAGATGAATATTCTGCATTGGAAATATGAAATATAAAAGTCACTACGAATCCCATGATATTTGTCTCTTGTAGAGAAATTAAAACAACTTCAAAGATTATTAAGCACCAAAACCATATGTTTTTAATTGTTTAGGATGTTTAATTCAATCTCCTAAAATTTTTATTTCTAAAAATCTGAATTATTTTTCTATTTGTGCAATGTTGATGTATTTATATTTTTTACATTTGTACATCTAAACTCACCATGCTCACTGAATTTCCTGTTCTGCCTTTCTGTTCTGCTAATATATTCAGCGACTCTTGTAACTGGTTAATTTCTAAACCCTCTTTAATCTTGTATCGACTTTTATATTCTTACCTCTCCCTGTGAGGCTCATACAATCATACATTTCTCTCATTCGTATCTTTTCATAGATGTACTTTGTAATTACTACAGTCATCTCATTAATATTTCGTTGTCAGACATAAAAATTCACCTTTCGTATTATCAATAAATCTCTACTACTTTTCAGAATCCAACATCCAAAATAAAAATCACGCAATTCATCTCACCAACAACTGGCAATCTAGTAAGTTACAAATCTAGTGTATTCACTGTATTTTGAAGAAAACTGTTACTTAGAAAAAGAGTAATTACTAATAGGATGATTAAGAAGGTGAAATTTTGTCAGAATAAGTTAATCAAGATAGTCAAATTTTAAAAACCTCTGGATCATAAAATGCCACACTAAGTTTAACATGCACAGTTTTTAACATGTATAAAGAGATGAGAAAAAAAACATGGACACGCAGTCACATATGCACAGTAAAAATCTCAAAGACAAATATATTTCACTAAATTCACAGCACTTCCAAAAAGCTGTTTTCGAACAACCATTAGTTTCCAAACTATTTCTTAAAAATGGCGGGAGTGGGGGGGAGAAAAAAATAATACTATCTAGTCAAGAGGAAGAATTGTGATTAGAGGTTAGCAGCTTTGAAAGCAAACACAAATTATGTTCCCAACCTTCTCAGAAACAGCAGTATGCACTATATTGTCCACATCTGCAGTACCAGCAGGATAACAAGATACTTTAGTTTATATAATAATTAACTAAATTGGAACATAAATGAGGGTAGAAGAACTGTTAATACCAGTGAAAGGTAAATGAGGAATGACTTATTTACTACAAGAATAGTGGGAAATTAGCAAGTAAAATTCTCTTCCCAACTTTACTGTCCCACTGTTAAATGTCTTGAATCAAGGATTTTTCTTCAAGTTCTTCTACAAGTAAAGGGCTGAATTCTACACCACTCAAACATGCTGAGTAATACATCAGCCCTTGGTCACCCTGGGTCAATAGAGCTATTTTTGAAGTAAAATACTGTTTACTGTGAGAATTTGGATGTTTGCAACATACATAGCTAGGAAGTTTGTTGTAATCGGGATTATAAACTAAAGATTTTGTTGTAAAATGAAGTGTAAGGCTCCACTGTACCATAGAGAAGTTAAAGTAGTCATGATAGTATTAGTACAGTCCTATTGATATCATCCTAAAATTTAAATGTACCTGATGGGATAAAGTTGTTTCAGGCTTCATTCAAGTGCTCAGAAACTCCCCTTATTTTCTCTACTTGTTCCGAGAACAAGTTCAGCATAGCTAAAATATTGACAAAGCCAGGTGACTCTGAAACATACATTTATTTTAATATCATAGGTGTCACTCATAACTACAGCATAATATTGATACCCTGTGCTTGAATCTGCGAAAATTAGTTTTACATGAATATAAAATTACAGCAAAATTCAGACACTTGTATTGCAATAACCTGAAACCTGAATTTAAATTGAAGTGAGTAATACGTTCAATCTTGGAAAAGTTCAGAAAAGCTCAAAGAAAACCAAATAAACTTCAATTCTTGACATAAACTGGTTTCAGCCCAAACCTGTCATGGAAATACGTATGTATAGAGAGGATCCTCTGGTCCCCTCCACCACTCCAAGCCTTGCTGCTGTTGACCCAATTCACTTATTTTCATCTTTATTTTTCAACTACCAGCAGTGCATATCAAAAAGACTTGGCTGCTGCTTAGTGCATATTGTGATAGTACAGAACTATTTAGAATGTCTTTTGTGTAAATTGCTCTTTATAATAATTCTATTTTTTATTTTTTTGCACCTACTGTAGTATTTATAGGTTGATCCAGTGAACCATAGTGAAATAACTGCATCGCTTTATGGAGTAGTGTGAAGCAATGTTAAAATCTGTGGTAAGACTCCAGAATTTAAAATGAACTGACACATTCCCTCTATGTAAAATATAAACTAAACTAAACCATCAGTGTAGATGGAATCTTTAAATTTTTTATGCATAAAACTTGTGTGCAGAAGTAATGAAGTAATGAGGAATACATAGAATATTTACAACTTTAGAATAAATTTTTTGTGTGTTGTCACTATAGCTTAAGTACTGTATTGTGTTCCACTGCAATTGCTTTTACATGTCTTTGTGCATGTAGATGCACCACTTGAATCAGTAATGCACAATTCTTTGCTATTCTCCCAGAAATTACTATTTTGTTTTAAAATGCAAGCATGTTTTTAACAATAATGTATATCTTTGTTTATCAAGTTGCTACAGAAAAATAAAGTGAATTCCATATCGGAAATGTTGAAGATTTCAAGCTCTACTCAGAAAAACCTGTTATCATTAAAGGACATTTTTCTTCGGTTTTAATTGAAAACATTTATGATCGTCACTTCTAATAATTTCCAATTTGAATAATGAGATTTCCAGACAGAGGTATCTAAAAGAAAAGTTACACAGAGTAGGAAACTATATTCCTTTAAGATGCAAAATTTCCTTTCTGTTCAGTTTGTACTCTAAAATGGCTACCACCTGTATTTTTTTCTGACCAGCAGTTTTAAAAGTTTGGAATGCAACTGAACGAGTAATCAAACCAGACCGCTGTGTCTGTAGAATTGTTGCGGTAAAGGTTTTGTAATTTATACTGTTAATGGGGAGTTTTAAGTCTAAAAGACTTGTCAAATTCTCTGTAAATCCTATGCAAATATTATCCTTGTTGCATTTATAAGTTTTAACACACCTCAATTCCTAATCTTTTTTGAAAGATACTCAGGACCCAGCCAGCTATGCAATCTTTGGTTTTCTAGTCGACTTCTTCAGGAGAAATTTCTGTGAACAAGTGTAAAAGGCTTAGGGGAAGGATAACAAGCAAAACTTATTTCTTAACTACCAAAAATGCCTCAAACAACATTACATTTAAAGATCCTAAAGCAGCAAAGTCCTTAATATCTTATTCCTCTGTGCCTCTATCAAGCTTGCGCATCCCAGACACATGCTGAGATGATTTTATCTCAGTCCGTAAGGCCATTTTGCTCTTTTTCACAGCTTTCAGGGTCAGGAGAGAGCATTAGGAATATCTTGTCCAATTCGTTACCTAAGCTATATCATCGAGTTCTGAAATATTTTATTTGAACTGCAGCACATCTTCTGGTAATGGTCGATCTTGACTTTGAAAAGTGCAGCTCAGTAAAATCTATGACAATCCTTGGCAGGTAATTCTCATAACATTCAACATTAGCAATATGACTCTTTCTTCTGCCAGACTGGTCTAATTTTCTGCCTCTGCTTCTGGGTTACATATGCTCTGTCTCAGCCCAGTTAAAAAAAAAAAAAATCATATTCTAAAATTCCTTTCTCGAGATACACTTAACTTTTATATATTTTATCTTGAGTTTTTCCAGTGCTACAATATCAATACATACTCTTAGAACAAAAATTGTCATGCAAACCTAGGTACACTAAAAATAAAGGCTCAAATATGTAATTTGGCTATCCAAAGCTAGTAAAAGTATGGCTATGATGACAACAATCTGATCTACAGAGAAGGTGCTTAGAAGTTTCTGAATGTTGTTGAAGCAGTGAATTCTTCAGCATATTTGCAGCCCTAAGGAGTAAAATAATGGGTCACCCTGTGCTAACGCCACAGCTTTTTATACATACTCACTTGTCAAATTCATCTTTGCTGATACAAGAATGAAGTGTTTAAGAAGTCAAGGCAAGCCTTAAAGTCTAAGCTATGATCTTAAAATACGAAAACTGCTTTGTCTAATACGTTGCTCTAATAGCTTTCTCTTTTATACTGATATTCGAAGCTGGACAGCTAGATAACCTTCCCCTTCTTAACCATGTATTGATATCATGTCTGCTTGCAGTCTATCTCACAAGAAGAGACTGTGGAAAGAAAGATATCAAAGAAACACTCCTCCACCCACAAAGCTAAAGAATGTTTTACTGAAAATATTTTTTTTTCCTACCAAGACACCAAGAATATTTTATCAGCTCTGGTTTTAATAAGGTGTTATCCCCATGCCCTTAATATGCCATATTAATATATTGGATTAATATAGATATTTGCAGGAATAATTAGAAAAGATAAATTACACGTCTCTCTTTTTTTTTTGTTTCATGGCACATCAAAATGAAAAAAAAAAAAAAGTCCAGCCAACAGCAACAACAAAAATACCCTAGAAAAAAAAACAAGGTGATGCCACAGAAGAAGGGTGACAGAGTGAAGTGCTGGGTGAGTTTGTTTATGACATATGTGCTCTTGACTGCACACCTAGACATGGAGATGTTGGGGATCTGCTGAGGCGCTGTCAGGTGGAGATGACATCGTTCATGCCTTTGCCAGAGCCCTGTCAGCAAGTCAGCAGCTGCCAGCATGGTCTGACGGTGCAAACAGCAGAGCACTCTTTTCCTTTTACACATCTGAGAGTAGTTAAAGCTGACGGCGGATTAAGTAACAGCTCATCACTGCTTGAACTGGAGCTGCAGAGTGATTAAGGGTTCGCAGTTGATCATAAATGAGGCAAGGTGAGAGACTTCAGCCCGGTAGCCAGGACTTGCAAAAGCTTCACTCCATGATGAAGAGTCTCGCTTTGACTTTCCCTTTGAACTGCCGGGTATGTCTGTGTGTTCGGGGCCTGATGAAGGATCCACTGAACCTGGCAAAAGTCTGTAAAATAAAATCTATCACCTGCTGTCTCTGAGCATGTAGGAATAGAGGGGAAAGACAGGAAGTGCCTTGGGTCTTCCTGGCAATTACTTCTTGCAAAATGGTCAGCATCCCCTTTCTCTCTAAGCGAAACCCCAATCCTTTTAAATGTTATTCTGTTTGTAACCAAATTAATTTTCAGTGTGCAAACACAGATGATGTTTTATATAATCGGTAGATAATTTATGTGCCTATGGTAGTGTGACTATGGAAATAAAACAAAACGGAATGATTGCAGAGACAGATACAGTACCATAAATGTATACAGAGAACCATGCTTTGAGTGTATGTGTAACATACACCTCACTACCAAAAACCCTTCTATGGCCTGTTAATTAAATTGGAAAAGATTCCAGGTTTCCTCCTTACACAGAAAAAAATATCCACAATAAACCAGCGAGTGACATCAGTGCTGGCCACACTGAATTAATTTCTCTATGAACATAAAGCTTAGAATTTTCAAAGGCTATTTGCAGTATGTGTTCTTATTTGCATATATTTGTTTGTAAATTTCACAAACACTGGGACGGTTATATTATAAAGCTATGACACAAAAATAATGAAAAAATAAATTAGACATTCAACTAAGTGAAAGATTAGAATGATTTTTGTAGCATCTTTTTAAAACAAGCCTTGAACTATTGCCCCAAGCCGTATGCAATATATGCTAACTTTAAAGTGAGTTTGTTGAAATGTAATAGCATACAAATATTTTACATTAAGATGTAAGTTACAGTTGCTATCTTTCAGTAGGTTTAATTGTGTTGTCGATATGATTTCTAATTTGTTGTTTATATTAACACTGCTGTTTGCATGATTCTTGTGGAACAACTGCTGCTTGACAAACCTGGAATTGCCAGTACGGAAGCAGATGTCATTTTACTTTCTGCAGATGACTTTCTCTATTTTTTCCTGATTATCTGTCATCCTCAACATGATAACTTTTAATATGCTGAGAACAGGAAGTTTGAACTCTAAAAGCCAATTTAATAAAGTTTTCAGCAAAGTTAATTATTTTACATACTCATTTGTTTTATATAATGAATAAAACTATCAGGCTTGTGTGCTGGGATTTGTGTGTAAGCAATTTGCAGGAAAATCCAGGTAGTTTTAGAGTTATAGGGCTTGTGAACATATACATTTATATATGTCATATGCTAATACTTAGACGTATAAACAGTAATGGATTCATTAGACTAATCATGTTCACAGGACCATTTTGGAGTCTAATAATCAACACTTTTCACTTCAGTTTATCAGGTTAAAGAGTGACAAGTGTAAAAATGGAGTAGATCTATAATGCGAACAAAACCTAGATGAATAAAATACATTAGCATACCCACAAATCATTACATTTATTCTGAGTTTTGATCCAAATCAAAGAATTCTTTCAACTTCCCACTGTGGAGGAGAGCATTATGCTGAACACAATAATTCAGAGTGGGTTGTCTTAACTTTCTCTCTTCTACTGTCCTAGTCAGTTGTCAAGCACTCTAAATCTAAAACAGCAATGAACTCTTCTAAGAAGAGTTTTAAGAAGATTAAGAAGGAAAAAGGGTATGGTGTAAAAAATATTCTTAATTAAATTTGGCCTTTTTTTTTCAGAGTAACTACAGGAGTTTTATCATAAAGTAACAAATTTTTGTAATGGTCTGGGAGTATATAATATAACAATTACTGCCTTCATTGGAAGTTACTTGAGCCATGCAGAAGAGCAGTCTGTTCCCTTTGCAATGATCTTTCCTTTAACATTTGCCTATTGTATAAAACTGTGGAGGGTGGTGGTGTCAATATTATTACTAAGACGGAACAAAAGACCTTGCTTCTTAAATTATAATTTCAAAGCTCTCAGCTCTAATAGAACATTTTTCCTTCTGCTTAAGGATGAGTGGGGAAATCATCTTAGTTTCTCAGTCTTTCTGTTTGTGGTATGCTCTTCAGGTCAAAATACTAAAGGCCTGAAATTGCTATTAGCTTTAGCTATTAGAAGAAAGAAGGCAATAGGCTGCAGTCTTTATTAATCACATCTAATGCAACAGTTAAGAATAAAGGGTTAGCAAAAGGCTATGTCCTATTTATCAATTCAGGATTTCAACTTTCAGAAATATGATGTCAAGAAAGTGGCTGCTGTCAGAGAACAGAGATTTACTATTGAAAACGCAGAAGGACAAGGGACAGTAGAATCATAGAGTCATGAAATGATTAAGGTTGGAAGGGACCTTGAAGATCATCTAGTTCCAACCCCTCTGCTGTGGGACATCTCCCACCAGACAAGGTTGATCAAAGCCCCATCCAACCTGGCTTTGGACACCTCCAGGGATAGGACATCCACAACTTCCTTGGGCAACCTGTTCCAGTGCTTCACCACCCTCAGGTGAAGAATTTCTTGCTAATATCTCATCTAAATCTACCCTCTCGCAGTTTCAGGCCATTGCCCCTTGTCCTGTCACTACAGGCACTTTTAAAAAGCCCTTCTCCAGCTTTCATTTAGGCCCCTTTCATCTACTGGAACGAGGCTGTTACGTCACCGCAGAGCCTTCTCTTCTGTCAGTCAAATAACCCTAGTAATTTTCCTGCAATGTGTAGGGAATCATTTCCATACCATGAGGGAGTCAAATGTGGATTAATGTGACTAAGGACTTTGTCCACTGTTTTGAGATTAATGCGGTAGTTTTCTGTGGATTTTGTGTGAGATGAGGATTCTCAGAAAGCCTATGAAGTTGCCCACCCAACCCTC
The DNA here is from genome assembly GCA_020746105.1 of Trogon surrucura. Classification (NCBI taxonomy): domain Eukaryota; kingdom Metazoa; phylum Chordata; class Aves; order Trogoniformes; family Trogonidae; genus Trogon; species Trogon surrucura. Next base: position 37,210,269 of record CM036658.1, on the reverse strand, counting down.
AGAGGAGTTTGTTGTATTTTTTACACACAACGCTTTTAAGGTCTTTAAAGCATTGTAAGCTAGAGCTGCAAGTGATAAAAGTAATGCTTTGTAAATTAATTAAAAGTAGCAGGAAAGGTATAAAAAAAGTACCTTGTTTATTAATAAGATAAAAGTCATGTAGCTGTGAGTTTACAAAAGCCATCTGCACATGTGCTTTGACCTTATTACAAGCCTCTGCTGACTTTCTGTTCCATTCACAGAAAGATCAAGGCTTTTTGCATTCCTTTGTTCTGACACTAATATGTGCTCTCTTGGGACATTTCATTCATCCTGTCACCTGTAACGCTGTGACTGCCATCATGTTCTAGGAAGAAGTGTTTATTTAGCAATACTTTTTCAGCATAAAGGGAATCTAAGCTAAAATGCCACACGTCATTGCATACCTTCAAAAGTCCACTACTGCAAATGTGTCTATATGCGTAGTAGCAATTTTTCAGCTGTGACTTTTTTGTTATGTACCTAGAATTGAAGGCATTCTGTGATCATTAAAATGCCTAAACCTTTAAAGGTAAAAATACTTTTTTCTTAATTTAAAAATTATAGTATTTAAGACTACCCATATAATCTGAAATGCTGACCAAAGGAAGGCTTTCTGAATTTTGCCCAGATTCTTAGCATACATGATGTTGTCTGAGGGTTCTCCTTCATTTCATGCAAAGAAAAATCAACTACTGTCACTCATAGTAGAGATAGGAATTATTTTGTTTTTAAACTCTCTGAACTGTTTCTGTACCATCCCAGACAATTAACTATCCCTAACGACCATCGTGATGGTCCTGTAAACTTCCCATCAAATGTAATTTGGGCACGAAAGGAGAATGAGGGAGTTGCTGAACTACACCTCCAATAAATGATATTCCTTGAAAGTTATTCAAGTGTTACTGTCAACTAAGCTTCACATCTCTCATCATCCTCATAATCAGCTAGCTGTTGAAGATCATATATAACATAAGTTTGCCATTTGCAAAGCTTCACTGAAAAGACTGATGTCCTCACTGGCATAAATTGTGACCACAACTCTCAAGCAGTGAGACTCGTAAGATGTATGTGCTGACATCACATATCTGCATTTTACTATGGAACTGACATTTACCCCATTTATTGCCAAGTGAGAGATGAAGCAAAAATAAAGGACTAAGAAAGGTGTCATTAAACATTCAGCAAAATTTAAGTGCTGAATTTAAATGGAACTGTATAGGAGATATGTAGGAAATGTAGCAACAATCTATCCCAAAAACTCAAGAATGAGAGGGCAGTTGTCCTCTAGAGGACTATTGAGATCTCATCTCAAGAACTGAAATAGAGGAAGAGATTAGACAAATGTGCTGGACTCCGAATGCCCTACACAAGCTTGTGATTCAGGAACAGGGAGCAGACTCAGTGGGTTTCCTGACTCCAATCAAATTCTACAGATTAATAATTTATTGTGATTTCTTGTTTGTTTTGTTGTTGTTGTTTTCTATGTGTATGGTTATTTTTTTGTTTGGTTGTTTCTTTGAGTGGAAGAAAGAGATTTGATTGACTGAGATGAAGACGTTCAAAGAGACCTGACCATGTAGATACGTTTTATGGCTTTCAGTAAGGAATTTTTAGTTCCATAGCGGAAATAAAAGTAATAACAACAATACATGGAGACAATACAACAACGTATGAGTTTACACCTGGGAAGTCAGACTTTGAAGATGGTTTGTCCCCAGATTTTTGTCTAAAAAGCAAGGCTTTTCTGTAAATGTCATGCCAACAAAAAAGCAGTAAAAGGGGAACACAAATTCCTTCTCCTTCACCTTGCCCCTTGCTCCACCCCAGACTGACATCTGAAACTTAAATTTCAAAGGAACGGTCTCCCTTAAACTAAAGAATGTCATATTTATTGCATGCTTGCAACATTTTCCATAATACCCATATATAATACCTGAGCAGAGACATCTCCTGTATTACAGGATATGTTTTGTCTGACTTATTCTCCCTTGGTTACTCTCAGAAATACAGTCTCCCAAACATTACTGAGAAAAAAAGATGACATGGATGTACTTGAGTCAGCTAGCCATGGCCCTTTTATCTTTTTATTGTCCCAATCCGTCAAAGAACTGACAGAATCTCTTGTGTAGTATCCTTGTGATATTTGTGAGAGTAGCTGTTCATCCAAACTGTAATAATAGATTTTGCAATTTCACGCTAACTTCAGTTAATATAAATGTGACTGCTAGGAACAGAATTTCATTGTGAGACCTGTACATGTCTAAAAATCTCGCTTAAATAGCGCTTTCTTCCGTGCGCCAAGCAGTTATACTTTCAAAGATAGCTGCCTGTTCAGTATTTTCTTAACTGTAAACTTCTGGCTTCTATTAACTGGATGAAAGCTTTGAAAGCTTCACAGTCTCTGCTACAATTGTGAAGAAGTGCTCTTCCGACCTGCTAACAGCAATGTTAACAAAACGCGTGTTTGACACATAAGACAGTTTTGCTGAAGACTTATTTTTAAGGCTTATAATCATTGTCACGTCCAAGCTTCAGGACATTGACTCACTCAGATTCCATGATTCCCAGGCCAGGATTAAAGTGACTTACACCAAGGATCCGAACACCAGTTTTATTTATTAATCACCCAACAACGAGGTATTTCAATTGCCCACTCAGCGCAATCAACATGCTTCACAACAACAGGTTATTAGTAAGCAAAAGAAACCGGCTTTGCCATAGATAGCTTCCTGTTGAGAAGGAAAGCGATAGGAAAAGGAAAGATCACCACCCCTGGATCCAGCGATGACCACGGAACTCACACCAATCCTTTAATGCTGGGCGAAGAAGCGCACAACTGCTCGGGGTGAGTGCCTTTTATACAGTCAAGTTCCCACCACACAGGCCGTGCGGAAAATTACCAGGAACTGGCCTGGGGGATGGCGGGGGCTTCTGAGGGGGATGTGTTAACCGTCCCTCTGCCGGCTTCTTGCAGCCACAGCTCACAGCCCCACCCGCCCCCACAGCTCCAGCGGTGGAGAGCTGGGGCGGGGGCTCGGCAAAGCGCTGAGTCACCCCCGCACAAGCAGGGACAGGCACCAGGCAGGCGGCTTTGTCTTGTCTGGGTTCAGAGAAAACCCAGACTCTTTGGAACATTTGCTTAGTCCCTGACAATCATTCAGCAGCAATTGGAAATGTCCTGTTAAATTTTAGGAAGCTCTTTTTACCAGAAGAAATTAAAAAAAGAAAAAAAAAAGAGGAAAAGAGAAAAAAAGAAAAAAAAAGGAAAAAAAAAGAGTATTTTAACCAAAAGTGAGGAGGCTTTGCAATGTAAGCATACACATATATATAAAAACATTGTAAGAGGGTAGAAGCTCTGTTCTCGTCAGTATTTCCATTCCTGAATTTTTCTTCCACAAACCAGTTTGTTGCTTTCTGAGTCATGTGTGTACCACTTCTAACACCTTGTAAGCTACTTGTGCACTCTGTGAGGGTTTTGCTGAATGTTCAGAATGAATTGTACAAGAGTATGTTTTGTCTTTTTCTCTCTTATTTCTTCCTAATGCCTCATTCTTTTTGCTTTATCACTGATTAATTTGACTATACTGAGCTGAGATTTTCACAGTGTTGTCATTTCACATTTATGTGGTTTTTTCCTTTCTCATTTTGATTCTCAGTTATTCAGCACCAAAGACCTTCTGAAACTCTGCAGTTGGCTTATTTGTTCATAACAGGCTTGAGTATTGAGATGAGTAGATAGAAAAGCATTGGTTTTTCAGTGTTGTCCTATTTCAAAGTTCCAAACTATTTTTTTAAAATGTTATTGTTTATCCATATGAAAACGTTTCCCTTTTACCTTATGATGGAATAGGTTTTCAAGATGTTTTGATGAAGTATTGTACGGAAAATCATGTTGCCAGAGGTCAGTGTTCACAAAGAAGACAGAGGAGTCTGAACTATATTCGAATAAAGGGAGAGTTCACCGGGGTTGCCAAGTCCCAGTGAGGTGTCTCAAATTGCTGGAGGACGCAGCCCCCTTTTATCCTACTTTCCCGGCCGCATGAAACCCTCTCCCTTTCCCCACTGGCTGAGGTACTCAGGAGGTACATACTTCCTGATCCGCCTATTCCATGTTCCCCCTTAACATGTACCCCCCTTAACAACATACATCGCATGTTGCATTAACTCCAACTTTATGCTGCCCAGGGAGAAGTTAATATTCGTAGGCCTATTAAGCCTGCGCACTCTTTCTCAAAGTTCAAAAGTTTAGAGCATCCTTGCTGTTGGCTTAATTAATAGCCCTAATGGTCAAGGCGTCTCGTTATCTTCCCCTGCAGGCTGCATTCTGTGACTCCCTCGTTCAAGAAGGACACTCTCCTCTTTGTTCCATCACTAACAAGGAGAAAAACCCCACACACTCCCCTTCTGGTTTTATCACTATTTGTAAAGACACTCTACTTTCTTATTCTCTCAGTATGTAGCTGAAAGGACTTTTGAAAAGTCTAAGCAGATTTAAATGAGCTGGATATTCTCCTTTTTCACTCACTGACCTACCTCAAAGAAGTCCATTAAATTTGTGAGACACATCAATGCTAAAAATAGCTTTTTTTGCACCAAATAGCTTTTTTTTTTTTTTTTTCAGAATATCATTCCTATAGCCACTAGTTAAAGAGGAGGTTATGCACAGTAGTCTGTGATTAAACTTTTGTCCTTTATTTCTTTCAAAACACCTAGATAAATAGGATCGGTCACTGACAAGTTGTTAATGTTCATTTTGTGTATTCTTTATGTAACCTTCCAGCCTAGGCCATTCTGTGATTCTGTGATTCTATGAACTTGCCCTGACACTTCAGAATATCATTGAAGACATACTTGCATTTATTTGTGATGACCTATCACCCTGTGGGGAGAAATTTCATCATGGGATCCTCTCCAAGAAGATCCTGCTAGAATTTCAATACAAAAGCAAGACATTTATTAGGTTTTCGGGTTTGTTAGATTTTGGTTTTGGTTTTGGGGTTTGGTTTGTTTTGTTTTTCTCATAGAGACCATCTTTGTCCTGAAAATTAAATCTTAGATGAACAAGCTTGAGTAACTTTTGATTTGAAGCTCTCACAGGGTTTTCGTGTTGACAAAAATTTAAATTTTTTTACTAAAACACTGAACTAAATGTAGAATAGATTTACATGTAGTGAATGTTAATCTCAGTTAAATCATTCAGTTGAATATAGCTGGTTGAGATTTATTTATTCAGTTGAATATAACCAGTTGAGATTTATTGCCTGATTTCATGCTGTCAGTATAGACAGTGAAATAATTCAGGTCAATTTAGGATTTATAAATCAATTGTAATTAAGTAACATTTGATGGAATTCAAATCATAATTTGTATTACTTTTCCTGTGGAATGGGAAGTTCCACTTTAGACTGAAATGGAGACTTTGTATGAGAATATTACTAAATTCACATTACTAAATTCACATTAAGGAAAAAGGTTACAAAAAATGAAGCTTCTCTATGTGCTTATTTCTTGTTGATATGGAAGAGAGTCTGACTGAGAGTCAGTACGATTTTGTGTACAAGACAAAACTAATGATGGTCTTGCATAAATATGGTTTGCATTTGATGTCATCAAAGTGATATTACAGGAGACTACGCAAGAGAAAACTGGAAAATACACAGAAAAAACAGTCACCAATTTAAGAAAATTCTGTTGATACAACTAAATTTAAAAATTTACTGAAAATAGTATTTCCAAGAAAATTGTATTTGGAGAATTAAAAAAAAAGAACGAAAGAAAAGCAATGTTTCCAGATTCATAAAACTGTCTAAAGTGACAATGCTAAAGTAAAGTTGGAAATTTCCTGTAAATCAGTGGCTTACATTGATCTAGAGGAGGACTAATGAATCTCAATTTTTTCTCCTTAAAAGGGGAGGTGTAAGAAGTGAAATTACTGAGACACTTGACCCTACCAAAAAAACCCCACCCACCAACCTATTTAAGAAGCCTAATGTAAGTATGTCTAGAATAAAGAGCTTACGAAAATACAGTAAAGTTTTGAGACTCAAGCTACATCATTTGGCTTGCCAGACAGGAGGAAAGGTATGTAAAACTCTCCCAGACTAAATATATTTATAAGTTTTAACATTTGTTCTCTCTAGAGGAAGAATAGATAAAACCAAGTAGATTTTAAATGAGCTTATGAAAGAGTCAGTAAACATTAATTTGTTTAATGTTTATATATTGTCAAGTAATTCAAACTCCATACCTCATGGATCATACACAACCTGAGCTCAGATCCATGGCTGGCAAGCAGCCAGCTTGACCATGGAATAACACATTTTCAGTGCAAGCTTTAATCTGTTTCTGACCTTTAAAAGAAGATCATTATATGAGATTGATGAAGCTGAGAAAGATTATCTTCTGTAACCATCATCATGCTATACAACATCTGATTATTTTCCTGCTTTATGAATTTTATACATCCTCTGACACTTCCAATTTATCAGTTATTGCCCTTCAAGTGAATCAGCTGAATTCAAAATGATGAACTATTAAAGGTAAAATGGCATATACATGTCATTATAGTCTCCCGCAAGCACTACCAATAATATAATCTGTTGAGAAAAAGTTTTAGAGAATTTTTTCCTATAGTCCTAAGCTGCACATATGTGCTCACACAAACTCTTCATTTCACGTACTTTAATAGGATTTAACAACTACGTTTCCTTTGTGCATTCATTGAACCATCTGTAACTGAAACTCTTATTACGGTAACAAATATTTGTACTAATTGTATTTGGTTTCTGTGGACAGGTTTTGGTAGAGGAGATCTACAAATGCAGCTTCTGCAAAAAGCTGTTGAAAGTTTCTCCCATGTCCAATAGAGCCAATATGACTTCAGAGACAGACCAGTGATGGTGATGACACATCTGTGATGACACATTTAAGAATCTATTGTGTAATTGCAGGCAAGGGAGGGGGGTGGGGATGGAGTGAGAGTATGAAAAGATACCAAGATCTGTGAAGAACAGGTGCTCCAGGCACTGGAGCAGAGATTGCCTTGCAGGTCATGGTGAAGGCCATGGTGAGGCAGGCTGTGTGCCTGGAGTCCCTGGAGGTGACGATGTCCACCTGAAGCCCATGAAGGACCCCACACCAGAGTGGGCTGGTGCCCAAAGGAGGCTGTGACCACATGGGAAGCCCCTGCTGGAGCAGATGCCTGACACAGCCTGTAGCCCATGGAGAGAGGAGGAAGGAGCAATAGAGAAAACCTCTAATGAACTCATCACAACACCCATTCTGCACCACTCAGGGGAAGGAGGTGAATAAATTGGGAGTAAAGTTGAGCCCAGGAAGAAGGGAGGGAAAGGTGTTATTTTTAAGATTTGGTTTTATTTCTCTTTGATGGTTAATAAATTCAACTAATTTTTCCAAGTCAAATCTGTTTTGCCTGTGCTGGTATCTGTGAGTGATCTCCCTGTCCTTATCTCAACCCATGAGTCCTTCATTATATTTCCTCTCCCCTGTCTATTTGAGAAGGAAGAGTGATAGAGCAGCTCTGGTGGCCACCTGGCCTCCAGGTAGGAGGCACACTGATAAAAAGAAAGATGAAAATATTGTATGGGAAGAAAAGAAAAAATTACAATGTTTCTGTTTCTACTATGAGGATGCTCATATGGATTCCAAAGTATTTTGCAAGAAAAATGTCATTATCTCTCAACCCAATTAGAAATGTAGATTGCTGAAGTCTGTGCCACACTAATTAGGACACATCTCACACAAAAAGGCCAGTACAAGAAAACACTGGTAGTAGTGAATGAGTGAATGCCAGTGAAGTGGGACTGTGTATTCTCTAGCTGTTAATACCTGTTAAAACCTGTTAAGACTGAGGTCTGTCTTAACCTAGGCGTTTTCCTGTTTTCTTCTGTTGGAAAAATAGCTTTCATTTCAGCAGGTGAATCACAAAAATTTATAGTTTGAACACATCCTGAAAAGATTAGCTTCTGAAAAGCACTCTTTTTCTAGGAAGGAAATCTTTGAAACTCATGTTAAACTGCTCCTTTTACATGGTAGAGAAAAGGAGGTTAGTAATCTTTGCTTAGCATTGCTCTCTTCACAGTAAGACCTTCCACCATTACTTTATTGATACCTCCTGTGATCATAGTGCAAAGTAAATTTTTTAGAAATTATTACATTCACATGTTGACTCTTATCATTTCCAGTTTGTTATTGCATCTACAATGATAAAATACTGGTGTAAGATGGAGCTGAGAATTTTTCTTATGCAACGTATATTAATAAAGCTAAAATTGGTTTCTGAAGCACATATCAAAATTAAACTCTGGTACAAAGAGGGTAGCTGTATCTTTCCTTTGACAAGTACTATCCATTACCACGAAAGTCAGAGCCAGTTAAGAGATCAAAGACAGCAATTCATAAGTGGTTGTAACTTGAAGAAAACTTATTGTCTACGTGACACTAAGAAACATCCCATAAATATTCAATTAAAACAAAAACTTCAGGCAAGATCATGAGTTGTATTGACGCTGGAGCACTCCTTATGTATGCTTAACTGATAAAGAGGTAGAAGACAAACTTCTGTATTTTTAATTGTCAGAATCGATATTTGCCAAGTTTAATTGCTTTTTTTCTAGAACTGAATCACCAGTGAGCAGAAAAAAATAAATTTGCTATCTTAGATGACATGCTTGTCATAGAAAAAGACAGAATTTTTCAGTGAAAAACAATCATTACAAGAAAAACTTTTTCTCAAATAAGGTGAGTTACAGTGATACAAGATAGACTTTCAACAGAACTTGCTCAGTTTTAATGAGGAAATCTTAAGGTTCCCATAGACACAGAGATCACACAGCTTCCAGGATTTATATGGTAGAATTCAGGTTGCGGAGGCAAAAATAGGGACCTCAAAGCTTGCTTGGTTCAGGTAAATACTGTGTAGTGAAATTTAACTACGATTGTCACATGGGTAGTCTATGTTTTGACAAAAATTGTTGGGTTTTGTTGTTTTGTTTTTTAAATAGAAAAGTTTTGTTTCACTGAGTGAAAAACTGCAACATTAATTTAACCCTTAATAGTATTTAATTTATATATATATATAAGCCCATATAGGCTGGACCTCTCCCATAAGACACAGTTCTGTAAGATACAAAAATTTCTTGATACCAGAGAACTCACAGAGTTACCACTCTTCTCAGATTACTTATTTCTCTGCAGGTCAGGTTTCTAATTTTTTGACTAATTCTATTTATACATAATCGAGCTACAGAATCACAAAACTTGCTCAACTTAATAAGTTTCTTATATTCAAATACTAATGTATATCACTTTGAGAAGTGCAAAAGCATTCAAAATAGAAATTGACAATTAGTTAGACTCTCACTGCTTTTGTTATTTTACAAAGACGTGAGGTAATTGCTTGTCAATATGACTGCTCTGGGAGTTTTAACTTCTGTATTTTGTATTTACTATACATTGTATCTCAGTTTGTTGATTCTAATGAAGCAATAACATAATTGCTATATTGTAAAATAGCATTCTATCCTGCCCCAAATGCTATAAAATTCCAAGTGTCAGACATAATCTTAAAACACTATTTGATTTTTGTTTTTACCAAGATTCAGTGAATGAATATAGAAAAATAATCAAAACTGAAAAATCACCCATTCCAAAAAACGAACTGTTTTGGTTTGGCCTGGCTGGATTTCGGCGGCGGGGTGGGGAGCTGCAGGGTGGCTTCTGTAAGAAACTGCTAGAAGCTCCCCAAGTTTGATAGAGCCAATACCAGCCAGCTACAAAGAGGGACCCGCTGCTGGCCAAGGCTGAGCCTGTCAGTAAAGTGATAGCAGAGGAACACCTCTGTGAAAAACATATTTAAGAACAGGAAAAAGAACTGTGCCACAACAGCTGGCACAGAGATGGAGGAGTGAGAATCTGTGCAGGCACCAAGGTCAGTGAAGAAGGAGGGGGGGAGGATGATCTCCAGGTGCCGGAGCAGAGAGTCCCCCGGGTCCATGGTGAAGACCATGGTGAAGCGGGTTGTCCCCCTGCAGCCCATGGGCGAGGTGCAGATGTCCACCGTGAGGATCACCGCGTAGATGTCCACCGAGGACTCCATGCCGTGTGGGTGGATGCCTGAATGGGGCTATAGCCCGTGGGAAGCCCGCATCAGAGCAAGTCGCTGCCAGAACCTGCAGCCCGTGGAAGAGAGGAATGCCCACGCTGGAGCAGGTTGGCCGGTGGGACTTTTGGGACACTGCGGGTGGCTCACGCTGGAGCAGTTTCCCCCGAAGGACTGCGCCTCAGACTCACGAGGGGTGGGCTACCCCTCGTGAGGTGTCTCATGTTGGGCAGTTTGTGATGAATTGCCCTTCGTGGGACGACTCACGTGGAGAACAGAGCGTGAAGCTTGTCTCCCATGAGAGGGACCCCACAATGGCCCTGGGGAAGAGTGAAGAGTCCTCCCCCGGAGTGAAGAAGCGGTGAAACCAACGTCAGATGAACTGACCGCAGCCCCCATTCCCTGTCCCCCTGCGCCGCTCGGGGGAGGAGGTGGAGAAACCGGGATTGATGTTAAGGCCGGGAAGAAGGGAGGGATGGGGGGAAGGTGTTCTGTTTAAGATCTGTTTGCTCTTTCTCGCTTCTCACTACTCCTCTCTGATTAGTTCTTTTAATAAATGTACCTAATTTCCCCAAAACTGAGTCTGTTTTGCCCGGGACGGTAAATGAAAGTGATCTCCCTGTCCTTATCTCAAACCCTGAGCCCTTGGAAATATTTTCTCCCCCTGTCTAGCAGTGAAGGGGGAGTGAGTGAGCAGCTGTGTGGGTACCTGGCGGCTGGCCAGGGTCAAACCATGACATGAACCTCTGATTAACTCAGAAAAAGAAACAAGCAAGGAAGAAAAAAAGGGAATTTGAAATGAGCTTTTTGTGTGTTCTTCCATTTGCAGTGATTTCACAACTATGTATAAATAACCTACCTGTATATAATAACTTTCTGTGACTTTTTCAGAAAGGAAGATGAACTTTCTGACTTTGATGGTGTCAGCTAGTAGTTAGCTAATGATTTTAATACTTTAGACTGGATTGGAGGCAAGCTTTATAACATGTCTATTTCCTAAGATTTAGTTACTATCAGGGTGTAATCTCACAACAAATAACTTGAGCTCCTTTTGAGTACAACTGTGCTGGAATATTTTTTTCCACTTACTAATGGATATTCAGTCCACAACTGGAAGTAAACTTTCACAACACATACTCAGTGGTCAGCAGAGCCTCAGCACCAACCATTTCTACCTACAAATTCTCTCTGTTGCGCAACTATTTGGTAATGCAAGCCTCTTTCGGCTATTGCTGCCACATTTCCTTCAGAAATATTAATACATGTCCACAGATGTCCCCAAGAGAATGAGAAAGAAGCTTCAGGTTTAAAGACTTCAGTTTTGCGTCATGTAAAACAAAATGGCGTCTTCCGAAGTGAAGAATGTTATACTTTATTGGTGTTAAAACTTTGGGTAGGTAACAAGAACCTTCATCAGAGTTACAGATTGTTGACCTACAAGTCAATAAAAAATTGAGAAATAGGTACGTTATCCTTATTACCGTTCTTTTATTATAAACATGGTTTCTGAAAGGAGCCCCTTTTATGCTCCAGTAATCGCTGTGCAACAAACTAACAGTATTTTGATCCAGAGTCCTCATTATTACTTGCATTTTCATGATGGCTTTCCAGTTCATGAGACTTTGACAGAACTATCATTGTATATCGGTGCTTTTTACAATGCCTTAACCATAAATTTAAAACAGGTTAGTCTTGTTTACTACTGACCTGAGGAGCAAATGACACATAGGTTTCAGTGGCTTTTCATGTGTTATATTTCAAAAAAAATATATGTATCTCAGTGAATGAGCTGTAAAGAAAAACAGAATTTCCCTGGAGAATAATGTGAACAGTTTCCAAGTGAGTACATAAGACACACAAGAAACCTGCTGAAAAAAAAATAAATCTGTTTTTACATACAAATCTTCATTACTCTCTTTCTTTTGAAAGATGAGAACAATATGCCTCCATGATACCTTATGCAAACTCTCGATTCAGGCATTGAGGTATCAAACTGATAAGACAGAATAACTAGAAGTTAACATTCCTATAATACTTATTTTCTGAGACACATGTCATAAGTGGGAAAGGTTTTGATGTATTTTTCTGCTTCAGGGCTTATTGCCTTGGATTTCTTCTTGTGAATTGGTACTGTTGTGCATTAAGACCAAAAGCTTGAAAGAGAGGCACATGACTTCTTTCAAAATTCAAAATGTATTTTCTCATCCATGTGTGTAAAAGCAGATTAGAATCACTAAATCTGTAGGTGATTACCCTAGGGAAAGTTTGATTGCTGTGCTGTTGCATTTTCTTTTAAAATTCAGATGTATTCCTTTGTTCTAAAGCGTCAAAAATTAAGAATTTACAAAACACCCTGGAAAGTAAGATAGTTATGCATGCGTGATATGTAGGTTCATTTTTCAGCAGAGGGAAAAATTGAAGGTGATTCCCAAGGCATCATAGTAGTTTCAGTTGAACACATTAATTCTCTGTCCACATAAACACTGAAGCAGAAATAAAAATTCATTTCATGGCCAAATAAAATTTGAAAAACATACTGAAGGAAGTTTGCTCAAATCACATACTTGCTTTTCTCATACCTTCTTTATATGCAGAACACTTGATATTATTTCTTCTGCTCTTTCAAAGATCACTGAATACATGGAAATTTTTTTTTAATTTGTTAAGTTGTCTGCTTTCTGATATTAAGTACTGGCCATTTTGTCATGGAAACTAGGAAAAGAAACATATCAGAGATATCATCTGTATAGACTACAGATTTATTAAATTATAGCAGCGAATTATCCAGTAATAACACATCAGCATAGATGATAATTTATTTTATAACAATTAACATATGGTAAAGACCTGTTATAAGTTACCATTGCCTCATGCCCTCACCAACCTCCAATCTGTTAATGTGAGCAGTTTTTGAATACCACAGACTTCCCACTCGTAAGGTGACAAATGAATCAGAAAAGAGGTAGAAACTCTTTATCATACTAAATAATAAATTTTTTATGATTATTCCTCCAGTATTTTCTGAAATTTCTTTTTCTTAAGTTGTTCGAAATTTCAGTCTGGTGAGGAAACACACTGCCAACTCTATAAATACAGACAATAAGAACTTTACCACCTTGAGAAAATATTAATTTAACTGCCTAATTCATCCATTTTGTTTAGCTCAGCAACAAACAAACAAATAAATTAGAATTAGAATTATCTGAGTATAATCTAAGTAATACACTTCTAGCCTGAAAACACCACTTAGGGTGAAACCCACAGTAAAATTCTAAAATCTGTCTCATTGCTATAGATATTTGAAGAGTATGGAAGTATTATTTAAATTATAATGACTATATGTCAGGTTTTAAGGAACAGTTTATACATTCTCCTTCAGTAATATCAGCATCAATTATTTTCTGAAGAAACATTTTGGGGTTTATATTTAAAGACTGCACAGGTAGTAATGATATTTGGGAGTAACACTCAAAGTCACCAAAATATTTTAGCTATTTGTTTTGAATTTCTCATGCGCCTCAAAGTCTATGTCATAAAAAAATATTCAAAGTCAAATGAAAACCTTTCCTAAAAAAACCCCACCAAGTACCCCAGATCACAAAATAAGAGATTATTCAACAAAGAGTTTACAAAATGATCACTTAGTGGGTAGAAAATTTTTAAAAGGGAGAAGCTAAAAAAAACAAAAAAAGACATCTGATGCTAAAGGAATCTGAGGAAAAATAATTTAAAACTCAATCACATAGTTCAAATATTTAAGAGAATTAAACCATCAGAAAACACTATTTTTTTTAGTAAGAAAAAAATTGTTGGAATGTTTATTAATATGTATTCATATAATTTGCAAATAACAGTTATGATGGCAATTACAGAGACATAGTTGGACGGCTCAAATGTCTGGCATGTGGTCGTGGATGTCTGTGTCCTTTTTAGGAAAGATAGACCAAGGTGAAATGGTGGAGTTGCTCTTTACATGAGAGAACAAATGGAATGTATTGAGTTCTGTCCAGGGGAGGATGAGGAGCAAGTCGAGAGTTTTTGGGTAAGAATGAAGGGGCAGGCTCACATGGGAGATACTGTGGTTCGTGTCTATTGCAGGCCACCTGATCAGGAGGAGGAAATTGATGAGGCCTTTTATTGGCAGATAACAGCAGTCTCTCGATCACAGACCCTGGTTCCCATGGGGGATTTTAACCAACCAGACATTTGCTGGAAGGCCTACACAGCCAGCCAGACAAAATCCAGGAGGATCCTCCAGTACATCAGTGATAACTTCTTGAAGGAAATTGTGGATGAGCAAACTAGGAGAGGGGAACTCCTGGATCTTGGGCTCAATAAAAAAGAGGAACTGGTGGAAGCAGTGAAGGTTGAGGGCAGCATTGGCTGCAGTGCTCATGAGATGGTGGCGTTCAGGATCTGGCACAGTAGGAACAGAACTCCTAGCAGGACCACAACCCCGGACTTCAACAGGGCCAACTTTGGCCTTTTCAAGCAATTGCTAGGGGAAAGCCCGTGGGACAGAGTACCAGAAGGTAAAGGGGCCCAAGGCAGTTGGCTAATATTCAAGGCCCACTTCTTCCAAGCTCAAGATCAGCACATCCCAGCGGGTAGGAAGTCAAGAAAGAGAAAGAGAGCCAGGAGAGCCACATGGTTAACCAGGCAACTGCTGGGCAAACTCAAGTGGAAGAAGAGTTTATAGATCGTGGAAGGAGGGGCTGGCCGCTTGTATGGAATACAAGACTGTTGTCAGAGGATGTAGGGAGGCAACTAGGAAAGCTAAGGCCTGCTTGGAATTAAACCTTGCGAGGGAGGTCAAGGACAACAGAAAAGGCTTCTTCAAATGCGTTGCAGACAAAACTAACCCCAGAGGCAACGTAGGCCCACTGCTGAATGAGGTGGGTGCCCTGGTGATGCAAGATACAAAGAAGGCAGAGTTGCTGGATGCCTTCTTTCCCTTTGCCTGTACTGCTGGAGACTGTCCTCAGGAGCCCCAGGGCCCTGAGGCCTCAGAGGAAGTCAGGATAAAGGAGGGGTTTGCCTTGGTTGATGAGGGCTGGGTTAGGGATCAGTTAGGCAATCTGAACATCCACAGATTCCTGCTCCTGTAACCCTCTCGCCATTGGTATGCTGCCAATTATACCAAGTAATGTGAGGAGAGCTCCATTCTCAGTCAATCAGTCAATCCAGTTAAGCTGCATTTATTAACAAATGAAAACTTAGAGAAATTTACAGGTTCTGATACCAGTTGAGAAGAGCGATTACTACGCTATACCCGATTCCAAGCTTAAAGTAAAGATGTGAATTGCAAATGCTTTCACCAAAACAAAGAGGAGGCGCTCAACTTTGAGAAGTTGCTTTGGCTGGCCTCCAGACCACAGGTGAAGGTTATGGCCTGACTGCAGAACCTGCTCCACCACAGCCCTGGCAAGATCCCAATTTAAAGCTGCGTCGGATCTGAACTGTTGACAATCAAAGTCACGTTGGCCTCCCGTTGGCGGTTTTGATGTAGAGTAGGATCATTTCTGACGCCAGCAGCAGGGCAGCGAGGACTCTCCTTCCTTGTAGAGTGTGCTACCAGTCCCTGCGCCGGGCAGGACTGCGGGACCTCCTCCGGGATCGGCTCCTTGTGGCCTGCCGTTCCCTGGAGGAAAGCCGGCCTCCTCGCCGATGGCGAGCATGGATCAGAGCTCGCCCCTCTTCACGCTCAATCCTCCTGAGCCGTTCCTGCTGTTCTGGGACCTCTGTTGCTGCTCTTCTGTGGGACCTCTGCCGGGATTGGCTCCCCGTGGCCTGAGGTTCCCTGAAGGAAACCTGGCGTCGTCGCTGCTGGCGCTCACGCCTCCCAGAATTAGCTGGACGGTGCTCTTCGCGCCTCGGAGCTCGCCCCTCATGATGGCGGCTCCTCCTTTGCTGCTCCTGCTGCGGTGGGCGCAGAGGGCTGCGGGACCTGTGCCGGGATCGGCTCCTTGTGGTCCGTCGAACCCTGGAGGAAACCTGGCGTCGTCTCTGCTGGCGCTCACGCCTCCCAGAATTAGCTGTACTGTGCTCTTCGCGCCTCGGAGCTCGCCCCTCATGTTGGCGGCTCCTCCTTCGCTGCTGCTGCTGCCGTGGGCGCAGAGGGCTGCGGGACCTGTGCCGGGATCGGCTCCTTGTGGTCCGCCGAACCCTGGAGGAAACCCGTCCTCCTCGCTGACGGTGACCACCCCTCCGTGAGGAGGCTGGGACATCGCCTTGGTGCCTTGGAGCTCGGCTCAGTTCAAGAGCGGTTTCCTGAGCCCTGCTCTGCTGACTTCTCCGAGTGCTCGAGGAGGACTGGGCGTGCTGAGGCCTGCTGTGGGCATTGTGGTGCTGCCTCCTCGGGGACCTGCTTGGTCCCCTCTCGAGGGCCCTGGCCTGGCCACTGCCGTGGGATGTGCCAAACGACCTGCCATGTTGGTGGCCTGAGGCAGGCTGCGGGCTCCTTTCCACAGAAGGAGAGCGAGATCTCTCTTCTGGAGTACTGTGGGCAGAGCTGCTGCTCTGCCGGAAGCGGACCACCACACAGATACCCTCTCGCAGGTAGCACAAGAGTGACTGGAATGGGTAATGGCAGATGGGGCACACTTGTCTTATTTCAGACCAGTCCAGTAGGCAGGAAGAACAGAAAATGTGCCTGCAGCAGTCCATGGAGGCTGGGCTGGTGATGGTGTCCCAGCACATTGGGCACTTCTGGTCCTCTGAAGGATCCGGTGGCAGTGCATGGGGCACCTGGTCGGTGCCATCAGCAGGGGACGACTCTAACGGATCCGGTGCCGGTGCCTGGGGCACGGATCTGGTGCCGGTGCCTGGGGCACGTGGTCGAGGCCGTCAGTTGGGGACGACTCTGACGGATCCGGTGCCGGTGCCTGGGGCATGTGGTCGGTGCCGCCAGCGGGAGAAGACTCTAACGGATCCGGTGCCGGTGCCTGGGGCAACTGGTCGGCGCCGTCAGCAGGGGAAGAGGCGTCATTTCCTTGCCCGCCTTCCTCCGTTGACATCTCGTGCTACAAACACAAGAGACAGAAAAAAGCTGATGACCTGTCCTAGAGACACGAGCAGCACGAAACAGGAGAGCTGTGGAAGGGGAGCGCTGAAGGTTGCCCGCTCTGCCTCGGGCCTGCGCTTGTGCTGCCACAAAGGCCCGGGCCCGCCCCGGGACAGCAGGGTGACAGCAGGGGCGCCTCTGCGTGTTCGTGCTCTCAGGGCCGGGTTGTGACTGACCTCTCCGACACCCTTGCAGGCAGGAGCTGGGAAGGCAGGGAAGCAGTTCCCGGCCTTTCAGCAAGAGCGGAACGAGCCTGGGGGTGCGACTGGTCTGGCCCAGTACCCTGGACCTGGCCGGTGTCCCCCGTCGGGCAGATCCGCTCTGCGTCCTCCAAAGGGAGCCCGCGGGACAGGGGTCCTTCGTCCCTCCACCTGCACACGTCTATCTCCGACAGACGAGCACGGCAGTGTGACCCTTCAGGGCTGCCCCACGCCACTAAATGCTTGATGTCATCGAGGTAACCATGACTCTCTGATGACATCACAAAGGTTTCAGGGACCACACCCAGAAGCCCCAGTGCAGGGCCCCAGAACACCAAGCAGGGTCAAAACCCCAGACTTCAGCAGGGCCAGCTTTGGCCTTTTCAAGCAATTGCTAGGGGAAAGCCCGTGGGACAGAGTACCAGAAGGTAAAGGGGCCCAAGGCAGTTGTCTAATATTCAAGGCCCACTTCTTCCAAGCTCAAGATCAGCACATCCCAGCGGGTAGGAAGTCAAGAAAGAGAAAGAGAGCCAGGAGAGCCACATGGTTAACCAGGCAACTGCTGGGCAAACTCAAGTGGAAGAAGAGTTTATAGATCGTGGAAGGAGGGGCTGGCCGCTTGTATGGAATACAAGACTGTTGTCAGAGGATGTAGGGAGGCAACTAGGAAAGCTAAGGCCTGCTCGGAATTAAACCTTGCGAGGGAGGTCAAGGACAACAGAAAAGGCTTCTTCAAATGCGTTGCAGACAAAACTAACCCCAGAGGCAACGTAGGCCCACTGCTGAATGAGGTGGGTGCCCTGGTGATGCAAGATACAAAGAAGGCAGAGTTGCTGGATGCCTTCTTTCCCTTTGCCTGTACTGCTGGAGACTGTCCTCAGGAGCCCCAGGGCCCTGAGGCCTCAGAGGAAGTCAGGATAAAGGAGGGGTTTGCCTTGGTTGATGAGGGCTGGGTTAGGGATCAGTTAGGCAATCTGAACATCCACAGATTCCTGCTCCTGTAACCCTCTCGCCATTGGTATGCTGCCAATTATACCAAGTAATGTGAGGAGAGCTCCATTCTCAGTCAATCAGTCAATCCAGTTAAGCTGCATTTATTAACAAATGAAAACTTAGAGAAATTTACAGGTACTGATACCAGTTGAGAAGAGCGATTACTACGCTATACCCGATTCCAAGCTTAAAGTAAAGATGTGAATTGCAAATGCTTTCACCAAAACAAAGAGGAGGCGCTCAACTTTGAGAAGTTGCTTTGGCTGGCCTCCAGACCACAGGTGAAGGTTATGGCCTGACTGCAGAACCTGCTCCACCACAGCCCTGGCAAGATCCCAATTTAAAGCTGCGTCGGATCTGAACTGTTGACAATCAAAGTCACGTTGGCCTCCCGTTGGCGGTTTTGATGTAGAGTAGGATCATTTCTGACGCCAGCAGCAGGGCAGCGAGGACTCTGCTTCCTTGTAGAGTGTGCTACCAGTCCCTGCGCCGGGCAGGACTGCGGGACCTCCTCCGGGATCGGCTCCTTGTGGCCTGCCGTTCCCTGGAGGAAAGCCGGCCTCCTCGCCGATGGCGAGCATGGATCAGAGCTCGCCCCTCTTCACGCTCAATCCTCCTGAGCCGTTCCTGCTGTTCTGGGACCTCTGTTGCTGCTCTTCTGTGGGACCTCTGCCGGGATTGGCTCCCCGTGGCCTGAGGTTCCCTGAAGGAAACCTGGCGTCGTCGCTGCTGGCGCTCACGCCTCCCAGAATTAGCTGGACTGTGCTCTTCGCGCCTCGGAGCTCGCCCCTCATGATGGCGGCTCCTCCTTTGCTGCTCCTGCTGCGGTGGGCGCAGAGGGCTGCGGGACCTGTGCCGGGATCGGCTCCTTGTGGTCCGTCGAACCCTGGAGGAAACCTGGCGTCGTCTCTGCTGGCGCTCACGCCTCCCAGAATTAGCTGTACTGTGCTCTTCGCGCCTCGGAGCTCGCCCCTCATGTTGGCGGCTCCTCCTTCGCTGCTGCTGCTGCCGTGGGCGCAGAGGGCTGCGGGACCTGTGCCGGGATCGGCTCCTTGTGGTCCGCCGAACCCTGGAGGAAACCCGTCCTCCTCGCTGACGGTGACCACCCCTCCGTGAGGAGGCTGGGACATCGCCTTGGTGCCTTGGAGCTCGGCTCAGTTCAAGAGCGGTTTCCTGAGCCCTGCTCTGCTGACTTCTCCGAGTGCTCGAGGAGGACTGGGCGTGCTGAGGCCTGCTGTGGGCATTGTGGTGCTGCCTCCTCGGGGACCTGCTTGGTCCCCTCTCGAGGGCCCTGGCCTGGCCACTGCCGTGGGATGTGCCAAACGACCTGCCATGTTGGTGGCCTGAGGCAGGCTGCGGGCTCCTTTCCACAGAAGGAGAGCGAGATCTCTCTTCTGGAGTACTGTGGGCAGAGCTGCTGCTCTGCCGGAAGCGGACCACCACACAGATACCCTCTCGCAGGTAGCACAAGAGTGACTGGAATGGGTAATGGCAGATGGGGCACACTTGTCTTATTTCAGACCAGTCCAGTAGGCAGGAAGAACAGAAAATGTGCCTGCAGCAGTCCATGGAGGCTGGGATGGTGATGGTGTCCCAGCACATTGGGCACTTCTGGTCCTCTGAAGGATCCGGTGGCAGTGCATGGGGCACCTGGTCGGTGCCATCAGCAGGGGAAGACTCTGACAGATCTGGTGCCGGTGCCTGGGGCACGTGGTCGAGGCCGTCAGTTGGGGACGACTCTAACGGATCCGGTGCCGGTGCCTGGGGCACGTGGTCGGTGCCGTTAGCGGGGGAAGACTCTAACGGATCCGGTGCCGGTGCCTGGGGCACGTGGTCGAGGCCGTCAGTTGGGGACGACTCTGACGGATCCGGTGCCGGTTCCTGGGGCATGTGGTCGGTGCCGCCAGCGGGAGAAGACTCTAACGGATCCGGTGCCGGTGCCTGGGGCAACTGGTCGGCGCCGTCAGCAGGGGAAGAGGCGTCATTTCCTTGCCCGCCTTCCTCCGTTGACATCTCGTGCTACAAACACAAGAGACAGAAAAAAGCTGATGACCTGTCCTAGAGACACGAGCAGCACGAAACAGGAGAGCTGTGGAAGGGGAGCGCTGAAGGTTGCCCGCTCTGCCTCGGGCCTGCGCTTGTGCTGCCACAAAGGCCCGGGCCCGCCCCGGGACAGCAGGGTGACAGCAGGGGCGCCTCTGCGTGTTCGTGCTCTCAGGGCCGGGTTGTGACTGACCTCTCCGACACCCTTGCAGGCAGGAGCTGGGAAGGCAGGGAAGCAGTTCCCGGCCTTTCAGCAAGAGCGGAACGAGCCTGGGGGTGCGACTGGTCTGGCCCAGTACCCTGGACCTGGCCGGTGTCCCCCGTCGGGCAGATCCGCTCTGCGTCCTCCAAAGGGAGCCCGCGGGATAGGGGTCCTTCGTCCCTCCACCTGCACACGTCTATCTCCGACAGACGAGCACGGCAGTGTGACCCTTCAGGGCTGCCCCACGCCACTAAATGCTTGATGTCATCGAGGTAACCATGACTCTCTGATGACATCACAAAGGTTTCAGGGACCACACCCAGAAGCCCCAGTGCAGGGCCCCAGAACACCAAGCAGGATCACAACCCCGGACTTCAGCAGGGCCAACTTTGGCCTTTTCAAGCAATTGCTAGGGGAAAGCCCGTGGGACAGAGTACCAGAAGGTAAAGGGGCCCAAGGCAGTTGGCTAATATTCAAGGCCCACTTCTTCCAAGCTCAAGATCAGCACATCCCAGCGGGTAGGAAGTCAAGAAAGAGAAAGAGAGCCAGGAGAGCCACATGGTTAACCAGGCAACTGCTGGGCAAACTCAAGTGGAAGAAGAGTTTATAGATCGTGGAAGGAGGGGCTGGCCGCTTGTATGGAATACAAGACTGTTGTCAGAGGATGTAGGGAGGCAACTAGGAAAGCTAAGGCCTGCTCGGAATTAAACCTTGCGAGGGAGGTCAAGGACAACAGAAAAGGCTTCTTCAAATGCGTTGCAGACAAAACTAACCCCAGAGGCAACGTAGGCCCACTGCTGAATGAGGTGGGTGCCCTGGTGATGCAAGATACAAAGAAGGCAGAGTTGCTGGATGCCTTCTTTCCCTTTGCCTGTACTGCTGGAGACTGTCCTCAGGAGCCCCAGGGCCCTGAGGCCTCAGAGGAAGTCAGGATAAAGGAGGGGTTTGCCTTGGTTGATGAGGGCTGGGTTAGGGATCAGTTAGGCAATCTGAACATCCACAGATTCCTGCTCCTGTAACCCTCTCGCCATTGGTATGCTGCCAATTATACCAAGTAATGTGAGGAGAGCTCCATTCTCAGTCAATCAGTCAATCCAGTTAAGCTGCATTTATTAACAAATGAAAACTTAGAGAAATTTACAGGTTCTGATACCAGTTGAGAAGAGCGATTACTACGCTATACCCGATTCCAAGCTTAAAGTAAAGATGTGAATTGCAAATGCTTTCACCAAAACAAAGAGGAGGCGCTCAACTTTGAGAAGTTGCTTTGGCTGGCCTCCAGACCACAGGTGAAGGTTATGGCCTGACTGCAGAACCTGCTCCACCACAGCCCTGGCAAGATCCCAATTTAAAGCTGCGTCGGATCTGAACTGTTGACAATCAAAGTCACGTTGGCCTCCCGTTGGCGGTTTTGATGTAGAGTAGGATCATTTCTGACGCCAGCAGCAGGGCAGCGAGGACTCTGCTTCCTTGTAGAGTGTGCTACCAGTCCCTGCGCCGGGCAGGACTGCGGGACCTCCTCCGGGATCGGCTCCTTGTGGCCTGCCGTTCCCTGGAGGAAAGCCGGCCTCCTCGCCGATGGCGAGCATGGATCAGAGCTCGCCCCTCTTCACGCTCAATCCTCCTGAGCCGTTCCTGCTGTTCTGGGACCTCTGTTGCTGCTCTTCTGTGGGACCTCTGCCGGGATTGGCTCCCCGTGGCCTGAGGTTCCCTGAAGGAAACCTGGCGTCGTCGCTGCTGGCGCTCACGCCTCCCAGAATTAGCTGGACGGTGCTCTTCGCGCCTCGGAGCTCGCCCCTCATGATGGCGGCTCCTCCTTTGCTGCTCCTGCTGCGGTGGGCGCAGAGGGCTGCGGGACCTGTGCCGGGATCGGCTCCTTGTGGTCCGTCGAACCCTGGAGGAAACCTGGCGTCGTCTCTGCTGGCGCTCACGCCTCCCAGAATTAGCTGTACTGTGCTCTTCGCGCCTCGGAGCTCGCCCCTCATGTTGGCGGCTCCTCCTTCGCTGCTGCTGCTGCCGTGGGCGCAGAGGGCTGCGGGACCTGTGCCGGGATCGGCTCCTTGTGGTCCGCCGAACCCTGGAGGAAACCCGTCCTCCTCGCTGACGGTGACCACCCCTCCGTGAGGAGGCTGGGACATCGCCTTGGTGCCTTGGAGCTCGGCTCAGTTCAAGAGCGGTTTCCTGAGCCCTGCTCTGCTGACTTCTCCGAGTGCTCGAGGAGGACTGGGCGTGCTGAGGCCTGCTGTGGGCATTGTGGTGCTGCCTCCTCGGGGACCTGCTTGGTCCCCTCTCGAGGGCCCTGGCCTGGCCACTGCCGTGGGATGTGCCAAACGACCTGCCATGTTGGTGGCCTGAGGCAGGCTGCGGGCTCCTTTCCACAGAAGGAGAGCGAGATCTCTCTTCTGGAGTACTGTGGGCAGAGCTGCTGCTCTGCCGGAAGCGGACCACCACACAGATACCCTCTCGCAGGTAGCACAAGAGTGACTGGAATGGGTAATGGCAGATGGGGCACACTTGTCTTATTTCAGACCAGTCCAGTAGGCAGGAAGAACAGAAAATGTGCCTGCAGCAGTCCATGGAGGCTGGGCTGGTGATGGTGTCCCAGCACATTGGGCACTTCTGGTCCTCTGAAGGATCCGGTGGCAGTGCATGGGGCACCTGGTCGGTGCCATCAGCAGGGGAAGACTCTGACGGATCTGGTGCCGGTGCCTGGGGCACGTGGTCGAGGCCGTCAGTTGGGGACGACTCTAACGGATCCGGTGCCGGTGCCTGGGGCACGTGGTCGGTGCCATTAGCGGGGGAAGACTCTAACGGATCCGGTGCCGGTGCCTGGGGCACGTGGTCGAGGCCGTCAGTTGGGGACGACTCTGACGGATCCGGTGCCGGTGCCTGGGGCATGTGGTCGGTGCCGCCAGCGGGAGAAGACTCTAACGGATCCGGTGCCGGTGCCTGGGGCAACTGGTCGGCGCCGTCAGCAGGGGAAGAGGCGTCATTTCCTTGCCCGCCTTCCTCCGTTGACATCTCGTGCTACAAACACAAGAGACAGAAAAAAGCTGATGACCTGTCCTAGAGACACGAGCAGCACAAAGCAGGAGAGCTGTGGAAGGGGAGCGCTGAAGGTTGCCCGCTCTGCCTCGGGCCTGCGCTTGTGCTGCCACAAAGGCCCGGGCCCGCCCCGGGACAGCAGGGTGACAGCAGGGGCGCCTCTGCGTGTTCGTGCTCTCAGGGCCGGGTTGTGACTGACCTCTCCGACACCCTTGCAGGCAGGAGCTGGGAAGGCAGGGAAGCAGTTCCCGGCCTTTCAGCAAGAGCGGAACGAGCCTGGGGGTGCGACTGGTCTGGCCCAGTACCCTGGACCTGGCCGGTGTCCCCCGTCGGGCAGATCCGCTCTGCGTCCTCCAAAGGGAGCCCGCGGGATAGGGGTCCTTCGTCCCTCCACCTGCACACGTCTATCTCCGACAGACGAGCACGGCAGTGTGACCCTTCAGGGCTGCCCCACGCCACTAAATGCTTGATGTCAGCGAGGTAACCATGACTCTCTGATGACATCACAAAGGTTTCAGGGACCACACCCAGAAGCCCCAGTGCAGGGCCCCAGAACACCAAGCAGGATCACAACCCCGGACTTCAGCAGGGCCAACTTTGGCCTTTTCAAGCAATTGCTAGGGGAAAGCCCGTGGGACAGAGTACCAGAAGGTAAAGGGGCCCAAGGCAGTTGTCTAATATTCAAGGCCCACTTCTTCCAAGCTCAAGATCAGCACATCCCAGCGGGTAGGAAGTCAAGAAAGAGAAAGAGAGCCAGGAGAGCCACATGGTTAACCAGGCAACTGCTGGGCAAACTCAAGTGGAAGAAGAGTTTATAGATCGTGGAAGGAGGGGCTGGCCGCTTGTATGGAATACAAGACTGTTGTCAGAGGATGTAGGGAGGCAACTAGGAAAGCTAAGGCCTGCTCGGAATTAAACCTTGCGAGGGAGGTCAAGGACAACAGAAAAGGCTTCTTCAAATGCGTTGCAGACAAAACTAACCCCAGAGGCAACGTAGGCCCACTGCTGAATGAGGTGGGTGCCCTGGTGATGCAAGATACAAAGAAGGCAGAGTTGCTGGATGCCTTCTTTCCCTTTGCCTGTACTGCTGGAGACTGTCCTCAGGAGCCCCAGGGCCCTGAGGCCTCAGAGGAAGTCAGGATAAAGGAGGGGTTTGCCTTGGTTGATGAGGGCTGGGTTAGGGATCAGTTAGGCAATCTGAACATCCACAGATTCCTGCTCCTGTAACCCTCTCGCCATTGGTATGCTGCCAATTATACCAAGTAATGTGAGGAGAGCTCCATTCTCAGTCAATCAGTCAATCCAGTTAAGCTGCATTTATTAACAAATGAAAACTTAGAGAAATTTACAGGTTCTGATACCAGTTGAGAAGAGCGATTACTACGCTATACCCGATTCCAAGCTTAAAGTAAAGATGTGAATTGCAAATGCTTTCACCAAAACAAAGAGGAGGCGCTCAACTTTGAGAAGTTGCTTTGGCTGGCCTCCAGACCACAGGTGAAGGTTATGGCCTGACTGCAGAACCTGCTCCACCACAGCCCTGGCAAGATCCCAATTTAAAGCTGCGTCGGATCTGAACTGTTGACAATCAAAGTCACGTTGGCCTCCCGTTGGCGGTTTTGATGTAGAGTAGGATCATTTCTGACGCCAGCAGCAGGGCAGCGAGGACTCTGCTTCCTTGTAGAGTGTGCTACCAGTCCCTGCGCCGGGCAGGACTGCGGGACCTCCTCCGGGATCGGCTCCTTGTGGCCTGCCGTTCCCTGGAGGAAAGCCGGCCTCCTCGCCGATGGCGAGCATGGATCAGAGCTCGCCCCTCTTCACGCTCAATCCTCCTGAGCCGTTCCTGCTGTTCTGGGACCTCTGTTGCTGCTCTTCTGTGGGACCTCTGCCGGGATTGGCTCCCCGTGGCCTGAGGTTCCCTGAAGGAAACCTGGCGTCGTCGCTGCTGGCGCTCACGCCTCCCAGAATTAGCTGGACGGTGCTCTTCGCGCCTCGGAGCTCGCCCCTCATGATGGCGGCTCCTCCTTTGCTGCTCCTGCTGCGGTGGGCGCAGAGGGCTGCGGGACCTGTGCCGGGATCGGCTCCTTGTGGTCCGTCGAACCCTGGAGGAAACCTGGCGTCGTCTCTGCTGGCGCTCACGCCTCCCAGAATTAGCTGTACTGTGCTCTTCGCGCCTCGGAGCTCGCCCCTCATGTTGGCGGCTCCTCCTTCGCTGCTGCTGCTGCCGTGGGCGCAGAGGGCTGCGGGACCTGTGCCGGGATCGGCTCCTTGTGGTCCGCCGAACCCTGGAGGAAACCCGTCCTCCTCGCTGACGGTGACCACCCCTCCGTGAGGAGGCTGGGACATCGCCTTGGTGCCTTGGAGCTCGGCTCAGTTCAAGAGCGGTTTCCTGAGCCCTGCTCTGCTGACTTCTCCGAGTGCTCGAGGAGGACTGGGCGTGCTGAGGCCTGCTGTGGGCATTGTGGTGCTGCCTCCTCGGGGACCTGCTTGGTCCCCTCTCGAGGGCCCTGGCCTGGCCACTGCCGTGGGATGTGCCAAACGACCTGCCATGTTGGTGGCCTGAGGCAGGCTGCGGGCTCCTTTCCACAGAAGGAGAGCGAGATCTCTCTTCTGGAGTACTGTGGGCAGAGCTGCTGCTCTGCCGGAAGCGGACCACCACACAGATACCCTCTCGCAGGTAGCACAAGAGTGACTGGAATGGGTAATGGCAGATGGGGCACACTTGTCTTATTTCAGACCAGTCCAGTAGGCAGGAAGAACAGAAAATGTGCCTGCAGCAGTCCATGGAGGCTGGGCTGGTGATGGTGTCCCAGCACATTGGGCACTTCTGGTCCTCTGAAGGATCCGGTGGCAGTGCATGGGGCACCTGGTCGGTGCCATCAGCAGGGGAAGACTCTGACGGATCTGGTGCCGGTGCCTGGGGCACGTGGTCGAGGCCGTCAGTTGGGGACGACTCTAACGGATCCGGTGCCGGTGCCTGGGGCACGTGGTCGAGGCCGTCAGTTGGGGACGACTCTGACGGATCCGGTGCCGGTGCCTGGGGCATGTGGTCGGTGCCGCCAGCGGGAGAAGACTCTAACAGATCCGGTGCCGGTGCCTGGGGCAACTGGTCGGCGCCGTCAGCAGGGGAAGAGGCGTCATTTCCTTGCCCGCCTTCCTCCGTTGACATCTCGTGCTACAAACACAAGAGACAGAAAAAAGCTGATGACCTGTCCTAGAGACACGAGCAGCACGAAACAGGAGAGCTGTGGAAGGGGAGCGCTGAAGGTTGCCCGCTCTGCCTCGGGCCTGCGCTTGTGCTGCCACAAAGGCCCGGGCCCGCCCCGGGACAGCAGGGTGACAGCAGGGGCGCCTCTGCGTGTTCGTGCTCTCAGGGCCGGGTTGTGACTGACCTCTCCGACACCCTTGCAGGCAGGAGCTGGGAAGGCAGGGAAGCAGTTCCCGGCCTTTCAGCAAGAGCGGAACGAGCCTGGGGGTGCGACTGGTCTGGCCCAGTACCCTGGACCTGGCCGGTGTCCCCCGTCGGGCAGATCCGCTCTGCGTCCTCCAAAGGGAGCCCGCGGGATAGGGGTCCTTCGTCCCTCCACCTGCACACGTCTATCTCCGACAGACGAGCACGGCAGTGTGACCCTTCAGGGCTGCCCCACGCCACTAAATGCTTGATGTCATCGAGGTAACCATGACTCTCTGATGACATCACAAAGGTTTCAGGGACCACACCCAGAAGCCCCAGTGCAGGGCCCCAGAACACCAAGCAGGGTCAAAACCCCAGACTTCAGCAGGGCCAGCTTTGGCCTTTTCAAGCAATTGCTAGGGGAAAGCCCGTGGGACAGAGTACCAGAAGGTAAAGGGGCCCAAGGCAGTTGGCTAATATTCAAGGCCCACTTCTTCCAAGCTCAAGATCAGCACATCCCAGCGGGTAGGAAGTCAAGAAAGAGAAAGAGAGCCAGGAGAGCCACATGGTTAACCAGGCAACTGCTGGGCAAACTCAAGTGGAAGAAGAGTTTATAGATCGTGGAAGGAGGGGCTGGCCGCTTGTATGGAATACAAGACTGTTGTCAGAGGATGTAGGGAGGCAACTAGGAAAGCTAAGGCCTGCTCGGAATTAAACCTTGCGAGGGAGGTCAAGGACAACAGAAAAGGCTTCTTCAAATGCGTTGCAGACAAAACTAACCCCAGAGGCAACGTAGGCCCACTGCTGAATGAGGTGGGTGCCCTGGTGATGCAAGATACAAAGAAGGCAGAGTTGCTGGATGCCTTCTTTCCCTTTGCCTGTACTGCTGGAGACTGTCCTCAGGAGCCCCAGGGCCCTGAGGCCTCAGAGGAAGTCAGGATAAAGGAGGGGTTTGCCTTGGTTGATGAGGGCTGGGTTAGGGATCAGTTAGGCAATCTGAACATCCACAGATTCCTGCTCCTGTAACCCTCTCGCCATTGGTATGCTGCCAATTATACCAAGTAATGTGAGGAGAGCTCCATTCTCAGTCAATCAGTCAATCCAGTTAAGCTGCATTTATTAACAAATGAAAACTTAGAGAAATTTACAGGTTCTGATACCAGTTGAGAAGAGCGATTACTACGCTATACCCGATTCCAAGCTTAAAGTAAAGATGTGAATTGCAAATGCTTTCACCAAAACAAAGAGGAGGCGCTCAACTTTGAGAAGTTGCTTTGGCTGGCCTCCAGACCACAGGTGAAGGTTATGGCCTGACTGCAGAACCTGCTCCACCACAGCCCTGGCAAGATCCCAATTTAAAGCTGCGTCGGATCTGAACTGTTGACAATCAAAGTCACGTTGGCCTCCCGTTGGCGGTTTTGATGTAGAGTAGGATCATTTCTGACGCCAGCAGCAGGGCAGCGAGGACTCTCCTTCCTTGTAGAGTGTGCTACCAGTCCCTGCGCCGGGCAGGACTGCGGGACCTCCTCCGGGATCGGCTCCTTGTGGCCTGCCGTTCCCTGGAGGAAAGCCGGCCTCCTCGCCGATGGCGAGCATGGATCAGAGCTCGCCCCTCTTCACGCTCAATCCTCCTGAGCCGTTCCTGCTGTTCTGGGACCTCTGTTGCTGCTCTTCTGTGGGACCTCTGCCGGGATTGGCTCCCCGTGGCCTGAGGTTCCCTGAAGGAAACCTGGCGTCGTCGCTGCTGGCGCTCACGCCTCCCAGAATTAGCTGGACGGTGCTCTTCGCGCCTCGGAGCTCGCCCCTCATGATGGCGGCTCCTCCTTTGCTGCTCCTGCTGCGGTGGGCGCAGAGGGCTGCGGGACCTGTGCCGGGATCGGCTCCTTGTGGTCCGTCGAACCCTGGAGGAAACCTGGCGTCGTCTCTGCTGGCGCTCACGCCTCCCAGAATTAGCTGTACTGTGCTCTTCGCGCCTCGGAGCTCGCCCCTCATGTTGGCGGCTCCTCCTTCGCTGCTGCTGCTGCCGTGGGCGCAGAGGGCTGCGGGACCTGTGCCGGGATCGGCTCCTTGTGGTCCGCCGAACCCTGGAGGAAACCCGTCCTCCTCGCTGACGGTGACCACCCCTCCGTGAGGAGGCTGGGACATCGCCTTGGTGCCTTGGAGCTCGGCTCAGTTCAAGAGCGGTTTCCTGAGCCCTGCTCTGCTGACTTCTCCGAGTGCTCGAGGAGGACTGGGCGTGCTGAGGCCTGCTGTGGGCATTGTGGTGCTGCCTCCTCGGGGACCTGCTTGGTCCCCTCTCGAGGGCCCTGGCCTGGCCACTGCCGTGGGATGTGCCAAACGACCTGCCATGTTGGTGGCCTGAGGCAGGCTGCGGGCTCCTTTCCACAGAAGGAGAGCGAGATCTCTCTTCTGGAGTACTGTGGGCAGAGCTGCTGCTCTGCCGGAAGCGGACCACCACACAGATACCCTCTCGCAGGTAGCACAAGAGTGACTGGAATGGGTAATGGCAGATGGGGCACACTTGTCTTATTTCAGACCAGTCCAGTAGGCAGGAAGAACAGAAAATGTGCCTGCAGCAGTCCATGGAGGCTGGGCTGGTGATGGTGTCCCAGCACATTGGGCACTTCTGGTCCTCTGAAGGATCCGGTGGCAGTGCATGGGGCACCTGGTCGGTGCCATCAGCAGGGGAAGACTCTGACGGATCTGGTGCCGGTGCCTGGGGCACGTGGTCGAGGCCGTCAGTTGGGGACGACTCTAACGGATCCGGTGCCGGTGCCTGGGGCACGTGGTCGAGGCCGTCAGTTGGGGACGACTCTGACGGATCCGGTGCCGGTGCCTGGGGCATGTGGTCGGTGCCGCCAGCGGGAGAAGACTCTAACGGATCCGGTGCCGGTGCCTGGGGCAACTGGTCGGCGCCGTCAGCAGGGGAAGAGGCGTCATTTCCTTGCCCGCCTTCCTCCGTTGACATCTCGTGCTACAAACACAAGAGACAGAAAAAAGCTGATGACCTGTCCTAGAGACACGAGCAGCACGAAACAGGAGAGCTGTGGAAGGGGAGCGCTGAAGGTTGCCCGCTCTGCCTCGGGCCTGCGCTTGTGCTGCCACAAAGGCCCGGGCCCGCCCCGGGACAGCAGGGTGACAGCAGGGGCGCCTCTGCGTGTTCGTGCTCTCAGGGCCGGGTTGTGACTGACCTCTCCGACACCCTTGCAGGCAGGAGCTGGGAAGGCAGGGAAGCAGTTCCCGGCCTTTCAGCAAGAGCGGAACGAGCCTGGGGGTGCGACTGGTCTGGCCCAGTACCCTGGACCTGGCCGGTGTCCCCCGTCGGGCAGATCCGCTCTGCGTCCTCCAAAGGGAGCCCGCGGGATAGGGGTCCTTCGTCCCTCCACCTGCACACGTCTATCTCCGACAGACGAGCACGGCAGTGTGACCCTTCAGGGCTGCCCCACGCCACTAAATGCTTGATGTCATCGAGGTAACCATGACTCTCTGATGACATCACAAAGGTTTCAGGGACCACACCCAGAAGCCCCAGTGCAGGGCCCCAGAACACCAAGCAGGATCACAACCCCGGACTTCAGCAGGGCCAACTTTGGCCTTTTCAAGCAATTGCTAGGGAAAAGCCCGTGGGACAGAGTACCAGAAGGTAAAGGGGCCCAAGGCAGTTGGCTAATATTCAAGGCCCACTTCTTCCAAGCTCAAGATCAGCACATCCCAGCGGGTAGGAAGTCAAGAAAGAGAAAGAGAGCCAGGAGAGCCACATGGTTAACCAGGCAACTGCTGGGCAAACTCAAGTGGAAGAAGAGTTTATAGATCGTGGAAGGAGGGGCTGGCCGCTTGTATGGAATACAAGACTGTTGTCAGAGGATGTAGGGAGGCAACTAGGAAAGCTAAGGCCTGCTCGGAATTAAACCTTGCGAGGGAGGTCAAGGACAACAGAAAAGGCTTCTTCAAATGCGTTGCAGACAAAACTAACCCCAGAGGCAACGTAGGCCCACTGCTGAATGAGGTGGGTGCCCTGGTGATGCAAGATACAAAGAAGGCAGAGTTGCTGGATGCCTTCTTTCCCTTTGCCTGTACTGCTGGAGACTGTCCTCAGGAGCCCCAGGGCCCTGAGGCCTCAGAGGAAGTCAGGATAAAGGAGGGGTTTGCCTTGGTTGATGAGGGCTGGGTTAGGGATCAGTTAGGCAATCTGAACATCCACAGATTCCTGCTCCTGTAACCCTCTCGCCATTGGTATGCTGCCAATTATACCAAGTAATGTGAGGAGAGCTCCATTCTCAGTCAATCAGTCAATCCAGTTAAGCTGCATTTATTAACAAATGAAAACTTAGAGAAATTTACAGGTTCTGATACCAGTTGAGAAGAGCGATTACTACGCTATACCCGATTCCAAGCTTAAAGTAAAGATGTGAATTGCAAATGCTTTCACCAAAACAAAGAGGAGGCGCTCAACTTTGAGAAGTTGCTTTGGCTGGCCTCCAGACCACAGGTGAAGGTTATGGCCTGACTGCAGAACCTGCTCCACCACAGCCCTGGCAAGATCCCAATTTAAAGCTGCGTCGGATCTGAACTGTTGACAATCAAAGTCACGTTGGCCTCCCGTTGGCGGTTTTGATGTAGAGTAGGATCATTTCTGACGCCAGCAGCAGGGCAGCGAGGACTCTCCTTCCTTGTAGAGTGTGCTACCAGTCCCTGCGCCGGGCAGGACTGCGGGACCTCCTCCGGGATCGGCTCCTTGTGGCCTGCCGTTCCCTGGAGGAAAGCCGGCCTCCTCGCCGATGGCGAGCATGGATCAGAGCTCGCCCCTCTTCACGCTCAATCCTCCTGAGCCGTTCCTGCTGTTCTGGGACCTCTGTTGCTGCTCTTCTGTGGGACCTCTGCCGGGATTGGCTCCCCGTGGCCTGAGGTTCCCTGAAGGAAACCTGGCGTCGTCGCTGCTGGCGCTCACGCCTCCCAGAATTAGCTGGACGGTGCTCTTCGCGCCTCGGAGCTCGCCCCTCATGATGGCGGCTCCTCCTTTGCTGCTCCTGCTGCGGTGGGCGCAGAGGGCTGCGGGACCTGTGCCGGGATCGGCTCCTTGTGGTCCGTCGAACCCTGGAGGAAACCTGGCGTCGTCTCTGCTGGCGCTCACGCCTCCCAGAATTAGCTGTACTGTGCTCTTCGCGCCTCGGAGCTCGCCCCTCATGTTGGCGGCTCCTCCTTCGCTGCTGCTGCTGCCGTGGGCGCAGAGGGCTGCGGGACCTGTGCCGGGATCGGCTCCTTGTGGTCCGCCGAACCCTGGAGGAAACCCGTCCTCCTCGCTGACGGTGACCACCCCTCCGTGAGGAGGCTGGGACATCGCCTTGGTGCCTTGGAGCTCGGCTCAGTTCAAGAGCGGTTTCCTGAGCCCTGCTCTGCTGACTTCTCCGAGTGCTCGAGGAGGACTGGGCGTGCTGAGGCCTGCTGTGGGCATTGTGGTGCTGCCTCCTCGGGGACCTGCTTGGTCCCCTCTCGAGGGCCCTGGCCTGGCCACTGCCGTGGGATGTGCCAAACGACCTGCCATGTTGGTGGCCTGAGGCAGGCTGCGGGCTCCTTTCCACAGAAGGAGAGCGAGATCTCTCTTCTGGAGTACTGTGGGCAGAGCTGCTGCTCTGCCGGAAGCGGACCACCACACAGATACCCTCTCACAGGTAGCACAAGAGTGACTGGAATGGGTAATGGCAGATGGGGCACACTTGTCTTATTTCAGACCAGTCCAGTAGGCAGGAAGAACAGAAAATGTGCCTGCAGCAGTCCATGGAGGCTGGGATGGTGATGGTGTCCCAGCACATTGGGCACTTCTGGTCCTCTGAAGGATCCAGTGGTCGGTGCCATCAGCAGGGGAAGACTCTGACGGATCCGGTGGCAGTGCCTGGGGCGCGTGGTCGGTGCTGCCACCAGGGGAATACTCTGACGGATCCGGTGCCAGTGCCTGGGGCACGTGGTCGGTGCCGCCAGCGGGGGAAGACTCTAACGGATCCGGTACCGGTGCCTGGGGCACGTGGTCGGTGCTGTCAGCGGGGGAAGACTCTGACGGATCCGGTGCCAGTGCCTGGGTCACGTGGTCGGTGCCCTCAGTGGGACAATCATAGAATTCTAGAATCACGCAGGTCTCCTGACTCCCTTCCTTGACTTCCTACGTGTCGGGATGCTCTGATCTTGAGCACGGTAGAAGCAGTCCCTGAACGCTAACCAACTATCTTGGGCCCCTTTACCTTCAAACAGCCTTGCCCATGGGATTTTCTCGAGTAATTGTTTGAAAAATCCAAAGTTTGCCTTGGCAAAGTCCAGGGTTGCAATTCTGCTTGCTATTTTGTTTCTGCTACATGAGATCCTGAACTCCACCTGGTGGCAGTGCCTGGGGCAACTGGTCGGTCCCGTCAGCAGGGAAAGAGGCGTCATTTCCTTGCCCGCCTTCCTCCGTTGACATCTCGTGCTACAAACACAAGAGACAGAAAAAAACTGATGACCTGTCCTAGAGACATGAGCAGCACGAAGCAGGAGAGCTGTGGAAGGGGAGCGCTGAAGGCTGCCCGCTCTGCCTCGGGCCTGCGCTTGTGCTGCCACAAAGGCCCGGGCCCGCCCCGGGACAGCAGGGTGACAGCAGGGGTGCCTCTGTGTGTTCGTGCTCTCAGGGCCGGGTTGTGACTGACCTCTCCGACACACTTGCAGGCAGGAACTGGGAAGGCAGGGAAGCAGTTCCCGGCCTCTCAGCAAGAGCGGAACGAGCCTGGGGGTGCGACTGGTTTGGCCTGGTACCCTGGACCTGGCCGGTGTCCCCCGTCGGGCAGATCTGCTCTGTGTCCTCCAAAGGGAGCCCGCAGGATAGGGGTCCTTTTCTACTCGACCTGCACACATCTAGGTCTCTCTGAATGTCAGCACAGGCCTCTGGAATGTGGACCACTCTTCCCAGTTTTGTGTTTTTGGCAAACTTGCTGAGGATACAGTCTGTCCCCTTGTCCCGGTCATTGATGAATACATTGGTCAGAGCTGGACTCAGTACCAACCCCAGGGGGACACCACTGCACACAGGCCTCCAACTAGAGTTTGACCGGCTGATCACAACTCACTGAGCCCTGTCCTTCAGCCAGTTCCCAGTCCATCTCACTGCCCAGTCATCCAATCCACACTTCTTAAGCTTCTCAAGCTTGTGGTGATTATTCATATTGACATATATGGCCCCTGCTTTCTCAGACAAACACAGAAATTGTCACTCCTTATTCCAGCTCTCTTGAAGATATCACTTTTCAGCAGATCAGAATAATTTTTTTAGATGTGTTGTTGTTTTGCAGTGTAGCATTTTATTATTTCAGAAATATTTTATCTCTTCAATAGAAAACCTGCTGTATGTGTAACATATGCTGTCAGAAACTTTGCTCTTACCCTTAACGCAGCTCAAAACCAACAGCTAACCACTTATTAAAATAACTGTAATGTCTGGAAAATGGAAGTTCCTATGTTTCAACTATAAGTGTTAAAAATGCATTGTAAAATTAGAGCAATAAGAAGATTGATTATAAACCTGAAACCAGGATCAATAAATGTCTTTCTGTTATATATTTTGTAACAGAAAAAAATGCTATAATATGACAGAATATCCATAGTTAAGAATTGCTAACTTTTGCAAAATTAAAAATTGCACTGGTTCTTGGTCCCTTGGCCTTGGAGCTCTTTCCTTTTTTTGGTGTTGTTTTTTTTTCTTGGTTTCAAACAGAATATTTGCAAAAAATTTGGAAATGAATATTCAGACCTTACTAGAAAAAAATAACCTAAGCAGTCTTTTCAGTTTTAATTTTCCTTACATTCTGAGATACTGAATTAGGAACTTGACATTTGATAGAAACCAATTAAAAGAAAAGATGGGCTACTTTTGCTTTATAAATGTCACAGATTGAGTCTTGAAGTTGAGAGTAATTCACAAGCTTGTTTTCACAAAGCCTGCTCATATAATTTTTTTACATTACTTGTGTTTAAAATCTGGTTTACAGATATTTTTTTTTACGTGTCAACTGCATTTGATGTGATCAACAATATCACTCAAAGTTTGACATTGCCAATCCAAGTGCTTTCACTGACTGCTGAGGAAGTTAACCTAGAAAGATTGCTTGCTGTGATAGTTCAGTGATGACTTTCTTCGCCAAATATGTGTGTTTAGTGCAAAGAGCTTAAAAACTGACACAGATAATTTTAGTTGAATTGTTAGGAATCCAAACAAACAAAAACCTCTGAAGGTGCAGATGAGCTGTGAGGAGCAGTTACATCCAAAGCAGAGCACGAGACTGCATCCTCCCGAAAGGTTTAGAGATTAAAATAGAGCTGTGGAGCCTACTGTCTCTTGCAGTAAAGCTTAAAAAAAGGTAACTAGCAGTATGAATATGAACCTGCTTTACTAGGCCAGAGAAAATGGTATGATAAAGTTTTATGTGTGGGCAGAAAGCATCATTTGACAGGGAAACTACAAATGTTGATTTCCAGGCTCAGTAACTGTTTTATTCATGAGGAAACAAAGAAACAGAGGGACGATTCAAAATTCGTAGATGTTGAGGTTATTTTCATTGAAATTACTTTCCATTCAATCTGCCTCAGTAAGAAAAGATAATTCTGTGAGGTGGGATAAAGATGGTCTTAATTTTACTAATTGTGTGATGAAGAACATCATAGAAAAAAAAAATCTGCTGTGTGATACAGTTTAGATTAATAGCATTTCCTTTACAGAAACTAGGGATTTGTAACTTTCCCCTCCTCCTTTCCTTTTTCACTAAGGTTGGACCCTAAACTGGAATTTCAGCCTATTTCTGTTGAAGATCATTGCCTTATCTGATGTAGTGGATAGACACGTGAATGTTTGCCTTAAACATTTCTTGGCGCTTTATAAAATCCCATCTCGGTCAAAAATGAGACCAGCTTCTGGCCCAGTGTGGCAAACTGGTAAGCCGAAGCAGGAAACAAATACCTCAAACAGTCTTGGTGCCAAATATGCATGAGGGAAGGAGTCGTGGTCTTGTCTGGTAACATATTTCCCACGAAGATAAGGCCTATTGTTATAAACAATGAAGTGCCTTACTCCCCTACCTGATGTACTACATGTCCCATGTAGAAAAGTGTGTATAAATTGTGATAGGATAAAGCAAAAAGCAAGACAGAAGCATGTAGACAGAGATGAAGACTTCAAGAAGAAGAAGTGCAGGAAGGGAAGAAGTAATGAAGAAGAAAAGTTGACATCCTTGAACTCTCCTTGGCAGGACCAGTGCGGGAACTGAATGAAGCAATGATCTCTGTCTCAGTCTCAGTCTCAGCCTCAGTCTCTCTCTCTCTCTCCCTCTCTCATTTCTCACTAAGTAATGCAAGGTCTATCATACTGCTTGCTTAATTTATACTTAGTTTCTTTCTTGTAATCGTTAAGTATAATACTGCCTGTTATATGTTGATATATGTCCTTTTTCCTCATCATTAAGTTGTTGGTGTGTGATAGTCTCTTCCTGGTTGTTAGCCGTAGTATATTGCCTGCCATAACGTGTCTTGTAACTAAAACCAACTATCATGAATCCTATCTATACACTTCGATAAATTAAAAAATGTTTGTGTATGGACCTCGAGACTTACCTCACCATTGTCCACTCCATTGGGGAACTATGAATCTAAGTCACTTGCTCCCCTCCCCCGGACAGGCCATAACACCTGAACATCATAAGGGGAAGCCCACATATACCCTCTCATCTTGCCCTTGGAGATGCAGGCAGGTGAAACAACCCAGGGCATCTGGAAATCTTATATCGGTTAACCTGTCTGTGATCAAAGGTCACCCATATATTCACGTTCTGGTGCCCTGTAGGATTCTCCCAGCAGTCTTTGGTCTGTAGTTACCTGCTATGGCTGGATGAACTGAGTTCACCATGATTGCCCCACTTTTTGCTCTGCACTCCCTAATTTCTTCAAAAATATCTTCTCACACAGAGAGGTAGTAATCCTGAGGTTAATTCCCTTACACGCTTGTGCATATTTAATAATAAATATGGAAATGAAATACAAATGTCAATGATAATTATATCTTTAGATTGTTTTTATCCTGGTGGGATAAAAAAAAAAAAAAAAGAGAATTATTTCTGTCTAAAAAAAAAAGTATTAAAATATTTCATGTTTTGACCCTTTGCTTCTTTTTCTGCAAAAGATTAAAAAATCATTGTGGCAATTTTAAAACACTCTTCTGAACGAGCTATTAGAATTGACCCAAGGAAACTTGAACACAGAAGAAACAGCAATTTAAGTAACATTTTCCCTGAAGAAGAAATAAAAGTTATGTCAAGCCTAGAGACAAACAGAAGAAGAAATTTAGAGGTTTGGTAACAATATATGTGCACTTCTCTGATCCAAAATGGTTTCGTAGACATTGTTAGTGCAGACATCCAGTTCCTCCTGGCTACATTTAGGACAAGTCTAAAGCGTAGGATTTTTTCCCAGATATCAAGGTACTGCATGTCTTCTGCAAATTCTTAACATAAAACTCCAGTTAAGTCTCTGAATTGCCCAGTGGATATAGCTGGATCCAGCACTAGGTATTGATTTTGTTGGTCAAATCTACCATGCCTACCAATAAATTGCAACAAAATAAACTGTATAGCTTGATGGAGAGAGATAAGGAAAAAGAGAATTGCAAACTTTCTAACAGAATTTGCTAAGCACCCATCCAGCATTTCAGACTAGTGGAACAATAATAGCTATTTTCAGGACTTCATTGGAAACTAGATTCAAATACAGAGAGGTGAACTTAATCTCAACTAAGTTTTCATTTAATCTTTAGAGCCAAGCAATAATCACACTGAGCAATTTAAATATGAATCTCTAGACTATTTGACTGGAAATAATTCATCAGGGAAGGGAGTTTCATACTAGAGAAATAGCTCAAAAGTAAAAAAATTTGTGAAATTTAGATAGCTCACAGGCAGCAATCTTTATATGCTCACAGTAAATGAATGATACAGTCATTTTCTGTTGAATCAGGCAGCTATTTTTAAAAGATTTTTTCTTTTGTGGTTTTATTTTTTATATACTAGTAACGCAAGCAATAATAACTATTGCCAAAAAAATAGTGCTAAATAAAATAAAAAATAATTAAATGAGCTTTGAAATTAGAGGTTTTTGTTATTAAAATAGATTAACCACGGCCTTTCAGTTGTGGTGATGGCTTCCTGGCTCTAAGAAGTAATGAAACATAACCTATATTAAGCAATAAGAAGATGATATGAAAATTAGTTTTAATAAATGTGTTGTCTGTGGGGATTACTTGGTCACTCTCAACATTTGTGAGCATACAATTCAAAATATTCTGAATAAATTCAGCCATAAAGAGATGCATGTTCTCCTGTGAAGTGAAACAGGTATTATGTCTTACAAATGAAGTCACATGGCTAGTCTATGTACTCCAATTGATCTTAGACTTCCAGAAGAGACATCCTTCACATATCCACAGCACAGACGTACCTTGTGCCACTGTATCTAATCATAGGATTAGTTTACTGGGCATCTGAACACTTCTCTCTCTTATTAATTCTTAAGTTTTTGAAAGGTAAAATGGAGATGGTGGATTTTCTATGTAAATTCCCCAGACAGTTAAAGTTAAAAACAACTCTACCAGTAGATAACTGAAAGTCAGATTTGCTCAGTTAAGGTAAAAAAAAAAAAAAAAGAGTCTATTATACCTCTCAAAACTAGAAGAGGTTAGAAAGGAGTTAAATGTGAGAATCTATATGCTTCATTTGGTAGCTTGAGAAATTTAAAAGGGACGTCAATTAAAAAAAAAAAAAAGAACCATTTAAATCAAAAGTCGTGTTCCTGAACCAGGGCGAAATTTCTGAAAAAATATTGAGGTTTTTTTTTACACTCTTTTCTGAATGCTCTTCTTTCAACTTTCAGAACAAAATAATAAAGTGGACTTCATGTTATGTCTTTTTAATGTCCCTGAAACCCTACTCTCTTTTGGTAGATGTTGTCAGTTTTTAAATTCTAAATGACATTGTTCCAAAGCTTGTGGTTTTTCTTCAGATGAACATGCTATTTTAATAGGATTATATTTACTATTTCTCTAAATATGAAAAGAAGGCATCTTAGGATCAAGATGTCCTTAACCTTCTTTATTGCCCTTAGGTTGGCCAATCTCAGTTCCTCCTCCACGAGGTTATGGTTTGAAATCAACTCATATTAAACCAAAACCAAAATCAAAACCAAAACTAAAACCAGAACCGCAAAACCAAACCAAAATAAAAAGCAAAACCAAAAACAACCCAAGCCCAAACAAAGAGGAAAACAAAAACCAGAACACAGACAGAAAACTCCAAAAACCGAAACCAAACAAATCAAAACCCAAACAAAACTAACCAATCAGAAACAAAAACAAAACCGAAACGAAACCCAAACCCCAAACCAAACCAAAGCAAGACTAAAAATAACAACAAAACATCCCGTCACTTTATTAAATAACATTTATTAACAGAATTTCCAATAAGTTTCCTATGAATTGGTTTAATTTATAGATAATTCCCTCTTTTTTGTTATGTGTGTTGGTCTCAGACCTTTAATCCTTACATTTCCTTCAGCCAGTCATTGCTGAAAACAGAATTATCCTCAAAATTAATTGAAAAATGACATTTCTCTTGTTTTTTTGAAGTGTTATGATGGAAATTGTTCTGTCCAGTGTTACTGAATGGGAGAGGAGCACTCAAGCTAAAATATTTTTCATAGGTTTAGTTAGAAGATCCCCTATAGGGAACCGATGTTGTATGTCCCCTGGGTTGGTGACTCTTGGAATCTATGGATGAGATGGACTATCTGTTGGAGCTCAGAAGAGATATATTTGTGAATGATTTCTGCCAAAAAAAAAAATCTAATTTTCTCTCACTGTATTTCACATGCTGACTGACTATTTTTTTTGTGGTGAAATAATCAGTCCCTCACAGTTCAGCTATGGAAGACCAAAGTGTTCCTGCCAGTCCCAAAAATGAATGATTCCTGGAGGGATTGTCTCGTAACTTGAGAACCAGAAAGGAAGGTCTATGCCAGATCATTACAGATGGGACAAAGACACCAGTGCATTTGACAGATATTCTCCAAGGTAAGGGGGCTTGTCACTCCTATCTCTACCAAGCAAGGCTACAGAACCCAACATGGATTTTATGCACATTCTTTCAAGGGGATCAACAAAACTAAGCTATCAGTACTTTTCCATTAAATAACTGAGTCAAAGAGGGGGTTTGCTTCTTCCCTAGCAATTCACTTCAAAGGTAAAAATTTTAAGCAAAACTCACTTTTGGCTGGTAATGATTAGTGTACTATAAAAATATAAATATTTGTTGAGAAAGTGAAAAATTAGTTACTCCTTCCAGCTAGTCAGCCTTAAGAAGAGCTGGTACAAGAGAAAGAAGTAGTGTGTTGCAGTGTAATTGCATGGCATTTGTAGCCTGTCTTGAGAACCATGTTA
The DNA here is from genome assembly GCA_020746105.1 of Trogon surrucura. Lineage (NCBI taxonomy): Eukaryota > Metazoa > Chordata > Aves > Trogoniformes > Trogonidae > Trogon > Trogon surrucura. The sequence goes on along the minus strand of CM036658.1, from coordinate 37,169,699 downwards.
GCTGTAATTGAAGAAGTTATTGATTTGCAAAGACACATTGCTGCATTATATTTGAAAAGATAAAATGACCATTAAAATAGCTGGTACTACCCCAAATTGTTTTACCATTTTAGTTACCCAGCAGGCTGTATAATTAAAGAAAAATATTCGAGTAATCTGTTTTTGGAGAAAGAATTGCGACATATGTTACCAATTTTTCAGTCTTACACAGAAGTAAGTGGCAACTTCAGACTTCCGCTAGAGTATTTCTATGTTAAATATAAAATATTTAACTTGTATATGTTCAAAGTTATCTGGATTAAACACACACAATCATTTTATCATGCATATTGCTGGGCTGCTTTTTTATCCTTGTGGTAGAATATATTTTCCTCTAGAGGAAATTTAAAAACTATGTGTATGATGTGTTTAGACAACCAAAGATCTTACTGTGGCAAATTCTCTTGTCTCCAAAAATCATGTAAGAAACACTAATTATATAAGTGAGTATTTGTTTCAGTATTTAACACTGCAATATCCACTATACAAAGCTATTACTGAGCCCAAACATGGAGAGTCAGTTTTTCACTTCTTCTGATAAATATTATTATAGTTCTTTAATAACAAAATCTCACTGGGAAAAAGAAAGCGTCAAGAACTGCCTCAAATCAGCCTGTGGTAAAAAAATCTGAGCAAATAAAGAAATACATATAAAAATTTAATTTAAATCAAAATGATATAAAATGTTACAATACAGATATTTAAAAAAAAAAACAACCCAACAGTTGCCTTTCAAAAACATGGACACGAAAACCTAGTGTCTGAAATTAGTTTTAACTCATGATAATGAATGTTATAAACATCTCCTGTTTTGTGTAATGGATAGTCAACTCCACCATTTGGGGATACTGCTTAAATGTAAACATCAGCTTCTCCATTATAAAGATGTGAATTTTATATATAATGTTACTTCTTCGTTATAATTCAAAGCATCTTTATTAAAATATTGTGAAGTTAAACCCTTATTTTCTATTCAGTTTTTATCTCATAGCATAGAGAGGTTCTCATCCTAAAGAAAGACCAACTGAAATTGGTAAAGAGTAAACTGAAAGAGTAAACATAAAAGGCTAAGTCACAAATCAAACTCTAAATATTTTTGACAGTTTTAGTTTCTTTCCACACTTCTGAGATTTCAAATATATATTGAATTGAACAATATGGATGCTTTGAGGTGCAATTTTACCAATATATTTTAGGTTAAAATACTGTAGTATAAGGGAAAGAAAGAAAAGAAAAGGAGATTAAAATTCCATGGCCTGCAGTCTTATGTAGTGAGCCAAAGTGTGTTCTGATACTCAATTTTAATGTATTGAAACAGCACACAGGATATAAACTCTATTCTATAGCATATCCTGCACTGTAGGTGAAGTGATGAGAAATAATGTTGGCAGAGAGAAAGAAGACAAGCTGAGTTTGATCACGTGGTTGCACTCTTAAATAGAGAAATAAATATTTAAATAGCCCTGATTTTGCAGAGGATAGCATGCCAAGTATGAAAGATTCTGTCAGCACAAAGGACTGACATGCTGCTTGTCAGAGGTAAGTGGACTCCAAATGGAGTGCAAAGTGGACTGCAAGGCAGATAGGATGAAGTGATGTCCCTCTGCCTTGGGTTCAGCAGCAGGCAGCACGGTAAATCTCATCTGTTCATCCAGTGACAACTGCTGCCAGCATCCCAGAGTATTTATTTCTGTGGTGTAAATTTAACCTTTCCCTATTCCATCTCTCTTCTGCAGAGACCAGCAGTCATCAGCTTACTGTACTAATTTAAGAAAGTTTTGAAAAATCATTGACAATCTTTTGAGATCTAATTAACAATTTGCCTCTAAAATCATCTCTGTAGGTAGTGCGGGGGGCTAAATGTTGCAAGTAACAGCCTACACATGGAATTTAGTTATAAACGGGAAAATTACATTTATTTATTCTCCAAGTATCCAACAGAGAACATGAGCGAAAACAGGTCTTAGATCTGTCCTAATACTGCTATCCATACAATCTTCAGCGCACAGAAGGGAAGTCATCACAATGGACAGAGCAATCCTATGTAATTTAGGACTTAAAGTAAAAAGCATCAGAGACTTTTATTCTTTCAAATCCTTCTGAGTTGTTTTGTAAAAATACTCTTTTTTTTTTTTTTCTGTAGTTGGCACCATAGTGGACTGTCTATTATTTATTTAAGGTTCTCGGCAGCAGGTATGCATGACATGTTTGCTCTTCATTTATTTCCCTTGAAAGAGGCTTTTGGATCAATACATTGGATTTTTCTTTCAGTTTTGAACTGGAGAAACATTAAAGAATGTATTTTATTTGTAAATACCCTTAAATGCTGTTAGCCACTTGTTTTTTTGACAGTTATTATGATGCACTGGGACATTGGGACATTTAACATTTTAAGAAATACTGAAAAATTCACAGGATTTTAAAAAATTAATAATAAAAATGACGCTCTTCCCACTTACATCTATTGGTTATTCCTTCTATGCCAGTTACCCAGTATTTTAAATTCAATATTTTAACACAGAGAATTAACAAAAAAGTTAGGTTACAATATTTGAATAATAAAAAAAACCCAATAAACTAATATAAACACATTTGTCTTAATGTCTGTTCCAGTTAAAACACAGATAACTGTGACATTATGTCTTCAGTGACAACAGTTAAGTACAGGTACAAAAGAAATTCTAACTTCCAGGATCCTGCTGTGAAGCGGGGGAAGAAACATAACTGTGCATGACATGCAGATGATTGATAGAGAAAAGACAAGAAGGTATAACCAGCTCCATAGGCAGGAGAAATCTGTGGGCCAATTTTTTTAGTGACAGAACCTGCTCAGAAAATAGTTGCTACTTGGAAAAGATGGGAATTAACTCAGATATCAAGGATTTTTTAAAGAAAATGCCTGAATGTATGGATTTCCTTTCTTGCATCCAGATTTTTTGTAATGTTTCACAAAAAGTGTGGAAATTATATGTATGGGTTCTGCTAGTCTTGACTTTTCCTTTGAGAAAAAATGTACTCCTTCAGTAGTTTAGCTGAATTCAATACAGCTATTTGAGCAATCAAATAATGCTCAGCATGAGTCAATGTGAGAGGTTCTGGCTTAAGAAGAAAACAAGCTATAAATCATGGTAGATGATCTCATTAGAAATCAAACTCTAACTGCTGTCTAAGAGAACGATTACAAAAGCAAGATAGAAAAAAAGAAGAGGGAGGATCATAAAAGAACCTGAAATGGAATTTTTCAAAAACAAGCAAAGAGAACGAGATGACTCACAAATCTACATGTTGTTCTTGCAGCAGATTTCTCTAAGAATTTGCCAGGAATTTCAAAAAGTGGCCTCTATTTTTCTTAGTATATGCACCTGAGAACTTGTCACCATACCTTTAAGTTTTCGTCTAATTGGAAAAAATATAAACTGCCCATATTTATTGATGTTATTTTCATGTCCTGGTGACCAAGACAAGAGTGGTCACTAAGTCAGTTTCTCAGGTCAGGATTAGTCACTGGAAAATTGCATATTTTCCCCAGAACATAGCCTACTCTATATCATGATGTATACTACCAAAAAGGTAAATTACTGTGGCATATAATGATCTAGGAGGAAAACCATTATAAAAAATAGTAGTGCATAAAGGACAACAGCTGTCAACAAAGGTGCATTTACTGATAAATCAGCTAGCCTATTTTCAGAGACATGCCAAAGCATTGGAAAGTAATTTAGGCAGTCAGTGAACAGCATTAAGTGCTGGAACAAATTGTTTAGCATATCAAGCCTCCAAAAACCTTAGGATTTGATTCTCAGTGAAAAAAAAAACCCAAACCAAATGTAATAGTCTAAGTGAAACCCCATTAAATTAAATGGGAAGTTTTCAACATGTTTCAGGGAACTCGGGCACAAATTTTAAATAGCCTCTTTTGGTGATATCTGTTTGTTTGTTCTGTTGTGTTTTGCTTGTGGTTTTGTTTTTTTTTTTCTTTTCACACCATTACAATCCCAAGAATTGAAAATTTCCCTCTTAAGAATAAGATCTCCATGTTAACCAGATAAGCCTGGACTGACTTAAAACTACACTAGGACTGGTGATCTGTGGATCACCCTGTCATGTGAGACTGGTAGAATACTTGTGGGTTTAGCTTCATTTGCAGCCGTGTGTGCTGAAAGGATCTGGCACACAAACAGTAAATATGTTTCATCTATTTTGCAGTGGTTTGTTAAAGCTATGGTAGTTTGGCAATATCTCAAGACTCTTTGGGAGAAAAATATTGCAGATAGTATTATGGAAAATTTTCCCATGGATAGAAAATACATAACTGTTAATAAATGAAGAGTTGGAATAGGGTCCTATAGGTTTTTTTTCTGTGTGTG